>OY740720.1:35712021-36946459 GCA_963513945.1 Hydrotaea diabolus | reverse complement strand
CAAAAATGATCAAGAAGACATAATTTTTTTTTTAAATTTCTAAAAAGCTATTTAAATAGGGGCGAACAGGATTCCTTTTTTACAACCATATTCAGATTTTATTTAAAAGACCAATACTTAGATGATATTACTAGTCATTTAGTGGAATATTTTAACCCAAAAACTATAAATTTCAGCCTCATTTATACCATATTTTAAAACTAAAAGTACTAAAAGGACATTCTTAAATTAGAGAAACTATTTTTCATCTTCAGTGGCAGCTACTAAAATTAACTGGGCAATACTCAAAACTCCTACGAGTATATCCATTTTTTTTGAAAAAAAACGTTTTTGTCCTTACGCCTTTCAACACGCCAAACATACAGACAGTCTGTTAAAATGTTCAACAAAAGTAGTCTTTATACGACTGCACGTAAGACATATCTTTACAAAAATTCCTTAAAATGAAGGAATTTGCACTATTTTTTAACTTACGAAATATAATATACGGTGTTGCATTGTCAAATAAAAACTTCCTCGGTCCATAAAAAATAACTGAGACCTGCCAGGTACCTTATAGAGATTTACTATAGCCAACCAATTCTGTTATTTCCAGAATGATTTATACATTCCCCAAAGAAAGTCGACAATTTTTTTGCGTAGTGTAATTTTGACTTGTCTTGATCATTTTTTTTCCAGTGATAGCTTCTTCCGCTCGAAATCTTAAGAGAATATCAGTATCATATCTCTTAACGCTTGAAATAATTTAAAACGTTTTCCAAAAATAATGGCTGTGTTGCTAATTCAGCTTCTTTTCGGTTTAATAAAACGTTTTGATTTTCACCTACCCATTAAGAAATGGCTAGAATGAAAATAGCAGGAACATCCTAGCCATTTTTTACTTAAAACACTTCGATATGCATATCCATTCTCACACGCAGAAAAAAAGTATGGTTGGGGTGACAATATTCGAAGAGGATCATAATATTGTTGGGTATATGGTTATGGCACAACATGATCCCCACAACCATGGTATGATTCACACTTAACCATACTATGATCTCCACAACCATACTATGATCCTCACAACTATAGAAGGTTTTACACTCAACCATACTATTATCTTTACAACCATATTATGATCCTCCCAACTATAGTATGTTTCTCATCAACCATAGTATGATCCTCACAACCATAGTATGATTCACACGCAACCATACTATGATCCCCACAACCATAGTATGATTCACACTCAACCATACTATGGTCCCCAAAATTATTTATTAGAATTGGTTATTGTTGTTATTCAAAAATAGAGGTTTTTATTAAGTATTTTATTTTAAATTGCATAACTTTTAGTTCATAGCCAGAATTGAGGGCATGTTTTATTAAACATTTTATTCAAGAAACAAAAATATATATTCCAACGGTCAAAAATACTTTTAGTTGCCAGCAGGGGTGAATTCTACTTCACCATCCGTAGACACAAAGTAACGAATGTGATTAAACCATGATCAATGGCTATATACTTAAGTGCAGGCAGATTTTAAATAAACTAGAACCAGTCGGTATTAGAGTATTTCACTGAACAAAGTAAAGACAATAAAAATCCCTCGAACTACCTTCCGATTGTTGTAGTTTTTTTTTAATGTACAACAACCATTCACTGTATCGTGTGCATGCGTTTTTTTGTATATCAAAAAACATACGCACACACATACATGTATGCTTTATAAAGCCTGTTTTGTTATGTTCATAGTCGCAATCATACTGTATGATTGCCGTAATCATATTATTGTTAACGTAAATTTTAAACAACAATACTTTTGTAGCACCAACCATGTTTATATGGTTGCTATAACCATATTTTCATTTCTAAATTTGGCAATAATACTATTGTTACATTTCAACAATAGTAATATTGTCACAATCATACTGCTGTCAAAATGAAATTCATAACATGCTTTTATTATAGAGAGCATACTATTGTTGCGGTGACCATAGTGTAACCATATCTTTTCTCTGCACGCAGAAAAAAAGTATGGTTGCGGTGACAATATTCGAAGAGGATCATACTATTGTTGGGTATGTGGTTGTGCCACAACAATATTATGATCCTCACAACAATAGTATTATTCACACACAACCATACTATGATCCTCACAACCATAGTATGATTCACACTCAACCATACTAGTATCGCCACAACCATATTATGATCCTCACAACCATAGTATTTTTCTCAAACAACCATAGTAATATCTTCACAACCATAGTATGATTCACACGCAACTATGCTATTATTCATACAACCATAGTATGATTCACTCGACCATACTATGATCCCCAAAATTATTTATTAGGATTGGGTAATGTTGTTATTCAAAAAATGGAGATTTTAATCGAGCAAGTTATTTTAAATTTCATTACAATTAGTTCATAGCCAAATTTGAGGCCTTGCTTTTATTGAACATTTCATTCAAGAAGTAAAAATATATATTCCAACGGCAGTCGAAAATACTTTTACGAAAATACTTTACAAACAAAATAAACACAATAAAAATCCCTCGAACGACCTTCCGATTGTTGTTTTTAAAACGGACAACAACCATGCACTGTATCGTGTGCATGTGTTTTTTTTTGGTATACTAAAAAATACATACGCACCCACATATATGTGTGCTCTATAAAACCTGTTTTGTTATGTTTATAGTCGCAACCATACGGTATGATTGCCATAATCATAATATTGTTAACGTTAATTTTAAACAACAATACTTTTGTTGCATCAACCATGTTTATATGGTTCCTTTAACCATATTTTCATTTCTAAATTTGGCAATAATACTATTGTTATATTTCAACAATATGAATATTGTGACAATCATACCATTGTCAAAATTAAATTCAGAAAACAATACTATGGTTGCGACGAACATACTTTTATTGCGGAGAACATATTATTATTGCCGTGACCATATACTAACCATATTTTTTCTCTGCGTGTGCGTGCAGAGAGTGACTATGCAGTGGTGGTATCAATGGCCCCTTTTCAAAGTTTGAAGACATGGACTCAGACAATCTTTGGTTTCAGCTGGATGGCATGTTCTTCCACACTGCCCACTTTACAATCGATTTGTTGCGCGCTAATTTTAGTAATCGCGTTATCAGCCGTCTTGACGATGTTCATTGGCCACTTCGGAACTGTAAATTGATCATTTTCGGCGGGGTACCGCAGAGGACCGATGTTATGCGAATAGGGGTTTCCTGTCTAAGGAATTTCACTTCATTCTCCGACAATAATACTTCGCATATGCAAAATCAATGCAATGCTTTGTATATATTAAGGCGGGTCGATTTAAAAGCACACACAATTATACTATAATGCCAAAAGTTATTTATTAAATTGGGTTAAGTTGTCAACAATAGATTTAAATTATGAAAACTATTTTAAAATACATTAAATTCAAAATAAAAGTAGAAAAAATAAGTTTAAAAAACGTTTTTATTAAAAATATTTCAGTTTTTAATCAAAAAATATTTCAGTTAAACAAATCCAAAGCAGTTTGTTTTAAAAATTTTAATTTCCATATAAAAAGTACTACTATTATTGCATTAGATCCGCAACAATAACATTGTTCTAAAAAGCATATTCAAATGAAGAAAAATTGCAATCATACAGTATGATTGCCGTAATCGTATTATTGTTAAAATAAAACCCAAAAATAGTACTTTTGTCGCACCAAACATAACTACATTGTTGCTACAACCATATTTTTAATTTTTAATTTGGCAATAATAATATTGTTACATTTCAACAATATTAATATTGCGGCAATCATACTATTGTCAAAACTAAATTCAAAAACAATTCTATGGTTGCGATGAACATATTTTTTGTGCGAGGAACATATTATTGCCGTGACCATATAGTAACCATATTTTTTCTCTGCGTGCAGGGTCAAATCTTGAAAAATTACACTTTGACCCATTTAGAGTGCCCCAATCTAGTCCAAATGTATGACCGACCCCCACTTACTTTCGAGGACCGACCCAATTATGTCTGTGGCACACCCCCTGGAAGCCCTCTGGGGGATCCCCATACAAAAAGTCACCATTTTTGGCCTTTTACACGAACAAATTAGCGAAATGGCTATGTTTTTTATTTTTGGAGTTTATTTTTCTCTTTAGAAATTCATTTACCAGAACATACGAGGGCGGTTAGCCTAGCACAAAAAGCGCGGTATGAACAGAAAAAAGTTAAGTGTTTTGGAAACTTCCATCTCTGCTATGGACACATGTTAAATTTTGTTTCGATCTGGCAACTCCTTCATATAGAAACAGGTGTTCACAAAAGACGCATCCGCGATTTTTTTACAATGAAAAAATTAGAAATGCGTGGTGTCATTAAATATTTACATAAAAAAGGTTTATCGGGACAAGAAATTCATAATGATATGGTGAATGTGTTAGGTGAATGTGCTCCTTCATATGCAACAGTAAAAAATTGGGTTGCTGAATTTAAACGTGGTCGTACAAGCGTTGAAAATGAACCACGTAGTGGACGTCCAAAAACAGCAACAACAACAGAAATTGTAGCCAAAGTGCATGATATGGTATTAAATGATCGACGAATAAAAGTGCGTGAAATAGCTAATATCATGGGCATCTCAAATGATCGAGTCCATTTAATTTTGCATAAAGAACTACAGATGAGAAAGCTTTCTGCAAGATGGGTGCCGCACTTGCTAACAGTCGACCAAAAACGCATAAGAATGAACATTTCTCAAGCTTGTTTGGATCGTTTTCAGCGAAATAAAATGGATTTTAAGCGTCGTTTCATAACTGTTGATGAGACATGGATCCACCACTATACTCCAGAGACAAAAGAACAATCCAAACAATGGACTGAAGCTGGAGGAAGTGCCCCAAAGAAGGCAAAAACAATTCAATCGGCTGGTAAGGTTATGGCAACGGTTTTTTGGGACTTCAAAGGTATTTTATTGATTGACTATCTGCAAAAGGGTAAAACAATAAATTCAGAGTACTATTGCAACCTTTTAGATCAATTAAATGTACAAATTCGAGAAAAAGTCCTGGCTTACAACACAAAATAATATTTTTTCATCAAGACTACGCACCAGCGCACAAGAGTGTTTTAACAATGGCTAAAATCAACGAATTAAAGTACCTTATTCTCCTAATTTAGCTCCCAGTGACTTTTACCTGTTCCCAAATCTAAAAAAAATCCTTGCTGGCAAGCGTTTTACCTCAAATGAAGATGCAATTACAGTTGTAAACCACTATTTTGAAGACCTTGAGGAAAACTATTTTAATCATTGGACTAAGTGTATTGAAGTTTCAGGAGATTATATTAAAAAATAAAAATATTTTTGAAAAACTAACTATTCTCTTTCATTGATAGGCTAAGAACTTGCCGAACCGCCCTCGTATGTAAAAGAAAAAAATAATTTAACTTAGTAAAAGAAGAGAAAATAAAAAAATTATTGTTTAAAGTCTGTTTTGCTTTCAAGTACAGGTCAGAAGTCGGGACATCAAAGGTATGGTTCCTCGGGCAAAGTTTCTTAATTTGATCCCTAGAATACGATTTTCCTTGTCACTTGTCACCTACAAATCGACCGGCCCTAGTATATATAAATCGTAAAACTAGCAGAGACCATGTGGGCAGCACACATACGAGTATATGGTACCGAAGAGCCGTCCCACACCAACAGCGAAACGTGCGTCTACCAGACGGTAATGTGTTTGCCTTAACTTACTTTTGCTTCCCTCCATGACAAACAACAACAAAGAATAAAACCTGATTTTATTTATTTGTTGAGTAATTCACTCTTTAAAATTTAAAAAAACCTACAAAGCCGATTTGCTTCAAAAACCGTAATGAACGAATATAAAATTAAGTGAATTTTATAGATACATTGGAAGTTTAAAAAGGTTTTATTTATTGACTTGTGGAAATGGAAAAAAATAAAAAATAAAATTATGAATATCATGTTTTCATAGAAGAGGAAACTTATGAGGAAGTTAAAAATCAATCTATTCTTAATTTAAGGTTTTAAGATAAAATCCAAAATTACCCATCGTATTTCACAAAGTAAAATTCGAAATATACAGGCTTATTCAAAAGACCATATTTTTTTGGTTGACATTATTTTTTATAGATTTAAATTAAAAAATATGTGAAAATAATCAAAATTTGTTTTTTTTTTTTATTTTTAGCGGGTTTAATAAATTGCATGCTGCACAGATATGACCTGCAGTATATTGGCCCAATTCCGGCTTTCTTTAGCGGAAAAATAATGGCATATCTTTTATTGCTCGCTGTGCTCGCCTCAAGGGTCCAGATGGAATAGTCCATGGATTTGCATCTGACAAATGTGAAAGCCATTGTGTGTACAAAATAAAGAGTGGGACATAGTTTTTTAACGATTCTTGTATCACACAAGCTTTAAGAGGTGGTACCGAGGCCTGTTGGAACGTCCAACGTCAACGACTGCAATGTGTGCGTGTCTACGAGGAAAGCAGTTTCTTAAACATTTTCCCGCATGGACTTTAAAAAAAGGATCGATGAAAACGATTGAACAGCGCTCATAACTTGAGATGGAAAATTACTCCATATAGCCGTTTGTAGGCTCAAAAAAGGCTCGATGAAAACAATTGGACAGCGCTCATAACTTGAGATGGAAAATTACTCCGAGGGGCCGTTCATAGGCTCAAAATTTCGTCAGTTCGTTCAGGTAAGTAAACACGATAATTTTTAAAGTTTATAACCTGCTCCATTGGAAAATGTTTTATCATCAAATTGTGTTTCATTTTCGCCACATTCGTGCAAACGTAACAACTTCTTTCGAGTCGTAACGTTTTTTTTATTTTGGTGTAAGATTGTGCAGCGTTAAGAACTTGTCTATGTTTTTGGAATATATCACTTCACTCTAATATTTTCAGTTCTTTAGCCCTTTGATTACCACTACGACGTGGATTTCGTTGAAGTCGAGCCTTCACTTTTCGAACCATACCCTAGTGTTTAGCAATGCTGCCTACATCAATAAAAATTTTATTCACTCAAGAACAGTAGTAGATCGGTGTGTGTATTCGGTCAAATATTACACAAGCACAGTATCCTGTTGTCTATGCAGTATCTGCTTAGGTGTCTTCCCAGTAGTCCAGCAACTAACCGCCATCTCGTAGTCAAGATGCCTCCGTCCAGCCCAGACTGATCAGGTACGATCTTCATAATCTGGAGAGAGAGAGGTCCAGCGGTACAAGAGAAAGCCTTTAGAGAATCAAAACTATCAGGCAGGTCGAAATGACATTTACTCTGAGGAGGAAGTCCCAGCCGCAGTATTCATCTATGGCGTGAATGTAGTGCTATGGGAACATCCCCCGTAGAAGACGCTACCTAAGCAGTCGCGCTCAATGCAGCCTCCTCAATTCGACGTTTTTTCCTCCTGCCATCAGGGACTACATGACGTGCTGCACCTTTTCAATTGTCCGGCCAAGTCCACTCAGCTGACCCCCAGGTCTCTTTGGACCCATCCAGTTCAAATGGCGTGTTTCCTTCACCTGGATATCGAAGCAGACCCCCAGTAGACGACAGGACTTTTTTTTCCCAGATTATACGAGTATATTATACAAAATGAAAATTTTTTTACACTAAGTTTGAAAAATAATGTCACTTAAATGACCCCCGTTTTCATGGGCTCGTTTTAGAGCACTTTCCACAACATCTTTCAAAAATTGTGGCTGTAGCGTTCGAATTTCGCCAACAATGTTGGCCTTGGGTTGATGGATTGTCTCGGGCTTGTTCACATATACTTGCTCCTCCAAATATCTTCAAAGTAAATAGTCAGGTGCTGACAAATCTGGCGTTCGCGATGGCCAAATAAGTTCCGAATTTGTGGGAATTATTCGCTCAAAAAAATTGATTTAAAAACGCCATTGTGTTTCGGGCAGTGGCTCCGTCCTGCTAAACCACATCCTAGGTCTGTTTTCAAGAGCAGGAAGTAAGAAATGTTCTGTCATAAACCGATACCGCTCTCCATTTACGGTTACAGCACTTCCATCTTCATTCTCGAAGAAGTAAGGCCCAATGATATTTGCAGATGTGATCCCACACTAATGGAATGCTATTGGCGTTGTTGAATGGCTCTTGGATTTTCAGAACCGCAGAACCTACAGTTCTGCTTACGTATTAACAAAGTCATTCAAATATAAATGAGGTTCATCACTCATGCGTTTGCGTTAAAATAATTGATCGCTGATTTAAATAATCAAATTCTATTATTCTGGTTCCTTATTCAGTTGTATATCTCTCTTTTATTTATTCATATAATCTGAAAAAAAAATTAAAAAAATGTATAAACGAAAAAGTTATTTAATTTTTAAACCCCATAGTAACTTTTGGCCCACCCTGTATTTTGTTGTTGCAAAAACAACATTTCGAATAACTTTTGTTAAATAAAATTTAGATGCAAATGCTTGTGGTAGAATGTTTGCCAGTATTGCCAACGTGAAGTTGGTAACACTTCAATCGTCTAGCCCTGTAATTTTTTGGTGCGATCGTTAAAAAAAAAACACATGCAAGCAACAGCAGACATTGCTACTTCGTCTGAAAATTTTATAAATTACTGCCACCTGGGTGACTATCAAAACGTTGCAAACGAAGTGACAAAATTAATATGAGCCACCTACTATCCCCCTCATATGATGCGGCGGGTGGCGGACACCTAAACACATTCCGTTGTTTCGCAATTGTCACTAAAAAAATTATTGCAACATTTCAAACTGAAGCTGAAAAGTTCACAATAATATAAACATTTTCAAATGTTTGTTCGAAAATCTTAATTAACTGAACTGTAAAAAACGTCATTGCGTATTTAAGCGCGTCATAAAAAGTAGCTGACAATGATGTGGAACTGTCTGACCATTTGCCATTTTTTTGTGGCCAGCTAAAACTCGCGTTTAATAAAACTGCAGGAGAAAGTGTTTTAAGTTTAAAATACTTTAATGAAATCTCTCACTTAATTAATTCCCTTAAAATCCAATTTAGACACAAGCGAAGAACTTCTCTAAAATCGACGAGCACGATACAATTTGTATACTCATTAAATTTGTCATTGTGTTAAAAGCATCGTGAACCCTATTAAGTGTACATGTGCCAGTTAGAATTATAGTGGTTTTTTTGCTACCCCTCTTGCTTCTCTAGCCCCTTTGCCATGAAACCCCAAACGTCATGACTGCTCACCGCGACTAACATGTCTGATGATGGCGTGTAAAGCAGTGATTGTACTCAGCTGCCTACCGAACCCATACTAAAGATCCACACATGGAAGGTGTTGGGGAGGAGCAGTGCTTCAAGAATCTTTGCAACTGGTGAAAGTAAGGATATCGGCCTGCAGACTCACCTTTGCTTGCTTCTATGTCCGGCTACAGTAGCGGGACCACCCATTTTCCAGGCATCGGGAGCTATATGATGAGTGGCTTACAACAAATTGATCTTTGGTCATGTACTCTTCTTCTGGGGTCACAAAGCTCTTCACCATCAGCATAGAGAATCCGTCTAGACTCGGTGCTCGAGATGATTTTCCGTTGTGGATGACATAGTCAACTTCGGCAAATTGTGGTGGTCCCGACTCGGAGAGCGCAAATCTGCTACTCTTCTTTTCGCCTTGTCGCTCTTTGAGATCTCAATAAACAGCCGGTTAAAATAACTCGCACACCTCTTCAGCTGTTTAATCATCCTTTGTTCGTGGATTAGAGTTCGATTTGGCCGTTGTCCACAAGTAACTAATTCCGGAACTTAAGTTGTACTGCTTTAAGTAAACCATTTGTTCTGCTTATATTCGTTGACCAACTTTCTGATCTCAGTGTTAAGAATTAAGAATGATAAGTTCATTAGGATTGGAGCAAAGAATGTCATCAGGCTCATCTACGAGTCGTATTGTCATTACTAAGAATTTCGGTAAAATCTAGAGTATTTGTCTATTTGTATTTGAGGATGGCCCGGAATTTCTCAACTACTCGAACATCCGAGGGAATAGGTAGATCACGAAGGCTCCGCTTAGTGGCTTCTCTGAAGGGATCCCCCATCTATTAATTGAAATACGTACGGCGTTTCGAGATTTCGATGTCTGATGTCCTGTTGATGATGAGAACTATAGGGAGGCGGTCCGATCCAAACGAGATGACTGGTTGCCAGGTGACGTCGTTAATCAGGCCAGGCGATGCCATCTGAAGAACTGTAGCAATCACCCATAATCCGTGTTGGGTCGTCCTCATTTACTGTGCAGAACATACTTATAGATAAAATTTTACTGATTTAGCACTTTACTCCAACTGAGAAGGATAGGAAAATACCCGCTTCTAAATCATTATCCGCACTGTTCAGTGCAAGGACTGTAGAGATGCCGCTGTCCTTTAAGGCAAAAGTTCGTGACGTCAACATTCTGACCATTAATTAGCCCAATATTCTTGGAGTCACGTATTCAAGCCTTAACACATGCTACAGCTTTCTGCGATACGATGAAAAGTGGTAACAAGGTCCTCAAGTCAATCGCCGGCTTTTCATGAGGTGGCCGAAAAAGAAACCTTGCTGACCTTATACAAAGCGATAAGTCGGTCGGTAGCGAATTATGCAGCGCCGATATGGTCGGTAAACGTTAATATGACGTTGACAATTTAGGTCTTTTGAATGCCGCGCTGAGAACATCAACCGGGTTATCTGGACCACCATTCGAGGACCATCAACATGAGGAGACTAAGGTTCTTAACATGCACAAACACAACTCCTTGTTGTGTACGAAAAGTCTGCTTAAGTGTCCTTACTGATGTGATATCAATCAACATTTGAAGTCCAGCAATACAAGAGAAATTCGCAGGGTCAACTAAACTACCAACATTCCTGCTTAAGATGTTTTCAGAAACATATCAAGCGAAGCGTATAAATATGTTTGGGTCACAACAAACATTAATATGTGTGTAGCAATGTTCCCAAACATTCATATGCCTTTGTGCGAACATATATTTGTTTGCACCCAAACACTACGAGGGTGGCTATTTATATTTCGGGTCCAGCACTAAAAACACCAATCATATATCCTTAAAAATGGTTTTATTATTTTTCAAAATACTCTCCGTGAAGATCAATGCGATTTTGCATGCGCTCAAATCAATTTTGGATGCACTTTTTCCGCTCCAATTGAGAGACTTTCAAAATGGTTTTAAACCAGTTGACCACGCAGTCGGCTTTACGAACCATCAATTCGACAATTTGAATGATCAGATAGCCCATTGTTTCAGCAGATGTGTAAGAGCTCGCATTGTCGTCATGCAAATGATCTGTTTTCGCTTTTAGCTTTTCCTTATTTCTTCACTGTTATTAAAAACAAGGTTGTGTACCACACAGAATTGACCTCCTACGTTCCACTAAAGGCACTGTAGCCACATGACCGGTTATACCAAAAAAAAGCGATCATTTGCTTCGACGTACAGCTTTAACAAACAGCTTTTTTGGTATAGAAACGTCTTGAAAGACCCAAACGGTCGCTTTGTGTTTTGCTTCAATAGAAATAAGGCCTCAAATCTGACTATGAACTAACCCCATATTCATAAAAAGTAAAAAAAAGGTTTAAGGAAAATTTTTTGAAACAGAATTTGAATTTTAAACCTTCCGTAAATTTTTGTAAACATGGCCCTAAGTACTTTATATAAAAAATCGTTAAGTTTGGCCACGTCGAACCTTGTTAATCACCCACCGTGATTTCATAGTATGAAAGTAGTATAACAAAAAGAGTTGCCCTTTATTTGGGTCCGACCTTGATATCAGCCAAATCATCTTATACTTCTTTCCTTGAAGAGAAATTTCGCTATACCGTAGTTTCTTGGACCCAAAAAAGTGGCCCGTTTTTTTGGGTATCGAACTTTTAAGAGATACACGGAGGGACGGATATAGCTAGGTCGGTTTGAAGCTTACTATGACCTATGTGTATAGGGTCTCCGTTCAATATCTCGAGATATTGTAAATGGAGCGAGAAATTTAGCATACACATCCGGTGGAGGGTATTACAACTTTGTTATACTACTCGTATTGAGACTAAGTACTAAATCTTTAAACACAATTTATCTTTTCAACATGTTATGGAGAGTCAAATATTGCTGGCCCTTGCAGAGATGCCAACCTGGTGGTTTTCCCACTATTTGTGACATTTTTCAACACCAAAAAAATTGTTTAGCAAAGTGCAGTTTTTTTCAATACCGTGGCGATTTTAACTACTTTCGCGTAACGGCTGTAGCGATTTTATTCTTTGAAATTTTTGGGGGTAGTAAAATGTCATCCTAGTGATGCCAACAAATATCAGGTTTTCTAAACATTGGCTTGAGCTCGGTTTTACAAAATATGAAACATTTGTTGTTTTTTTTTTTTAATTTTGACTTAAAGCAAAATAATTTTTACAGTGTGTGTGTTGGCGACTCTGTTCAGAGGCAACAGTTGAACCTGTGCTTACTGACATGATAGTCGTGCACACTTCCACCACACCACGACGGCCCTTGCCTTTATTCGAGAGCGCATTTTGCCCTTTTTGTCTTTGTTATCGAGACTTTGTAAAACACCACTAAAATCTGGTTAAAAAAACCGGCAATTATTGTTGTTTATATTAGAATTTCTATTGACCTATTCTCACCACCTATTTATTTAATTAGATTTTACAATTACTTACATACTGTAATTAGTTATATGTACATTTAAAATTAAAAAACATTTTGGCCTGATCTACAATTCTTTCCTTTGTATCAGAAAATATTTACTGTAAAGGAATACGATACGTACAGACACACGTGACTTTTGAACCCTAACATTTGCCCATAACCATTCTGCAGTACTTTGAGCACTAATTTATCGTAAATATCGCCTTTATTTCTTTTGTGGACATTCAACTCTTGAGCCAATAAACTGAATTACCCATAGAGATATCGAAAACAATTTTCAAAATATATTCAAAAATATTCACAGACTTCAAATACACGGCAACAAAAACAACAATCAGCGACTGTATTTAAAATATTGAAAGTCTTCGTCGAGAACGTGTTTGTTTTCCGTTTCATATACAGATTGCATTTGAGGTGGTGTTTTCTTTTACAGTGTGCTCACTGTTGCGCCTGCTGCTGCTGCTGTTTCGTTTCAGTTTCAGTTTCGATACGTTTTGCAAAGCTATTCATATTGCCAGACCGAAGACCGCAGAAGCTCAGTCTAGGCTCGGACGCCATACAATAAACTACACAATTTTTGTCTCAGCTCTCTTGTGAGTGTATGTGTGTGTGTCTTTTGTTTTACGATCATTTTTATTTTTGGTTGTTTTAACTAACGCGCGGCAGCGACTTGTTGAAAACGTGAAACGCGTGCTTACAACTGCAAAGAAACATAAAACGTTTCAATTTAAACAAAAAAAAAACAAATTAAAGCGAGAGCGAGAGAGAAAAATATTGAAAATATTGTTTTATTGTAGATCTGTGGATTAATTCAAAACTTTGCCAAGGTAATTAATAAACTTTTAAGTAAATATTGAAAATAAATGTTAAAAGTTGAACGCGCCACGACCGCCGCCAAGTGTGTTTTGTTGAGAAGGAGACAAGTGTCAAGTTAAAGTGATATTTGTTAGGCCAAGGAGGAGGAGAAGGGGTTTCACCACAAAGCCTGCGGCTAGGCAAAAGACTTAAGACAGCAACCTTAAGAAAAGTGTAAGTGCTGGCACCGTTTGAGGCTTTCTTGAAGTTGCTGTCTTAAGTCTTTCGTTTCGCTCGTTCGTTAGTTTGCCCTGGTGCCGGTGTTCACCAGCCACCGACGAGATGATGGGCACGGTTTCAATACTTGCTATAATTACCCATTGTTTACATCAATCAGCATCAATCGCCCGCTTGTCAGTGTTGGCTTTGGCCAACATTATTCAATAAGCCGGTGTATAGACATGCGAGGTTTTACAGCCGTTTACCTTTTTTTAATGTTGCTTCTTTTTTTCAAAATGTGTTTTTTTTTGCATAAATATCATATTTTTGTAAAAAATCAATGACAAACGATTGCGCAATTTTCGCATATGATTATAAAATGAATCATTTTACCAAAGGGGAAACAAAAAAAAATGAAATGTCTAAGATTTGAAAGTTAACTTTTGTTTGTCTTCGTCTGACCCAATGAACCAAAATCGATATTTTGCATTTATGAACTTTTTTTGCGCATATATTTTTTATATGAAGATTCAGATGAATATGTTGTGTAGATATTTTGCTTATGTGATGACTGCGGGCATTTAAATTAGTATAGTTTTTGTGGGAGATTTATTGTTCACAGATTTCATTATCGTTGTGCATAAATTGTTGAATAAAAAAGATTGTAATCAAGTAAACACTTGTGAAAGCATTGGCTGTTTCAAAACATTTAGGGAATTTGGAAACCAGAATGATATTCGTATAAAATGAATACTTAAAAAGAAGACACATATAATTAACACTTGTTAAATTGAATGTATGTGTTTTCCTCAACCTCCCATTACGGAGCAAACGGGTAACATCTCAGTATTAAGAATTCTAAGAGTCGTTTAGTTCACTCCTTCTAGACTTTTCAGCCTATTGCTGATCTAGGCTTACTGAGGAATGTTTTACAATCCCGAGAAACATGTTTAGAATCTCTAAGTTTTAATACAAAGGACAATGAAGAAAAGGTCAGCGTAATATCAATGATATGGTGCACTGATTTTTCCTTAATGAAATTTGTTTATAAGATATGTGTTACATTTCATACATTTAAGAAAAGTTTTACAACATGAGTATTAAGTTTCATATATATATAATGCGAGTTTTTATATATTTAATGAAACAATTACTTTGTGGAAAAAATTATAAAAAAATCTTTTTCTGTGGACAAAACAGGTCTTCTTTTTCTGTGGACATACAGGTCTTCACTTGGTATTTCCAACTTAGTATTTCCCATTTAGTCTTGTTTTTTACTGTTCCCGATTTTCTAACTGAAGAGTTTTTATTCATTCTAATGGCATCCCCTTGCATCTTGAAATCGGAATATTTTGTTGCATTCAACTTTAATATATCAGGATATAGCAGAGTTTTGTTTGATGTCTAAAGTCTCAGAAGAAGCATACTTTTGAACTTATTCAGCTTCATAAACTTTCTCTAATACTCATGTCAAAAAGTCATTAAGAAGTACAGAAAGACTGATTTTTTTAAATGTATTTTTTTTAATCAAAAAATTGTGGTTCTGTTCTTTAGCTGCTTGCATAGTCCAAAGTAGCATCTATTTGCCAGCACAAAGCATCTCCGCAGAGTCTATTTCTTAAAACATCCTATCATCGCTTCAGCACAGATAGCGCAGTAGCATATCTAGAATAACCGTTTCGTATACTCTTATGCTAATTACATAGCCCAAAGTGGCACGTATTCCCTTCGCGATCCTCATTTTAATTTCGATTTACGTAGCTTAAAGTGGCACCTATTCTCTTCGCGATCCTCATTTTTATTTCGATTTACGTAGCCCAAAGTGGCACCTATTCCCTTCGCGATCCTCATATTAATTTCGATGCTTCGGAATTTTTCTTTATATCAATAAATCAGTCCACTACCTAGACGTGGCAACTGCCCGCCTCAATAATGTCGTTTCTATTTAAACTTTGCAAAGGAGTTTCTTATCATTCAAGCATATGTTTAGTCTTATTCTCGTTTATCTCAATATCCATCCTTGAAGATTTTTTTTGGTGAAGAATTCGGAAAAAATTTACGAAGGTAAATTGGCACAACCCTTCTGGTACTTTTACTCTAATTGCTTGACCAATGTCAAATCGTTTTTATTTTGCTCCGAAAGTTGTAATAGAGCCTTCGACTTTGGTCATGATTTTCGATCCTTGCGTTCGTTCTTTCAATCGATGTTAGATATCTTTTTACTATATGGTGACCAGCTAACAGCGATAGGAAATAAAATTTAATTTAAATATTAATGGTGTGAGGTGTTAAATTGATTGTGGTTTTATTTTGAAGCTACTTTAATGTCATGGCATGGAACATTCTTTTAATGGCCGCCTCTGCTTAGCTGGCTGCAGATTTTCTCGGGGATGGATTCGGATAAAATAGACAAAGGTCAATTGGCACAACCTTTTTGGTACTTCTACTCTCTTTTATTTTACTCTGAAAACTGTAACAGAGCCTTTGGCTCTGTTCATAATTTTCGACATTTGCGTTCGTTCTTTCGACCTATGTCAGCTATCTTGTTAATATTTAATGACCAGATAACAACGATAGGAAATTAAATGTAATTTAAATATTAACTGTGTGAGATGTTAAGTTGATTGTGAATTTATTTTGAAGCTACATTAATGCAATGGCTTAAAACATTCTTCTCCTTAGCTGACTGTGCTTTTAGCGATCGTTTTAATTTTGTAGACTCCAAAAAGTGCGACATAATTTTGACAATGGCATCTCCAATCAATGCCTTCATTTTTTTCCAAGTCGGTTGGCTTTTTAGCGTATACTTCGAACTTGACATAGCCCCGGAGACATTAATCTAGAGGTGACAAGACATATAATTGCGGCAGCTCACTTTTTGATCTCTCGCCGTGAGTTGGCCCAGTTGGTAAATTTTTCCTTAACAACTTCAAGCGTTGAACCGCTCGCATGTAGCACCGTCTTTTTGAAACCACAGATTAACTATTTCCAAGTTGTTTAGATCTGACTACAGGCAGTCGTTTATCATTGCTTTACACCGAGGACCTTGGACGGCAATAGTGACTGCTTCGTCATTTCGAAAAAAAAGGTTCGATGATGCCGCAATGCCTATACGCTCATAAAATAGTCCTTCTTTGTGAATGTAGTGTTAATTGTAGATTGTGTTCACTCCATTAAACCCAATTTTACTTGTAGCCCTTACAGCTAAGCCAGTAAAATGACTTGTCCGAAGAAAGGATTATCTAGCTAACATTTAGAACACCAGCCAACATTTCTAGCGCTTAGATAGCAAAGTCACGACATTGCCTACACTCGTTCGACTTCACTTTTTGCCTCAGCACATTTTAGTAGAGAATTTCGTCCAAATCTAACTGAAAGGTAAACTGGGTTAACTGTTTGCCGATGTCCATTTAAGGTGATCGGCGCCAAATCGACCTTTCTCGGTCTTCATTGTTGTTTGCGCTATGAAGGCTATATTTTCAATACACTGCTCCAATCCATGTCTACTTGGAGGTTTAAGTTTCAAAAGAGTGTCCTTTTTACAAATTGCCTGCGTAAAGGATTCGCGATGTGCGTCCTCAGGTCGCAATAAACGTTGCTTATAAACAACTGTTTTGTTTAATAATTTCTGCACATTCCTAGGGCTTGAAACGATACTTGAGGAAATGGCAAACCTTGCCATTAGCAAGACCACAACTTGGTAGTTTTTTAAAGCTTCTGAAATATATCAATTGGAAAAAGGTATTATTACGAGGGCTGCTATATATTTCTGGCCTAATAATGAAAATGCGAATATTTATCATCAAAAATGGCTTTATTGTTTTTCCAAGTATTCTACAGCAAGATTTATACCTATACACTTATGCATGCGCTCATACCAATTGTCGAAGCACTTTTTCCACTCCGATTGAGACACCTCCAAAACATGGTATTTGAACGCTTCAACAGCATCTTCTGACGACGAAAATCGTTAACCACGCCTTTTTTTCTTGATGTGCGGGAATAAAATGAAGTCATTGGGTGCCAAGCCACGGCTGTACGGCGGATGACCCATCATTTCGACGTTTTGGCCGGTCAAAAAGGCGCTGGTTTAAGCCGATGTGTGAGAGCTCGCATTGTCATGGTGACAATAATTCGCCATCTCTTGTTCGTTTTTCGAATTTCTCCGAAGAATTTAGGCAAACAAATTGTGGTGTACCACTCAGATTGACCGTCCTACGTTGCTCAAGCGGAACAGTCGCCACATGACCAGTTTTTCCGAAGAAACAGGACAACTTTCGTTGGATTTGGCTCGTCTTCAAAGACTTACACGGTCGATTGCTGTTTTGTTTTTGGGCTCATACGCATAGATCCATGATTTGTCACCTGTGACGATCTTATAAACGTGTTTTGAAGCACCTCTATCGTATTTTTTCAAAATTTCTTTGCACCAGTCGACACGAGCCTTTTTTGGAGCAATTGTCAAATTGTGCGGGATCCAACGAGAACAAACCTTTTTTACGGCCAGGTGTTCATGCAATATCGAATGTATGCTGGTGGAAGAAATGCCCAAGGATGCCTCTTTCTTACGGTATGTCACATGACGATCTCGCATTATCAGTTCACGCACGGCATCAATGTTCTCTTCACGAAACTGGTCTTTGAGCGAGAGTCGGCCACGATTGAATTCATAAAACCAATTTTTCACAGTGCTATAGGAAGGTACTTCATGACCATACAAAGATTGAAGTTCATCGATGCACTCCTGTTGTGATCCACGTTGAAAGTTGTGAAAAATGATCGCACGAAAATGTTCACGAGTTAATTCCATTTTTTTTGCCAAATTGATTTTTTCAAGTCACTGTAAACAACACAAATGATGGTCGTACGTCAAAACGTTCTGAGTACGTTTATGCTAGAAAATGTCAAACTTTCCAATGAAAATGTCAGATGGCGCCAGAAATATATAAAGCAACCCTCGTATTAACCGGTCAAATTTGTATGTATACTACAAAAATTAAAACTGATGATTTTCAATAATTATTTGTATGTTAAAGTTTATTCAAAAACATTTTTTGCGTTAAAAAACTTATAAACTATATTTTTTCAAAAAGGATTCAGTAAATTTATTATATAAAATATAATATAGCATATATAAAATGAGATGATTATATAGCAATGAAAATAAATAAAAAAGTAACAATTTAAAGTGAAAGGTCAAAGAATTCCGCGTTTTTTCTGGTCTACTTTTGCCTAGCGCAAATTAATTTTTTCAAAATAGGGAGGAATGCAGTAAAATTATTTCGATATATTTTTTTTGTATTCAACACTTGAATTACAATCTCGTATTTCTCCATAATTTTGAATAAACAATTCTGCAAACTTTATTGCCATCTACTGCCTATACTTTATATCTATAAGAGTTTTAAAAAAAATTCCTTATAAGACCTGATTTTGCAGATATCTCAGACAGACTACACACAGGTTGTACAGTAATTCATTGCCAATAAAAAAAATCAATTATCCCACTTGCATTATATTTATTTCTATCTAGCAGTAAGCAGTAAACCTGATATATTTTAATATTTTATCTTTCATTTGAATTTGAAATGATTTGCATATTAAACAGCAGGATGTTGCCTTCTTAGCCGTTGGTGATTGGGCCAATTTAGAATCAATATTTTTTCTGTAGTATACATTGTTTACTGTGTAGATCAAACGATTTTCTTAATGTTCCCCCTCCAGCTGAGCTTGACTTCTGTACTTTTGCTTGATGATCTGTCAGTGAGAGAAAAAACTTTGAGAATTCTTTTTAGCCTTTAAGAGGGTCGTTGTAAAAATCAATTTTGTAACTAAACCTAGCTTTAATAATTTTGACACTTTTGGCAGACCTTAATAATGAAAAGACAAACCTTACAGATTACTTTGATAGCTGATTGGTACCGATAACATCAATAGGTTATACTCGTGAAATATAACAATTGGAAAACTATCATTTCTATCTGATTACCCTGAAGATTTCGTTTGGAATGATGTTCGGAGTCGGGTTTAAACAGTACCGGGCCAATCAGTATAGAAGTCATAACTTGTCACCGGTTTTATATAAGTTCAACGTTAATTTCTTAGTGTAATGTTGAGAAAAGGCTGTTCACAATGACCTCTATTATGTTTAAAAGGTTGTGCCAAATTGATATTTTTCTAATCGGTTTCTGGGACTTTACATACGGCGAATTACAAAATATCTTTGGCATGTTGTGATATTAACCAGAAGTTCCAATTCTATCGACTCATATTTCAAACTATAATTTAATTGATATTATTCAAATCGCATATTTGTTGTCATGTTGATTAGACGTTGAACACGCGATCACGCTTTTAAGAAAAGTTTCGCTTTGGCATAAACATGTTTCGGTTGCCAGGCATATGCGTTGCAAACTTCTTCTTTTTGCGGTCTTGGTTAGTTTTAACCCAGTGATCGGCTTAATATGAAAGGCGTAAATTTCGTTAAAATTCTGTTCCGGGTTTTTGTGTCATTACTATTCCTTTTCTAATTAAGTCTAAACCAGAATTTGTTTGCTTGGTATATTATACCGCATAGAATTTTATATTGAATTAACAATGAATTACTTTAAATCATATGCAGTAAAATTTACACTCTGTCACTGTGTTCTTAAACTTGTTCCAGCATCTGGAATGCAAGTCTTTTTTGAATATTGAAAAAAAAAACACAAAAAAAAATTGGCACGTGTATTAGGTTTACGTCATCTTAGACGAACGCCAGTGGCACAAAAGTGGATCAGTTTTAAATACTACTAAGAGATGGGAAGATTTTTAATGATCTCAGTAATTACGAAATTCAAATATGAGTGAATCGCCAGAAGTTGTTGACAATAGAACGAGTTTTTTTTTTGTTTAAAGTGTCTAAACTTATTAATTTATAGTCAGAGTTGAGACAATTCCTTCTATTCAACATTCATTCCTTAGAAACAAAAATTGAAAAGCTGGCCATGAAATAATAACCGAAATGATTCAAATCATTACAGGGTTTGGGCGAACGCGGATTCCTTTCATGGTCACTGTACGATAGGCAAACTGTATGGTTATATTTTAACATGACTGCTGTAAAAGCTGCAACAATAGTGGAATTAATTTGCCGAACAATTGCCAACTCTGAACTGAGATATTTGCCCATGTTTTTATATAGCCCCCACAAAAAAGGTTCCCTCCGTTTCTGGCCCTTTCACTTTGTGATCCTAAAAAGAAGTCCGATTTGCATTAAACTCAGCACGTATTCTTGTAATAAAAATAATAATCCAATACTAAATTGTTCCATTTCTGTGCGTGTTCTGGTGTAGTCCCCATACGAGGGTTGCTATTTATATTTCGGGTCCGGCAATAAAAACACAATAATTTATCATTGGAAATGTTTTTATTGTTTTTTAAAATATTCTCCTTTAAGATCAATACACTTTTGCATGGGCACAAACCAGTTTTCGAAGCACTTTTTCCATTCCAATTGAGACACCTTCAAAACATGATTTTTGAACGCTTCAATAGCTGCTTCGGGCGCTGAAAAACGTTGACCACGCTTTTTTTCCTGATGCTAGGGAATAAGAAGAAGTCATTGGGTGCCAAATCAGAGCTGTACGGTGGATGGCCCATCAATTCGACATCTTGAGTGGTCAAATAGCTCATCGTTTCAGATGATGTGTGAGAGCTCGCATTGTCGTGATGTAAAATGATCCGTCTTCTCTTATTTTATTTCCTCATTTCTTCATACACTGTTGGCAAACAGAATTGACCGTCCTACGTTCCACTAAAGGCACTGTGGCAACATGGCCGGTTATACCGAAAAAAACGCAATCATTTGCTTCGATGTACTTCTTCCACGAACAACTTTTGTTGGGTTTGGCTCGTCTTGAAAGACCCATACGGTCGATTGATTACTGATTTGTTTCGGGTTCATATGCGTAGATCCATGATTTGTCACCTGTGACCATAGTTATAAGTGCTTTTTAACATCTCTTTGCACCAATCCATACGAGCCTTGTTTTGAGCATTCGTCAAATTATGTGGGATCCAACGAGAACGAACGGCCAAATGAACATGCAATATCTTATTGATGCTTGTCGTACTAATGCTCAAGGATGTCCCAATCTCACGGTATGTCACATGACGATCTTGCTTAATCACAGCATCGATGGTTACTGGCAAAGTGACCAAAGTTGGACGTCCTTCACGAAAGTAATCCTGGAGCAAACGGCGTCCGAGACTGAACTTTTGGTCCAGCGATTAACAGTGGTTTTTGATGGTGCTTCTTCGCCAAAAGTCAAGACAAGTTGATTTAAACTCCCTTGTCTCGATAACCCACGCCGAAAATCGTCAAAAATCATCGCACGAAAATGTTCACGGTATAATTCCATTTTCTGACTAATATGAATTTTTTTACACACTGTAAACGAAACAATTTGCCCTCAAATGACAAAACTTTCTGAGTGAAGGGATGCTAAAAAATGTCAAAGTTTCCAATGAAAGTTTCAGTTTGCATCTGGGAACACTAGTATTGTCAGGACCCGAAATATAAATAGCAACCCTCGTATATGTAATATTTGAAATTCTAGGTTAAAAGCGTTTTAAACCCTACATATTCTCCGACCGAATCCGTTTTATGACTTGTTTTATTCATTTCGGCTATGTCTTTCTTTCCGGATGGCTAGCACGTTAACATCGCAATGGAGTTATAAATCCTTTTTGAATTAAGCGTTTTTATATATTTCCCTAATTGGGATTACTTGCCCCCAAATGCACGAAATTCGTTTAATACCTTTATTAGAGCGAAAAGACTGCTTGACTAAGTAAAGGATGTTTTTTTTTTCAAACGTGTGGTTTTCAAGAAGAAATACAATGCATATAATTGAGTGATATGGCCAAGAATTTAGCTTTATCATTAAGATAAGGGTTTGCCCTTATGTTTCAAAAATGATTTCCAGAAAGTGACCGCCGCTTTTGCAGCATTTGGAGCCGTATGCCAGCAATAACGCGCCGAATATTCTCTCTCGTCAATCGTATCGGGCTTATTTGCGTAGACAAGCGACTTCATATAATCCCACAACAAATAGTTCATTGGTGTTTAATCGCACGATCTTAGAGGCCACGCCACTGGCCCAGGATGCGAGATAATGCGCCCACCAAAAGTTTCCTACAATAAATTGATTGTTTCGTTGGCCGTATGTTATGTAGCAGCGTCTCGTTGAAACCAATGGCCGTCCACATCAACATCCTCCAATTCAAGCACGAAAAAGTGACTGTAACATTATGACCGGCTTCATTTTTGAAGAAATATGGGCCAATGATTCCCTCTGCCCGTAGAGCACACCAAACAGTGACTTTTTGAGAACGAAAAGGCGTCTCAAGATAGGCTTGTGGATTTCCATTACTCTCAATGCAAAAATTTTGGTTATTATCGTACCCATTAAACCAAAAGTTAGCTTCATCGCTGAACAAAATTTTCTTGTAAAAATCTGGATCGGTGGCCATCTCGTTTTAGGCCCTTCCACCACTATTTGCAAACGTTGTTCCGGAGAAAGTCTATTCTTTATGAAATGGCAAACCAAACTTAGCATAAATCAAGTGACAGCTGTCAAAAAGACCAACTCCGACAAATGGCCAGATTGAAAACACCTTTTAAAATCCTTCAGGTACCTCACACACAAATGATCCTATCAGAGCTCTGATTGGAACCCACTTAACTAGTTCCCTTTTGCTTAAAGTATATATTCTGTAAGGTCTACTTCATCTTTGTACACGCATAAGATAAGGCCCTGCTCTCGTACCTTTCATACGAAGAAACCTTTACGAGATTGCTCTAAAATCAGTACGCTTCAGAAAGTCGTAGCAAAAATGTCCGATGATTGGATTTTATTGGTAGATTTGCTCAACGGCAGAAAATCTTAAAACTAGCCACGCCCTTTAAAAAACTACGACGTAAAGGGCCTTCTTAATTTTTTTTTATAAAATTCTCGATAAAATGCTCGGAAAAGCCTTAAAAATAAACCGCCCATGGTTGAGGGTATAGGAAAGTCATCTCAACCGTCTGATACCTGTTGTTTTCCATAATTTAAAAGTTTAAAGGGTAAATCTCATTTTTGTGATAAGGTAATATCAACAAAGCAGAAAGTCAACTAAAAAAAAAATTATTTAAAGGAACCGATAACCTGCCAGCTGCACCGACATCATAAGTTTTATTTATTGAAAATTGTAGTTCACCAATTAAAATGAGTTTGTGGTTACACACCTTTTCTCTGTGTGTGCGTATTTTTCTAGTTAAATGCCCCAGAAACTTTGTGTTCATCCCTCTGATCGTGACCCAGTTTACATACGGCTGACGTTTTAAAGGTTGCTGTCTTAAGTCTTTCGTTTAGCACAAGCCCACACATACTGAACGAGACAAACAAAATGAAAACAAATGTATATTTAACAAAGATTTGTTTTCTTTTGTTAGTTAAATATTTGGCTTTGAAGATCATTTCAAATTTGGGCTTCTAATGGTTTTTCAAATGGCTTTTCAACATGCGGGGCGGGGTAGACAACAGAACTTTTATGCACTTTTTCAAGCGAACGGCATACGGCATTGGTGTGTAAACCTTGAAAAGAGACCTTTTTGATATTATTACTCGTATGCCGACGCACACGCCGAGATAACAGCAGAGTTGACGTCTGAAAACTCGGTGTAAATAATGAGTTTTAGCAATAATCTCAGCAGCAGCCAGCAATTGCTGTGAAAGGCCGACAATAATTCTCAGTTTTTGTGTGTTTGTGTGTTTACGAACTAAACTAATTTAATAATTACAATGATCGAACGCTCTCAACTCGGGGCTAGAATGAATTGAGATTTAACTTAAGCACACTATACAATACTTACAATAATTCAATAAACTTTGTCCGGCCCATTGTAGCGTGCTGTGTGTAATTTACCCGTTGAACCACTTTAAGAGGTAGCTGGCTTTGAACGTCATAGTGTTCAAAGAATTATAACTATTTAGTTAAACTTTTTTGCCTATTAAAAAGCTCTAAAAAAAAAATATATAATATAAACAAAAAATTAAAAAAAAAACTACGGTCATACTACAAAATGTAATACTCACTTGTTCATTCATTTCTTGGATACTACGAGAGTATTAATTAAGCCGGCTAACGTTTAATTATTTGCTGTTCCGTTCTGAACTTCCATTTACTTAGTTGCTAGTTTGACTTCCGTCAGAATGTAAATTAACATAACACCCGGTTCAAAGGTATTTAATTACTAATGGTTGTTTTTGCATAAGCGTAGACTTAATCACCCCCATCGTAAGTACAGTTGATCCAAAATTGATTATCTCCCCGTGCTTATATTTACCCTTTTCTACCCCTACTGCTTAAAGTTCAATTCTCCAACAACATTAGACATATGCATTAAAAGGTCTCCAATATAAGTAGACCGATAATGAGAATATATTAAACCCGCATTTGAATATGACATTTTTAAATGTCCGCTTCGACTTTGCACAGTTTTCTCTAGCTTTTGAACAAAAAAGATATCAGGCGAAATTTCAAAATATTTTTAGAGTAGAAAAAACACTTGCTCGATTTGAAAAGAAGTACAATAGCGAATACTCTTTGGTGCTTCATTTCATGTAAAACTTAAAAAACCCTTTGAGAACGATTTCTAAATACGATATGGACGAGAAGAACAGCTTTGGAGGGAGCTTCCCCCAGTACACGGAGAAAAAATATGTTAAAAAACATTTGCAAACAAACATTTATATGTTTGGAACATGCTACAAACATGTAAATGTTTAGGAACATTGTCGCAAACATGTAAATGTTTGGGAACATGGTCGCAAACATGTAAATGTTTGGGAACATGGTCGCAAACATGTAAATGTTTGGGAACATAATCGCAAACCTGTAAATGTTTGGGAACATTGTCGCAAACATATGAATGTTTAGAAACATTACAGCAAACATATTGATGTTTGGATGCAAGCAACTATATGTTTGAATACAAGCATATAAATGTTTGTGAACATTGCTACAAACATATTAATGTTTTCTGTAAATGTTAGAAAGTCCGTTTTTTACATTCGTCTTACTTCAATAACCACTAGGTATTTAAAGTTCTGTGAATTATTTGGAAAACACCTGTAATCTTAGTATGGCATATTTTGTCTTGATATCTTCTTCAGTTTAAAAGTTACATAGACTTTTTAAAAAAATCTATTTAAAACCACTTTGCGGTGGCACTGCGTCGAGAGGTTCTCTCTTCAATGACTGCCGCATCGATCCCACGTATTTGAGAAATACTGTAAGATATGTTAACCTAAGGGCATTAGGCGCTTGCGTCTTTGGAACACCTTACAAGCAACTTTTCAAGTTTGACATGGATTAGGTAGTGGCACTAATTCGAGAGGTTCTTTCTTCAATGATCGATCCTTATCGATCCCACGTATTTGAGAGATGCTGTAGGGTGTGGTGACCTAATGGGCATTGGGCGCTTTCGTCTTTAGAAAACCTTACAAGAAAGTTTTCAAGTTTGACATATATTAGGTAGTGGCACTGATTCGAGAGGTTCTCTCTTCAATAACTGCCTTATCGATCCCACGTATTTGTGAGATATTTTGACCTAAAGGGCATTAGGCGCTTGCGTCTTTAGAAAACCCTTCAAGCAACTTTCCAAGTTTGCCATGGACTAGGTAGTTATCTCACCACTGCTCTAAGCAAATCAAATTTCTTTCGAATATGTTTATGCTTAAAAGTTACAAAAAACAAAATAATTAAAACCGCTGTGCGACGGCACGGATTCCAGAGGTTTAGTTTTTAATGGCTGCTTAATCGATTCCACTGAATGAGAAGGAGGCCTTGGGATATATTGTCTTAAAGAGCATCCGGAGCTTATGGCTTCACAAAAACTCACAAGCAAAATTTCCAAATTTTACTTGGACAAGGCAGCTATCTTTGGAAGGACTCCAAGTACAGGGTGTCCGCCGGGAAGTTATACTATTTTTTTTGCCACCATATTGGTATATATCAGTCTTGACAGTTCATATTTGGCAGTCGTAAAGTAGAGGCGTGGCAAATTTATTATGGAAAAATATTCGATAACCAACGTGTTTTAATCGTTAAAAATTTTATCAAAATCAATCATCGATTGCTGTGACGATGAAAAAGTTACGAGACATTTTTGGGAGAAACAGCGTGCCAACAAAACGCACTATTTATCGTGTAGTGATTGATTTCGAAGAAAGCGGGTCTGTAGCTGATAGGCCTAAGCATAGACCACAACGTACTGCAAGATGGGCTGAAAACATAACTGCTGCTCAAGAAAGTGTTCAAAACAATCCATCAACCTCAATTCGAGCCGTGCTCAGGAGCTTGGCCTTCAAAGAACAACTTTGGCCACAATTTTGCACAAGGATTTGCATTTGTTTTCATTTAAGGTTCAGTTGACACAAGAGCTTCTTCCACAAGACCATTTACGCCGTTACAGCTCGAATTACTGCGAGACCTCTTTCCACAACAAGATATTTCAAGAAATGGTGGTGTTGATTGGCCTCCACCGTTGCCTGATTTGACTGCTCCCGACTTCTTTTTGTGGTGATATCTGGAAAGCAAGTTTTAAGCAAACATACCACAAACTCTTGGGCAACTCAAACAAAATATTCGTGATGAAATTAATACAATACCGCGTGAAATGTGTGAGAATGTAATCAATTGTGAGGCAAACAGAGGCGGACATTTATCTGATATTGTATTCCATACATAATTGCCGACATTAAATAAAACATTTATCAATAATTTAATCAAAAATTATAAACAAACAAAGTAGTTAACCGACGGACACCCTGTAGTTCTAATACACTTCAAAAGTCCACCGTTATGTAAATCATTAAGAAGCCCACTCTGCTCTTAGTCTATCAAATTTCATCTAGATACCTTTTTATTTTCAAAAGCCAGAGGTTTTAATAAAAAAAAGATTTGAAATCTCTGGGCGGTGGCACGGATCCGAGAGGTTGAATTCCAATGACTGCCTAAGCGATCCCAGTGTGTTTTTATTGGACGAGGCATTCATTATTGGAAGGACTCCAAGTAGTTCTAATACACCCCAGGAGTCCAACGTTATGAAAATTATTAAGAATTCCACTCTACTCTTATTCTATCGAGTTTCGTCTGAATACATTTTATTTTCAAAAGCCCTAGGCTTTTATAAAAAAAGATTAGAAATCATTGTGCGGTGGCACGGATCCGAGAGGTTTAATTCCAATGACTGTCCCTTCGATACCACTGAGTTTATATTGAGAGAAGTTGATTTTAAAACGAATCAAACGATTGCGGCTTAAGATTTGCATTTAAAAAATCCCGCCCTTAACTTGGTTCGTCGTCTCTTTGTAACAACAGGCTTTGAGGAAATAACTTGGGTATTTATTGGGTATATTTTACTTTAAAATTTTTTCAACAAAATGTGTACTTAAAAAAAGAAAGAATAGTGACTTAAAATTGTTATGTACGAGTATTTGCAAATAGAGACCAAATCAATGCCAACTTTTGTAAAATTGAATAAAAAAACTCCATAGTAACTCTTTTTCTTGAAATTCTAGAGAATAACAGCGCGATTGGAAACATCGAGCTTGCCAGCTGCTTTGCAAAGAATTTAGAGAGCAAGTGACTTCGTACCATAGCCATGATGAGGGATGCAAAGCATTTGGATATAAAGCGTCCAGGCCATTTAAAGGTTAGTAGTAGCAATGGTCAAACTTCAACACACCTTTGCTACGCCTTCTAAACTACGCTTTCCATTTCACGTTTTATGTAGTTCTCTGTAGATTTCTCTCTGATTCTCTCCTCCCTTCCCTTACCTTTCTCTTTCCACTTGCCACAATCTATTGCTGTAAAAAAGCTAATATAAACTTATTTCTAGTTTTCTACCAAAGTAGTGGTAGGTCGTGAAAGTCTTACGATTATACAACACCGAAACTCTTTGTATTTATGAATTTTTTATTCTACTTTAGTTTACTCATAAAACTACTCTTATTACATGTTAAAAAACGAGGCTCATTAAAAGCATTTGTTCGCCTGAAAAGAAATCCGGTTGAAGAAACCAAATAGTTGAGAATTAAAGTTGAATATCTGTAGCAGTTGTTACAATTAAAATTTTTTGCTCATTGTCGTTTGTTTGCACAGATATATTTGGTCATTTAGATTACACCAAAGATTGCCTAAAAAACTATTATTGTAAAACGAAAACAAATTCGGTTGATGTCATCAATTACTTCTGATATCCACGAGTTATTCGAACTGTATCTCAGAGCATTTGAATGTGTTTTGTAAAATACATTACAGTTGTTACAATAATCTTCGTTACATTAACATAAATATTCGGTCACTATGACTATATAAATAGATTGTCTGGAATGATATTCGGTCATAATGAAATATAATGAATGGTCTAAAAGAAATTCTGTCGACGAAACTACATAGTTTCGTATCTGTATTAAACATTAGTTGTTTTTTAATGAAAACTCGGTAAAATGAAGCAGCTTATTTATTTATCGTAACAGAAAACAAACTCCTAAGTCATGTTTACAATTTTCTTTATGAAAATTTGAAAAAAATAAAACAAAAAGTATTTTTTTTCGGCATATTATTGGTTTTTTTTATCGAAAAGAAAACTTTTCCATTAAAACATTCTTCATAAAAATTCGAAAAAAAAAATTGAAAACAAATATTTTTTTTGGGCATATTTTTGGTTTTTACTGAAAAGAAAATTATCCATTATTTATTGAACACAATTCTATTAAAGGGACTCGGAAGTCTTCGCAGCGCCGTATCTTGTTAGCCCAATGTTCCAAGACCTTCGTGAGCGTTTCTGACTTTGCCTTGTGTCCCTGTAGTGCTTAGCAGTATTACGAGTATCACAGAAAAACAAGTAAACAAATTTAAAGTCGGGAGTGGCTGACTGAGAAACCCTACACCAATCTACTATTTACAGGATTTAGCGCGTGTGAAGCTTGAGCATGTTCGGAATTAACATTGAGCGGGATCGGGTTTAAGTCATGGCTTCTAGAGCTGCTTGACCCGGTTCAGATTAAGATACAGCTCCCACAAATATGTTCATTCTATTTTGTGTTTTTAGCTCTAGAATATACTCCTATTACATCCAATCTTGATGAAATTTAATACAAGTCCCCTGTGCCAAGGATGGATGCAGTTGAAATAAAGCTCTCGCATATACTCGTATGATCAACCGACTTTACCAAACACAATGATAATTTTATGAAAAAACGGCGACCACGAACAATTAATAAAATTAAAATTTAAAAAAAAATATAATATTTTTAAAAAACATGCCGATTTCGCCAGGTTTTGCCCATAACTTCACCAATTATGGCGGTCCCCAAATCTAAATACTATCTTGAATTTGTAAGACTTGAACAATTTGGTGAAATTTTAAAAAAAAAAACTTAAAAATAGAAATTTTTTACAAAAAATTTACCAAAAAATATACAAATTAAAATTTTACTTCATAAAATGTGTAGATCGTAATGTTTTCTTTCATATGACTCGAATCTGAAAAAAGCGGTCAATCCGTTTAGGAACAGCAACATTTTTAGTAAAACCCATTTTAAAAAATTCAACCCTCCCAAAAAACGTAAACACGCTTATAAAGAAGCGTTTTACGAAGCGTTTTAGCCTAATAATGAAAATGCGAATATTTATCTTCATAAAAGGGTTTTAACTGTTTTTTAAAGTATTCTCCAGCTTGAATTTTAAACTTTTGCATGCGCTCAAACCAATTGTCGAGACACCTCCAAACATGGTTTTTGAACACTTCAACAGCTGCTTCGGGCGATGAAAATCGTTGACCACGCATTTTTTCTTGATAAGTCATTGGGTGCCTAGTCAGGGCTGTAAGGCGGATGACCAATCAATTCGACGTTTTGGCCGGTCAAAAAGGCGCTGGTTTGAGCCAATGTGTGAGAGATCCTATTGTCATCGTGCACAATGATTCGTCTTCTCTTTTACGTTTTTTTAAATTTCTTCGAAGACTTCAGGCAAACAAATTGTGGTGTATTACTCAGAATTGACCGTCCTACGTTGTTCAAGCGGAACAGTAGCCACATGATAAGTTTTGCCGAAGAAACAGGCGACCATTTGCTTCGAAGTGCTTCTTCCACGAACAACTTTCGTTGGATTTGGCTCATCTTCGAAGACCCAAACGGTCGATTGCTAATTTGATTCGGGCTCATACGCACATAGATCCATGCTTCGTTACCTGTGACGATCTTATAAACGTCTTTTAAAGCACCGCGATCGTATTTTTTCAAAATGTCTTTGCACCAATCGAGACAAGACTTTTTTTTGAGCGATTGTCAAATTGTGCGGGATCCAACGAGAACAAACCTATTTTACGGCCAGGTGTTCATGCAATATCGTATGTATGCTGGTGGAAGAAATGCCCAAGGATGCCTGTATCTTACGGTATGTCACATGACGATCTTACATTATCAGTTCACGCACGGCATCAACGTTCTCTGGCACAACGGCCGTTTTTGAACGACCTTCAAGACCTTCGTCTTTGAGCGAACGTCGGCCACGATTGAATTTATTAAATGAGTTTTTCACAGTGCTATAGGATGGTGCTTCATCAGCCATACACAGATTTAAGTTCATCGCTGCACTCTTGTGGTGACCGTGATTATCCACGTCGAAAGTTGTGAAAAATTATCGCACGAAAATGTTCACGAGTTAGTTTCATATTTTTGCCAAATTGATTTTTTCAAGTCACTGTAAACAACACAAGTGATGGTCGTACATCAAAACGTTCTAAGTACGTTTATGTAAAAATATGGCAAACTTCCCAATGGAAATGTCAGTTGACGCCAGGCAACACTAAGTGTTAGAAATATATAAAGCAACCCTCGTAAAATGTGTAGATCGTAATGTTTTCTTTCATATGACCCAAGTCTGGTAAAAAGCGATCGAACCGTTTGAGAACAGCAACATTTTTAGTAAAACCCTCCCAAAAAAAACGAAAACACGTTTATAAAGAAGCATTCAGGGCTGGCATAGAAACCATGTCGGTTTTGCTAATTGTCATTTTTGCAAACCAATGTTGGTTTCATGTGGTGTCAAGAAACCATGTTGGTTTTGTCCATTTCGAATGTAAATAAAACTAATGTTCGAATCAACTGTTGCTGATAAAACCAATAACATTGGTTTTCATGAAACACCAAAGCAATTTTTCTTATCCTTTTCAAAAGCAATTGTGACAACATTGGTTTCTATGACAGCCCTGATTGTATATGTGAGAGCGCATAGAGAAAGGGTAAAAAAAATCAATTTTCATTTTTTTTTCTTTTTTTGATGTGGACAACATCTGAGCATCGAATGAGACCGATCCCATGCCCCAAAAGTGTTCCCTCCCAGAGATATGCGCGTTTTATGAAAGTGAAGTCGACGATTCTAAGCGCAAATAGAAAGGGACCTAATCTTTAAAATGGCTCTCCTGAACAAAACTGGTTTTTAACCTTAGGTCCCTTTCTATTTTGCGCATCACATATTCTTGTATTTACTACGTATTTAATATTCTTACCTAATAATCTTATAAAATAAAAGATTTACTACCCTTTGCTTTGTGAAAATGTGTATAATGTCTTTGAACTATCAGTTTGAGTTGAGTTATATTTTTACTTATCCCATGTCGTGCACTTGAACCCGATAAAAATTCGTCGATAAGACCTCTTCTGTTTGATTACTTTTCTTGTGTAATCCATTACATCCATTCTTTAGTGGAATAAAAAATAAGTGTCTTCCTTTTTTAGCGACTATGATTATGACTGTTTGACTGAAATGCAAAAAGTTTTATGTGTGCGGTTATTTCGCTTTCAAAAAATAAATAAAAAAAACAATTTTTGCATTTCAGTCAAATAGTCATAACTTTGGAACCTGAGGTATGAGGTAGGGCTATCTTTAAAGAGAAAATCCGACCACTGGTTCAGAACTTAGTTATTTTACCGTAGTACCTTCCGACCACCAATCCGAAATTTTTCAAACCACTGTCATTTCGCCCTCTTGCATTTTCGTTAATGGCCGTAGATGGACATATTTTCCTGAAATGAGCCAAGCAATACGCTGGTGTCGTGAATGTCCAGCCGTGAACGAATCACCCTGTATACTTTATAGGCTCTTCAATCAATATTTTATTATACCCTCCTCCCTTCGGTGGAGGGTATAATAAAGTTTACCTAGCTCTACCTCAACGTTATCAAACTATGATAGAGCAATTTACGCAGTGTGCGAAGGAAAGGACCTCTGAGCTTCGTTTAGGTAATTTTGCAAAGGTATGAGGTAGGGCTATCTTTAAAGAGAAAATCCGACCACTGGTTCAGAACTTAGTTATTTTACCATAGTACCCTTCGACCACCAATCCGAAAATTTTCAAACCACTGCCATTTCGCCCCCTTGCATTTTCGTTAATGGTCGTAGATGGACATATTTTCCTGAAATGAGCCAAGCAATACGCTGGTGTCGTGAATGCCCAGTCATGAATGAATCACAGTGTATACTTTATAGGCTCTTCAATCAATATTTTATTATACCCTCCTCCCTTCGGTGGAGGGTATCATAAAGTTTACCTAGCTCTACCTCAAAGTTATCAAACTAGGATAGAGAAATTTACGCAGTGTGCGAAGGAAAGGACCTCTGAGCTTCGTTTAGGTAATTTTGCAAAGGTATGAGGTAGGGCTATCTTTAACGAGAATATCCGACCACTGGTTCAGAACTTAGTTATTTTACCATAGTACCCTTCGACCACCAATCCGAAAATTTTCAAACCACTGCCATTTCGCCCCCTTGCATTTTCCTTAATTAACGTAGATGGACATATTTTCCTGAAATGAGCCAAGCAATACGCTGGCGTCGTGAATGCCCAGTCATGAATGAATCACCCTGTATACTTTATAGGCTCTTCAATCAATATTTTATTATACCCTCCTCCCTTCGGTGGAGGGTATAATAAAGTTTACCTAGCTCTACCTCAACATTTTCAAACAAGAATAGAGCACTTCACGCAGTATACGAAGGAAAGGTATTTACAGTTTTTACTTAGTCGGTCTGGGTAGGGGAGTAACGCTGTTGCTACAGTGGGATCTGTATTAGATTCAAACCCCCCCAAAAAAAGTTTGTTTTAAATTCATTACCGAGTATTGTTGTGTGTTGGGTCTAATGACAGAGTAATTAAAAAATTATTGCATTTGATAAGTCAAGCATTTTAAAAACATTTATGATGTGGTTGTATTATTTTGTATTTTTTTTTGTGTACAGTAATTTAAAATATTGTTTCTATAAACGTCAGTGTGTGTGTGTGTGTGTTTTTAAGTCTGTATGTGTGCATCATTGTTAGTATATGCGGTTTTTCCTACCTTCTGCATTTCCAAAGTATACGTGGTAGACCTTTACGAAATTTAGGGCTTGAAGCCGGTTTGTTGGTTTTGTGTGTGTTTTCAGAGGGGGGAGCTTAAGTTTGATGGCTTTTACGATATTGACGTTTACATAATACAGTCCACACAACAACGGAGAGTTAAGAGAATGAAAGCAGCAACAAACACCTAAGTCAAGGTCGTGTCATGAACTTGTTACAGTCGCTGGCTGACTGGCTGCCTTTGCCTGATGTTTATTTTGTTTTTTTTGTGAATAATAATTATTTGGCTACAGTTTTGGCTCGGCAATACAAACGTTGTCTTAAATTCATTTAAATACACATATTATAAACAGATATCTACCAGCCACATGTCTATATCGATCAATGCATTTATTCATTATAAATAATTTTGAAATACTTATGTAAATACCTATGATATTTACGAGTTTGTGTTGTTGTTGCCTTGCCAAAGGGTCGCTCTTCTTTTACGAAATGTTGTTATTTTTCATATTTCACCTCTTATCATTTTTGGGTTTTTTTGTGGTAGTTAAAAATTTCATGCCATCGAAAAGAAAAAAAAGATAAATGTGGTTCATTAGTGATATTTTTTAATTTCTCCCTCTAAATTACATCAGTCAATTTTTGTTTACTATAATCTTTGTGTTTCAATATTACGTTAGCTTTAATTAAAAGGTTGATTAGTTTGAATCAACTTGATCTGCAATAGTTGCTTCTTTTTCTTTTTTTGGTAGATGAGAGTGGAAAATTGCAATTTGCCCACTTAACACTGGCCCCAATGGCAGGTTTTTTTTTACGGATAGCTTAATTTTCAAACCATCAATAAATCAACAGTTCAGTTGGCAACACTGTTTTATGAAGAGGTCATGAAAGTCATGTGTTTAATCTCTCAAGAGGTAATGGGTTTTGCTTTAAGCATCGGAATTCATATTAAACCTGTCAAATTAGGCATAGTTCATTATAAGTGACCTTTAAACAATTCTGATAAAAAAAATTCTATATTGGTTTACGTTAGATACCAGACTTGAGTTGTTTACATTTATGGACCTCGAAACAATGAACTTAAAGTTAAAGAGGCTGAGTTCAAATAAAAATATAGAATTCGAAACGGACATTTCTTTGCATTTTCTGCTGATTAGTCCGTATTTCGCCAACTATCAGTAAGTACTAATTTTAGGTTTCAAAATGAGGCAAAGTGTAATGAGAGGTCATTACTTGGTAATGCAAACGATGTTGCGTTGTGTTATAAAATAATTGCTGGGTATGTTGCTCAAATTTAGTAAAGTTCACCAACCAATTACCAAACCTGTTAAAGTTGGCGACCTAAGAAAGAAGCGCCAAATTTTCAAAATTGAGTAAAGGCAGATTCGGGACCGTGAATGTGTTTCTGATTTTTGTGTTAAACATAAAAGACCCATTTTCACCCGTAAAAAACGTTAAGCAAAATAGTCACATCTACCACTGCTAGCGTGTTTCGGAGTCAAAAAAAAACCTAAATATTTCAAAACTACTAAAATGGAGATGTGACTGTTTTTCAATTAGCCCCCAATTATAACGCCTGTACCGATTTGAAGCCCTGTTGCTGTAGGAGTATCATTTGTAATCGCATACTTAAAAAGTCGGCTATAGATCCAAAGCTATGTTTATTTTCCAAAAGAAATTTTGATATAATAAGATTATAAGATTATACGTATATTTATATATATATATATACTTAATAGGGATGTATATTGTATCCAAAAAGAATCTACTTACTCGAAATGAGGGCCATTCTTCAGAGGAAATGAACGCTGGCAAATTGTTTCGAAGCCAGGCCTGGGACGTTTTAGCCTTATGGACCGGCGCAGAATCCGCTGGAAAGTCCATAGCTGGTTTTGGAACAGGGAATTGTTAAGAGGCTTCACAACAGCTTCCAAAACGGTTTCTTGGTAAACTTTGGCCGATGTTTTGACTCCTTGTTCGCAGAAATGTAGGTCAGTGATCCCATCGTGAGAGACACCCCACCAAACCATGACTGAAGCTGGGTGATGACCCTTTTCCATCTTTGGGATCAGTCCAGATGCTTTCTTAGATGACCGCGCATACACTCTATCATTTTGTTTGTTAAATTTTTCCTGACGGTAAAAATGTTTTCATCGGTAACAACATTTTAATGTGCAAGTTATGAGCGTGCTTCACCAAAAGACGTTTGCATTTTTCAATCCTATTTTTTTTAAAGAAATGTCCGGTACGTCGTTCGAAAGCCTCAAGTCTTTTTTAATGATTCGACTCATGGACTTTTGGCGATATTCATCTCACGGGCCATGATTTTCTGTTTTCGGAGCGGATTTCTGTGAATTCTTGATTTAACGGCTTTGATGACATGCGGTGTTCGAACAGAGCGTGGGCGGCCCGACCGGTGGTGGTCTTTTACATCTCCAGTCTCCTCAAACAGTTTTATGCATCGGTAGACGAACATGCGGCTAATCCCCAGTGGCCGTATCGCTGTAATATCGCTTTTTTCATTTCACACTTGAAAAGCGCTATTACAGCGATACGGTTCTCATTATCTGACCACTCCATGATGAAAGTCGAAACAATTTTAAAATCCCGTTACAGACTAACGCTATTGAGGCTAGCTTTCAAAACCCATATGACATTAACGGGGTATGTTCAGTTCTACTATTGAAATGGGTGTGTTCAATGTTGTAACAGTATTTATGTCCTACTAATTACAGATTATGTGTCGATTTTTAAGTTAAGCTTTTCTAGCATACAATGTATTTTTATGGAATTTATAATGTTTATTTTATATTAAATGACCTGAAGCCGGCCCACTTGACAATTAATAATAATTTTGACAAAGTCACATTTTGTTTTAAATTCCCGCAAAAATTTGAGTCTGCTGTAAACTGCGACATTAGACTTTTTATGCCCTCGCCACCATGTGGTACAAAGGTATTAGGAGTTTGTACTGAGGTTTGATGTTCCTAAGGTCCATAAACTTATTAACTATGATATCGAGCTACTTTTTGTCGATTTAGACCTGTCCGCCTGTCCATCTATTCTTGTAATCAAAGTTTAGGTCGCAAATACAAAGCGATCTCCATGAAACTTTCTAGATATTTGTTTTCAGTTAATGACGGTTGGTTTTGAAATCGGTACAAGTTTTTATAGAGTTTGGGGGTTACCTTCTGATTTGGGGTCTAACCGACCTAACAGCGGTACATTTTTTTTAGCAGATTTGAACGAAATTTAGTTTGTGATGTTATTTAGCACACATGAGAATACATTGCTAAAAGGGTACCTCCACATTTGGGGACTAACCGAACTAACTGCGGCATAATTTATCAAATTTCACCAAACTTTGTTTGTGGTGTTATCAAGCATAAAAAAACATTGCTGAAAATTGACCAGATCTTTAAATAGCCCCTCTACTTTCAGATTTGGGGACTAACCGACCCTGGTGGCATATTTCATAAAATTTTAACTAAATTTAGTTTGTGGTGTTATTTTGCATACAGGGTAAACCTCGCGAAAAATAGACCAGAACGACCGAAATATAGATAGCCCCCATATAGATAGCCACCATACAAATGTACCGCGCGATTTTGAGTTCAACCGACTTAACAGCGGAAAATTTCTTAAGACTTCAACGAAGTTTAATTTGTGGCCTTATTTTGTTCAAATCTTAATTGCCCAAATGCAAATGTCCTAAGCGATTTCGGGTTTAACCGGCCTTACAGCTAGGATATTTCATTAAATTTCAACTTAATTTGGTTTGTAGCATTATTTGGCACGCAGAATAATCATGGCTGAAAATTTACCAGATCAGTCCAAATCTTGATATTGCCCCAATTTGGGTCCAACCGACCTTTCAGCGTTAATTTTTTTATCAGATTTTAACGAAATTGCTTTGTGGTGTTATTTTGCAAACAGGGTAAACCTCGCTATAAAAAACAAATTTGGTTGGTGGCCTTATTTTGCATACCGAATAAACATTGCTGAAAATTGACCAGATCGGTCCAAATCTAAATATAGCCCGCATACAAATGTCCCTAGCGATTGTAGGTCTAATCGACCTTACAGCTCATTTTTTCATCAGATTTCAAGGACATTTGGTTGGTGGCCTTATTTTGCATACAGAATAATCATTGCTGAAAATTGACCAGATCGGTCCTAATCTTGATATAGCCCCAATACAAATGTCTCAGCGATTTTGGGTCTAACCGACCTTACATTGTTAATTTTCATCAAATTTTAACGAAATTTGGTTATTGGCGTTATTTAGCATACAGGAAAAACATATATTATAACTTTATAGTCTAAAGCGTGTCGTGAGGGTATCATGTAGTCAATCTCGTTCGACTCAGAACTTTCCTTTCTGTTTTGACTTGATGTTTGGTGTGTTTTTGGTCCCTCAGTAACTACTTTAATAACACATTGTTTTTTTCTTGAAGCCGCCCTCAATAATACCCTGTGTGAACACCCAGCAAACCAAATCTTCAGAATTTGGTCAGAATTCTGTACGACAATCGGCAAAATGTTTCGATTTCGGATCAGAATTCTTACCGAGTTCGTAACGAAAAACATATAAGAGGGTTGCCACGAATTCTAAACTACTTCTTTGAAAAAAAACGAACAGAATTCGTAACGATTTCGATAAGAATTCTCGATAGTGTTCAGATATTGTTTAGAATTGCCTGATATCAGACTTTATCGGCTTTTTTGGTTTACTGGGCACTTTGAACGTTTCTCGTTAACTTTTTTCTTTCTATTTCAATTTTTCATAGAATGGCAGACAAAAAATTAACCTAGAACAAAATCTAATCACATACTATGAATGATTACAACAACTATAGCATAATAATACTTTTTCAAAAGCAAACGGCTGAATAGAAACAAAACAAAAAATACGCAGCAGTTGTTATAGCTAGGCAACTTTGTTGCCTACCTTACTAACAACGATTGCAAAATAAATGGAATTTCCAAAAAAAAATATTAAACACAACACATTCTCAAACACTCGAGTAACAAAACCCAACAAACTAAGTTCGCAAAGACCAAGCACACGACTATATTTAAACGTCCAAGGACAGCGGTTGAAAATTCTTACGCGGTTATGGACTCGCTTACAATAAAACAACGTGCCGCCGCTGTCATCGTTCACGGACAGATGGACATGGAATTGCCCAAGAGCCCCAGCAAACGTTCGTACGTTCGTAGCGGACCATCAATCGAATATAATATCAGCTATCGATTACAACAAGTATTGAGAAGAAAGAAAACTCAAAACAATTGAAAAGCAGCGGAAATCGAAACGCGTTCATTGCAATCGCGCGATAGATCTACTGTTGTACCTTCGAATGTAGACTTGTCATAATTTTTTTTTGTTTTACATTGTCTACAATGTTGATTTATTGCCGGCGTTGCCAACGTTGTGTAACAGTTTACATGTTTGTTCGTAGACATGGTAGTTATTTGTTGCCAAAGTCTGACACAGATGTGTCAACCGGCCAATTACTGGTTATAGTTGGAACACATCGACAATTGTTTGGCCACACAGTATCCGACAGGCATACTTTTGGCATACGAGTATTCGCATTGCTGTGTAATCTAAGCCTATGACGCCTTCTCCAGCTGAGGCTGTAAAACAAGGCATTAGTTTAAAACCTTAAACTGAAACTACTAAGCAGCACTCTGACCAAACAACCATTAAGATGTCAATAAACTTTGGAGTAGGTTTAAAATATTTTTTATGTGTTATTTTGTAAACAAATTTAAGTAAATTTTTTATATTTTATTGTTGACTACTCTCCTCTGTGTCATGTCGAGGAATATTAAATTTATTAACTCTGCTGAAATGCCGGAAAATATTTATGGCCTCATTCTCTCGGCTCGAAGAAAAACGTATAACCAACAATCTATAACAACAACCATTACATGTGCAAATTAAGTTCCAATAAGCATCTTAATTAGTTAGTGTTACCGATACTATATCCCTTCAACCGATAGTGTCCGTTGCCTCTACTGAAAATAACTTTGTATTCAATAAGCATTTAGTTGCAGCGATGGATATACAATGTATACGTCTATTTATAAGTTAAGATTTTCTAGCATAGAATGTATAAATATAGAAATTAAAACCATTATTTTATATAAAATGACATGAGGCCAGACCACAGTTAATATTTAATTTGACAAAGTCACATTTTGGTTTTAATTCCCGCAAAAATTAGAGTCTGCTGTTAACAGTGACAGTAGACTTTTTCTATATATTTTTATCCACTGTGGTTCAGGGGTATTATGAGTTTGTGCAGAGGATTGATGTTCGTAACGCCCATGTAAGGATAAACAAGTAAAAAATGTTAAGTTTGGCTGTGCCGAACTTTGGATACCCTCCACCAGATTCCCAAATAAATATAAATATTTATGTGGAAAATTTTATATCGATAGGTCAAGATTGTGGTGAGTTATTGTCATATTATTTCTCAAGGACCATAAGACCGTTTGTATGGGAGGTACCAGAAGGGACTACCTAATCTCAACCAGAAGTGTGTTTTATATAGAAATCTTTATGTGCAAAATTTCATTTCGATAGGTCAAGCTTGTGGTGAGTTATCGTCATATTATTTCTCAAAGCCCATGATACCGTTTGAGTGGGAGGTACCAGTATGACTTTTCCAAACTATATTTCCCGTAGAGCTATATTTTCAATACCAACCATGCTAGGTTAGCTACACATGTTTGTGGCAAATTTCAGCTCCCTAGCTGTTTTCATGCAGGCTCTATCTTGTTTTCAACAGACGGACAGCCGAACAGACGGACAACATGGCTAGATCGTCTTAGAATTTTACGAGGATCAGGAATATATATACTTTGTTGGGACTCCGATGATTATTTCAAGGTGTTACAGACAGAATGACAAAACTAATATACCCTCCATTGTATGGTGGAGGGTACAAAAATTATATCGATCAACTCAGTAATTTCTGTATCGGTTTAGTCTTGTCCATCTGTCCATCTATTTTTGTAATCAAAGTTAAGGTCGCAAATATAAACCGATCTCCATGAAACTGTGCAGATTTTTTGTTTTCAACTAATGACGGTTGGTATTAAAAAAAATCGGACCAAGTTCTGATATATAAGTAGTTTGGGTATTACCTTCTGGGTCTAACCGACCTTACAGAGGTTAATTTTAAGCAGATTTGAAAAAAAATTTGTTTGTGATGTTATTTAGCATACAGGAAAATCATTGCTAAAAAAATTATCAGATCCTTTTAAATCTTAATAAAGCCCCCCCAACATATGTAACCGACCTAACTCCATATTTCATCGGATTTAAACTAAATTAAGTTCCTAAAAATCAACCAGCTCGGCGCAAATCTTAATATCGCCCAAAATACAAATCACTAGCGATTTTGGGTCTAACCGACCGTACAGCGGTTAGACTCCTTCATTTAATCAAAAATTATAAACGAAGAAAGAAGTATACCTTCCTGACGGACACCCTGTATATGATACCTTACACATTTTCCAACTGTAGCCTTTGTTAACTTTTTAAAGATTCAAATTCTTTTATCGCTCGTCATTTGCGGCAGTCTTCTTTTCGCGTTAATTTTTTTATTTTTATAGTCGGGTTAATCAATCAGTCCCTAAACTACAACTTACACTGCTTTATGGCGGTTGCAATGTTAGCTCAAGAATCTTCCACAAGCCCAAACATTGTTTATTCAGCCAGAAATGTTCTAGTCACAGAACAAAATTCGGCACAAAAACAGCGAATCTTCATTGAGCTGTTTGCAGAGTTCGTTGAACGATTTACTTTTTTTCCAAGTCTCTAGCGAAAGCACTTGCAAAATTCAAAACTATAAAATACTACTCAAATAAATTGCTTCACACTCGATCACCGGCGTGTTTATCTCAAACCAGACAAAATATCGTAATTAAAATAAAATGGAGAATCAACTTGACACTTGAAGATATTGCAGAAATGTTTGAAAAAGTGGAGGTTTAAGGCATAAACTGCATTTTCTTTGCATACAAGCCACTCTCTAAAAGTACAGTACATTTTCAATATCTCATATTTCAGGTTGGCCACATGGTCTGTACTCTCTACCATTAGCGTGTATAATATTTAAAACAATTTGTCTGCCTTTTAGTTTTAAAAACATTGCAGAAACTTCAAATTTAAGGTGAATTTCAATATAAAATTCCCAAATAACAAGTGGCACTGTGGTTGTTGGCTTACATATATCGTATTAACACCAACGGTCCATACCATTCCGTATTGAATAATAACACGTTTCAGGCTCTGGCATTTACTTTTTTAATCGAAAGAAATAAATAGTTTTTATTGCAGCTAATTTAATATTTTTTTTGTTACTTATAAGCTTATTGACAATATATGGTATATGTGTATGTGTTTGTGTGCGTGTTTACACAGATTATTTTTCGTTTGTTTCGCTGTAAACCTCTTAAACTCTTTTATTTGCTTGCCACAAATCAAGTGGCGGTGAAAAGCTGTTCAAAAGACCAGCACCAGAAGAAATCGGCAGCAGCAGCAGCAGCGTGAGCTCGCAACGCGCACAGCAGCCGCTTGGTTTGCTGCTTGAACAAGTTTGTTGCTTAAGTCTTTCGTTTTGCACTTACGTTTATTTCGCAATGCTATGGCACTGCCAATTATGCCTCTCGAGTCCAGAATATTTAAAATTTAAATTGTTTCTTCGACCATAATAATAACTAATATTTTTTTTTTAACTTTGAGACTGCAGTGGCTACTGTTAACGTAGCCAGCATTAATTTTATGGCGAATTTGCAATCAAATTTAATTTTAAAATAATTTATCAGAGTAAAGGAAATACGTTAAAAGTTTAACAGAAAGACAAATTAAAAACCTGAAATTGTAATAAGCTTAGTCCAGGCTGTAGTTTTTGTACCCTTAACTGTGGAGATTCTTTTGAAGGGATTTCAAAAATTGTGTGTAACATTCTCCACTCCTAATAGTGGTTGTAGGGCGCCACATATGCATTTGCTTTGTTTGTTGCTGTATAAAAAGTGTACTATTGTGCGAAACTATTTTTGTCATTTGAATACGCCTACTCTGAACATATTTCTGATCACCTGTTGTATCCTTTGAGCGTTTGAATATGTGAGGCGCAAACTAGAAAGGGACCTAAGTATTTAAAGATTTAAATACGTGTATCTTTGGTGTACCATCACTTTCATAAAACGCGCATATCTCTGGGAGGGAATACTTTTGGGACATGGGATCGGTCTCATTCAATGCTCAGATGTTGCTCACATGAAAAAAAAATTGATTTTTTTACCCTTAGATCCCTTTCTCTATGCGCTGTGACATATATATCTTAAATTGTGTACTTTCATTACCACTTCTTTTATTAAAAAGCCCTTTGCAAGAAGAATTTCTAGCATGGCTCTTGTAGAATACATTTTAAAAAGTACGAGTATTTCCCTAAAATGTCTTTTACAAAATCTTCTAAGAGGTTTTCTGTAAAGTTAGATTTCTTTTACCAAGTCTTACCCTAGCAAAACTTCAAGAAACTATTCTTGTAATAATAATTAAGAAAGGACTTATGTATAGGAATTTATCTTTCATCTTTACGCTAGCAAAACTTTAAGAAACTATTCTTTAAATAATAATTAATAAAGGATTTATGTATAGGAATTTAAGATTATCTTTCATCTTTGGTTAAATTTATTAGTTCTTCTCTTAAAAGGTTTTCTGGAATTTTTTCTAGAAATGTTTTTTCTAAATAACATTCTTAATACTCGTAGGTTTCTCATAAAAACATTATAGAAACCGCCATTTAGACGGCATGAAAAGATATGTCTTTCTGTAAAAGAACCTGCAAAATGCTTTCCTTGTGTTAAGAAAAGAAGACTCCTTAGACTCTTTCTCCTAAGGAATACCTCCTCCAGCAAATCGCCTATAAATTTGTATAAAAGGAGAAAATCTTTGGAAATGACTTAGAAAACCTTCTAAAATACTTTCTAAATAAGCTTTATCCTAAAAAGGTTGTAGAAATCTTATTTAAGAGTACCGGAAATTCATTTTTAAAATCAAAGCGTGCCTTTTGTTTGGAAGAAACTAAGAGGACTGTCTCATTGAAAAATACTTAATAGAACCCCATCTCATAAAATACGAGTACCTTAATATAAGGGATGCTTCTTCAAGAAATCTAGAAACTTCCCGAAACAAACCTTCCACTAGACATTCAAGAAATCTATCTTGGATATGAAGAAGACAATCTGATAGCAGACCTTCCCAAAGCACTTTTTTAGAAGACCTTAAAAGGATCTGTCAAAAGAAAGAAGATCTGCTTAAGATAGGTCTTTCCAAGGTCTCCTATTAGAAGATTTTCTTAAAAAAGATCTTCTCATAATATATCTTCTCAAAGAAAGTCTTCTTAAAGAAGATCTCAAAGAATATTTTCTCAAAGAAAATCTATTTAAGGAATTCTTCTTAAAGATCTCCAAAAAATCTACTCGAAGAATATCTTCTCAAAGAAAATCTTTTTAAAAAAGATTTTCCTATACGATAGAAAACCTTCTCGTAAAAGACCTTTGATTGGAAGGACTTTTTTATACAAAAAACCATAACTTCAAATAATTTTTCTAGATCTTCTATTATCTATTTTAATAAGATATTCTCAAAGAAGTCTTCTTAAATGAAGTCTTCTTAAAGAAAGTCTTCTTAAAGAAAGTCTATTAAAGAAAGATATTCTCCAAGAAAATATATTTAAAGAAGATCTAAGATCTATAAGAAGATCTTCTCAAAAAAGATATTTCGAAAAAGATCTTCTCAGAGAACATTTCTCAAGGAATATCTTCTCAAAGAAGATCTTCTCAACGAATATCTTCACATAGAGGTTTGCTCGAAAAGAAGATCTTCTTAAAAAAAAGTCTTCTCATATGTGATAGCGCATAGAGAAAGGGACCTAAGGGTAAAAAAATCAATCCCATGCCCCAAAAGTGTTCGCTCCCAGAGATATGCGCGTTTTATGAAAGTGAAATCGACCATTCTAAGCGCAAATAGAAAGGGACCTAATCTTTAAAATGGCTCTCGTCACATATAGTCTTTTTTAAGAAAGTCTTCTTAAAAAAAGTCTACTTAAAGAAAGTCTTCTTAAAGATCTTTTCAAAGTAAATCGTCTCAAAGAATTTTTTTTAAAGAAAGTCTACTCAGAGAAGATCTTCCCCAGTAAAATCTTGCCAAAGAAGATTTCCCAAAAACTACTTAAAGGTGATCTTACCAAAGATATTTTCGATGAAAATCTCCTTATAGAAAATCTACTCAAAGATGATCTTCTTAAAATAAACCCTTCTGAAACTTCTTCTGAAATAAAATCTTTTCAAAAAAAAAATTGCCTTAAAGAAAATCTTCTCTAAAAAGATTGATTCAAAGATCTTCTCAAAAAAAAATCTTCTAATGATCTTCAATGAAGATAAAGTTCTTCTTTTCGACGAAGACCTACTTCAAGAAGGACTAATTCTTACAGAAAACAATCTCTTAGAATAACTTAACCTTCTCAAAGAAACCCTTCTCACAGGACTTCACTTAAAAGAACTTCTCATAGATGAACTTCTTATAAATGATTTTATCAAAAAATACTTTGTCATAAATAAATATAATTTATTATCATACCGAAGAATAACGTCCCCCAAGAAGACTTTCTCATAGAAAGCCTTATTCCGGAGAAGGCTTTCTAACAATATCAATTTTGTTTCTCTAGGAAGGCCAGATAGAAGGAATGTTTTTAGATGAAAACTGAACAGTAAAAAGAAGGGCACAATTTCTGAACGAAAATTGAAAAGTGTCCAGTCCATTTATTTAATAGGTTTGAACAAAGCAATCCGTATTTTATTAGAACAGTGACAAGTACGTCATATTCTTCTTTTATAGAAGTGAGCTGTAAAGGTGACAAGAATATGTGACGCGCAAAATAGAAAGGGTCCCAAGGTTAAAAACCAGTTTTGTTCAGGAGAGCCATTTTAAAGATTGGGTCCCTTTCTATTTGCGCTTAGAATCGTCGACTTTACTTTCATAAAACGCGCATCTCTCTGGGAGGGAACACTTTTGAGGCATGGGATCGATCTCATTCGATGCTCCGATGTTGTCCACATCAAAAAAAAAAAAGAGAAAAGTTGATGAAAAGTTTTGTTCAGGAGAGCCATTTCAAAGATTAGGTTCCTTTCTATTTGCGCTTAGAATCGTCGACTTCACTTTCATAAAACGCGCATATCTCTGGGAGGGAACACTTCTGGGGCACGGGATCGGTCTCATTCGATGCTCAGATGTTGTCAACATCAAAAAAAGAAAAAAAAATTAAATTTGATTTATTTTACCCTTAGGTCCCTTTCTCTATGCGCTGTCACATATTCACATTTTTTGGCCTTCCGAAGGCCTGCATTTAGAAAGGCCCACAATGCCAATTCATTATCATGAAATGTGAGGTTCTTATAGTCGTGAGTTCAAATCTAAGTCTAGAATTGTTTAAGAATAAAAAAAGAACAACAAGGAGGAATTCAATAGAATATCTGTTTACTTTTTATCGACTTTTCTATTAAGGAAGTCCTTTCACAAGATCCCCTCAGAAATGCCAGAGTCTAGCTTCGGACGATGTACCTAGTGATGCAATGCAGTGGGAAGGACTTTCCCATTTTTTGTTTTAAGGTGGATTTGGCTCGGAGAAAGAAGAGTTTTTCGCAGACCTTCTCAAAAGGCTCCTTTTTGCCCTTCTTTTTAAAAGGGGACTACGAGTATAACAATAAGGAGCCAACTGCAAGATATTCGCACCGTGTCTTTATTTCAATTTAGAATTTGAAAATCTTAAAGGCTGTATTGTCGTTGAATTAATTGAAAACTTTACCAAAGCCGATAATAAATAGCACAGCTTTAAAATGGGGTCACATCAACTGTACAATCGGCTATTAACCAGACAGTTTGGTTTAACATCATAGCGCCTCGTAAAAAAAAAGAAAAACAATAAGGAAAACCAACTTTACGAGTATTGGAAATGTTGTACCTGAACATGCATGCAAGCAAGTGTTTCAAATGCAAGCTGAGTTGTTTTGTTTGCGTCACTGAAAGAAATTGCACGTTTTTTAATGGCCCGAAATGAAGCCAATTGGTGATTGCAACAACGCCGCCGCACTGTGGCGCTTCGCAGTGCGTTTCCCCGTTGCAGCCTTTTTTCAACGCCACAGCAATGAGCAACAATGTGCTGCCTCGCAACATAATAATCATCATCATCAGCGTCGAAGCCGTCGTCATACAACATGATATCGCTTATTATGACGAGTGGCAGGCAGGCCTGAAGGCAGACTGGCAGGCGGGCAACACAGCCCGGGAAGAGGCCAGGCAACCTGAAATTGCAACGATACACAATACGTTCGGTTGCACAATTGTCCAATATTGCAACAACAGCAACACAAAAATGCATATAAAAAAGAAGCAGTCTTTTTTATGTTTCTTTTTTTAATTTTAGCTTGTTTTCTTGATAGCAGCAATATTTTCATCATTTGTTATGTTTTTGTTTCTGTGTTCGGTTTCTGTTGTTTCTGTTGTGTGTGTTTTGTTTATTTAGTTTTTGTTTTTGTTTTCGAAAGTTGTAATATCATGTAATGTGAGTAAATACGTCGATCACAGTGGTTTCGGTGTTTACTTTGGCTGCCGATCTGTGACTCGTTATCGATGGCTCGCTCTATTAACGATCATGTCTACGATTAGATGATGTCTTTAAAAACAATAGCTGCAGGGGGAAGCTAAATGAATGAAGCCTTGCACAAGAGAATTAAGTCAAGAAACGAAAAAGACTCGTCCAAGCTGCATGAGACCTTAGTGTTTTTTTTACCGATAACAGTGTCAATGACGTTGAATCTTGTGATGGAAAAAGGGAGTATGTGACTGATGTGATGTGGTTTATGAATGAAGATAAGTCTTTATAAAAAAGTTGAGTGTACCTTTTTCTTTAACTTGCAATAGAGGCACAGACGAAGAACTTCTTTCCAGTGATTAAGCTCAATTAAAAAAGGAATTATGGTCGGTTTATACATTTAATAAATACACAGGTTGGGCGATTAAACAATGTGACTTTGTAATTTTGACTGATAATTTTTAAAATATCTTTAATATGACAACTGGCTCGACAGTACCTCATCCCCAATTTGTTTAGTACATTTTTGATTGTTTCAGATTGAATCTCTTCAATGGCAACTTCGATTTACGTTTCAAAGCTTCAACTGTCTCTGGATGCTTTGCGTAACATTTATTCTTAATGGCTTCGTACAGAAAATAGTCCAAAGGGCTCAAATCATAACTCAGAGGCGGCCTATTGCACTCACAATTTCGGCTGTTTATACGATTACAAAAAACAGTAGGTAAAAAAAAAATTGATATTTGCGTTGGCTGTGTGTCATTTGGCCCCGTCTTGTTAAAACCAAATGTCGTCCATGTCATTCTCTTAAATTTTTGAAAACATAGTTGAGCATGGCGCGGTACAGCTCACCGTTGACGGTAACGGCGGCTCCTTGCTTATTTTCGAAGAAAAATGGCCCAACATTGAACATTGAATTAGTGGAACTTTTTCAAGCAACACGATTTGAGGTCAGTGATGATTTTCACGTAACTGATAATTTGTTTAAAAGTATATCAAAATCGCTCAAGTCCAAAAAAGCTCCAGGTGTTGATGGAGTAAGCAATATATGTTTCAAAAATCTTCCTAAAAAAGGTATAACTGTACTAACTAATATTGTTAATTCGTGTCTAAAAGCGTGCTACTTCCCAAAAATATGTAAAGAAGCAAAAACAATAGCTATCTGTAAGCCTAAGAAGCTCCAAGATGCACCTTCCTCATACCGGCCTTTTAGTCATCTACTTATAGCAAAGTTTAGGAAATAGTTTTGAAGGAAAAAAATTACAAACTATAATGATATTAATAATATAATCCCAAATCATCAGTATGGGTTTAGAAACGGGCTTTGTACAACGCATCCCCTAAAACGAATCTCAAATTTTATAAAAACCAACTTTAATCAGGTGAAATCTACCGACATGATTCAACTCGATATAAAAGTAGCATTTGATTCAGTTTGGCACAAAGCTTTTATATACAAAATGATTCGCCATCGTTTCCCAAATGAACTAATTTCTATAATACAAAGCTTTTTGAAAGACAGAACTTTTAGAGTGCACATTTCAAATTTTATAAAAACCAACTTTAATCAGGTGAAATCTACCGACATGATTCAACTCGATATAAAAGCAACATTTGATTCAGTTTGGCACAAAGCTTTTATATACAAAATGATTCGCCATCGTTTCCCAAATGAACTAATTTCTATAATACAAAGCTTTTTGAAAGACACAACTTTTAGAGTGCACATGGAAAGCACAACATCAGATATAATCACAATACCACCTGGTTGCCACCAAGGTTCCTGCCTCTCGCAGCTGTTATATAATATTTTTACCTCAGATTTCCCTTCTTTGGATGACTGAGTTGTCTCAATCTTTGCCGATGATACGGCGAGTCTAAATTCCAACACATTCGCTAAAGTCGTAATAACTAGCACTACGAGTAGTGGAAAACTATTTCTCGAAATGGTATATTCAAGTAAATGTTCAAAAAACGCAAGCAATTTATTTTTTGAGAGGAAGAAAGCCGTGTTTTATTCCCCAAAGATGTATAAGGTGCAGGAATACTGAAATTCAATGGGATGAGAAGGTAAAATACTTAGGGGTCATACTAGATCCAAAAATGACGTTTAAACATCGTATTTGCTATGTAATTGACAAGATTAAAAATACAATCCTATACCCGTTCATCAATTGGAATTCACATCTTTGTCTTGGGAATAAGCTGATCATCTTTAAAGTTATATTCCAATCAATATTTTTTTACGCAATTACGCACTTAAAATTTTTAAAAATTAAACAAAATAAGGTTCTTAAAATGATATACAATTTGCCGCGAGATTTTTCCACGCCTTCGACGACATAGAGACTGTACTAGCCAGGGCAATTAGATTAAAAGAAATTTTTGCTAATAAATGTCAATCTTCGGAATTAAGTCATCAAGAGATCTCGGAAATTAGTCTTTTTTTACTACTAACCCGCAATTTTTAAATAAACTATTAATTTGTTTTCTTTTGTCTGTTTAACAAAGCTTTTTGTTTTTTAAATTTTTCTTCAAAAGTAAATTTTATGCTTCGAAACTAATTATAAAAAATCAGAAACATATAATAAAGCAGAAAAGATATAAACTAAACCTCTTAGTACTTAAGACAATTTACATCTGTACAACAAATATAATGAAATAAAGATGAAAATATAAACTAAAAATGGCCCAACGATGGCGCCAGCCCAACATTCACATGCACTGGCTTCTCAATACTTATAGTCACGAGATGAAAATTAGCTTCATCTAAAAATATGATTTTTCAGTACAATTCTTTACCTCCTGCCAAACAGTCTTTAGCAGGCGGAGCGAAAACGCATAGGATGGTGTTCTATTATTAAATGATTATTGATGATTAAAGTTCAACTTTTTCAATAAAACCAGAAAATTAAAAAAAAATTTCAGTTCTTTTTATGTACAACCGATTCAAATTTAAAATGTGAAATCACCCACCCTATAGTAGTATTGACATATCTTTTGTACTCGAAATAGTTCGAGGCATTACAGCCTCGGAATAAAAGCTTATTTGCCTACCCTGGTTTTAAATCTGGCCTGGTTTTAAATAGTCGAGCACGCCACTAAGGTCTAAGGTCTATGGTCTTTTGGCTTTAAAGGCTGTGGTCTTTTAGCTTTAAATCTTGGCTCCTATACGGATGTGGGTCCAAATTGAACCTCAAAATAAACAGTGCTAAATCTAGCGAAGCTTATTGAATTGACATTTCTGAGTGGCCAATTTGCACGAAACTCTGTCAAATTGGTGGCTCAAGATCCAAGAGAACGAGCTCACTCTCAAATTTTCTACCAGTACGACGAATTGCCTGGCCACTGAAGTTATGACAACAACGGGCCTAAAAAATTAAGTTGCGTATTTTCAACTGAGCCGAAATTTCGATAATGCTTTTTACTAGTTTCCAACGTTCGGTATTCTTGAAACGATACAAGATGAAATGGCAAACCTTATAAAATATTTTCAAAAATTAAATAATTTTTTTTAAATTTTAATTTTTAAATATTTTAAAAATTGGATAAACTGTCATTACTATCTGGCCATCCTTTACATGGCATAAAAATGATAATAGTGAAAAAAAACAAAATTACTAAACTAAAAAGTGAAATAAAATTAAGTAAATTTGGTTTTCGTATGGCAGCCAAAATCTCTTTACTTAAATTATACGAAATGATCCTTTCACACCACTGTTGATTTGGGTGGGCGGCCAGCCAATTTACGAGTTATGTTGTAAGCTTCGCTTCGCATTTAACAGCCACAAACGTTTCCTTATGTATGAATGTGGGATTTCTATGATTTTAGCCTTAGGCTTAGCCTATAACAAGTTTACAACTTAGCTTTTGTCCTTTTGGTTAATTTGTAATTTTGTTTTCTTCTTTGCAGATGTCTATAGCAATGTCCGCGGAGCTAACACCCGTCCAGCAATACTACAAAGGCAAGACGGTGTTTATCACCGGAGCCTCGGGTTTCATGGGCAAAGTTCTCTTGGAGAAGCTCTTGTATGCCTGCTTTGATTTGAAAGAAATCATTATGATTTGCCGCGCCAAACGAGGCAAGACCCCCGAGTCGCGTTTGGAAGATATGTGGAAATTACCCGTAAGTTTGATGAACTAAATTTTTTTCTAACAAAGTCTTAAATTATGTCTTTTGCTCTCTAGATTTTCCAACGCATCAAGGACGAAAGACCACATGTTTTGAAGAAGGTCACCATGTTCCAGGGCGACATCACCAACGAAATGTTGGGTTTGTCCGAAGAGAATCTGAAATATGTCACCGATAATACCAACATTGTCTTCCACATGGCGGCCACTTTGAAATTGGAGGGCAACTTAACCGATGCCGTCGACATGAATTTGGCCGGTACCCGTCGTGCCATCGATGTGGCCCGTAAAATGAAAAATCTTGAGGCTTTTGTTCACCTTTCAACGGCCTTCTGCAATTGCGACCAAGAGGTCATGTACGAGAAGGTCTATGACTTCCCCCACAAACCGGAGGACCTTATGCGCATGGCCGAATGGATGGATGTCAAGACTTTGGATGCGGTGACACCGTCTTTGTTGAAACCCCATCCTAATACGTATACGTATACCAAACGTTTGGCTGAGATCTATATACGCGATCAGTATGAGACAATGCCGGTGATTATTGCCAGACCCAGTATCGGTAAGTGTGGACTTAAGATTTTTTTCCTAAACCCAAGGGGCTGGTATTTTAAAGGATTTTTTATGGGTATTGTGGCTTTCTAAAAAAAGAAGTTATTTAGCTGTTATGCACTTTTAATAATATTGAGGTTTAATGCTGTTCTTTATGCTTATGGGAATTTGGAGATTTTGTTCAAACCATTGCTGCTACAACTACAAATACTACAAGCTTAAACTAGTGCGACTCCCAGGGAGTTTTGATATTATTTGAAAAAAAAACACAAATAATTAATAAAATATAAGGTGTCAAAGTTGTAAGAATGGGTGAAAGTGACAATGTCTGGTTTTCAAAAAGGTGGAAAAAACCGTCAATTCTAAAAAACTGCCGGTTTGCTTTAACTAGACTTGGTGAAAATCGACGTTCATTTCGATCAGAATTTAGTATTGAAAAACAAGTAGCAAAACTCAAACAACCACAAAATCTTTAAGATTTAAATGGACTTTATCAATTCCTTTTTATCTTTTTTTTTTTATTAATTTTAATCCATGTGTAGTATAGACAATTATTATAAATATTTTTGATTATTATGAAAAAGCGCATAATAATACAATGTTTGAAATTTGTCCCATTTTATTCAACCCTACCTTCCTAAATGAATTTTTTCAAAATCGTTGTTTAAAAATGTTTCTAGTGATTCGTCAAGAATTTTTTTTCACACGGATTAAAAGAAAAGGAAGTTTAATAAATCTGATAGTTTTTAAAACTTCCACCTTGTCACTCTTGATATTTAAACCGTTTGTCTTATATCAGTTTGAGAAAAATTGCTTATAAACAAATTGACCACATAAGAACGATGTAAAACGAAATTTAAATTCTTCATTGACAGTCTGAGTTTTCATGTTGATTTAGGTTTTATTTTGAAGCTACATTTATGCCATTATGTATGGCGTGCGGGGGCTGCTATATATATATTTCTGGCCTAATAATGAAAATGCGAATATTTATCATCAAAATTGGTTTTATCGTTTTTCAAAGTATTCTCCAGCATGATTTATACACTTTTGCATTCGCTCAAACCAATTGTCGAAGCACTTGTTCCCACTCCTATTAAGACACCTCCATAACCTGGTTTTTGAACGCTACAACAGCATTTTCTGGCAACGAAAATCGTTGACCACGCATTTATTTCTTGATGTGTTGGAATAAAATGAAGTCATTGGGTGCCAAGTCAGGGTTGTACGGAGGATGACCCATCAATTCGACGTTTTGGGCGCTGGTTTGAGCCGATGTGTGTGAGGTCGAATTGTCATGGTGCACAATGATTCGTCTTCTTTTGCTCGTTTTTCGAATTTCTCCGAAGACTTCAGGTAAACAAAGTGTGCTGTACCACTCAGAATTGACCGTCTTACGTTGCTCAAGCGCAAAAGTCACCAAATACCAGTTTTGCCGAAGAAACAGGCGAATTGACCGTCCTACGTTGCTCAACCGCAACAGTCACCAAATACCAGTTTTGCCGAAGAACCGGCGACCATTTGTACGAAGTGCTTCTTCAACGAACTTTCCTTGTATTTGGCTCGTCTTCGAAGACCCACACGGTCGATTGCTGTTTTGTTTCGGGCTCGTACGCATAGATCCATGATTCGTCACCTGTGATGATCTTATAAACGTCTTTTGAGGCACCACGATCGTATTTTTCAAAATTTCTTTGCACCAATCGATTGAGCGATTGGCAAATTGTGCGGAATCCAACGAGAACAAACCTTTTTTACGGCCAGGTGTTCATGCAATATCGAATGTATGCTGGTAGAAGAAATGCCCAAGGATGCCTCTATCTCACGGTATGTCACATGACGATCTTGCATTATCAGTTCATGCACGGCATCAATGTTCTCTAGTACAACGGCCGTTTTTGGACGACCTTCGTCTTTGTCGTCGGCCATGATTGATTTCATTAAACCAGTTTTTCACAGTGCTAAAGGATAGCGCTTCATCGCCATACAAAGATTTAAGTTCATCGATGCACTCTTGTCACGATTATCCACGTCGAAAGTTGTGAAAAATGATCGCACGAAAATGTTCACGAGTTAAATTCATTTTTTTTTTGCCAAATTGGTTTTTTTAAGTCACTGTAAACAACACAAATGATGGTCGTACGTCAAAACGTTCTAAGTACGTTTATGCTAAAAAATGTCAAACTGTCCAATGGAAATGTCAGATGGCGCCAGGCAACACTTAGTGTTGCCTTTGCCAGAAATATATATAGCAACCCTCGTATTACATCATTCATATGACCGCCTTCTAGCTTCGCTGGCTGTGCTTCAAGTGATCGTTTCAAATTCAAAAGATACGGGTTAATATGTGCGGCCTAATTCTGGCAATTGCATCTCAAGTATTGACCTCGAGCTGATCTAAAGTGTTTGGCTTTTAGCCTACACTACAGACTTGATGGAGGCCCAGATAAAATAATCTAGACCTGTCATTAGGCTTTATTCCAATGGAAAATTGAAAAACGTTCGCCACAAGATAACCCAGTTGTTCAATTTGTCTTCATAACTATAAGCGTGGCATCGCTTATACCGCATGTACCGCCGTCTTATTGGAACCACAGCTCCGGAATATATCTTTGATGTAGAGCTTGACCATAGAATGTACTTTGATATTAGCTTCACGGGGAAGGTTTCCTTCGTTTTGTTTAAATAAAAAATATTCCTCAAAGGGCACTTAAATTACAAAAGAAGATAATAACCTACAAAATAAGCTTATTATTTACGAGTTTTAGGTATCTAAAGAATTTTATCAAAATTTTAGAAACCAATTTTTAATTTCAAGCTTTTGGCTGTAACGTTGTGATTACTTTTTTTTAATTCGGTTTTTTTTGGGACCTCTGTGCCTTTTTGTCTAAATTTGAAGACTTTAGCTTTTTGCATACCGCGTTAATAAAAATTAAATTGGGAAAATTGAACAGGCATTATTGGGAACATTTAAGGAGCTAAACCTTTACTGGGAAAACTTTTGCTGTAGAATTTTACAAATATGTTTAAAGCATGTCCTTGTTAAACGCATCCGTTTTATTAAATCGGCTTAATACAAAAAAAAATATATCATATAAGCGATTTCTACCAGCATTTTCTTAAAAGTTCAATAAAAGCTTGCCCCTTCCCCCCGCCTTTTAAAAGTGTTAACCAGAGAAATTTCAACTGAGATAGAATTAAAGAAGCTTTTTTGTATAATATAAATCGTTGTATACGCTTATAAAGAGCTTTATTAAAGCTCTTTAAATAATGATAAATCAGAGAAGTACTATTATTAGCAAAATTACCATTAAAAAGCTCTGCGCTTATAGTATGACGTATCTTTATCTTTATTTTTGCTACACCAAGCCTTTTTGTGCTTTTTTGAGTTTTTGCTCTACACCACTTGCCATAAGCTCAAAGCTTTTAATGGTAATTCTCTCTATACTATAACTCATCGGTTAAAGGAACTCATGTTTCTTTTTATAGCTGTTCGATTAAAATCTTTTACTCGTATAGTCTCTAAAATAACAAGCGAAAGCTCGTACTATTGGTCTATCAACACTTATTTGTAGAAAAAAATTCGAGCTTTCGAATGTGTTAACAGAATATATTTTTAAGTCACATTTCACATAGAAAACGAGAGAGCTCTCTTTGGTTTTTTAGTAAATTGTTTTTGGAAACAAAATCAATTTGTACCGAAACTAACGAAAGCTTTCGTGTTGTGATTAATGCGATAATGTGCTTTAATTATTTCATTTTTTTTAAACGTATTGCCAGAAGCTGGCTCTATTTTTCATATAAATTGTTTATGTAGAACAACAATTTGTCTAGTAAATAGGCGAGTTTCTGCCTTATGTTTTTAAAATACCTTTAGTATTTTCTCAGTTCTAAAATTTCTCTCTTGTTGACTATGTTAAATGTAAGAAATTATAATATTTGCCTAACTTAAGCTTTTCTTTCTATTTCCCCTTCTACAAACTATGCCCTTCCACAAAGCTTTTAAAAAAGCTAACTATGTTGTAACGAAAAAGCTGTACAATTAAATGTTTGTTTGAAAGTTAAGTGGCTTTAAAAGCATCTAAGTATATTGAAGTGAAACTGATAAAAGTGAAATGTAGTGCTTACAACAAAGAAATAGCTTTCAATGCTGTTGCCATGTAATATACGCAACAAATTAAACAATGCGTTTAAATAAAATACAAAAACAAAGTGAAAAAAGCTTGCCACAACTAAAAATCAGAGAAATTAAATTCGCCGTAGTCTGTATAAACTAAAGCGAAACTTGCAGCTAACGAGCTTTCGCGTTGAACGTAAAGAGGGAATTTCTACGGAGAGAAGTACTATTGCAAAGCTCTGGTGTTATGGCGCCTGAAAGAAAACTCTTTATTTTTTCTTAGCAAACCAATTGTTTTCATTTTAAGTTTTACTTTCAAACGCTACGGCCTAACAACTAAGCTTTTTTTTTATTGACCTTCTATTTAGAAAGCACAGCCTTATCACGCTACGAGAAAGCTCGCGATCTTTGCAATGCAAACTGTTTTTGGAGCATAAAAAGCACCGAATTTAACGGCAGCATTTGCTTTATGTAATAAGGAGTTTCATTCCGTCTGTAATCTGCTGAACGCAGTCCGAAAGCTGGTATTGTTCTCTCTGTGGATTATTAAAACTTTCGAGCTTGGTTTCCCAGAATATTGGTTCAACAGACTTATCACACAAGGATGAAAGCTCGTATTTTTTTACACAAACTGCAAATGTTACAAAAAGTGATTTCATTATATGCAAAGCAGTTTAGTAACAATAGCTTTTTATACTGAAAAATAATGAGCTTTTCGCTTTTCGTTTTACAGAGCACGGGCTTTAATTTCTCTGCCTAAAACTACGGGTGCACTGGAGCTTTTTTCCTAAGCTCTGCAGGCGGGCTAAAAACCTTTAAGAGAAATGTTTGAAATCTATAGAAAATATTCTGCAGATAATCTGCTTTATCGTAAACCTTCCGTAGATTTTCCACATTTGTTTTATGGGTTTCCAAATCGCAGCGGGAAAAAAAGTTCTTCAGTAAACTCGGACCTTAAAACACAGCAAAGCTTGCCAACTGTAAAGAAAAAACCTGCTAGACTCCCGGATTTGACAATACACCGAAAACCGAAATAACTTCTGCCTTACTAAAGCGGCTTTATACAGACACCAGCAGAATTAAACCCAACACAGCTATGGTGGCCTCTGGCTCTTGGCTATGCAAAGTACAGTAACACAGAAGTGACTCAGTTGACAGAGTTTCCAGCCTACGCGGTCTTTTGTTTCCCTAGGTTATGAAAAATAAAGGAAACAACAAATCACAGCTTTAAACCGGCAACACGCTTTTCCCAGCTTTCCATGTCCAACCTTATAATTTAATGTCGTTTTTCCTTTGAAATATTTATTACCAAAAATGAAAAATATAAAATCACAAAAAGTATCACCATCGGCTTATGAGCCCGTAGCCGGTTGGGTGGACAACCTGAATGGCCCCACCGGCCTTATGGTAGGTGCCGGCAAAGGAGTCATACGCTCTATGCTAATCGATAAACGTCACAAATCGGAAGTCATACCAGTCGATTATGCGATCAACGGACTAGTCGTGATACCCTATGAATTCTGCACGAATCCACGGTACAGTTGGAAAAGAAATCCACTCATCTCATCGGTGAAACCCACTTAATGTTATATTCGTTATAGGGCCGAGGAGGTGCCGGTCTACAACATTACCTGTGCCGAAAGACGCAAGGTGCCCTGGGGTGAAGTTATCGAATTGAGCAAGAAAATCGGCTATAACTATCCCATGGAAACGGGTCTCTGGTATCCGGACGGCAGTATAACCACTAATCGTTTGTACCATCAACTCAATGTGATTCTTTTCCATTGGCTGCCGGCTTATTTCATTGATTTTATTCTATTTTTGCTGGGTCAAAAACGTTTGTAAGTTCTAAATTCCCCGCCGTCTCCCACTTTTAATTAATTGGCTTTAATGTTACCCTGCGATCCCTTTTTGCGCTTTTCCTTGTTTTAGTATGATTCGCGTTCAGAGACGTGTTCAAATCGGCTTGAACGTTTTGCAATTCTTCACCATGAGAGCATGGACTTTCAAATCCATACAATACGAGTCGCTATGGAAGAAATTAAACGATCAGGATAAGATCAAGTAAGAATTTAAGTACTCGTTCATCCTACACCATTCGAAGGCGGGAGGGGAAAGTTTAACATTTTTTTTAAAGTATTGTAAATTTTTAGATAGAAAATTTAGGATTTAAAGTGATTTTTACTAGAGCTTTTAGTAAATATTATACAGAAAGGATTTAAAACCTTTGAAGGAAATAACCCCCGTGTTTATTTGTTTATTTTCTTTAACAAACTGCTGTTGTCACAACAAGTTCAGTAATGTAAAGTTCAGTAGTGTAAAGTTTAGCTTGAAGCTCGTACATTTCTCTGAAATTGGACCTGTCATTACTGAACTTTACATTACTGAACTTGTCACAACAAGTTCAGTAATGTAAAGTTCAGTAATGTAAAGTTTAGCTTGAAGCTCGTACATTTCTCTGAAATTGGACCTGTCAGCTTTCTATGCAAGTTTACTGTTGAGCATTTTCAGAAATTGCAAAAGATTAGACTGGAAATTTTTTGATTTGCGGTTAAATGACATGCTTTGAAATATTGCATAAGTGAAATTACAGGGTGGCTCAAAAAAATTTGTCTGTCTGAAAAGATTTTTTAACATCGGGAGGAAATAGTTCCTCTAACCACACAGCTAAACGTAAAAGCTCGTTTTAATTTCTAAAATCAGTTGTTGTTGTCACAAGAATAACTTTAGCAAATCTCATGAGCTTTCGCGATGAGTTTCCTGTTGAGCTTTTTCCGGAAATATATTTGTGGTATAATGCCACCTTTAAGCTGCTGTCTTAAAACTATTTGTTTGCGTTTAATGCTCAAAGTTTTACATTAAGCTCTCTCAGAATGTAAATATTATTTGCTTAACATAAGCATCAAAGGGCCAGAGACATTATTTTATAGAGAGAAGTACCAATTAAAAGCTCTGGATTCATGACGTGGCGTTTTAAAGCCAAAAGCTCAAAAATGTCAATGCATGTTTAATTCTTTATAAATTAATTTTCATGTTTTGAGTTTTCCGGATAATTTTGTTTGTTTTCTTAATGTTGTTTGTACATTTTTTTCGCCAAAAGAATTACCGCAATCATGCCTTAGCCACCTTACATATAGTCGGTGGTTTTCGATAGAATTAGGGAACTCTATTGTACCTTCAGACCAAGGAATGGTGTAGGATGTCGCAATATTTCTATCGTTTTTTTTTAATGTAACGCCCTTTCTCCACATCTGTATTAAGTTTCAATATGAATATGGACACCGATGAAAACGTCGAAGAGTATATGATATCATGCATACAAGGCGGTCGCTTGTATTTGATGAAAGAGTCACCGGATACTTTGCCAAAAGCCAGAAGGCAATTAAAATTGTAAGATTTCCGAAACACTCAAACAATCGTACACAATGAAATTGTTTTTCCTATTTGATGTTTTAGCATGTTTTTCCTTGATCGCACCTGTAAAGCTGCCCTGGTCGGTCTTCTATCGTATTGGACATATAATTTTTTGACCGGCTTGATGATAGGAGGCTAAAAGTCTTTATTTTAAATTAACAGTTTTAAAATAAGTTTTATTTTAATTTTTTAAAATGTTTTTTTCAGTACATTTATTAAAAAGCTTTTTTTTCTGTGTAAGGGGTCTTATAGTTTTTAACGTCAATTCTTGTTTTTTTATATTAATATACAAAATATAATAAATTAAAAATATTTTGAAGATTATTATTTTTTGCGAAAAAAATAAGTACGTAAAAAATGTGCTGTGATTTAAAAGTTAAATCGTTTACGTGAAAAGTGAAGATAACCAAAACTCAACAAAACCAGTGTTAACGTTTACAACACAATAATGGTAAGAAAAAGTGTTTTTTTTTATTTTCCCAATGTGAAGTGTTAAAAAAATGTTTGTCCGTTAAAAGTTTAAAACTCTACAAAAACTTGGTCAAAAAGACACACACGCACGCACACTATTTGGGCCTATTCAGACTAACAAAAACATGTAGATTTTCTAATCGTAATAAAAAAATTTGTCAATTGATAAAAAAATTTATCAATTGATTGGCACTTCCATTTTTTGTTTATTTCCAATTAAAAGGAGCTCTAAAGCTACAAGCTTTGTTAGTCTGAAATTAAAATTACACTCGCTTACTCTTTCACTTACACAAACATCACTTTTCGGAAATATTTCAATTTCACGCAAAATTTTCCACATTTCACCAAAACACATTCCTCACAATTTCCACTGAGTTCGCCTCAAAAGACATTTACACATCGGTCGATGAGAAAAATTCCATGTTTAGTGTTTCTTACAATTTTTGTACAAAAAAATTTAAACAAAATTTGGTAAAAGTTGAGAAAATTGTTTTTAAACATTTCCAAATCTTCGGATTCATATTTTTTTTCGGGTCGCATATATATATGCTCGAGATTTGTGCATTTGTGATAGAAAACTACAGATTTCATTATTAGTAAGAACACCTAACAATTTTTGAGTGGCAGGTTTACACCTCGTGACTTTACGAGCACGAGGTAAAAACTTCTCTATAAAAATGCATAAGCCGTTCAGGGCCCCTTTAGTGAGTATAAGAATTTAATCGTGCACAGCTCAGTAATTTGGGAGAAGTTCCCCCTTGATCTCTATTATATTTTTGGATTAAGTGCTGTATTAATTAAATTTCATGTAAAAGCGAGTTGGTGCTTACGTCTTTTATGCAGTAAGGGCTCAAAATGCTGGCCACTTATTTTTTTTTTTTTGCTGCTGGCTTTTTGGGGCGTGTCTCTATCACTGTCTACCGCAGTACTTTCAGTCCCACGTCGCCTGGTTCTAGCAACTCCAGAAATGCAGGGAAGTTGAAGAGCCTAACCCTAACGTGTTTGCCACACCTTTCACTGACTTCTTCATGACAATTAAATTGTATATGGCCCCTTTGTTTGCAGAAAACTTCTGCTCCATTTTGGGGCCTCCACCAGTTCCTCTGGAGAATTTGAGGTTTTGCGCCGCCTTGTGCCGTACATACTTCTTTTGATTGGCCCATACCTGTCATTTACGCATTGTATGTATCAAATTTTGTCGTACGTACCATTTTCAAAGTTCGTTTAGAGTAAGGCATAAATGGGAAAAAATCTCGGGAAGATTTTATTTAGAATAGGGGAACAGGTAATAGACCAAAAATTCCAAAGAAGTGTCATTCAGAATCGGGCTGATAATTTGCAAAGTTTTGTTCAGATCGATTTATTTTTAAGACCTGCACAAGTGTAGATGTTCAGGCGTACTGACCGAAGGATAAATCTAAATCGATCCCGAAAGTTATTCCGAGTCGCATATTTTCTACTGCGTATTTAAGACATCATCACTAACTCTGGGTGCAAATTGAAACTTTGCCAGAGTGGCTATTTCTATAGGCGAAGTTTTTTACACTGCTGAAAATTGGCAGATATCCATGTCCTTCAGAGGAAAATCGTGAAATTGACATAAGTAATCAACCTCTAAGCGAAGTTTTTAGTTGATTATTTTACCCGACTTTTCCAGCTTAATTTTCCTAGTGCACACACGAAGTAAGTGGCTTTTTATAAAAAAAAAACAATGGGGAAATGTCTTCGAAAGTTTCCAGAATTAAAAATATAAATATGACGAGGGAAATCTATTCTGAAGGATTTTTTTTATAAAACATTAAGGAACGAACCACACTGTGAAAAAGCTGAGATAGGAAAATGTCTTGAAAATTCCCAGAATTAACGGTATAAAAATGATGAGGGAAATCTATTCTAAAGCAATTTACCCACTTTTTTAGGTTAAATTTATTTGAAATATATTTTAAAAATCTAGATATTTCTTATCTGACCAATTTCGTGGTACTTCAACGATTGGGCAGCAGAACTCTTTAGAGTGCCGACAAACATCGAAAACTTCGAAATTCGATTACAGAAAATGTTTTAAAATATTTTTTTCAAAGCATATTATTTTTATTGGTACCCATTTTCGCATAACTAATAACATCCATTCTCATTAAACAAAATTCATTAAACTGCTAAATTTTAAAACAACAAAAATAATATTGCTGCGGTAAAAAAACTTAACATGGAATTAAACGGGCACGGCGCAAAAGTTCGGAAATTATTGTAGTTATTATCGTATGTACAAAAATATATAAAAAAAATGGATCATGTAATACATAAGAGTGACGGTCGCAGCTTAATTAAATAACCACCAAAGTAAGCATTATTAAGTGAAATACCCACTACGTACCATAACCTCTACTGATCAACTACTGTATCCCCCTCCCCCACCCAATTGAATTGCTTCCCCTCGCGGAATTTTTCATAACAACAGTTTCCCCTGCTGCCTATGAGCCTCTGCCCGGCTGGGTGGACAACTTGAATGGTCCCACCGGTCTTATGATCGGTTGCGGCAAAGGCGTCATTCGCTCCGTGTTGGTTGACAAGAAAAACAAATCGGAGGTAATACCCGTCGATTATGCCATTCATGGTTTGATTGTCATACCATACGAATTTAACAGATCCGCACGGTAAGTTAATTTCTATTTCACCTACACGCACCCGTATTGATAAACTTCTTCCTCCCCTATGGCGCATTTTAGACCTGCCGAGGTACCCGTCTTCAATATCACCAATGCCGAACATCGCAAAATGCCCATTGGCACTATCATTGAAATGAGCAAACGCGTCAACGAGGCCTATCCCTTGAATGTCGGTCTCTGGTATCCCGATCCCTGCCTCACCACCAACAAGCTGTATCATAAATTCAATACCATCATGTTCCATTGGCTGCCCGCCTATTTCATTGATTTCCTGTTGCTGTGTTTCGGCCAAAAGAGATTGTGAGATGAAAAATAATTGTTTAAAAGATGATTTACCTTAATAATCTTTTGGTTATTTATTTTATTCAAATTCTAGCATGGTTCGAGTTCACCAAAAGATCGCTACCGGTTTGGAGGTATTGCAGTTCTTCACCCTGAGCCCCTGGTCATTTAAATCGGACAACTATGCGGCGCTGTGGCCGGCTTTGACCACGAAGGATAAGGAACTGTAAGTTGAAAAAATACTTTTGCATAAAGTCATTTAATTAAAACAGAAAAAGGTCGATTTGAGTTTATCCGGAAATGGGTTTCTGTGATACAGCCTTATTTTGATAAAACGACTGTAGTTCTTAGTGAAGTCCCTCAACATCCCATTGAGGAATAAGGTGAAAATTCAGTGAGCTGTGCCGGTTATTATTATTATACTCACTGACCGGGACCTACTGCTTACTGCCGGCTCTGAATGCCTAACTTTTTTTATGGAGAAGCTTTAAATAACTTTAATAATAGTGTCTTTCTCCTAAAGTCGCCGGCTTTGACGAGAACGAAACCCACCGCTGAACAATTGTTTGATGTTCTTACTCGGAGTTGAACCTGTGTTTTCTTGTAAAGGGTGTTTTTTCTGACATGCGGTTTTCAATAAGAAATAAAACGCATATAATCTAATGTTATGGCCAACAGTTTAGCTTTATTATAAAGATAAGGGTTTGCCATTATGTTTTAAAAATGATTTCCGGCCGCCGCGGCTGTCACGAATAATTTTCAGCCGAGAGGCCCAATTTTCGACCACTTTTTGCAGCATGTGGGGCCGTATGCCAGCAAAAACGCGACGAATATTCTCTTCTAAGGTGTCAATCGTGTTGGGCTTATCTGCGTAGACAAGCGACTTCACAATACCCCACAAAAAAAAATCCTGCGGTGTTAGATCGTACGACCACGCCTCATGAGCTCACCAAAAGTTTCCTTCAAAAAATTGATTATTTCGTTGGCTGTATGGCATGTTGCGCCGTCTTATTGGAACCAAAGGTCGTCCACATCAACATCCTCCAATTCAGACACGAAAAAATCATTAATCATGACTCTATAGCGTTCCCCATTGACTGTAACATTATGGTCGGCTTCATTTTTGAAGAAATATGGACAAATGATTCCCTCTGCCCATAGAGCACACCAAACAGTGACTTTTTGAGGATGTCACGGCGTCTCAACAATGGCTTGTGGATTTTCATTACTCCAATGCGACAATTTTGGTTATTAACGTAACCATTCAACCAAAAGTGAGCTTCATCGCTGAACAAAATATATTATAAGTATACAAAATATAATTATAAAAATCATGATCATGATCGGTGGCCATCTCGTTTTGGGCCCCTTCACCACGATTTATAAACATTGTTCCGGAGTAAGTCTATTCATTATGAAATGGCAAACTAAAGTGAGCTTAAATCAAGTGACAGCTGCCAAAAAGACCAACTCGGAAAAAAGTATGGCAAGATTGAAAACCACAAGTCTAAAAAAACACCCTTTATAAGAGACGTGCACACTAGCCATCACACCACGGCGGTTCACCTAAAGGGTGGGCGATTTAACATCTTAAATTTCAATCAGCTGTTGAAAAAAAATTCCTAATAATGTCTGGTTTTATTGGAAAGGTGAATTTTGTCATTTAATAATGGAACGCAATATCATTCATATGACTACAACTGGCTCAGCAGAACATCATACGATTCCAATTTTTCAGTACACTTTCGATTGCTTCGAGTTGTATCTCCTAATCGCTTCAATTGTCTCTGGATGCTTTGAGTAACATTTATCCTTAATGGCTTCCCCATAAAAAACAATCCAAAGGGCTCAAATCACAGCTCCGAGGTGGCCAATTGACATTACAATTTAGGCTGATTCGAAAAACAGTGCGTAAAATATCGTGGTTGCATTGACTGTGTGACATGTGACCCCGTCTTGTTGTAACCAAATGTCGTCCATGTCATTGTCTTGAATTTTTAGAAACAAAATTTTGTTGCGCATGGCGAAGCAACGCTCATCGTTGGCGGTAACGGCGGCTCCTTGCTCATTTTCGAATACAAATGGCCCAATGATGCCGCCAGCCCAAAATCCACACCAAACAGTGACTCGTTGTGGATACATTGGCTTCTCAATAGTCACGTGTGGGTTCTCAGAACCCCATATGCAGCAATTTTGCTTATTGACATAGCCCTCGAAATAAAAATGAGCTTCATATGAAGCACTATTTTTCGGTAAAACTGTTCATCTCCTGCCAATAAATCTTCAGCCAATTGGGCGAAGCGAAAACGCATCGGATAGTGTTCCAATTTTTAAAGACAACGTTCAACCCTTTCAATAAAACCAGAAATTTAAAAAAATACTACTTTTTCTATATCCGTTTCAGACTTAAAATTTTAAATGACCCACCCTATAAATTGCCAAAATTGCTCGTAATCAAATAAAAGTATCGCGTACTGTTTAAAGCACTAAAACAAAAATAATTGATGCCTTTATGTATCGGTTGAAGTTTTCGGTACAAGGTATTAACAAGACTGTATTGACCCACAAGATTTGAAAAGTCTAATTTGCGCAAGGGGCAATTTTGAAGATTTTAAAGATGTTGATTAAATAATTCACAATTCGACTACACCAACGGCATCGCAAAAGCTTGGCAAATTGTTAAGGAAAACATGATACTTTTAATTTAATAGGTATCGTTCGATACTGAGGTATGGGCACTTGGCATTAAAAACGTTGGATAATAATATAGCAGTTTTAATTGAAAATTATCGATAAATTGTAATATCGATACTTTTTGTGTCCCTTCGATGAATGTCCCTGTGATGCAAAGGCAATAAACTGTACAAGATATGCTTCTTCTTTGAAATATCATAGAAGAACAGCACTCAGTAACGCACAAATTCTCGGGTTTTATAAGTGCAAAAACAGCTTTCCCAAAATGATTGTTGTGTTCCTCTAACTCTCTTGAAGAAGCATATCGCCCATCTTGTACAATGTATCCTCTTTGCTGTAAATCATTGAAAATACAGCTGTTATGTGTAGGAGCATTTACAAGACGCATCAGCTGATGCTGTCAGGTACAGGAAAATGCGAATCCCAACCCCTTGTAACAGTTTGTTTTAGGCTTTGATTCGTCTTTTGGTTGTAAGTGAATTGTATCATTTTTCAAAAATATAAAGGGTGGCGCAAAAGTAATCTTTGGTGGTGCAGAGGGTAAATACATTTTAAATCTTCAAATAATCTTTTTGTGAAAACAGAGACTCATTTATTTAATTCCCAACAAAGTGTTTGGCAACTCACATTATGACATTTGACTTTTGAACAACCCGACAATACATTTGCGGCATCTTGTAAAAGAATTTATGTAAATATAAGATAACCTACACTGGAAGTGTTCCGATTCACCCCCTCATTGTACATTCGAACTCAAATCCACCTTCGTTTTATTGCCTTTCACTTTTTTGTTTTGTTTTTGAAAATGTAACCTAATCTTTTTACCACTTTTTTTGCAGCTTCAACATGAACATGGACCCCGTTCACACCGAGGAAGAATACATGATCAGCTGTGCCAAAGGTGGTCGTCTTTTCATGATGAAGGAAAAGCCCGAAGATCAAGCCAAAGCTAGAGTTCATTTGAAATTGTAAGTACATCTTGAGGAGTTGCAATTCCTTTTAGTTTTATCTAGTATTTGTGGGAAAAGTTTAAGGATATGACGAAAAGTCAATTTTGACGTTTTTATAAACAACGAACGTTGTTCGCACTTTATTTCACCACGGTCACGGGTCAATAACCGCTTGGTTATTTGACCGGTTTAGAAAGGAATTTTGTGTTATACCCTTTACTGAAGAGTGGATAATATACTTAATTTGTCATTCTGTTTGCAACACCACAAAATATAATTCGAAGACCCTATAAAGTATATAGTTCGAGGGCTGCTATATATATTTCTGGCCTAATAATGAAAATGCAAATATTTATCATCAAAAATGGTTTTATTATTTTTCAAAGTATTCTCCAGCAAGATTTATACACTTTTGCATGAGCTCAAACTAATTGTCGAACACTTTTTCCACTCCGATTGAGACACCTCCAAAACATGGTTTTTGAACGCTTCAACAGCATCTTCTGGCGACAAAAATCCTTGACTACGCATTTTTTATTGATGTGCGGAAGTAAAAAGAAGTCATTGGGTGCCAAGTTAGGGCTGTATGGCGGATGACCCATCAATTCGTCGTTTTGGCCGGTCAAAAAGGAGCTGGTTTGAGCCGATGTGTTAGAGCTCGCATTGTCATTGTGCACAATGATTCGTTTTCTCTATTTCGTTTTTTGAATTTCTCCGAAGACGTCAGAAACACAAATTGTGGTGTACTACACAGAATTGACCTTCCTACGTTGCTCAAGCGTAAAAGTCGCCACATGACCAGTTTTGCCGAAGAAATAGGCGACTATTTGCTTCGAAGTGCTTCTTCCACGAACAACTTTCGTTGGATTTGGCTCGTCTTCGAAGATCCATACGATCGATAGCTGTTTTGTTTCGGGCTCATACGCATAGATCCATGATTCGTTACCTGTGACGATCTGATAAACGTCTTTTAAAGCACCGCGATCGTATTTTTTCAAAATTTCTTTGCACCAATCGATACGAGTTTTTTTTTGAGCGATTGTCAAACTGTGCGGGATCCAACGAGAACAAACCATATTTACGGCCAGGTGTTCATGCAATATGGAATGTATGCAGGTGGAAGAAATGCCCAAGGATGCATCTATCTCACGGTCACATGACGGTCTTGCATTATCAGTTCACACAAGGCATCATTGTTTTCTTCACGACCTTCGTCCTTGAGCGAGCGTCGGCCACGATTGAATTCATTAAACCAGAGCTATAGGATGGTGCTTCATCGCCATACAAAGATTTAAGTTCATCGATGCACTCTGTCGTGATCCACGTCGAAAGTTGTGAAAAATGATCGCACGAAAATGTTCACGAGTTAAGTCCATTTTTTGCCAAATTGATTTTTTCAATTCACTGTAAACAACACAAATGATGGTCGTACGTCAAAACGTTCTGAGTACGTTTAGGCTACAAGATGTCAAAATGTCCAATTGAAATGTCAGATGGCGCCAGGCAACTGTCAGAAATATATAAAGCAACCCTAGTACTTGCACGGTTATTTGGCCGGGTTAGAAATGATTAATTTTTTGTACCGTCCACTGAAAAGTGGGCGGTATTCTAAATTTGTCATTTCGTTTGCAACACGGCGAAATATTGAGCGGAGACTATAAAATATATATATCATTGATCGTCGTAAAATTCTAAGACGATCTAGACAAATCTTTCCGTCCGTCCGTGTGTCTGTTAAAAGACAAGATAGCGGCCAAACGAATCAACCTTGGATCCTCAACATTTTGCATGATAATGGCTTATGGTGATAAGCTGTTTGGGATTGGTAATTCGGGATTTCGGTCTGGCGTGAAAAAGTTGCCCTTCAAAAGACTAAAATTACCTAGGAAAATAATTCTTTCTTTGAGTATTTACTAAAGAAATTAATTTTTTTTGTGGGCGGTCTGGGACGAACATAATACCTCAAAAAAGAGCCTAGTTGCTGAACGTTTTGGTTTATGTGGCCCACAAAACGTACCGCTTGGCCAAAACGGCCGATCAATAGTCAAAGTAATGCAAATTTTGCTGTAATGATCAATTTAGGATTCTAAAATTTTGCATAATGATGGCTTATGGTCAGAAGCTGTTTGAAAATGTTAATGGGAGAAATCGGCCCAGCGTGAAAAAAGCTTCCCCTTAAGGGACTAAAGGGGGTAATTTGGTAACAAGTACACTTTTTTAAGTATTTGGTAAACAAAGTCTAATTTCTTGTGGATAGACAATACTGTTAGTTGGGACGCACTTACTACCTCAAAGAAACCCTAGCTACTGGACGTGTTGGTTTATATGGCCCCAAAAAACGTCCCGCATGGTTTACACGGGCACATGGGTATACAAATTAAAGCAAATTTTGCTGCGTATCGAAATAAAGTCATTTTCATATCCTTGTTTTTTTCCTCCTCTTTTTCCTTATAAATGAAACTTTAATTTTAATGCTTTATCTAAAATGTGTATATTTTCTTTGTCTTTTCAGAATGTGGTTAGTCGACAGACTGTGCAAAAGCGCTTTCGTTTATTTCTTCTTCTACTACTTGTTGAAATGGACTGGTGTCTTAGACATGTTCTAAAGCATTCAATTGTTCATGACAAGAGTGACGATTTGTTTTTTTTGCACTCGTATGAATACCTACCTCATCTTTTGTAAATTAGTTTTATAAACTTGTTAAACATTCATAGTCAATAACATTTACATACCCACTAAATGTGCATATATACGTGAAGGTATATACATATATTATGTACACATTTACTAAAAACATTCTTAGTTATACAAAAATAAAAATGGTCGTAGAAATTATATATATTATAATAAACGTTTTTAGTTATTCACATCAAGTAAACGAACAATAAAAACTTGTATGTGAATTTGTAAAGTTTTAATTGAAAATTTTAAAATTATTTTTGTACAATCAAAAAAAATGATTCAGTTTTTATTTGCTCACTTTGCATTTAATCCTTTTGAAATTGCAGGAACAGGAAATGGAACATAATGTTGTTTCCGTTTTTTGTTATAAGAATTGAAAATTTTAAAATGTTATATTTATTATTTATAGAATTATTGGCCTGGACCAGCCTGAAGTTGACTTAGCTAGCCCGTTACTGCCTGTCCCTAGATAGGCTCGTACGATTTTTATGAAATTTGGAAATTAATGCCCAAAGGCCATAGAAGTTGAAAGAAAAACCTCAATTTTTATCTGAGATATGACATGGGTATTTAAATACCCGTGACCCGTGCAAGGTGTTTGTTTAAAGTGCAAGGTGAATTTGCATCCCGCTACTTGCTGCATCACAACGGTGATGCACCAGATCAGAAGAAAATTGCTGGGGCTAAGTGATTTATTTCTTTTAAGTGCCATGTTTTCTTAATAAAATTACCCATTTGCATTTGACCGGATCTAGAGGCCGGGTGTGTTGACGTATTGCTGCCTAATTTTTTTCATTACATAATGAAAAAAAATGAAATTTTTAATTTGTACCATTTTCCTATGTTTGACAGCACTTTTCCGGAGCATTTTCCGAAAAAAATCTTAGATTTCTGCCTGCAAAAAACAAAAGATAAAAAAATAATAAAAAATCCTGCAAAATGCTTTAATCTAGCAAACAGGGCTCTGCCCATTCTCCCTCTTTATTAATGCTTATTTTCATTGACGATCTTTTGGGTCAGACCGTGAATCCAATCTACTCTTTCGCAGATGATAGTAACCTCTGTCATTCATATTCATTTGACCGTAGGCCGAGTCTTCAAGATATTGAAGACAAAAGGCGAATCATGAATGAGACACTTGGCCAGGGTCCTGCTGGCCATTTCCGAAAGGGGCTGCTTGTTGTCTCACAAGCGATTCGCTGACCTAACAATATCGTCAATTTCTATCGATGGTAAGGATATTGAACAATCAGAAGCTCTCGATGTTCTGGGCATGAAAATACAATGTGACGCTCGTTGGGCGCGACATGTATTCAAAGTGTCGAGAGAAGCACTCAAGTGCATAGGCTTTTTAAAGCGGTGCAAGAATTATTTCACTCCTTCTGATCTTTTCAATATCTATACAACTTACATCAGGCCAAAGATGGAATACAACTCCCATATATGGGCAGGTGCTCCAAAATCATCCTTGGAGCTGCTTGACCGTGTTCAAAGGTGATGATAGGTGACAGTAGGGTATCCAACTCTATTGTTTCCCTTGAGCATCGTCGGAATGTGGGTTGCGTGACGCTGTTCTATCGTTACTTTCATGTTGTGTGTTCATCAGACATCCGTCGCCTTATTCCTGACGTGAGGATGCTCGGCAGGGATACGCGTCTTTCTAGGACCGTTTTTTATCGATTGGCCAGTTGACCGCACTATACACTACAGATCAAATTCGTTTTTCGCTCGCACAGTCCGTATGTAGAATCGACTTCCGGCAAATGTATATCCCACTAATTGCGACATCCAGAAGTTCAAGGCAAGCGTCAATAATCATTACTCCCTCTTTCCCCCCTCCGATACTTTACTTTCCACTCGCCAACGCAATGCACCGCATGTATAAGTATAGGGGGCATCCCCTGAGTGTTGGTTAGTAAAAATAATAAAATTTAGAATAAATCTTTTTCCATTTTTGTTTTGTAAAATTATATCTTCAGGGTTTTTAAGGCTAACGAGCAATTCCGTAAGAAGCAATCTTTTAATTTTAGGGTGTTTTTCTAAGATTTTGAACAAAGTTTCTAAGTTCGTTCCTTAAAGAGCGCTGAGCGCGAAAACATATTTTTGGATTTTCAGCTGACAGCGATAATCAGACGGACGACATTGTTTTGTTAATTGACAACCCCTGAAGATGATTGACAAAGTCAATCGAAATATTGGGATAAATAAAAATTAAACAACACATAGAACAACGAGTTTAGATAAATGACCTCAAGCCGAAAAATAATTTTATAAAATAAGATTTTCAAAAATTTTAGAAATATCCATTTCAAGGTCGTCTACAAATGTTGGTGACGTTTTAAAGCATTTTATTTTTCGACTAAGTTGATCAATCACAAAAAATGTATACGTAAATTATTCAGTAGAAAATGTTGTTTCATAAAACGAAAAACGCCAAAAAAAGCACTGACCAGTTAAAACTGTCACAAAACGCATTAGCAATAGAACTGGAAAAAACAATCTGATTGCTGCGTTTTTTAGCAACCGGATTGCTGCGTTTTAGGTAAGCTGATCTGATGGCTGATTTGTGCTGGGCTTAAAGGCTGCAGCGATTGTGTCCAGCTAAAAAAAAATATTTCTTGTTGAGTTCAGTGTTGCTTACCGGAGTTGCACATCGTTTGACAAGCAAAAAACTGTCTTATACTTAACCGGCATCTATTGTTACAAATAAATGGTGTTTTTTCAGACGTGTGGTTTTCAAGATGAAATAAAACGCATATAATCTAATGTTATGGCCAGCTTGGGACCGCATGTCAGCAATAACGCGCCGTATATTCTCTTCCAAGGCATTATTCGTGTCGGGCTTATCTGTGTAGCCAAACGACTTTACACAACGCTACCAAAAATAGTCCAGCGGTGTAAAATCACACGATCCTGGAGGCCACGCCACAGGCCCACGACGCGAGATAAGGCGCTCAGGAAAAGTCGCCTTCAATAAATTGATTGTTTCGTTGGCTGTATGGCAAGTAGGCCGTCTGGTTTACACCATCAACATCCTCCAATTTAGGCACGAAAAAATCTTTCATCATGACTCCATAGCGTTCCCCATAGACTGTAACATTGTGGTCGGCTTAATTTTTGAAGAAATATGGACCAATGAGTCCCTCTGCCCTTAGAGCACAACCAATAATGACTTTTTGAGTATGTAACAGGTGTCTTAACAATGGCTTGTGGATTTCCATTACTCCCAATGCAACAATTTTGGTTATTATCGTACCCATTCAACCAAAAGTGAGCTTCATCGCTGAACAAAATTTTCTTGTAAAAATCTGGATAGGTGGCCATCTCGTTATGGGCCCATTCACCAAACGTGCGATTCGCTTGATGGTCGCTCGGCTTTAATTATTGCACGAGTTGGATTTTGTATGCCCGCAAACCATGATCCTTCCGCAATGCTTTAATTGCTGCGCGCAATGGCGGATGGACTCATTTGGACCTTCTCCACAGCAGCAATAAGAGTAAATGGCAAACCAAAATGAGCCTAAATCAAGTGACACCTGCCAAAAAGATCAACTCCGAAAAAAGTGGGGTCACAAAAACACCCTTTACGTAATCGGCATATATTGTTACTAATTTATATCGGGTGATCAATTTAGAGGAATTTTTTTCAAAATTAAAAAATACCAAAATTCAAATCAAGTGTGGAATCATTATTGTTTTTGTTCGCATGAAAGTGTTATGCCATTTATTTTTCGAATATACTAGTTTCCTTTAAATGTTGGCCGCAACAACGTCCATTCTGAGAGTCGAATTTTGGATGACTTGTTCGAGCATTTCGACCGGTATGGCTTTAATGACACGCGTGGTGTTAGCTTCCAAAACCTGAATCGTAGCTGGTTTGTCAGCAGACAGACTTTGGACTTTACGTAACCCCAAAGGAAAATGTCTAAAGGTGTAATATCACACGATCTAGGCGGACAACTCACCGTTCTAAATCGTGAAATTAGCTGATCGATAGCTTTGAAACGACCTCTCAGTAGATCCATTGTTTGAGCAGCTGTATGACAAGTGGCACCGTTCCGTTTAAAACCAAATGTCGTCAAGATTACGGGCTTCAATTTTAAGTAGCAAAAAGTCCGATATCATGGCGCGATAGCGAGCACCATTCACTGTTACGTTCCGGCCATCATCAATTTTGAAAAAAAATGGACCGATGGTTCTACCAGCCCATAAACCGCACCAAACCGTGGTTTTCGCGGTGTAAGTCTTGCCATCATGCAATGGCAGACAATACTGAAAAGGAAAAGGATAAAATTTAACACAACTCACGCGTTATCTGTGAAAAACCCCTTTTGAAAAAAACCCCTTGATTGATCAGCCGCTACAAAGCAAGTTTTAAAAAAAAAAACCTGTTATAGTTTAAATAACAATTTAAATATTTTCAAATCGTTAAATATAAAAATTAGAAAAAAAATCCTTCTTTTTCGGTGAGATAATCGAATGTAAAGTATACAATTACACTATCAGTTGGCACACGCAGAGAAAAAACATGGTTACTACATGGTCACCGCAATAATAATATGTTCTCTACAATAAAAGCATGTTATTCGCAACCATAGCATTGTTAACTAAATTTATTTTTGACAATAGTATAATTGCTGCAATATTAATATTGTTGAAATGTAACAATAGTATTATTGCCAAATTTAAAAATGAAAATATGGTTATAGCAACAATATAAACAAACATAGTAGGTGCGACAAAAGTATTGTGTTTTGCAATTTATGTTAACAATAATATGATTACGGCAATCATACTGTATGATTGTAATTTTCTTCATTTAAATGTGCTTTTAAGAACAAATGTTATTGCTACGGCTCTAATGCAATAATAGTACTTTTTTAAATTATAAATTTAAATTAAATTTTGTTTTAAAAAGCTGCTTTGGCTTTGTTTAACTGAAGTATATTTAATAAAAACGTTTACGTTTATTTTAACTTATTTTTTCTACTGCGAAATGAATCACTCTATTATTTTGAATTTAATGTATTTTTGAATAATTTTCATTATTCAAATCTATTGTCGACAACTTAAACAAATTCTAATAAATAATAGTGGGGATCATAGTATATTTGTGTGTGATCATACTATGGTTGTAGGGATCATAACATGGTTGCGTGTGAATCATACTATGGTTTTGAGGATCATACTATGGTTGTATATGAAACATACTATGGTTGTGAGGATCATACTATGGTTGTATATGAAACATGCTATGGTTGTGAGGATCATACTTTGGTTGTGGAGATCATAGTATGGTTATGTGCGAATCATACTATTGTTGTGAGGATCATAATATTGTTGTAGCACAACCATATACCCAACAATAGTATTATCCTCTTCGAATATTGTCACCGCAACCATACTTTTTTTCTGCGTGCATAGTAACCAAATATTCGTGAAAATGACAACCGAATTCAAAGAGTACTTGTAGCTAATAAACTAAAACATCAACTAATACTCGTACATGCACAAATTCAGTTCCAATAATCATCTTATTAGTAAGGGTTACTTCGTCTCTTTAACCGCTACTTTTTTAAGTTCCCACTACTGAAAATTGCCGTGTGCTTAACCAAAAATTTGCCAGTGGCAACAAATTTCCGCTCTGTGTGTATATTTTTAGAACGATATCGTGCCGATATATAAATATATCAATTCCGAAAATACTCTGCGTTTCTACAAAAAAAAAAAATAGAGTCGGTAATCATCATCCTGTCCAGCAGGGTGGGCCGATATGAAAGGACAAAAGGTCGGCGATATTGTGCCATCGATTTTTCGATAATTCTGGGATGAGGAAAAAAAGTTATACAACATATCCAAAAAATCGTTTTCGAGGCACAATATCGATTGCTAAATCGACCCACCCTTCTGGCCAGTCTATATTACCCTACATGCTACACTGTCAACACACACATATTCTCCCTAGTATATCAAACACAATACGAGTATTGTATAAATTGTACGAAAAATTATTCATTTTCGAATCAACTTCAAGTCATTTATCATACTGGCTTGTAAATATTTAAAACTGATCAAAAATTAATAATGTTCATTACTAAGTAGTAAACAGGTATGTCATACGGAAATATTTTCCAAAAAAATGTTTTCCATGTACATTTGAATGCGTCCAAATGAAAACTGAATCATTCTTAAATGTGTATTTAGAATGGTAACGATTAATATTTATTTATTTTACAACTAAATTCCTTACAACAGTGACACCTTCCTACAAAGAACCTATGCCAGGCTGGGTGGACAGCTTGAATGGGCCGGTGGGCGTTACCGTTGCTGGCGCCCGAGGCGTATTACGCTCCATGTTGTGTGATGGAGACCTTAAGGCCAGTATAATACCCGTTGATCTTGCAATAAATAGTTTGATTGTTATACCCTACGGTTTCAGTCAGTTTAAAACAAGGTAAGGACATAAAATCTATAACCTCTTAAAAATCCGTATACTTTTGACAATTAAAATTAAAAACTTTTTTATTTTTAATTTTCAGACCTTCCGAAATTCCTGTATACAATTTTATTGTGCCCGAGCACTGCCGTAAAACATGGAAATGGGTGATGGACTTTGGCGTGGAAGTGAACAAGAAATTCCCTCTGTCCTGGCCACTGTGGTATCCGAATGCCACTTTCACTTTAAACAAATACTATCATTGGTTCAATTGCATATTCTTTATGTGGCTGCCGGCATTATTAATTGATGGACTTTTGACCCTGTTTGGCCAAAGGCGATTGTAAGTTTACCTTGTACTAGCAAAGACAGTGAGTAAGGGAAAATATACTTGACGAGATGCTAGAAATATGGCTTACGATGTAGAAAACTCACTCACAAAGTGATTTATCTGAACATTTAAAATACTAGATTTAGGTGCTAAACTTCTTCTGGTGACGTTGCTTTAATTCTTAGTTTGGATCAAATCAACGTTTAACGTTTTGTCTATACTAGGAAACCGTACTACCGCTTTATATTCAAGCCTCATATTATTCCGATTACAATTGACATTGTATTATACTTATACGAGGGCAACCGCAAAAGTAACTGGCCTAACATAAAAAAACCGTTTTTTTTTTGAATTATTATTATTTATTTTTCAACATAATCTCCTTCCAACTCAATACACTTCATCAAACGTTTTTCAAGTTTTTTAATTCCATCCGAAAAATAAGATTTTTCAAGACCTTCAAAATATGCCTCAGTTTCAGCAACAACCTCGCTGTTGGACGAAAATTTTTTGCCACCGAGAATTTTTTTTATATTTGGAAACAAGAAATAATCAGAAGAGCTAAATCTGGACTATATGGTGGATGCGGAGCAATTTCAAATCCAGCCAGTTTTTTGTTAAGTTAAAAATGCAGTGTGTGAAGGAGCATTATCTTGATGAAAAAGAACTTTTTTCTTTCTAAATGTGGTCGTTTTATCCTGATTTCTTCACTCAACCGATCCAATAATGCACAATAGTTTTTCCTTTCTCAAGATAATCAATAAATATTATACCCCTGGCATCCAAAAATACTGTGGCCATTACTTTTCCTGCTGACTTAACAGTTTTCGCCTTCTTGGGACCACTTTTACCAGCTTCTATTCTATCCATTGTTTTGACTGTTCTTTGCATTCTGGGATGTAGTGATGGATCCATGTTTCATCAACAGTTATGAATCGGCGCAACAACTCTATTGGATTACGCTGATAAATAGCTAAAAGCTCCTCGAAATTGGTCCAACGGACGATTTTTTGGGGCAAAGTCAACAAACGCGGCACCCATCTTGCGGATAGCTTTTTCATGTGGAGTTCATCATGTAAAATACTCCAAACTTGTTTTTCGTGTATTTTAACAATATCAGCAAGTTCTCTGAGCTTTATTCGTCTATCTTTAGTCACTTCATTAAATATTTTTCTAATGTTTTCAATAGTAGTATCAGTTTTCGGTCTTCCAGAACGTTGTTCATCTTCCGTACTTGAACGACCCATTTTAAATTGTTGAACCCAGGATTTCACGGTGGAGTATGATGGTGCATTATCACCATGAACATAATCCAATTCATCTTTGATTAATTGTGGCGTATAACCTTTCATATAAAAGTGTTTAATTACCGCACGAAACTCTTTCTTTTCCAATTTTCAAAAATTATAAAACTTGTTTACTTCAATCACCTGTAACAAAGAAAATAATCATTAAATATTTCGGAAATTTTGACAGATGGCTTATAAAAGATTGTTTTTAAAAAACAAAAAAAAGTTGCTAGTAAAACAGAAAATGTGCCAGGCCAGTTAGTTTTGCGGTCGCCCTCGTACTTAGTAGGGACATAAATACTGTTACACACGTTTTATGCTGTAAAATAAAAAGTACTGAATGTTTTTGGACCAAATATTTTTTAATATATTTATTGATGTAATATATGGTATCCAAAAAGAATCTACTTATTCGAAATGTCCGCCTCTTGCCTTTACACACGCCTTAAGTCGCACTGACCAATCGTCAATAGCTGCGCGAACCTCGTCCATTGGAAAATTGGCCACAGCTCGAACCAAAGCAGTCTAAAGAGATCCAATGTTGGGGTATCTTTTGTGACAAACGTTGTCCTCCAAAACCGTCCACAATTTGTAACCCAATGGGTTCAAATCTGGACTGCCTGTGGGCCATTCTTCAGAGGAAATTAACGCTGGCAAATTGTTTCAAAGTCAGGCCTGGGACGTTTTAGCCTTATGGGCCGGCGCAGAATCCTGCTGGAAAGTCCATGGCTGGTTTTGGAACAGGGAATTGTTAAAAGGCTTCACAACAGCTTCCAAAACGGTTTCTTGGTAAACTTTGGCCGATGTTTTGACTCCTTGTTCGCATAAATGCAGGTCAGTGACCCCATCGTAAGAGACACCCCACCAAACCATGACTGAAGCTGGGTGATGACCCTTTTCCAATCTTGGGATCAGTTCAGATGCTTCCTTAGATGACCGCACATGCACTCTATCATTTAGCTTGTTAAATTTTTCCTCAACGGTAAAAAGTTTTTCATCGGTGAACAAAATTTTTGTGTGCCAGTTATCAGCGTGCTTCACCAAAAGACGTTTGCATTTTTCAATCCTTTTTTTTTTAAAGCTGCAGTCAATTAATGTCTGGTTAGTCGTTTGAAAGCCCCGAGTCCCAAGTCTTTTTTTAATGATTCGACTCATGGACTTTTGCGTGCTATTCATCTCACGGGCCATAATTTTCTGTTTTCGGATCGGATTTCTGTGAATTCTTGATTTAACGGCTTTGAGGACATGCGGTGTTTGAACAGAGCGTGGACGGCCCGACCGGTGGCGGTCTTTTACAACTCCAGTCTCTTTAAACAGTTTTATGCATCGGTAGACGAACATGCGGCTAATCCCTAGTGGCCAGAGCGTTTTGAAAATATCGTTCTTTTCATTTTACACTTGAAAAGCGCTATGACAGCGATACGGTTCTCATTATCTGACCACTCCATGATGAGAGTTGAAATAATTTTAAAATTCCGTTACAGACTAACGCTATTGAGGTTAGCTTTCAAAACCCATATGACATTAACGGGGTATGTTCAGTTCAACTATTGAAATGGGTGTGTTCAATGTTGTAACAGTATTTATGTCCCTACTAAGTATAATAGACTTATAACCAACTGGATCTTTATATGCTTACACGCAGAAAAAAAGTATGGTTGGGGTGACAATATTCGAAGAGGATCATACTATTGTTGGGTATATGGTTGTGACACAACAATATTATGATCCTCACAACAATAGTATGATTCACACATAACCATACTATGATACCCACAACCATAGTATGATTCACACATAACCATACTATAATCCCCACAACCATAGTATGATTCACACTCAACCATACTATGATCTCCACAACCATTTTATGATCCTCACAACCATAGTATGTTTCTCATACAATCATAGTATGATCCTCACAACCATAGTATGATTTACACGCAACCATACTATGATCCCCACAACCATAGTATGATTCACACTCAACCATACTATGATCCCCAAATTATTTATTAGGATTGGTTATTGTTGTTATTCAAAAATAGAGATTTATATTAAGTATGTTATTTTAAATTGCATTACTGTAAGTTCATAGCCAGATTTGAGGCCATGTTTTTATTGAGCATTTCATTTAAGAAACAAAAATATATATTCCAACGGTCAAAAATACTTTTAGTTGCCAGCAGGGGTGAATGCTACTTCACCATCCGTAGACACCAAGTAATGAATGTGATTAAAGAATGATCAAAGGCTATATACTTAAGAGCAGGCAGATTTTTAATAAACGAGAACCAGTCGGTAGTAGTGTATTTCACTGAACAAAGTAAACACATTAAAAATCCCTCGAACTACCTTCCGATTGTTGTTGTTTTTTATACACAGCAACCATTCACTGTATCGTGTGTATGTGTTTTTTTTTGTGTATCAAAAAAACATACGCACACACACCCATGAATGCTCTAAAAAAATCTGTTTTGTTTTGTTCATAGTCGCAACCATACTGTATGATTGCCGTAATCATATTATTGTTAACGTAAATTTTAAACAACAATACGTTTGTTGCACCAACCATGTTTATATGGTTACTACAACCATATTTTCATTTCTAAATTTGACAATAATACTATTGTTACATTTCAACAATAGCAATATTGTCGCAATCATACTATTGTCAAAATGAAATTCAAAAAACAATACTATGATTGCGACGAACATGCTTTTATTGTAGAGAACATATTATTGTTGCGGTGACCATAGTGTAACCATATCTTTTCTCTGCGTGTAGGTAGAGTACCCATGCTAAGTTTCCTGTCGATTTTTGGCCCTGCTCGTTGCAAAAGACTTATCGGAATCGAATTGTTGCAACCAAAGACGATAAATTATACGAGGGATGCTATATATATATATATTCTGGCCTAATAATGAAAATGCAAATATTTATCATCAAAAATGGTTTTAATGTTTTTCAAAGTATTCTTCAGCATGATTTATACACTTTTGCATGCGCTCAAACCAATTGTCAAGGCACTTTTTCCACTCCGATTGAGACACCTCCAAAACATGGTTTTTGAACGCTTCAACAGCATCTTCTGGCGACGAAAATCGTTGACCACGCTTTTTTTCTTGCTGTGCGGGAATAAAAAGAAGTCATTGGATGCAAAGTCAGGGCTGTACGGCGGATGACCCATCAATTCGGCGTTTTGGCCAGTCGAAAAGCCGCTGGTTTGAGCCGATGTGTGAGAGCTTCTCTTGTTTCGTCTTCTCTTGTTTCGTCTTCTCTTGTTCGTTTGTCGAATTTCTCCGAAGACTTCAGGCAAACAAATTGTGGTGTACCACTCAGAATGGACCGTCCTACGTTGCTCAAGCGGGACAGTCGCCACATGACCAGTTTTGCCAAAGAAACAGGCGACCATTTGCTACGAAGCGCTTCTTCCACGAACAACTTTCGTTGGATTTGGCTCGTCTTCAAAGGACCACCCGATCAATTTCTTTTTTCGGGCTCATACTCATAAATCCATGATTCGTCACCTGTGACGATCTTATAAACGACTTTTGAAGCACCGCGATCGTACTTTTTCAAAATTTCTTTGCACCATTCGACAAGAGCCTTTTTTGAGCAATTGTCAAATTGTGCGGGATCCAACGAGAACAATCCAGGTACGGCCAGGTATTCATGCAATATCGTGTGCTGGTGAAAGAAATGCCCAAGGATGCCTCTATCTCTCGGTATGTCACATGACAACCTTGCATTATCAGTTCACGCACGGCATCAATGTTCTCTGGCACATCGGTCGTTTTTGGATGACCTTCGTTTTTGAGCGAGCTTCGGCCACGATTGAATTCATTAAACCAGTTTTTCACAGTGATATAGGACGGTGCATCATCGCCATACAAAGATTTAAGTTCATCGATACACTCTTGTCGTGATAATCCACGTCGAAAGTTGTGCAAAATGATCGCACGAAAATGTTCACGAGTTAATTCCATTTTTTTGCCAAATTGATTTTTTCAAGTCACTGTAAACAACACAAATGATAGTCATACGTCAAAAAGTTCTGAGTACGTTTTGTCGTTTAAAAAATGTCAAACTATCCAATGGAAATGTCAGATGGCGCCAGACAACACTAAGTGTTGCCTAGGACAGAAATATATATAGCAACTCTCGTAGTTACTTACGAAACTAAATATGTAATTAATTATACAATTTGGCTGAATTTAACCCCTTGACTCACTAATCTACCCGCCAATACTTTCAATGCCGTGCTGAAACCCAATGCTCGGCCGAACTTACGAATTGTGTTCACTTGTTATACCTTCTACCGAAGAGTTTTATACTAAATTTGTCAACACTACGAAATTTTGATCGTAGACCCTATAAGGTATATATATTATTGATCTTTGTAAAAATCTTAGACGATTTAGCCATGTTCGTTCGTACGGGTGTCTGTTGAAAGCACAATAACGGGTCAAACGAATCAACCTAAGATCCAAAGCTGTTTGGAAGTGTAAATGGGCAAAATCGGCCAAGCAAGGGGGGAAAGTTTTCCTTTAAGGGACTAAGGGTACCTCTGTAAAAATAACACTTTCTGATGATTTACTTAATGAGTTAATGCCTTAAAAAGGAGCATAGTTGCGGCCCGTTTTGGCTTATGTGGCCCATAAAACGTCCCGCGTGGTCAAAAAGGGTGATCAATAGTTTATATGGACATACTCCAATTAAAGCTAATTTTGCGGCAAATCTAAATACGAAGTATTTTTTTTTGGCTAAGATTAGGGACGGAGTCATGGGCCGAAGGACCCAAAAAACTGAACATTTTTTTGCGCTTTAGAATCATAGGGGCGGGGTCAAAATTATAAATTTGAAGCCTTCGAAAACTTGAAACTAATTTCAAATTTTTTTCGTTTTTTTGTGATTAAGGACGGAAAGGATTCTATTATGTTGAAGATATCCTTATTTGTTGAGCTCGTTTGTTAACCTTATTTTATTTTAAAAGACCAATACAAAAATGATAATAGTTAAGGGTGGTCCAACTAAAATGCACTATGTAAATAAAACAAAATGTTTTTAGAGAATAATTTAATATTTTTTATTATAAAAGAAGTTTTATATCAATTATGTGTGTAACAAAAAAATCGGCCTAATGCTCGCCAGGGCTTCGTTGATGTACCACTATTTGATGGTCCATATTTTTAATGACTCTGGGACATAATAGAGGTTCAATGTCGTTAATGCCCGGATTATTTCATTCTTAAGCTTTTGAATTGTTCTTGGCTTATTGACGCATACTTTTTCTTTTAAATATCCTCAAAGAAAGAAGTCCAACGGTTTCAAATCACATGATCGTATCTAGCAATTAACGTCGCCTCGTCGTGAGATAACACTTCTTGCCTGATGGCCTGATAAAGTCGCCAGCCCATAACCGCACCAACACACAGTCACTCTTTGTGAATGCATCGGCTTTCAACAATCACTCGTGGATTCTCATTTGCCCAAATGCGGCAATTCTGCTTGTTAACGAATCTACTGAGGTGAAAGTGTTCCACGTCGCTGAAGATGATTTCCTTTGTAAATTCATCATTCAGTTCGGTCTGTTCTAGCAATGATTTGGCGTATTGACGACGCTCGAAATGTTTAGTATGCTTTAGCTCTTGAGTCAATAGAACCTTGCAAGCGTGTAAATTTAAATCTTTGTTCAAAATTCGCATCAGTGAAAGTCGTGAGATGTTAAATTGCTGGAAACACATTTTCTACGGGCATAGTTTTGATAAAATTTGCCCACAATTCTCCCTATTGTGGACACTTTTGGGCGATAATGCTGACCATGAAATCTCGAAGTTCACGAAATGCATTTTGCATTTGAACGCTAATTTTCGTTAAAGGCTTCAACAATCTTAACGCGCTGCTCAATTGCGTACCATGGTTTAAATAGTCAAACACTGAATCAAAGAAATTTCAAATTAAAGTGGGCGAAAAACTTGACAAAAGTCGTGCATTTTGGTTGGACCCCCCTCTAATACGTTGGAAGAACCCAAAAACCACCATTGTTACGATTTATTTAACAAAAGGACCAAAAAGGACACGATAAAGTAAGAGATGTTGATTTTTCGTCTTTGGTCACCTATACGAGTACCGAAATTATCTAAGTAACATTTTCGGCATAACATAAAAATACTCAAACAAACTCACTTTTCACTAAAAAAGTGGCGCAAAGAACAATCCAAACTTAGAGATAGGGTGTTAAAATGTTTTACAGAAATAGTATCCATACCATACCATTCATTTTACTGCATGCGGTATTGTATTGTAAAATACAAACCTACTGAGTTCATCTGGTGGCTGTCCTTTTTGGGAATTCATCAAGTCATTCATTTCCCAGAGAAAGTACAACATTTTGTTCCAAAGTGTAATAAATGTTTTCTCTGCCATCTTTCCCTACAGCATGATCCGTATTCAAAAACGCATAGCCATTGGCCTAGAAGTTTTACAATTTTTCACTACCAGAGCATGGGACTTCCGATTTGATAAACTCGCCGCACTTACCGAGACTCTAACGCCCGGTGATTTAGAATTGTAAGTGTGATTCATACAAGCCAAGTGCGCAAACATTAAGTCCGACAATTCATGGTTTTAAAAAATCTTTAAACAGATTCGAAATACAATCTGAGAAACGCCACTACGACATCGAAGGTTATATGCTGCAATCTTGCCTGGGTGGGCGCCTGTATATGTGTAAGGAGCCGATTAGCACCGTACCTAGGGCTAAAGTGATATTAAATTGGTAAGCGGGCAAGTGGTTTTAAATCACCATAATAAATTTACTTTTTTTACCGTGTACTAAATAATTTATTTTCCATTTACTTATTTCTAGCATGTTCGTTTTGGATGTTGTCTGTAAAACGCTGATTTGCGGCTGGTTCTTCTATTGGCTGGCCTCCAAGCTCGGTATTTTGGACTTTTTAGGAGACATATTTGAGAATTAAACTACACGGAATTGTATTTACTATACCTTTATCTTTATTCGTTTTATTTTCTTTTTTCGTTGTTCTTGTTGAGTTTATTTTTATTCTAATTCATTTTATTTAGTGTTAAATAGTCGAGCCGAAAAAGCTTTTAAGAATCCCCAAACTGTTTTCAAACTCGAAAATTTAGAATTTTGTTAATATTTCAATAAATGTATGGGTAACCGTGATAATCTGAGGGACTTAACGTTTAACCTGAACTTTAATAAATTAAGTAGAAAATGCACTGAATACACTAGTTTACAGCCATTTTGGTCCAGTGTTCTAAACATTTTTTTCCTATAGATTTTGGCCTCCTAAACATGAAAATAAATTAAAAAAATTTCCTCTGATTAGTTTTCAACATAGAATTTTTTATAAGTTGTCCCATTATTTGGACCATACCGCCCAAGCGCTATTACCGATTTGATCAAGCGTGGTCTCAAATAAAAGGAAATTAGCTAAAACTTTTTCATGCAAGGTATTAAAATCAGTTTAATAGCTTTGACGATAAAGGCATTTAAAATATATATACATCGATGAGGCACATTTTCACCTCCGTGGATAAGCAGAATTGCCGCATTTGGGCGAATGATAATCCAAGAGTGATTTCGAAAAAACAATGCACCTACAAAGAGTGACTGTTTGGTTTAACCCCCTTGAATTTTTTTCCTTTGGGGTTATATGAAAGAAAAGGTGTACGTCGATAAGCCAGCAACAATTCAAGAGCTAAATGATGAGATAATTCGGCACATTAACGGCATAGAACCTCAATTATGTCTTAGCGTCATCGAAAATTTGGGTCATTTGGCCAATATTTTAATCCATACATAATGGAACCATACCAATATTATTATAATAAAAAGAAATGAAAATAATTTCCCAAATAATTTGTGTTTAATTCAAAACCAACATCGGCCCTTAAAATTTAACCACCCTTTATTTGTATATTATTGTTGACATATTTTTTTCAATTTAAAATCGTGATTTTTGCACACAAAATTATTTTTTTTTATATTTTAACGCCAATTAAACTATTGAAATAATTTTAATATTTATGTTTTGGAAAAGCTTATTTGCTTTCGTTTGAGACCACTCTGGATCAAATCGGTAATAGCGTTTGAAAGTTATGGTCATCACATACAAAAATCGTAAAAAAGTTCAAAGATTCTATCTTAAAAACTAATCAGAGGAAAATTTTTTAAAATTCATTTCCATAATTTGTAAACTAGGGATATTGCCCTATTCTATTGGCAACTTGCTTAGAAGGTCGCTAAGGCGATAACTTCACACCATTGTACAAGAATATAAAAATTTATATTTTTGTACTTTTATTCATTATTTTTGGGAAAAAGTCATTCAAAAATAACCTTTAGCGAGTTTGGTTATTACTCGCTTATAGGATTTCCTGAATAACTTTTTTCTACAAATTACAAAATTTTAAATGAAATGGTTTGTGATGCATAAAGCCAATAAGTTCTTGGAAACAAACAAATGTTTAAAAAAACTTGTAACGTTTCGAAATTATCGCCCTAGCGATCACTTACTCGTTCAATAAGCAAGTACCTATAGAATACGACTATTGTTGCAAAAATGTCTAAAATAACTAGTTTTTGGCCCTGATCCCAGTTGCATTCTGATAAAGAAACGTTTAATATAAACTTCATAGTCAATCCTTTTTTGAAATATTAATTGTAGTTATTTACTTAAAAACCGAAGGGTTCGGAATTATTTATAGATTAACTTGACTGCGTTAATAAAGTGGCGGCTCTATTGCGAAGGCTACATAAATATGGAACATCTTCCTGAGGTTTAGGTTAGTTTAGAAAGGGTTGTGTAAAAAATACATTTCCACCAAGAGACAATTGTGATTCCCCTCAATATGTAAGGCTAGTGACTCGCCATCACAAGTGATTGTCAAATCCCCACTGTGAAAATTTATTCTGCTGAACTTCACTAAAAATTTTCTGTTCTGAAATACTTTTAATGTTTTTCCTTTTTAAGTTATTTTTACAGAATCATATGAAAACTGAAATTGATTTGCCGTATATAACAATACAACCAATTGATTAAAGTTTTCATTTCCCACCTTCTTTTAAGTTTCATGACACTCGTAAAACTTTGTAATCAAAACCACCAAAATGTAAACCAATAAATTTATATATTTTTAAAACGATTGCAGATAAATAATGAATATTCGATCTTCTATATCTATATGATGAAATAATTGAATACTCAAGCTCAAGGTCGTTGTTTTGCATTTATAATCTTTATTTTATTTAATATTTCGTCAGGAATTGAATTTTTAACATATAAAACAGAAACTAACTATACCGCTTAACTATGCTGTACAATGGTTGGAGTTAACAGTCTCAAACAAAAAAGTTAATTTTTACAATAATTTAAACCAAATAAATAAGTTTTAAAAATAATTGAATACTCAAGCTCGAGGTTGAACTGTTTAACTCCAACCATTGGATGGAATAGTTAAGCGGAATAGTTAGTTTTTGTTTTACATGTGAAAAATGCACTTCCTGAAGATGTCTCTCAAAGAGGGACGAAATATTGAATAAAATAAAGATTACAAATACAAAGCCACGACCTCGATCTTAAGTATTCAATTATTTTTAAAACATTTTTATTTGGTTCAAATTATTGTAAAAATTTACTTTTTTGTTAAGAAGACAATAAGGTTTGTTGTGGTATGGTTAAATAGGATGTTTCTCATATATTTAATATTAAAACAGTGATCTTTATTGTCAATTATTCGGTGTTTGAATGTTATTGGAATCACTAACTTTTTAGAGATTGTAAAATGCAGGTCAACCACAATTACTCCGTATGAAAAGTAAAGTCTAGCACATACCTGCATAACTAAGTAAAATAAGACCATATCGTTCCATGTTTTCATATAGCCTCCGCCATTTGAGGTGCTGCTGCTCTAGAAGTCGAAAATTGAATTCTATAGCGCTAAATTCTATAGCACGTTACTTGCGACCAGTAGCTAAACACGGTCACAATTGTATATGTTTTCATAAACCCGGTTTTGGGGTCCGGTCGCTCTACAAGTCACATATAACATCCGATTTTGCTTAAATGTAGAATAAAGAGCTATACGCCAACACCGTGAATATTTAAACAATTCCGGTTAATGTTTTCATCTATTCCCCATACAAAGTGCCCAATTTGAGACCCAGACACCTTTGGTTATACCTGGTGAAATGGCACAATATTTGTTGAATTTTTCATTCAGCCACTACTACAAAGATCCTTGCAGGTTTAAGTCCCTGCTGTTCTAGTTCTCATATTTCAAATAACAATGACGCGTCTTCTTAATACCCCAGTGGTCTATGGTATTATATAGTTAACCCCGTTCGACTTTAGGTTTTTTTTTTTCTTGATTTTAGAATGACTTTTAAAAAATAAATGTTTTTAAAAAATAATAATGTTTAAAGTCTTTTTTGCATGGTCGTGGAAATTTCCCGCTGGATTAGTTAATAAAAGTCCTCATAAGGTCAGAACAAAAAATGTGTCATTCCTTTGAGTCCGGATAATAAATTGCAAATGCTTTAAGACACGAAATTTAAAATCTCGCTCATATCGATAAAAATATTCACTGGCTTGTTAATTGGCGATCCCTCGACAGCCAGTTCTATGCACCGAATCGATCCGCAGGAGGGATTCTTCGGCCAAGGGCTGTCACCCCGGCACTATATGCCGCTACAACAACAACAACAACTGTTTTGTTATTATGTTACCCTCAGGAACTTTTACAAATGATTCCATTCAATAATGTTATTGCTCATAAATTTAATAGAAACAGCACTGATAGTTGAAATTGTTTATATGAAAAATATGTATATAACGCATGGTTCTTGCCAGAAGCCTTATTTTACCAGAATTTTAATTTGTATTTTAAGCATGTATAATATATTATCCCATCTAAGTGCAATATAAAGTTACTTTATGCCTTATTCGAATGCATATATCGGGTGATCCAACTAGAAATATATTTTCAAAATAAAAAAATGAAAAAAATTTAAATCAAGTGTGGAATTTTTCATATTTATAATTATTCGAAACGACATTTTATGCCATTTATTTTTTGAATATAATTTCCTTTAAAGTATGGCCACAACAACGCACCAGGGTGTCCATTCTGAGGGTCCAATTTTGAATAAATCACTCGAGCATTTCGACCGGTATGGCGTTAATGACACGCGTAATGTTGGCTTCCATAATAGACTTTGGACTTTCCTTAGCTCCAAAGAAAAAAGTCTAAAGGTGAGATATCACACGATCTATTCACCGATCCAAAATGTGAACTTAGCTGCTCGTCGAAATTTCCTCTCAGTAGATCCATTGTTTGACCAGCTGCATGGCAAGTCACCCTCCTGTTAAAACAAAAAGTGAGATATCACACCATCTATTCACCGATCCAAAATGTTAAATTAGCTGCTCGTCGAAATTTCCTCTCAGTAGATCCATTGTTTGACCAGCTGCATGGCAAGTGACACCGTCCTGTTGAAACAAAAAGTCTTCAAGAATACGGGCTTGAATTTCAGGTAGTAAAAAGTCCGATATGATAGAGCAATATCGAGCACCATTGAATGTTATGTTTCGACCATTATCAATTTTGAAAAAATATGGACCGATAATTCCACCAGACCATAAACCAAACCGTGGTTTTCTCTGGGTATAATGGAACCTCTTCTGGTTCCTCTTCAGCCCAAATACGACAATTTTGTTTTTTTAATGACGTTGCCGTTACGCCAGAAATGGGCCTCATTACTGAACACAATTTTAGTCGAAAACAGCGGATCTTCTTTTTTTTCGCCGAACGCTCATTTCCATATTACAGTTGCCAACATTTGAAGGAAATTATATTCAAAAAATAAATGGCATAAAATGTCCTTTCGTATGAACAATATAGATTCCACACTTGATTTGAATTTTAGTATTTTTTTTTTATTTTGAAAAAAAATACCTCTAGATGGATCACCCTATATTATTAATTTATTCGAGCGCACATACGAACGACCCAAATTCACTAGATCTTAAGTCGAACTCTATGCCAATTTGTTTGAAAATAAATAGCCGAATTTCGATAAAAGTGAAATATGTTGGATTTTGTTTGTAAATGCGAGTCGAGACGTTATATTTGTATGTTTGTTAAATATTGGGCTTGTTTTTTCGATCTCGGTTATTAGGAGATATAACTTTAAAACTTAGGAAAAAAACCTGAGCAAATGTATCATAAATCGTGTAAGATGAAAGCTTGGAGTTTATAGAAAAAAATGTTATTCAAGAAATACTACAAAAATACTTTAAGCGAGTAATAACCGAGCTCGCTAAGGGTCATTTTGGAATAACGGGTTTATCCTAAAAACTTAAAATTTTCAAAACAACTGTTTATGGTACAAATTCTAAATAGTTTTCTGTAAATAAACCCAATTTTCTATTTTTTACAATTATGCGAAGTTATTGCATTTTCGACCTCTTACTCGTTTAATAAGCGAGCAATAAAAGAACATGCCTATTGTTTTATACATATATATACTTATATATTTACATGTGAATATAAGTATATGTATGTATGTATATATTACTAGAATGGTGAGGGAAAATTAATTACAAATCATTTTGTTCGTAAAAAATCCATATTTCTTTTTGTAGGTAATATAAACTTAAGTGTTCGTTTGTACTCGTATACTTTATAAATAAAATTTAAAATAAAAAACAACTTGTGTTTATTACATAACTAAATAGGACACCGGTTATAACAAGTTCGCTCTTTAAGTAATCACGACTTTTGTGCAATTTTTTAATATACGAGGGTAGTTTTAGGGTATCCAACTCTATTGTTTCCCTTGAGCATCGTCGGAATGTGGGTTGTGTGACGCTGTTACATCGTTAATTTCATGGTGTGTGTTCATCAGACTTCCGTCGCCTTATTCCTGACGTGAGGATGTTCGGCAGGGATAAGCGACCTTCTAGGTATTCACACCCGTTTGTTACCCATTGGCCAGTTGGCCGCACTATACACTACAGATCAAATTCGTTTTTCGCTCGTGCAGTCCGTATGTGGAATCGACTTCCGGCAAATGTATTTCCCACTGATTGCGACATCCAGAAGTTCAAGGCAAGCGTCAATAATCATTACTCCCTCTTTCCCCCTTCCGGTCCTTTACTTTCCACTCGCCAACGCAATGCACCGCATGTATAGGGGGCATCCCCTGAGTGTTGGTTATTTAAAAAAAGAAAAAACAGGCGACCATTTGCTTCGAAGTGCTTCTTCCACGAACAACTATCGTTGACTTTAGCTCGTCTTCTAAGACCCACACGGTCGATAGCTGTTTTGTTTCGGGCTCATACGCATAGATCCATGATTCGTCACCTGTGACGATCTTATAAACGTCTTTCGAAGCACCGCGATAGTATTTTTTTTTCAAAATTTCTTTATACCAATCGACACGAGCCTTGTTTTGAGCGATTGTCAAATTGTGCGGGATCCACAAGAACAAACCTTTTTTACGGCCAGGTGTTCATGCAATATCGAATGTATGCTGGTGGAAGAAATGCCCAAGGATGCCTCTATCTCACGGTATGTCACATGACGATCTTGCATTATCAGCTCAGGCACGGCATCAATGTTCTCGGGCACGACGCCCGTTTTGGACGACCTTCGTCATTGAGCGAGCGTCGGCCACGATTAAATTCATTAAACCAGTTTTTCACAGTGCTATAGGATGGTGCTTCATCGCCAAGCAAAGATTTAAGTTCATCGATGCACTCCTGTCGTGATAATCCACGTCGAAAGTTGTGAAAAATGATCGCACGAAAATGTTCACGAGTTAATTCCATTTTTGTGCCAAATTGATTTTTTCAAGTCACTGTAAACAACACAGATGATGGTCGTACGTCAAAACGTTCTCAGTACTTTTATGCTAAAAAATGTCAAACTTTCCAATGGAAATGTCAGATGGCGACACTTAGTGTTGCCTAGGCCTGAACTATATATGGGACCTAAGGGTAAAAACCAGTTTTGTTCAGGAGAGCCATTTTAAAGATTTAAATACGTGTATCTGTGGTGTACCATAACTTTCATAAAACGCGTATATCTCTGGGAGGGAACACTTTTGGGGCATGGGATCGGTCTCATTCGATGCTCAGATGTTGTCCACATCAAACAAAAAGTGAAAATTGATATAGTAAATCTCACTTTTTAAGTTTTCTTTAAACAATTGCCCTCTAAAATACAATTCACATAAACCACCTCTACAGAGACTTCACATTCAAAGCCATCTAGAAAGTTTTTTTTTCTACAACGTGTGTTGTGAGTTGAGAAAACAAGAGGTCTCGAGCCGGTTAATCCCTGTTTAATGTGTTAAAGACCAAAATAAAAGAAACGAGCAAAGAAAATTAAAAACTTACAAAAAATATAAAATTTTTTACAAAAAAAATTATAAATTGAAATTTGACTACAAAATTAAGATCGACTTTTAAATTACCTAAATTTCGGACAAATCATTCAATTCGTTCCAGAACAGAAGCTTTCAAATCGTCAACATACGAGGGCGACCGCAAAACTAACTGGCCTGGCACATTTTCTGTTTTACTAGCAACTTTTTTGTTTTGTTTTTTTAAAGCAATCTTTTATAAGCCATCTGTCAAAATTTCCGAAATATTTAATGATTATTTTCTTTGTTACAGGTGATTGAAGTAAATAAGTTTAATAATTTTTGAAAAATGGAAAATAAAGAGTTTCGTGCGGTAATTAAACACTTTTATATGAAAGGTTGTACACCACAATTAATCAAAGATGAATTGGATTCTGTTTATGGTGATAATGCACCATCATACTCCACCGTGAAATCCTGGGTTCAACAATTTAAAATGGGTCGTTCAAGTACGGAAGATTAACAACGCTCTGGAAGACCGAAAACTGCTACTACTATTGAAAACATTAGAAAAATATTTCATGAAGTGACTAAAGATAGACGAATAAAGCTCAGAGAACTTGCTGATATAGTTAAAATACACGAAATACAAGTTTGGAGTATTTTACATGATGAACTCCACATGAAAAAGCTATGCGCAAGATGGGTGCCGCGTTTGTTGACTTTGCCCCAAAAAATCGTCCGTTGGACCAATTCCGGGGAGCTTTTAGCGATTTATCAGCGTAATCCAATAGAGTTCTTGCGCCGATTCATAACTGTTGATGAAACATGGATCCATCACTACATCCCAGAATTGAAAGAACAGTCAAAACAATGGATAGAAGTTGGTAAAAGTGGTCCCAAGAAGGCGAAAACTGTTAAGTCAGCAGGAAAAGTAATGGCCACAGTATTTTGGGATGCAATATTTATTGATTATATTGAGAAAGGAAAAACTATAAATAGTGAATATTATTGTGCATTATTGGATCGGTTGAGTGAAGAAATCAAGATAAAACGACTGCATTTAGAAAAAAAAAGTTCTTTTTCGTCAAGATAATGCTCCTTCACACACTGCATTTTTAACTCAACAAAAACTGGCCAAATTACGATTTGAAATTGCTCCGCATCCACCATATAGTCCAGATTTAGCTCCTTATGATTATTTCTTGTTTCCAAATTTAAAAAAATTTCTCGGTGGCAAAAAATGTTCGTCCAATAGCGAGGTTATTGCTGAAATTGAGGCATATTTTGAAGGTCTTGAAAAATCTTATTTTTCGGATGGAATTAAAAAACTTGAAAAACGTTTGATGAAGTGTATTGAGTTGGAAGGAGATTATGTTGAAAAATAAATAATAATAATTCCAAAAAAAAACGGTTCTTTTTATGTTAGGCCAGTTACTTTTGCGGTCGCCCTCGTACGTGTGTGTATGAACGAAAGTTAAATGTTCTCGTACTGAAAAAAACGTGAGTCTGACAGTCTTAATTAATAGGCTTAATTCAATATGGTAGGGATTGTTTCAGTACGCCGCTTGTGTCTCTCTTTTTGACGATAAAACTTCATATATGTGACGCGCAAAATAGGAAGGGACCTTAGGTTAAAAACCATTTTGTTCAGGAGAGCCATTTTAAAGATTAGGTCCCTCTTTCTATTTGCGCTTAGAATCGTCGACTTCACTTTCATAAAACGCTCATATCTCTGGGAGGGAACACTTTTGGGGCATGGGATCGGCCTCATTCGATGCTCAGATATTGTCCACATCAAAACAAGAAAAAAAATGAAAATTATTTTTTTCCCTTAGGTCCCTTTCTCTATGCGCTGTCACATATGTAAAATTAATGCATGCTTAGTACGAGTATATATGTGACGCGCAAAATAGAAAGGGACCTAAGGGTAAAAACCAGTTTTGTTCAAGAGAACCATTGTAAAGATTTAAAAACGTGTATCTTTGGTGTACCATCACTTTCATAAAACGCGCATATCTCTGGGAGGGAACACTTTTGGGGCATGTGATCTTTCTCATTCGATGCTCAGATGTTGTCCACATCAAAAAAAGTGAAAATTGATTTTTTACCCTTAGGTCCCTTTCTCTATGCGCTGTCACATACATAGATCGTTAAACGAGTAGAGGCCAGGTCAGCAGCACTTATGGTACTGGCATTGAAAAGTCGCCCACACCAACGACGAAACGCCGCGTCTACCGATGATGTGTTTGCTCTACTTCGATGACTTACTTTTCTTTCCCTCTATGGCAAACAACAACAAAGCTGATTTTATAAGCTTGTGGGGTAATTCCTCTTTCAAAAGTAGCAAGATGTTTAGTGAAGCCCAAAAAGGCATTTTTTCCATTTTAAATTGTAAAGCCAATACAGCTAGAAGCATTAAATTACAAATATATTTACCAGCAGTATAAAAGCTAATATAAACTTTTCTTAAAAAAATCTTTCGTTGGAATCTTCAGGCATATTTAAGGATCACAATTTTTAAAGAAAATTGTTGCGTCTGTTCGTACTGATAAATACAAATAAAAAAATTTAACCAAACAGCAGGGAGTCTACTCTTTTACGAGTATTGTGGGACTTGCAAAAGTACGATAATAAATTGTTCAAGCTTGTATATCCTTTGAAAATTAAAAGTCCTTTAAAAAGGAAACAAGATCACGAAATGATAAACTGGACATGCAGTTCTACTACCTGTGGCCTCTAGTTTCACCTGTATAGTTTCGTCCTGATAAATAAAAACAAAAAATTGCATCATACAGCTGGGATTCTCCTCTTTTACAGGGTACGCCTTAGTGGGACTTGCCAAATTACAAAGAATTTGTTCAAACTTGGATATCCTTTGACAAATTGAAGGTCCTTTCAAAAGGAAGCAAGATCTCAAAATAAAAAAAAACTGAGTATGCAGTGCTACTACGCAGGGCCTCTAGTTTCATTTGTATATAGATTCTTTCATGGGTGACAACAAAATTTGTTGTTTTTTTTATCACAGCGTGCTACAAGAAGCTTTTTACAAATATTTCGAGCAAAAACCATTTTTTAATTTATCGAAAAAAAACTTTATAAAAACACAAAAAGCCCAAAATGTTGTACACATCTTAGAGGTTTGAAAGAATTTCGCTCTTTCTAAAATTTGGGAAGTTAAGGAAAATTTGATATTTTTTATACAAATTTTAAAGCTAACTACTTTTTTGGATTAAAATTAAGATTTAATTTAAAAATATGTTTATTATAAAGGGTGTTTTTTATTGGGGTATAGAACTTTAAGTTGGCATCACTTTTTTAACTGGCGGCCATTTTGTCAGCTGTCAAGTGATTAATATTTAGTTTGGTTTGCCATTTCATCATGAACAGGTGGACAAAAGAACAACGCTTGCAAAATGGGCCGAAAATGAGATTCATTTCGATGCTGATTTTCATCACAAAATTTTGTTCAGTGATGAGGCTCATTTTTGGTTGAATGGCTACGTCAACAAGCAAAATTGGCGCATTTGGAGTGAAGAGAATCCACATGAGACCCTTGAGACGCCATTACATCCACAAAAACTGACTGTTTGGTGTGCTCTATGGGCTGGTGGAGTCATTGGGCCACACTTCTTCCCAAATAATGCTGGAGAGTCAGTTACCGTTAATGGAGACCGGTATAGAGCCATGATAACCGACTATTTTGTTCCCAAATTGGATGGCATGAATGTGGATGAGTTGTGGTTCCAACAAGACGGCGCTACATGCCACACAGCGCACGTCACAATCGAATTATTGAAGGAAACATTCGATGAGCGCATAATTTCGCGGAATGGACCTGTCAATTGGCCACCAAGATCGTGTGATTTGACACCATTTGGATTATTTTCTTTGGGGATATGTGAAGTCGCTCGTCTACGCCAACCAACCAGAAACGTTAGGGGACTTGGAAGCCAACATTCGTGGCGTTATTGCCAACATACGGCCCCATATGCTCGAAAAAGTGGTTGAAAATTGGACCTGTAGAATTGGCTTTATTCGAGCCAGCCGCGGCGGCCACATGCCCGAAATCATATTTCAACATTAATGGCATAAAATTATCCTTCCAATAAAGCCAAATTGATGGACATTAAAACGATTTTCTTGTGTTTTATTTCAATTCGAAGTTCTATACCTCAATAAAAAAAACCCTTTATATCCTTTGAAAATTAAAAGTCCTTTAAAAAGGAAACAAGATCACGAAATGATAAACTGGACATGAAGTTCTACTACCTGTGGCGTCTAGTTTCACATGTATAGTTTCGTCCTGATAAATAAAAACAAAAAATTGCATCATACAGCTGGGATTCTCCTCTTTTACAGGGTACGCCTTAGTGGGACTTGCCAAATTACAAAGAATTTGTTCAAACTTGGATATCCTTTGACAAATTGAAGGTCCTTTCAAAAGGAAGCAAGATCTCAAAATAAAAAAAACTGAGTATGCAGTGCTACTACGCAGGGCCTCTAGTTTCATTTGTATATAGATTCTTACATGGGTGGCAAAAAATTTAAAGGAATACGGGGTGGGCGATTTATAAATTTAAAGTGGCTTAAAAAACAACTGATAATTTTTTCAAATTTCTGGTTTTATTGCGGCAATTTTTTAGCTTTATCTCGATTTTTCGGAAAAATTCTTCATCTCCTGCCAAAGAATCTTCAGCCCATTGGGAGAAGCGAAAACGCATCGGATGGTGTTCCATTATTAAATGACAAAGTTCAAGCTTTCCAATAAAACCAGAAATTTGAAAAAATTACTAGTACTTTTTTGCAGATGATACAAAATTAAAATGCTAAATCGCCCACCCTATGACTGCCTCTGCTACTGATCCTCTATTCAAAAGGAACTTTTATGTAGGACCTGTATGAACACAAAGACAAACTTGGTCGAACACTAAGGTTGGTAACCGGTAACATGCTTAATTTGCTTAAATTCGGATCGGATTTAGAATTTGGCATTCCTGTAATGTTTGTATGGGTGCTATTGAAAACCATAATCCGATATAAACCAATTTCAATAGGGTTCGTCCCTGGTAGGGACCGATTCATATTAGCGTACTTTGGTTACAACGATAGTCCGGCAGGCGGAACGTCATAGCTAAATCGAACTACATATTGACAGGAACATAAAAATTATTTTGTTTACAGAAAACTATAGACAATTTGCGTTAAAAAACCTGTTTGTTTTAAAAATTTGAATTTTTGAGAATACAATAATTCCAGAATAATCTTTAGCGAGTTTAAGTGAGCTCTGTTATTACTTGCTTATAGTACGAGAATTTTTTGGATCATTTTTTTCGATAAATAAGAAATTTTCAAATCAAACGTTTTATGTTGCTAAAGGCTAATCAGTTTCTGTATAAAAAAAAATTAAAAAAATTTCTCGTAAAGTTTTGAAGTTATCGCCTTAGCCACTTACTCCATTTAAAAGCCATTACTAATAGAACAAGCCTACTGACTCTAAGTCGATTGGTTTTATTAATCCTTTTAGGTGCTTCAAAATTCAGCCTTAATTCTTTATACCCCATTGCACCACCGTGTGGTGTGGTTTGCCAAAAAAAGTTTTCCTCTCTTCCTAAACGCTAAATAAATTTAATTCTATAATTGAAAAGTAACCGATGAAATTCCCTTTTTAACCCACTGTGCACCATCGATATGTTGGTAAAGTGTCTGAACTGAGTCCACCACTTAAGGGAAAGTTTTCCAACATCTTTGCCTAAATCAATTATTCATAATCCGGTTATTGTAAATTTCGACCATTTGCTATTTCAAACTGATTTGATTGCTTGTCTTTTCGTAACCATCTATTGATAGATAATAGCTACGTATGTATGTACGTTTGTATAGTTCCGATGAATGTTGTGTACCGGCTCGGCATGCTTAAGCTATTCATTCATTTAGTGCAGCTCGGATTATTACTTGAGTTATTTCATTTAGCGTTTCTTTTTGGGTTTTTACACAATCCGCAAATATACTGATTGACATGGCCAGAAACGTTAGTCGTGGCCCAAAAGCCATCCAACAAACTACTACAAGTTCTGTAAGCTAAACGCGTTTCGTCGTCGTCGTGGTCGTCGGATAAAAGAACAACAAGCCAAAGTCAATATTTAAATTTAGGAAATTTGTTTAAGTTCACACCTAACGAAAGAGATATTTCAATATTCAAGGCAATTCGAATAAAATATCGAAACGATTCCAGCTGTTGAGGTCAATTGTGTATGTAACGAGACAATGTCAAAGTGAAAACATATTTGGAAAAATAATAAAATTCTGGAACATTTAAGAATTGCAAGGACAATTTAGAGATAATAAATTAAAACTGAAATAAGTGGTTTTACAAATGTTATGCAACATTTTTTAAAAGTTGTGAAAGTGATTAATGACCTACAAGGCTAATTCAAACTTAAATAAAAAAAATTAGCAAAAATTAAAAACTTTTTTTTTAAATTATCTACCTTTTTTGGTTAGTGTTGTAAGCAGTCGATCTACCAGAGTTGGCTTAAGAAAAACCCGAATGTATAAAATTATTTTTCAATAAAATTGTTCAGAAAACTACTTTAAAGAATTATCGAGACGATATACCTTTAATAAAATGTTAGCATTTATTAAAACAAAAATAAAACAAAAATTTAAAAAAATAAAAATCTTTTTAGAGTTGCAAGGACAGTTTAAGATAATGTTTTTTAAAACTGAAATAGCGGATGTTGAAAATGTCATGCAGCAGTTTTAAAAAGTTATGAAAGAGATTTTAAGCTACGAGGGCTGCTATATATATATTTCTAGCCTAATATTGGAAATGCGAATATTTATCAAAAATGGTTTTATTGTTTTTCAAAGTATTCTCCAGCATGATTTATACACTTTTGCATGCGCTCAAACCAATTGTCGAAACACTTTTTCCACTCCAATTGAGACACCTCCAAAACATGGTTTTTGAACGCTTCAACAGCATCTTCTGGCGACGAAAATCGTTGAGCACGCATTTTTTTTCTTGATGTGCGGGAATAAAAATAAGTCATTGGGTGCCAAGTCAGGACTGTACGGCGGATGACCCATCAATTCGACGTTTTGGCCTGTCAAAAAGACGCTGGTTTGAGCCGATGTGTGAGAGCTCGCATTGTCAAGGGTCACAATGGTTCGTCTTCTCTTGTTAGTTTTTCTAATTTCTCCAAAGACTTCAGGCAAACAAATTGTGGAGTACCACTCAGAATTAACCGTCCTACGTTGCTCAAGCGGCCACATAACCAATTTTGCCAAAGAAAAAGGCGACCATTTGCTTCGAACAACTTTCGTTGGATTTGGATCGTCTTCGTCACACGGTCGATTGCTGTTTTGTTTCGGGCTCATACGCATAGATCCATGATTCGTCACCTGTGACGATCTTATAAACGTCTTTTGAAGAACCGCGATCGTATTTTTTCAAAATTTCTTTGCACCAATCAACATGAGCCTTTTTTTGAGCTACTGTCAAATTGTGCGGGATCCAACGAGAACAAACCTTTTTTACGACCAGGTGTTCATGCAATATCGAATGTATGCTGGTGTAAGAAATGCCCAAGGATGCCTCTATCGCACGGTAGGTCACATGACGATCTTGCATTATCAGTTCACGCACGGCATCTATGTTCTCTGGCACAACGGCCTATTTGGACGACCTTCGTCTTTGAGCGAGCGTCGGCCACGATTGAATTCATTAAACCAATTTTTCACAGTGCTATAGGATGGTGCTTCATTGACATACAAACATTTAAGTTCATCGATGCACTCTTGTCGTGATAATCCACGTCGAAAGTTGTGAAAAATTATCGCACAAAAATGTTCACGAGTTAATTACATTTTTTTTACCAAATTGATTTTTTCAAATCACTGTAAACAACACAAATGATGGTCGTACGTCAAAACGTTCTCAGTACGTTTATGCTAAAAAAAATGTCAAACTTTCCAATGGAAATGACAGATGGAGCCAGTCAACACTTAGTGTTGCCTAGGCCAGAAATATATATAGCAACCCTCGTAACAAGGCTATTTCAAAATTACCTAAAAGTCGATTACATTGTAAACTTTATTTTGGAAATTATTTTGGAAAAGTCCAGTGTTGTAAGTAGCCAATCTCCTAGAGATGGCTTAAGAGAAAACTAAATGTATATAAATGTTCGTAAAAAAATCTTTTGGTGGGCTCCTTTAAAATTCAAAAAGAGCAAAAGAACCCATGAAGAAGCTTTATAAATATTTTAAAGCTTCGCCCCATCTAAACCAACTGCTATGGGACTGTATTTAAAGAATTAAAACATGCTGGCGAAAGCGTCTGTTTGATTGTTAGGATTCTCACTATGATAGCTTTAACCAATAAAAGCTATCGCTCTAGAGCACGCTACCATACGGCGCCAAAGCCTCGAGGATAATATCGGCGTTATTATTTTCGGAGCTTACAGCTTACAAAGATACACTGGATCAGGTGATATGTTGGGTTCGAAAACATTCTGACTGTGAACTAAGCAGAAATCACATCTCTTACATTTGACCGTAATACATGAGACTAATATAGGGTGGGAGATGGATGGGAGACAAGGACTGATCAAGGTTGAACGGAAAGGTTGAACTTTTTCATTTAATAAAGGAACACCATCCGATGCGTTTTCGCTTCGCCCCATGGACTGAAGATTGTTTGGCAGGAGATGAAGAGTTTTACCAAAAAATCGTGTTTCAGATCTCTTGGTGTCTGTAAGCAAAATTGCGGCATATGGGGTTTAGAGCACCCACATGTGACTATAAAGAAGCCAATGCATCCACAACGAGTTACTGTTGGCTGTGGATTTTTGGGCTGGCGGCATCATTGGGCTCTCATGAGCAAAGAGCCGCCGTTATCGACAACGGTGAGCGTTAACGCGCCATGTACAACAAATATTTGTTTCCGAAAATTCAGGATAATGACATGGACGACATTTGCTTTGATCAAGGCAACCAATGCAACCATCCATATCTTACGCACTGTGAAAATCGAAAAATCAGCCGAAGTTCTGATGTCAATTGACCGCCTCGAAGCTGTGATATTAGCCCTTTGGAATATTTTCTGTGGATAAATGTTCCGCAAAGGATCCAGAGACAATTCAAGCTTTGAAACATGAAATCGAAGTTGCCATCAATGAGTTTCGACCCGAAACAATCTAAAATGTACTAAAAAATTTAATTAATCGGATGAGTTACTGACGAGCCAATTGTGGAAGTCATATGAATGATATTTTGTTCCATTATTTGATGACAAAGGTAAACCTTTCCAATCAAACTAGAAATTTGAAAAAATTATACTTTTTTTAAGCCGATTCAAATTTAAAATATTCAATTGCTTAATCTAAATCTTACCTGATTTTGTTCAATTTCCATAAATTCGGTGTGTTGTCCAAAAAACTGAATAGAGGCAGGACTTATACAATTGGATGAACATATGTGCGTGGGAGCTGTGTTTAAAATTGAACCGAATTTCTTCAACAGTATAACATCGGCGCTTGGTCCAAAAAACTGACTTGCCAAAATTTCTTCAAGATTGGCTGTACTTTTATAATAAGTGGCTCCTAGAACTAAAAACAAAAAATAACATCGGATGAAAAGGAGTATAGTGTGTATATGTATAGAATCTATATCTAAATATGTATCGATTTTGAGGAAGAAGGGTGCAGGGTGATAATAGTAGCCATTATAAAATTATTTATAAAATTTGAAAACTTTTCGAGCAAAACAAAAAAGTTTAGATACGTATTATATATTCTGAACCAGGCGTCATCGCGTAACACTTTGTGATGATGGGCCAAATGGCTGTACGCCTTGGACTTCTAGTGTGCAGGCTCTATAATTCTCATTATGACTGGGTCGTAAGCCCTCTTCAAATTCAAAGAGAAATATTTCTGCTTTAAGACAGCCCTTAAGAAATAAATAAGACCGATGTGACGATAACAGATTTAAGAAAAATTTCCGGCTCAACAGGAAGGCTTTCCAAAATGTGTGCGAAAAAGTTTAAAATATTGAAAAGTTGGACACCAAAATGTGGTTCTGAATTCTACTCGAAAAGAGAGTGGCATTGTTCGTATTGGAATCGTCAGCGGAATATAGGACTGTTGGTAGTTTATTCGGTGTGGGAGGCAGTACCGATGGTGAACTTGTTATACTTATAGATTTTTGATTTAATAACAGCCGCTAATTGTGAGTACAGCGGTTGTTTGTGATAAATTGTGACAGTGTTGCCAGATTGTAATACCTAAAAGCAGTACAAGTTCAGTTTGATTGTGTGCATTTGCGTCAGAGTTAATGCAGTTTGGGAGGAGATAATGTACGAGGTACTTTGCATTTAGACTGCTAATGCACATTAACGCTATCGTCTGTCTAGTCTATAAACTCGTTACCTAAAAAGAAGACGGCTTATGTTTTCATATAGTCCTAACGAAATATGTCCCTCCCGCTCAAAGTTCCATATTACTCTAAGTGTTTTTTTATTTTTCGTCAACTCTAATAGAACGAATAACATTTTACGAATTTGAATGTTTTTGACACTGAAAAAACAAGTTGGGAATTTAATAGAATCGAAAATAAAATCCGATTTTCGAAAGTTCGTGCTCAAATTCAAAAAATAGAGTTACAACAATTCGATTCTGATAAAAGTCATTCAAAACGAGAGACATAATAAGGCCCCGAAGAGGCAAAAATCAAGAAAAAATTAAGCACGGAAAATCTACCTTTGCATACAACGATTCAGTTGGTTTATAAGTCTTTTATAACACTGTGCGTAAAAATTTGAAAAAAAAAATCGTAATACTTGAAGCGGACATTATACATCGGACCACGTGGATTAAAAGTGCATTTACAGTGTTTTATTAAGTCACCAAGATTTTTTTTAAAGCAATTTAAAGTTTCAATGGATAACATTTATGAAAAATATTTTAAAATTCTTCTGTTTATCCTATAATGTTCATATTGGTGTCGTAAGAAAGAGAAGACTCGTTCCTATTTTATAATCTTTTTGTTTTACCACCTATCAAAGGAAAAAGTATGCAAATATTATCCTTTCAAAAAATATGTATTTCACTATCCTTTGGAGTTTTCATTAAAACTTTTTGAAAAAAAATATGTTGGCGACCCACAATCTGAAAATCAAAAATGTAATCCTTTAAAACATAAGTCATTTAAAAAGGAAACTTGATGACTTAATGAAAAACTATAAATGCAGTTTTACTCCACGGGGTCCCCGGCTTCAGATGTATACAGTCCGGTTAAAATGTACTGTCGGACAATGTAATTTCATAATCTCTTCTTTCTCTTACTTAATTCTTCCTCTATCGGTTTAACTAAGGGAACTAAAGGGTGTTTTTTATTGGGGTATAGAACTTTAAGTTGGCATCACTTTTTTAACTGGCGGCCATTTTGTCAGCTGTCAAGTGATTAATATTTAGTTTGGTTTGCCATTTCATCATGAACAGATTGACAAAAGAACAACGCTTGCAAAATGGGCCGAAAATGAGATTCATCTCGATGCTGATTTTCATCACAAAATTTTGTTCAGTGATGAGGCTCATTTTTGGTTAAATGGCTACGTCAACAAGCAAAATTGCCGCATTTGGAGTACATAGAATCCTCATGAGACCCTTGAGACGCCATTACATCCACAAAAACTGACTGTTTGGTGTGCTCTATGGGCTGGTGGAGTCATTGGGCCATACTTCTTCCGAAATAATGCTGGAGAGTCAGTTACCGTTGATGGAGACCGGTATAGAGCCATGATAACCGACTATTTTGTTCCCGAATTGGATGGCATGAATGTGGATGAGTTGTGGTTCCAACAAGACGGCGCTACATGCCACACAGCGCACGTCACAATCGAATTATTGAAGGAAACATTCGATGAGCGCATAATTTCGCGGAATGGACCTGTCAATTGGCCACCAAGATCGTGTGATTTGACACCATTGGATTATTTTCTTTGGGGATATGTGAAGTCGCTCGTCTACGCCAACGAACCAGAAACGTTAGGGGACTTCGAAGCCAACATTCGTGGCGTTATTGCCAACATACGGCCCCATATGCTCGAAAAAGTGGTTGAAAATTGGACCTGTAGAATTGGCTTTATTCGAGCCAGCCGCGGCGGCCACATGCCCGAAATCATATTTCAACATTAATGGCATAAAATTATCCTTCCAATAAAGCCAAATTGATGGACATTAAAACGATTTTCTTGTGTTTTATTTCAATTCGAAGTTCTATACCTCAATAAAAAACACCCTTTACAATGAACCGTAAGACGTTCCGAATGAGTTTTTCAGTTTATGTCCCAACAGGCAAGGACCCCTTTAAAAGTAATCTGACTTAATCTGATGCCTAGTATGCTTTTATAATCTTAATATCCCCCTTGGCCTTAGCAAGCACAATCGCTAAACATGCCTAATTAAGTGCGTCAACCTTAGAAATAAAAGAAAAAGTTCGTGATATCGTTTAGAAATATCGGCGAGTGAAAGTGAAATAACTGACATCATAGACACCACAACGCGTGCTGTAGATTAAATTTCGCAGACATTTTATATGGAAGAGCTTTTAGCAAGATGACTGGTGCTTCTGTTAATAACAGACCCAAAGAAACGCAAATGTGCATTCAAAGCAATGCTTGGAGAAATGTATTTTTACGCAGATTCAGAGAGCTGATTTAATATTGATTTTTCATCTCACTGCGAACATCTGAAGAATCGAACTAATAATTAAGGTGCACAAATATCTGTATGGGGTAGAAAAATAATGGATTATACACCACATACTATAGAACATCTTACGCATAGAAATCTGTAGTATTACCAAAAAGGAGAAAAATGTACAAATCCTTGGATTCAGTCAGCACACACGACACCAATCAACTTAGAAATCAAGCTTAAACTACCCAGAAGTTGTGGAGCCAACAAAGATACCAAACACAAACTTAAAAATACGGCCTTTACATTTAGCATAATCGAAACTGATTTTTACGTTACGACAACGTAGCACACCAGCACACACTTCTTGGAGAAACCCAAAATATATTGCATGGATTACTTTTAGAAATCTAACATACGCGCTTCTCTTTTTCTGACTAATACATCTTATTCTGAAGCGTAAAATAAATGCTTCTAGCAAAGAACCGTTGCTATGTAATACGCGACTTTCACACCAGTAGCCCTGGTTCAAATCTGGTTAGGAATATGTATGTATATATTTTCATCTATCTCGTAAGTTTATTGTTCTCTAAACCATGTAAAAGTTTCACTAGAAATTGTGTTAGTAGTTGGGAAGCCGGCTTTTAAGCGTAGGTCACGGTCAGTGAGTATAGGAATAATTTAAAAAAGAGGCCTGTTCGTAATTTCATCATTGCTCTGCATCTGATCAACAAATCTTATGCGTTATTATGTTTTTCTTTTTGTTACTAATCGTCGTACTATGGGTTACCTAGCAGTTGTATTCGGTACCCCACGTATGCAGTGAATGCTGCGGGCTCTTTTAAACCATTTGTTCAAAAACATTAAGAAAATAAAAAAAATATGGGTCAAAATATTTAATCGATACCTAAATAAATTTTTGCTTTGTTTGTTTGGTTGGTTCGTTTTAATCGTATAAAAATGGCTATTTATTTTGTTTTTTATCGCGAGTTGAAAATTTGAAAAAGGACAAAATATTAATTTTTGGGTTTACTAAAAATCTTGCTGTTCTGGAGTTATTGGCCGATTGGTACAAAATGAGTCTTATGTCTTTACAATGTAGTCAAATGTTAATTTTTTTTAATCTTATATTTTTTATTAATTTTTTTTTAAATTTCATTGATTTTTTTAAATGTTTCCAAATTTGCGCATACAAATTCAACACAGTAATCAGATTTTTTGGGGCCGCCATAATTGCTAAAGTTATGGGAAGGGGTGTGCTAATGCTCTAAATTTTCGTCAGCTAGTCTAATTTATTTTCGATTTGCTAATAACTACCTATCGTATGAATAGTATTAAAATTATTATGCAAATACCAAAAGTGGGCGGAATTCTAATTTGAACTGGATGTAAAGGGTGTCCCAAGAAGAGCGCAATTTTTAAATGACTGATGCAGCAATTGAATTGTTTCTCTGGCTGTATGACATGTGGCGCCGTCTTGTTGAAACCACATGCCCTCCACATTCATTTCTTCAATTCTAGGCAAGAAAAAACTGGTTATCATTTCACGATACCAAACACCATTGACTGTTTGCGCTTGACCTGCCTCATTTTCATAAAAAAAGGTCCAATGGTACCTCCAGCCCAAAAACCACACCACACAGTGACACGTTGAGGATGCATTTGCTTCTCGTGAATCACTCGAGGATTTTCCGCACCCCAAATGCGACAATTCTGCCTATTGACGAAGCCATCAAGATGAAAATGGGCCTCGTCACTGAAGATGATTTTATCGGCAAAATCAGCATTTTCATGTTGTCTCTCCAATACCCAATTAACGAACTCCCTTCGCTGTCCATGGTCAGCTGGCTTCAGTTCCTGAGTCAATTGAATTTTGTATGCATGAAGATGCAAATCTTTCGTCAAAATTCGCTGCAAAGTGGATTTGGAGACACCAATTTGCTGAGCTCGGTGTCGAATTGAGGTGGATGGAGTTTGAGCGACATCATCACGTACAGCTGCGACATTTTCGGTCGATCGACCTGGTCGATGGCGCGTTGTTGTCTTTACATCACTAACAGACCCAGTTTCGGCAAATTTATCCATTAATCTCTTTACAGTTGACTCTTTTGGAGCATTATTGTGACCCCAAATTGATCGCAATTTGCGAACAATTTCACAATGAGAATGCGTTGTTCATTCGTGTAGCGCTCCATTTTTACTAACCTCGTACCTTCTACTAACAAACAATAACAATTGTTCAAATGTCAAACAATGACACTTCGAATGTTGCCAGATTTAAAAATTGCGTTCTTCTTGGGACACCCTTGAGTTACTTCATTCACTCCTTTCATAGGCGAGTATAAAGCCTTTATAAAAATATTCTCAATGTAAGCGAATTTCAACCACAAGGAGGCAAGTTAAGGGAGGTAACAAAAGGGGCGTGGCTAGGAATCTAATTATCCAATTGTTATCCTTATTATTCTGCTCTTTAGTTTTTTTCAATTTTTGGAATCATCTTTATTTACATATCTTAGGAAGTATTTACACAGTTTCGAGATATTATAAATATATATTACAGCGAATAATATTTTAAAATTATATATAAATAAAGGAGTATTGTTTATATGATTTTTTAAAGGAAAAATAGGGAAAACCTTCATTTGAAAATTAGAAAAAATCAAATTTTTGGACAATATACATGTATATAATGTGATATTACTAGAACTAGTAACATACAAATATACAATATTCTCGATTTGGTGATTTATATTTCATGTTACAAATTATGTTATTTCTCTACACTCTCTTATCAGTGGATAAGAAGAATATTCAATCTTAGTAAAATAATTACACTACTCAACAAAATGAAAAAAATTTCATGTACTCCGGATGCGATAATTTTTTCTGTGTAGATAACCTTGACATGAGCTCGAAAAACACAATAAAAAATTTTTTTTTCGTTTGGTTTTTGTTTTATTTTTTTTTTTTTAAATTTTAAAAATTTTTTTTTGGTTAATTTGTTTCGTCCGGCATAACTCGGGAACCACTAGCCCGATTTAATTGAATTAAATTTTAAAAAATTACAATTCCCTTAATCTGTTCATATATTGTTTTCCTATACAAGCAACAGTTTCCAAGTTAAAAATGAATATATAAAGGAAAAAACTTATTTTTTGCCTAAAGATTTAAATTTTTTTTTAAAAAAATCCATAAAAAATCCAAAATGAAAAAAAATGTCAAATCTTATTACTTTTACGTAAAGTCACATAACCTATGAGCAAAATGAGACAAAGATCATGAAAATCGATGCACGCGTTTTGCTTTTATTCGCAATTGAGTAAAGGTATGAATATTCAAAAATTTGCTCGACATATGCACAACGTCATATATTTTTGTCACCCAACAAATTTTAATTTTTTTTGTAATAAAAAAGAAAAAACCTCGATCGATTCTCATGATCTTTGTCTCATTTTGCTCATAGGTTATGTGACTTTACGTAAAAGTAATAAGATTTGACATTTATTATCATTTTGGATTTTTTATGGATTTTTTAAAAAAAAAAATTTAAATCTTTAGGCAAAAAATAAGTTTTTTCCTTTATATATTCATTTTTAACTTGGAAACTGTTGCTTGTATAGGAAAACAATATATGAACAGATTAAGGGAATTGTAATTTTAAATTTTTTAAAATTTAATTCAATTAAATCGGGCTGGGCTAGTGGTTCCCGAGTTATGCCGGACGAAACAAATTAACCATGAAGTAAATCTGTTGAGAATCTCCAGTGCTTCTTATAAATTATCTTAAGACATTTGTTCTGCAAGATTTGTAGTTTCTTGAGATGAGTTCTTGCAGCTTTGTACCAAACTGGGCATGCGTAAGTTAAAGAAGGTCTTATAATGCTTTTAAAGATGAGATTTTTGTTTTTTAAGTGCAATGATGAACGTTTGTTTAAGAGTGGCCACAGAGATTTAATCATTCTGAGACAATTTTTGCGAGTTTCATCTATATGGTTTTTGAAGGTGAGTTTTTTTTATCAAGAATTACTCCGAGATATTTCACGCTGTCTTGAATTGCGACTGTTTCGTTTCCAAAGTTGATTTGGCGAGCTGGAATCCGTTTTGGAGAATTGTTGTATGGAAATATTATGGCTTGAGTCTTGGTTGGGTTAATCTTTATTTTCCATTTATTGAAATACTTGTTACACATCGCTAGGCCTTTCTCCATTTTTTTCAATAGTGCCTTAGTTAGCTTAATGAGAGCTGTATCGTCAGCGTAATAAGCTGTTTTGATATAATTTGGGGGAGAAAAGTTCGATGTGTATATAGAGTATAACAAAGGCGATAAGACTGAACCTTGAGGTAGGCCGGCAGCGATCGTTTTTTGAGTAGAGTTGGCACCGTTGACAGACACAACAAATGACCTATTGTCAAGGAATTCAGCGACCAATCTACATAAGTAATTTGGCATTTCGAAATTGATTAATTTGAATATAAGGCCATTGTGCCAGACTGTGTCGAAAGCTTTTCAATGTCTAGGAGAATAGGACCAGTTGAGAGTTTATTTTGCTTGTTTGTCGTAATGATATTTTTAATTCTACAGACTTGATGTACAGAGCTGTGATCCTTTTTAATGCCAAATTGTTCGTTTGCAATTATAGAGTTATCCGTGGCAAAATCACTAATTCTCCTATGGATTATTTTTCAAAAAGTTTCCCGATGTTACTTAGAAGGCTTATAGGTCTATATCTTTTGGGATCGTTTTTTGGTTTATTCGGTTTTAGTATTGCTATAACCTTAGCTTGTTTAAAAACTTTAGGAAAGTAGAGTAACTGTATGCAGCTGATAAAAACGATCACCAATAACATTAAAGCTTTCACAGGAAGATTCTTTATTAACAAATTTGAAATATTATCGAATCCGGGAGATTTAGAGGTTATGATGGTGGACAATTCGTCCAGGGATGTAAAAATGGCATCCCCATTGCTGGGTTCTTCTCTTCTAAAACCATTGATCTTGGAGTTAACTACCCTGTCCACAGAATGCTTGTAGTTCGATGTTGTGGCATTTGCTTCTGAAAAGGTATCTGCTAATACCTTGGCTTTCTCTTCGTCAGCAACTGGTAGTCTGTTCTCGATGAAAAAATTGGGAATTTTCTTAATGCCTTTTCCTCTTAAGTTTTTACTGATTTTCCAGAAAGATTTATCACCCGGTTTCAGCTTTAAAAGTAAATTATTCCACTTACTATTACGATCACATTTGATTTTGTCATTTATGATTTTAGATAGTTGTTTCACACATTGATTGTATAAATTGGCCTCAGAGTCAACAGATGATCTTTGTGCTCTCCTTTTGAGGAACCGTCTTGTTTTAATTAATTTGATAATATTCCTCGGTAAAATGTAGTTATTAGATGAACTTACTTTTGGTGTTGTAAGATTTCTAGCTTCCAGAATGAGTTTGTTTAATTTGTCTATTTCACGGTCTATCAACTGTTTAGTGTTGTAACTTTCAATGTGGCTAGGAATCTAATTATCCAATTGTTATCCTTATAATTCTGCTCTTTAGTATTGATTTCGACTTAGATCGTAAAAATGTCATATAAGACATTACACGAAAGCCAAAAGTGGTTGGAATAGTGCATTGAATGGGAGGTACCAGAATAGGGCGTTGCAAATAATTGTTTCATATGCGAGTACAAATATATTATGGCGTTTACAATTTAAGCGAATTTCATGCACTAGGTGACAGTTTTACGTAGATTATAATCTTAAGTATGACAAGGTAATTTGTGTGGAAGCTACCAGAAGGGGCGTGGCTAGAGGTACAATTCTGTCACCAAGATTACCTTATAGTACCTCCATTGTTAAGTACTGATTTTTAGTAAGATCGTGCACATATTATTAAACTTATTACAAGACTACCAAAAGTGGCCGAACTGGTATATTTGAGTGGGAGGTACCAGAAGAGTTATTGCAATTGTTCCCATTTTCAATCCAATAGGCAGATTATTTTTACCATACTGTGATTTAAAAAACAGACAGACGGATTTTTTTCAAAATTAAAAAACCGGCATTAACCGACATTCCGGATTTAGCCTTTTGTCTAAGAATGGAAAATATTTTCCGCACGAAAAGTGAAGTCATTGTGATCTTGAATGGGCTCTAAATTTAACCAGAAGGGTTATATTTGAATTAGAGTGAAAATTGCATTGTTTTTGGTCCAATATGTCCATGTTTCAATGGGCCAGATTTTCGGTCACCTAAATTAAGCCCAACTGCGAAAATAATTTTACTTTTAGCTTCGTGGGAAAAATTTAAGTTATTTTAAAGCCATACGTCCATGAATATGGAAAGCCGTTTCTTGGCCCCCCAGAAATTTTGGACTATGTTGAAAAGTGAGTCTACAAACTCAAATTGGTCCAAGATTGGTTGTTTGTGAATCGTAATATACCATACCAAATCGGATTTAATTTGGATTAAAAGCGAATTTTATATGAATGTTCTAGACCAGTTGTTTGTTATATCGGAAGAGATCTTTGCACTGGGGCTACTCGTCTATCAAAACTTGGAACAGTTCGAGCCATTTTTATTTTGACCAATCGTAATAAACTTTGCCAAAATTTCATCAATATTGGAAATGTGGTTTCTACTCGAAAGTATGGTTGCGACGCCAATATTCGAAGTGGATAATACTATTGTTGGGTGTATGGTTGTGGTACAACAATATTATGATCTTTACAATAATAGTATGATTCAAATACAACCATACTATGATCCTCACAATCATACTTTGATCCTCACAACACTAGTATGATTCACACATAACCATACTGTGATCCCCACAACCATAGAATGATTCAGACTCAACCATACTAAGATCTCCACAACCATATTATGATCCTCACAACCATAGTATGTTTCACAGGTAATCATGTTATAATCCCTACTACCATATTATGATCAAACACAAATATACTATGATTCACAATATTATTTAAAAGAATTGGTTTAAGTTATCAACAATTGATTTGAATTATAAAAATTATTCAAAAATACATTAAATTCATAACACTGTGCGACAGCCACAATCGGTTTGGGATGAAACCACCGGGGAAAGTTATATCGGTCAAAAAAAGGTCATACGTGTCCCAGCGTTTCGTTGGGTCTCATCTAGGAATCGAGATATATCGATTTGAAGTTAGTAAGTATCGTATAGGGGAATTTGTCACGTTTTTCACGATTTTCATGATTTATGTCTCATTTTGGTCATAGGTTATGTGACTTTACGTGAAAGTAATAGGACTTGACACTTTTTACCGTTTTGGATTTTTTATGAATTAAAAAAAAAAAATTTTAATTTTTAGGCAAAAATATTTTTTTTTTCATACATTTATTTATAATTGCGAAACTGTTGCTTAAGTAGGAAAACGGTTTAAGAACAGATTAGAGGAATTGTAATTCTTAATTTTTCTAAATTTGTTTCAGCTAAATCGGACGAGTGGTTCTCGAGTTATGTCAAACAAAAGAGCCTAAAACGTGACAAATTCCCCTATACGATACTTACTAACTTCAAATCGATATATCTCGATTTCTAGATGAGACCCAGCGAAACGCTGGAACACGTATGACTTTTTCTTTACCAATATAACTTTCCCCGGTGGTTTCATTCCAAACCGATCACTGACCCTTACCATTTGTCGCAGAGTGTAATTATAAAAGTGATTTATTTAAAATTAGAAAAAATCAGTTTAAAAAACGTAAGCGTTTTTATTAAAAATATTTCAGTTAAACAAAGCAAAAGCCGTTTGTTTGAAAATTTTTAATTTTTATATAAAATCTACTAGTATTGCATTAGATCCGTAACAATAACATTGTTCTAAAAAGCATTTTTAAATGAGGAAAAATTACAATCATACAGTAAGATTGCCGTAATCATATTAGTGTTAACATAAAACCCAAAAAAACAATAGTATTGTCGCACTAACCATATTTATATTGTTGCTACAACCATATTTTCATTATTAAATTTGCCAATAATACTATTGTTACATTTCAACAACATTAATATTGCGGAAATCATACTATTGTCAAAGTTAAATTCAGTAAACAATACTTTGGTTGCGAACAACATACTTTTATTGCGGAGAACATAATATTATTGCCTTGACCATAAATTTACCATGCTTTTTCTCTGCGTGTACAACTTAAAACATAAAATTGGTTGAACATATGTGTAGGAGCTATAACTTAATTTTAACCGACATTCATAAAAGTCAACAGCCTTTGCACAAAAATCTTCTGCCTAATTTCATAAAAATCGGACAACAATAACAACCTGTTGTTGGAAATCTAGCTTTAGGTAGACAACTGACGGACAGAAAGATATAGTTAAATCAAATAAACTGGTGATTCAGAGTCGATCGTTAAACTAGAAGGTGGATCTAGATTTTTGACCTTTCTTTGGTACGAGCATTACAAACATTTAGAAAAAGATCGAAAACCGGAATATCCGACAGCAAAAAAAACGGGTAAGCCGACATGTCGGGTTTAAGGTAATTTTGAGAAACCGACTGACGGTTTTGTACACTCCAGTTTCTATTCAAATCTGGTCTCAAAGCATGACTATCATGAATCATGACATTCTTAACCAAGAAACTCAATTTTTCTTAAATTGCAGTTAAGTGTTTTATTTAGAACTAAATAAATTAATCAACCTTTAAATATTTTTGTTACTCATATTTCAATTATTTTTTCAAATTATTCAAATCAAACTTAAAAAATTACACAACTTAAACATAATGATTCTTGTTGTTTGTGTTTTATAGCACGCCGGCGGTTGGAGAACTTTTTTTGCAAACCACGCCTTCCAGAAAAGACATTTATCAAGACACCCTAAATCATGTGCATAGACAGTGTAGCGCCGTGGAAGCGGGTATTTTGTGTGCATTTAAACTTTGCAACTTCTTGTAATATTCTTTCCATTTGAATTTGCAGAAAATGTCGGAATTAACGCCCGTCCAGCAGTACTACAAGGACAAGACAGTCTTTATCACTGGCGCCTCCGGCTTCATGGGCAAAGTGTTATTGGAAAAACTCTTGTATTCCTGTCAAGACCTTAAGGAAATTATCATATTATGCCGTCCCAAGAAAGGCAGGACTCCGGCGTCACGTTTGGAAGATATGTGGAAGTTGCCGGTAAGTAATGATACATTACTCGTATTGGTCTAGTTAAAGATTTCAGGGTGAATTACAGACACTGTTCAAAATTATGATGTATTAGATATAACGGGTGATCAATCTACGAGTAGAGGTATTTTTTCACAGATTACGCGTGAGTTGTGTTAAACTTTTTATTTTTTTCTTCTTAGTATTGTTTGTATTGGAAATACTTCAGCGCGAAAACCAGGTGGAATCATCGGTCCATATTTTTCAAATTTTTAAGGGGTGGTCAATCTAGAGTTTTTTTCAAGAGGTTTTTTTCACAGATCACGCGTGATTTGTGTTAAACTATATTTTTTCCAGTATTGTTTGCCATTTTATTAAGGAAAGACTTACACCGCGAAAAACACGGTTTGGTGCGGTTTATGGGGTGGTGGAATCATCGGTCCATTTTTTTTTTCAAAAATGATGATGGCCTTGAATGGTGCTCACTATCGCGCCATGATATCGGACTTTTTGCTACCTGAAATTAAAGCCCGTAATCTTGACGAAATTTTGTTTTAACAGGACGGTGCCACTGAGAGGTCAATTCAAAGGGCAGCTAATTTCACGTTTGGGACCGGTGAGTTGGCCGCCTAGACCGTGTGATAAAGTCCAAAATCTTTTCAACAACATTTCGCATGTCTCTAACGCCGTACCGGTCGAAATGCACGAAAGAGTCATCCAAAGTTGGACCTCAGAAGGGACAACCTGAGTTGAAGGTGCAGCCAACAATTAAAAGAAATTTTATTCAAAGAAGTAAATGGCATAAACAATAAAGATTTTACACTTGATTTGAGTTTTTGTATTTTTTTATTTTGAAAAAATACCTCTTGATTACCCACCCGTTAGATGAGTATTTAATGAGAAGAACCCATTTGATATTAAAAAGTGAACTTGCATTGTTAATGTGTATCCACTAGTTTTTAAACGATGCACTTTTTGATGCAAGATTCACTGAAGAAATATCTAAGAAGAAATAAAAATACTCAAGCTTGGGAGACGCGAAACTCGGAAAATCTGGCGCTCCAAGGATTTTGCTTACTTTCTGGAAAAAATGTCTACACCCCAAAAAATTGATTTATGCCACAAAAAAATGTTGTTTCTTTAAATCAGCTTAAACCCATTGTATTCAAATCATCACCACTATCACTAAAAATACCAATTTGTATCTATGCTGTGCTCTTTTTACAGATTTTCCAACGTATCAAAGCGGAAAAACCACATGTCTTGGAAAAGGTCACCGTGTTCCAGGGCGATGTTACCGACGAACTACTGGGCTTGTCCGAGGAGGACCTCACCCACATCGCCGACAATACCAACATAGTCTTCCACATCGCGGCCCTTCTTAAAATGGAGGGCAGCTTAGCCGAATCCGTTGACATGAATATATGCGGTACGAAGCGTGCCATCGAAGTGGGCCGAAAAATGAAAAACCTCGAGGCCTTCGTACACGTTTCAACGACCTTTTGCAATTGCGAAGAAGACGTAGTCTATGAGAAGGTTTACGACTATCACCAAAAGCCGGAGGATATAATCAGCCTAACCGAATGGATGGATGCCAAGAGCCTTGAAATTCTAACGCCCGCCTTAATGGCACCCCATCCCAATAATTATACGTATACCAAACGTATGGCTGAACTATTTGTGCGTGATCAGTATGAGACGATGCCGGTGATTATTGCCCGGCCAAGTATTGGTAAGTGTGTGGTTGGTATTGTAGCATTCTGATACACCTACGGAATTTATGTTATGCCTTGAATACCCGATAACCCAAAGCTCTAGGGTCATAATGGTTGATTTTTTTAATACTTACTTCCCTCAACATTCCCATATACTAACGTGGCATTGACATACCAGACATTTTAAAAATTGTTTTACAGTGTCCAGGGAAATTTTTAAAATTGTAAAGGGTGGTCCAACCAAAATGCACGATGTTAACTGTGAGTGACATCATAACGGCAAGGTTTTTTGCCCAACTTAATGTGGCATTTGTTTGTTTCAGTGTTTGGAGAGGTACACAATTGAGCAGCGCATTAAGATTGTGGAAGCCCTTTACAAAAGTAGGCTTTCAATTCAAAATGCATTTCGTGGACTTTTTTGTAAGCATCATCGAACAAATGTTTCCACAGTGGATTCGTTAACAAGCAGAGTTGCCGCATTTGGGCAAATGAGAATCCACGAGTGATTGTTGAAAAGCCGATGCATCCACAAAGAGCGACTGTTTGGTGCGGTTTATAATGTCATCGGGCCGTACTTTTTCGAAAGTGAGGTCGGCCAAGCGGTTACGGTGAATAAAGATCGCTATCGCTAGATAATAACGGACCAGGACGATATGTGGTTTTAACATGATGGTACCACACAACCAACGAGCTAATGACCCTTACGCCTCACCTATAAAATCATTTAAATCGGTTCACAAATACAAAAGTAATATGCGTTTTAAAATTGTATAAAATCGAGGAGCTCAACTTAGGGGTTCCACGCCTGCATAAACTCAAAACTTAAGCTCGAGAACCCTCTTCAATAAGTGTGTGAAATTAATCATAATCCGACTGTTAGTTTAGAAACGGCTAAATTATTTCCATTTTTTTAATCTCTTAAATCTCATCTCACTGTGCGCCGTTGCGATGTTATTTGGCCGCAACGATCAGGGGATTTCACACCTTTGGACTGCTTGTATTGAAGATATTAAAAAGAAAAAAATTACTTAAATATGTCAAAAACAATTCGAGAGCTAAAGGATGTGATAATTCAGCACATTAACGACATTGAACTTCCATTATGTCTCAGGGTCATTGAAAATAAGGCCTATCGGATAGAGGTTTGCCATTGACAGCATGGCCAGCACTTGACCGAAATTTTGTTTCACACATAATTGTCATAGACCCTTCTATTTTAAAAACATATATTAAGGTGATTCTCTGAAAACTTCTTGTTTTATTTACAATTTATTTCGTGAGTTTTAGTTGGACCACCTGTTATTTCCCGTGTATAGGGATTTCGCCACTGAAGAATTTGCTGTGAGAGTTTTGTTAAACTTTTTCCCCCTAAAAGGTTTAACCCATATCCAAAACTTCAAGGTCGCACCTTTTTACTCGGTAGTCTTTATTTTTATGGCGATTTGATTAAGTTGTGACAAGTATTTATACTAGGTGGAGCCTTTGAATGATATAGTAAATGTAATAAAAGGTAGGCCATTTAAAATTTGAACTACCGATTACTTTGAAAATAAACTTTTCGGCAAAAATTAAACCTGGTAATTTTCTGAATTTTTAAATAAATTTATAAATTCCAAATAGATTTTTTTAATTTCAAATGGCTTTTTTTGGATTCCAAAAATTTTTTTTCAATGTTTTATGTAATTTTGTATACCTTCCATCGAAGGGTGAATGTGAACTCGAATAAAAAGTAATTTTTATTAATTGGTTTCTGAATTTCTAATATTTTTTTTTTGTAATTTCTTCAACAGTTACACCGGCTTTTCAAGAACCCCTGCCGGGTTGGGTGGACAACATGAATGGAATGGTCGGCATTTTAGTTGCCATCGGCAAGGGAGCCTTACGTTCTTTTATGTGCGCTGTAGATGTCAAAGTGGAAACCATACCAGTCGATATCTCCATAAATGGAATGATCCTTATACCCTATCATGTCAGCCAAAACAAAATCAGGTACATAACACACATTTACACACTGATATAAGGCGGGTGCTGTTTAGCAAGCGAAAGTGTTTTAATTTTTGTGAAACATTTTGGATGTTTTGAAAATTTTAAATTGAAAACATTTAGCAACCTCTCTTAAACCAGTTTATTTCGCCTAAATATTTTTCAAATTATGCCACAACTGGTGGTTATGACAACCAACCAATTATGAAGTACATGTTACTTTGTTACCGATAACACAGTGCAACAACCGAAATTTGCAAATGAAAGTTGACATTATCCATAACAAACCTTCAAGGGTTTTCTTTAGTTTAGAGCGAGATCTTTGTAAATTTTATAAAATAATGCTTATTTATTTTTATTTATGCTTATTTCATCTATTGTGGTACCTTACTGTTTTCGGGGTCGAGGAATTAATTTTTGATATTTATTTTTACCTAAAACTCACACTAGCAGGTGCAGTCATACAAACGGTGCTATTTCTTGTAGATTTCCATCGAATTAATTTTTGATGTTGGCTTCATTGTAAAACAAATTTCTAATGATATTACGAAGTACATTTTATTATACTCAGTATGTAAATATTACAAAAATGCAAATTTTATGGAAAACAAATTGTGTTTTTTGTTGTAAAACATCATTTTTTTGTTATTACAAAAACAAGTTTTATTTCCTCATTAGACACGAATCTTATTACGAGTATATCTTATTAGGTTCTTCTTAATCATCATCACTTTCACTGTCAATTTTCATGTTTAAAGAAGCAAAAATATACCTAATTTCCATGGTTAAAGCTACTTGGCGAAAACGTTCACCTTGCTCATCAGATTCGGTGGATTCAAACCAATCCATGTAATTATGGAGAAAATGAATTTTTAATGACATATTCACCCCAAGTCCCTCAAAGTCATTCAAGAGACGTTTAACTCTTTGTACACTTTCTGCTTCTCGTTTTTTTACCAAGAACATTTTCAATTACGTCGTTAATTTCATTCCATGCAATTAGCCGATGAAGAGGATATTGATGAAATTCGATACAGAGAACCACAACCTTCTACTTCTAGAAATATTTTTTACAATGAAGCCAACATCAAAAATTGATTTTTCAGCCAAAAAAAAGGAAAAGCACCGTTTTTTCTTAGGTGATTCAAGTTAATACGAGGGCATATCAATAGTTCCGTGACTTTTCAACTTCCCTCATAGTTATATGTAATGCAACATTGCTTTTATCAAGTACCACCTGTTAATAGACTACGGTCAAATTTTGAGAGAGTTCCGTCATTTAGTTTGTGTTTAACAGCTGTTTAAAAAATACAACCTCGTGGATTTTTTTAAAAATGGAAAAAAGTGAATTTCGATTGCTTATTAAACATTATGATTTGCGGAAAAAATGTGTCAATCAAACCAAGGAAAAGTTTGACAAATACTATCGATTTCAATGGTAAACAAATGGTTCACTGACTATCGTTGTGGTCGCACAGGAACATATGACGATGAGCGTTCTGGACGGCCAATCGAAAAGTAAAAGTGCGTGAGATTGTTGATGCCATACGCATTTCATATGGCAGTGTGGTTTCGATTTTACATTATCAATTGGGGTTAAGAAAGCATTTTGCAAGATGGGTGCCGCGATTACCAAAATGTAATCGGGTACAACTTCAAAGGATTGTTTGGAGTTGTTTAACCGCAATTTTCGAAAGAGTTTTTGCGGCGTTTTGTAACTTTGAATGAAACCAAGCAGCAGTCTAAACAATTGGTTTCTCCATGTAAACCGGCTCCGAAGAAGGCCAAAGTGACTTTGTTGGCCAATAATTTGAAAGCAATAGTTTTTTTGGGTTGCAAGCGGGATAATCCACATCGATTACCTTCAAAAGGGAAAAACAATAAACGGCGAATATTATGGCAACTTATTGGACCAATTTAACGAGGATTTAAAAAAGAACGACCCCAAATGGCCAAGTTATTTTTCATCAAGATAATGCACGGGTTCACAAGTGTGCATTCTCAGTGGCAAAATTGCATGAACGAATTGGTACCTCATCCGCCATATTCTCCGGATTTAGCCTTCAGTGACTATTCCCTATTTCCAAACCTAAAGAAATGGCTCTGTGGAAAGATGTTCAGTTCCAACGATGAAATTATTGATCAAACAAATGCCTATTTTATAAACCTCGAAAAGTCAGATTTTTTGGAAGGGATACAAAAATTGAAGATACGTTGGACTAAGTGTATTGAGCTAAAAGGAAAAAACTGTATTTTATTCGAAGAGTCACGGAATAATTAATATGCTCTTGTAATTATTATGAATAAATCAAATAGTTTAGGCTTTCCAAGTTTAGATTTTCTCAACGCATACGATTGTGTATTATCACCTTAATGTGAAAGAGAAATAGTCAGTGCAAAATCGGTTCGAGCATCAAAAATCGCGTGGAACTAGAAGACTTTTAATTGCCATCACAAAATGTTAATAAATACAATGAAAATACGGTTCGGCATAATACTCGTATATGATGACAGCTATAATACTGTAATGCTACATACAATTCCTATATATTAATCGAACAAAGTTCAAATTATGGGTTGTCAGAACCGCTAGTAAAGACTTAAACTCTATAAAAGCTTAAATAAGAGCATTTATTTTTTAATTGATGTTCCATGTACTGAAAATTTAAGTGCAGGAACATTTATTCGGCTGTACCGATGGCATTCAAAAGTTCAAATTCGGTTGTGACAACAAATCTGCTTTTTTTGTACCTTTTTTACGTTTGTTACTAAATAAAATACTCATATTTAAAAATTTAAATATACAAACATTTAAAAATTATTTAATAAAAAAAAACTTACGAAAATATCTTGGGCTTGCTCCCAGGTAAAAACGACTTAGTAGAATATTTACAAGTAATACAAAAAAATAAAATCATAAATCGCTTAACGATAATTCAATTGCATTTTTACGATAATTCAATTGTATTTATTCAGAAAATATTTTTCTACTATCATTTTTACAAAAAATATATTAATCTTTTTACTCTAGATCTGCTGAAATTCCCGTATACAATTTAACCCTGAGCGAAGAAGTTAAGCAAACATCGAGATGGCTCATGGAAAAGGGTTTCAAAATTAACGAACAATATCCCATATCATATCCGATGTGGTATCCGAATGTGACTATAACTTTGAATAAATTCTATCATTGGCTTAACGTAATACTCTTCATGTGGTTGCCGGCGCTATTAATTGATGGTTTAATGACGATATTTGGCCAGAGGAGATTGTAAGTTTTCTATTAATAATATCATAGGTTTATATACAGAAAGAAATACTAGAATAAAAGAATTGCAATTATGACATAATGAGATAGATACATATGTTAAAAACAAATATATTTGAAAGCTCCAGTTTTCAAATAACTGCAGAGTTGGATAATTGTTCAAAAAAAAATACCTTATTAAGTGAATTGTTTTAGGGTTTGGATAAATTGAATAGTTTCAAAAAATTAAAATTGGACCGTAGTAAGTGGTGTAAGATATAAGTGTTCATACTACTTCAGTAGAAGGTACATGTATATTCTAGATCACCAATTATAATTCTTAAAAAGGTACTTAAAAATATAATTGCTTTTATTTTGCATAGAAAACTTTAGTTTGCAACCACCTTATATATCTGTGACTAACAATCTCTACATTTCAGTTTTAATAACTCCTATTTTATTTATTTTATCTATTACATTTTTCTTTAAAGCATGATGAGAACTCATAAACGAATTATGGCCGGTTTGAGTGTCCTTCAGTTTTTCACCACAACAACTTGGAACTTCAAATGTGACAATTTTAAAAGTATCGCCAAGACTCTCTCGCCAGAAGACATGAAACTGTAAGTGGAAACATTTAGATTGTGCAATCGCAAGAAATAGAAATATCGGTAAACGGATATAAAAAGTCATTTATACAACAAGTTTCTTTTTTATATTGCAATTTTGTTTATAAGAAAGTAATTTCATATAAACAAAAATTGTCTATATGCAATAATTTCTTATAATACAGGAATACTCGTATATAACATTTTATTTTATACATCATCCACATACAAGTAATAAAAGATTCATTATCATTGGATTTCGACTGTCTATGTTCAATTGTAATAGATTTTCCCATTAAATCCTTATAAATCCGTCATAAAAAATTTAATTTCAATTTACGAATGTCCCACTGAATGGAAAACGATGGCTCTTCCTAATGTTAACCACAGATAGATACAAGGGTTGCTATATATATTTCTGACCTAGGCAACACAAAGTGTTGCCTGGCGCCATCTGACATTTCCATTGGAAAGTTTGACATTTGTTAGCATACACGTACTCAGAACGTTTTGACGTACGACCATCATTTGTTACAGTGACTTGAAAAAATCAATTTGGCAAAAAAATGGATAAACTCGTAAACATTTTCGAGCGATCATTTTTCACAACTTTCGACGTGGATTATCACGACAAGAGTGCGAACTTTAATCTTTGTATGGCGGTGAAGCACCATCCTAAAGCACTGTGGAAAACTGGTTTAATGAAATCAATCGTGGCCGACGCTCGCTCAAAAACGAAGGTCGTCCAAAAACGGCCGGTGTACCAGAGAACATAGATGCCGTGAGTGAACTGATTGTCATGTGACATACCTGAGATAGAGACATCCTTGGGCATTTCTTCCACCAGCATACATTCGATATTGCATGAACACCTTGCCTTAAAAAAGGTTTGTTCCCGTTGGATCCCGCACAATTTGACAATCGCTCAATGAAGGCTCGTGTCGATTGGTGCAATGAAATTTTGAAAAAAATACGATCGCGGTGCTTCAAGAGACGTAAATAAGATCGTCACAGGTGACGCATCATATATCTATGCGTATGAGCCCGAAACAAAACAGCAATCGACCGTGTGGGTCTTCGAAGACGACCTAAATCCAACGAATGTTGTTCGTGGAAGAAGCACTTCGAAGCAAATGGTCGCCGGTTTCTTTGGCAAAACTGGTCATGTGGCGACTGTTCCGCTTGGGCAACGTCGGACGGTCAATTCTGAGTGGTACGCCACAATTCGTTTGCCTGAAGTCTTCGTGGATATTCGAAAAACGAACAAGAGAAGACGAATCATTGTGCACCATGACAATGCGAGCTCTCACACATCGGCTCAAATCAGCGCCTTTTTGACCGGCCAAAACGTCGCTTGAGCAACGTAGGACGGTCAATTCTGAGTGGTACACCACAATTTGTTGCCTAAAGTCTTCGGACAAATTCGAAAAACGATCAAGAGAAGACGAATCATTGTGCACCATGACAATGCGAGCTCTTACACATCGGCTCAAACCAGCGCCTTTTTGACTGGCCAAAACGTCGAATTGATGGGTCATCCGCCGCACAACCCTAACTTGGCACCCAATGAATTCTTGTTATTCCCGTACATCAAGAAACAAAATGCGTGCTCAGCGATTTTCGCCGCCAGAAGATGCTGTTGAAGCGTTGAAAAATCATGTTTTGGAGGCGTCTCAATCGGAGTAGAAAAAGTGCTTACACAATTGGTTTGAGCGCATGCAAAAGTGCTGGAAATACTTTGAAAAACAATAAAACCATTTTTGATGATAAATATTCGCATTTTCGTTATTAGGCTAGAAATATATATAGCAGCCCTCGTAGCTCTTGGCATTTGCAACTCCACTATATTCCCCATAATATTTCTTATAATCAGAACTTTTTCAGAAGTAAAAGACGTTGGATTTAACGAGACGAAAGTCGCTCAGAATTCGATTTCACTTTTCTGCAAAAATTAACTTTTGAGCCCTCTTTTAGAAAAAACCTGGTGATCCGTATGTAAAATGATATCCTTAATCAAAAAAAAAATGGCAATTCGATTCAAAAATGAGCAATATTTATTGGTAATTGGTAACGCATCTTTCAAATAAATCATAATTTATAAAAATCGTATAAAAATTAAGAAAGTTACAGCCAAAAGAAATCAAAAAATTTTTTTGGTTGAAAAGTTTTCTTTTCAACTATGGTATGGCAGTTGGCAAATCATAAGGAACGAACTGTAACGTTTCTAACGTGCTATATTTTTTGTTAATCCGACGAAAATTGCCTAAGCTATCTAAGGCAGTTTTTGTAAGAAATGATTTTTGATTTATTTTCATGATTTTTTTTTCACTGTAAAAACGAGATTAAAAATTAACCATGTAATTTCTTTGCGACGTCTGATCCTATGATTTTTTACAAAAATGCTCTAAGTATAACTGCTATATAAAAGAAAACTGTTCAAAGGCAAATTAAAATCTCGAAAACTGTAGTTGATGGGACAAAACGGACACTCAATTCGGATTATATAAGGATCAGTTGGTTTTGTCCAAAGGTGGATTTTGTTGCAGAATAGAAACTTAAATATAATTTTCCAAATAGCAATAAGATCATCATTTTACATAAGGATCAGTTGGTTTTGTCCAAAGGTGGATTTTGTTGCAGAATAGAAACTTAAATGTAATTTTCAAAATAACAATAAGATCATTCTCTTTATAATTAGGACATGAAATGTATACGATATATTGCATCCTGTAACTCCTATAACGAACAAAGGGCCGCAAATGAAATGTAAAGTGCCCAAATTTATAATATGATCATTTACAATCCCCCACAAGCAAATATTAAATTTATCACTGAATTAATAAATACGATTACGAGGGCGGTTCGGAAACTTCTTAGCCTAGCACAAAAAGCGCGGTATAAACAGAAAAAGTTAAGTGTTTTGGAAACTCTCTGCTATGAACATATGTTAATTTTTGTTTCGATCTGGCAACTCCTTCATATAGAAACAGGTGTTCACAAAAGACTCATCCGCGATTTTTTTACAATGGAAAAATTAGAAATGCGTGGTGTCATTAAATATTTACATAAAAAAGGTTTATCGGGACAAGAAATTCATAATGATATGGTGAATGTGTTAGGTGAAAGTGCTCCTTCATATGCAACAGTAAAAAATTGGGTTGCTGAATTTAAACGTGGTCGTACAATCATTGAAGATGAACCACGTAGTGGACGTCCAAATACAGCAACAACAACAGAAATTGTAGCCAAAGTGCATGATATTGTATTAAATGATCGACGAATAAAAGTGCGTGAAATAGCTAATATCATGGGCTTCTCAAATGATCGAGTCCATTTAATTTTGCATGAAGAATTACAGATGAAAAAGCTTTCTGCAAGATGGGTGCCGCACTTGTTAACAGTCGACCAAAAACGCATAAGAATGAACATTTCTCAAGCTTGTTTGGAGCGTTTTCAGCGAAATAAAATGGATTTTTAACGTCGTTTCATAACTGTTCATGAAACATGGATCCACCACTATACTCCAGAGACAAAAGAACAATCCAAACAATGGACTGAAGCTGGAGGAAGTGCCCCAAAGAAGGCAAAAACAATTCAATCGGCTGGTAAGGTTATGGCAACGGTTTTTTGGGACTTCAAAGGTATTTTATTGATTGACTATCTGCAAAAGGGTAAAACAATAAATTCAGAGTACTATTGCAACCTTTTAGAATGTACAAAATTCGAGAAAAACGTCCTGGCTTACAACACAAAAAAATAATTTTTCATCAAGACAACGCACCAGCGCACAAGAGTGTTTTAACAATGGCTAAAATCAACGAATTAAAGTACGAGTTGCTTGACCACCCACCTTATTCTCCTGATTTAGCTCCCAGTGACTTTTACCTGTTCCCAAATCTAAAAAAAAAATCCTTGCTGGCAAATTGTAAACCACTATTTTGAAGACCTTGAGGAAAACTATTTTAATCAAGGGATAGAATTGCTAGATAAGCATTGGACTAAGTGTATTGAAGTTTCAGGAGATTATATTGAAAAATAAAAATATTTTTGAAAAACTAACTATTCTCTTTCATTGATAGGCTAAGAACTTTCCGAACCGCCCTCGTATCTAGTTTTAGCTATTAACAAAATTATAATTTAAGTCCACTTTTTATCTATGAGCTCCTTTTCAACCCACATATTAATATTATCAATTTCTGCTATAGATTCAAAGTGAACGAGCTAACTGAACACAATATGGAGGAATATTATCTGAATTCTTGTCTGGGCACCCGAACGTATCTCATGAAAGAACCGATCGAAAATCTGCCAAAAGCTAAATTCATATTTAAAGTGTAAGTATTTATTTATATTTAAAATATTATACTTTTCATATCCCTTAACTATTTCTATTGTTTGTTTTAGCATGTACATTGTGGATCGCATGTGGAAAACCTTTTTATGCGGTTTATTCTTCTATTGGTTATGCTCAACATTCAGCCTCATGGACTATGCCAGAGATATGAATCCGGCGCATTTGTTTGTCACAATGAAGCGTATAGAAATGTGAATATTTTAATATGTACATTAGAGTGGGTGGGTTTAAACATGAAAGAACCTTGCCGAAAGTTGTAAGAAAATATAAAGAGTAGTCTTCTAAAATCAGACGGGAAACTATAACAAATTCCAGAGATGCATTGAAAAAGCCTTCAAGAAGTAAATAATTGAGGATTTCATTGGTCAAGTGCTTAGCAGTTTTATACCTAGTAGGGTCATAAACACAGTTACAACATTGAACACACCCATTTTAATAGTAGAACTGAACATACCCCGTTTATGTCATATCGGGTTTTGAAAGCTAACCACAATAGCGTTAGCCTGTAACGGGATCTTAAAATTGTTTCAACTTCCATCATGGAGTGGTCAGATAATGAGAACAGTATCGCTGTAATAGCGCCTTTCAAATGTGAAATGAAAAAAAAACGATATTTTCAAAAAGCTCCGGCCTCTAGGGATTAGCCGCATGTTCGTCTACCGATGCATAAAACTGTTTGAGGAGACTGGAGATGTAAAAGACCGCCAACGGTCGGGCCGCCCACGCTCTGTTCGAACACCGCATGTCATCAAAGCCGTTAAATCAAGAATTCACAGAAATCCGCTCCGAAAACAGAAAATCATGGCCCGTGAGATGAATATCACGCAAAAGTCCATGAGTCGAATCATTAGAAATGATTTGGGACTTGGGGCTTTCAAACGACGTACCGGACATTTAATAACTGCTGCTTTAAAAAAAAATAGGATTAGAAATTGCAAACGTCTTTTGGTGAAGCAGGCTTGCACAGAAATATTTTGTTCACCGATGAAAAAAATTTTACCGTTCAGGAATAATTTAACAAGCAAAATTATAGAGTGTATGCGCGGTCATCAAAGGAAGCATCTGATCCCAAGGGTGGAAAAGGGTCATCACCCAGCTTCAGTCATGGTTTGGCGGGGTGTCTCTTACGATGGGGTCACTGACCTGCATTTCTGCGAACAAGGAGCCAAAACATCGGCCAAAGTTTACCAAGAAACCGTTTTGGAAGCTTTTGTGAAGCCTCTTAAAAAACGCTGTTCCAAAACCAGCCATGGACTTTCCAGCAGGCTTCTGCACCGGCCCATAAGGCTAAACGTCCCAGGCCTGGCTTCGAAACAATTTGCCAGCGTTCATTTCCTCTGAAGAATGGTCCTCAGGCAGTCCAGTGTTAAACTCATTGGATTACAAATTGTGGACGGTTTTAGAGAACAAGGTTTGTCACAAAAGATACCCCAACAATAAAGGCTGCTTTGGTTCGAGCTGTGCCCAATTTTCCAGTGGACGAGGTTCGTGCAGCTATTGACGATTGACTAGTGCGACTTAGGCGTGTGTAAAGGCAAAAGGCGGGCATTTGGATACAATATACATCAATAAATATATTAAAAAGTATTTGATCCAAAAACATTCAGTACTTTTTATTTTACAGCATAAAACGTGTGTAACAGCATTTATGCCACTACCAAGTAGAACAATTAAAATATAATACGGCCTTAGTCCATTTTTTTTAACCATACCTACCGACCCCCTCTAATGTACATTCTACCATAAGTTTTCTAATTTTAAGCCAACATTATTCAGTTATTTATTAATAAATATGCAAAGTATTCTCCATTTAAAATTATGTCGTCCTGCCTTATTTATTTATTATTTATAATTTAGAAATTCGCCCTAAGGTATGCTATTCATTAGGTCAGGAGACCAAATGGCCTAGTACAACGAAGGCAGCTGCTTCGAACTACGTTTCTCGTAAGATAGAAAGCTTTGTATAAATAAAGACCCCGGTAGCAAAAAAAACAGATTTTGGATGACTTTTTAGCATGACTCAATAGGCAGTTTAAGAGCTATCCTTTGTGGAAAATTCTTCAAGTCCATCGTTTTTAATTGTTGCTACGCCAATTTTAATCGTGACTCTCGATGCGAATCGACTGGTATGTCAAATTGTTTCAGCTGGAACCATTGTCATTTTGAGAACGACAGCTCCCTCGAAATTTTGACAGAATCAAATCTTCTTTAAAAAATAATGGAAACTTATTTCCAAAGCCAACAACCTTTAGCCCATTTGTAGCGTTTAGAATTTGAGTCCAATACAAGGCATCCACTACCCTGTACGCAAGATTGTGCGAAAAGATAGTGAGACGAATGAGAAGTGGATGCCGTAGCCGTAGGTGTACGACTCAGTGCTGGAACATTAACTTATTTTACGAACGAGTCTGATGCTAAGTGAAACAAAGAAAATTTCCGTGTAACCAATCAACATTCGGCTGAAACGATGGAATACATGGATAGTACGCGCAACCACCAACATTCGGTTGGCAAAAAATTCGGTTGTGACAACAAATCTGTTCTCTGTGTGCAAAAGACGTTGGATTTGAAGAGTCGAAAGTCGCTTAGAGTTCAATTATTAGTTTTTTTTTATTAATTAACAACAAATGTCTTAAAGGTGACAGTTATGCTATGCTAAGACCTTGTACGAGGATTGCTATTTATATTTCGGGTTCGGCAATAAAAACACAATAATTTATCATTGGAAATGGTTTTATTGTTTTTCAAAATATTCTCCTTTAAGATCAATACACTTTTGCATGCGCACAAACCAATTTTCGAAGCACTTTTGCACTTTTTGAACGCTTCAACAGCAGCCGAAGCGGGCGATGAAAAATGTTGACCACGCATTTTTTTCTTGATGCTAGGGAATAAGAAGAAGTCATTATGTACCAAATCAGGGCTGTACGGTAGATGACCCATCAATTCGACATCTTGAGTGGTCAAATATTAGTAGCTCATCGTTTCAGCTGATGTGTGATAGCTCACATTGTCGTGATGCAAAATGATCCGTCTTCTCTTATTATCTTTCCTCATTTCTTCGAACACTGTTGGCAAACAGATGATTGTATACCACTCAGAACTAACCGTCCTACGTTCCACTTAGGCACAGTGGCAACATGGCCGGTTATACCAATGTACTTCTTCCACAAACAAGTTTTGTGGGATTTGGCTCGTCTTGGAAGACCCATACGGTCGATTTCTGTTTTGTTCGGGTGTATATGCATAGATCCATGATGCGTCACCTGTGACAATGTTATACACTGCCTTTGAGCTACCGCAGTTTTAAAGGGTGATCCATCTAGAGAATTTCTTTTCCATAGGGGTTTTTCCAGAGTTTACGCGTGAGTTGCGTTAAACTTTATTTGTTTTCCTTTTCGGTATTGTTTGGCATTTTATCATAGAAAGACTAACACCGCATTAACGTCTCCAAATTGTGCAACTGAATTATGAAAACAAGAAACGAGAAGATCCGCTGTTTTTGAACAACGGTTTATTCAGTGATTATGCCCTTTTCTGGCTCAACGGCAACGTCAATAAATAAAATATCCGCATTTGGGCTGAAGAGCAACCAGAAGAGCTTCAAGAGCTGTCATTATACCCAGAGAAACCCATGGATTTGGTCTACGCTGACAAACCAGCTAAGATTCAGTTTTCGAAGCCAGCATTATGCGTGTCATGAACGCCATGCTGGTCGAAATGCTCGAACGAGTCATCTAAAATTGGACCTTCCGAATGGACACGCTGAGACTTAGTCGCGGTTATCATTTGAAGAAATTATATTTTAAAAATAAATGACATAAAATGGCCTTTCGAATGAACAACAAAGATTCCACACTTGATTTGAATTTTTTTTGTTTTGAAAAAAATACTTCTAGACTGATCACCCGATACTTTTTCAAAATCTCTTTCGACCAATCCATACGTTTTTTGAGCATTCGTCAAATTATGTGGGATCCAACGAGAACAAATTTTTTCACGGTCAAATAAACATGCAATATATTATTGATGCTTGTCATACTACAGCCCAAGGATGCCTCAATATCACGGTATGTCACATGTCGGTCTTGCTTAATCAGTTCACGCACAGCATCGATGGTTTCTGGCAAAGTGACCGAAGTTAAACGTTCTTCACGAAACTCATATTGGAGCGAACGGCGTCCGACACTGAACTCTTGGTACCAGCGATGATTAACAGTGATTTTTGATGGTGCTTCATCGCCAAAAGTCGAAACAAGTTGATTTAAAAACTCTTATCTCGATAACCCACGCCGAAAATCGTAAAAAATCATCGCACGAAAATATTCACGGGATAATTCCATTTTTGGACTGAGATGATTTTTTTAACCCACTGTAAACAAAACAATTCGCCCTCAAATGACAAAACGTTCTGAGTGAAGTTATGTTTAAAAAAAGTCAAAGTTTCCAATGGAAGATCCAGTTTGCATCTGGGAACACTAGTAATGTCTGGACCCGAAATAAAATAGCAACCCTCGGATCTCGAGAAATGGTCCGGTCGAATGGCCAACTCGTTCATGCGATTTAACGCCATTGGAATTCTTTTTATAGGGCCACATCAAGTTATTGGTATATGTTAACAAGCCAAAAACTTTAGACAAGCTCAGAGACAACATACAACGCGAATTTGCCAACGTTTCGGTAGAAATGTGTGCAAAAGTGGTGTAAAATTGGGTCCACAAAAAATATCGCTGTACACGGGCTCGAGGTGGTCATACGACCCAAATCGAATTTCATTCTTAAAATGTAACATTTGACCTACCCCTGGAATACATTTGAACTCTAAATCTTAAATACTCTGTGTTTTATTAATAGACTAGCTGACCCGCCAAACGTTGTTTTGCCTACAAATATTATTTTCGCTGAAAGTCTGGTTTCGTTGCAAAGTAGTGGTGAATTGATGAATTGAATTACTATTGATATTCGAAGAAGAATGACAGGTGCACTGAACCGGATTACAAATATTCGATCCCACAACAGCCGTTTCTATGCACCGGATCGACTCGAAGCAGCAATTCCTCGGTAAAGGGCCGTCACTCCGGTACGGTGTGCCGCTACAACAACAAATATTATTCATTAAATGAGTAATATTTGTTGAAATACCGTTAACAGGAGCAGATATAATGGATTTTTAATTTGTGATTTGTTAGGGAGTTACCACGCCCACCGGGTCAAATTCATGCAAACTACACATAAACCATCTAAACGTACAGACCATCCCCAATGTACCCTAAAATTTTGTACCAATTGTCAGCCTTCAAACTCAAAAAAACAGTATTGTCACGCCTTCTCCACCTAAAGTCCACAATTTCGAAATTATACTTGTTTCCTAAACCTTCGCGTAGCAATTATGAACAAACCCGCAGAAAGAAGTATTCAGTTTTCCCCAGTCGTTTTCAAGTTTTAAGCGGTGTAACAAACTACATTTAATTTTTATTTGCTATATATATTTCTGGCCTAGGCAACACTAAGTGTTGCCTGGCGTCATCTGACATTTCCATTGGAAAGTTTGACATTTTCTAGCATAGACGTATTCAGAACGTTTTGACGTACGACCATCAATTGTGTTGTTTACAGTGACTTAAAAAAATCAATTTGGCAAAAAAAAATGAATTTAACTCGTGAACATTTTCGTGCGATTATTTTTCACAACTTCCGACGTGGATTATCACGACAAGAGTGCAACGATGAACTTAAATCTTTGTATGGCAATGAAGCGCCATCCTATAGCACTGTGAAAAACTGGTTTACTGAAGTCAATCGTGGCCGACGCTCGCTCAAAGACGAAAGTCGTGAAGGTCGTCCTAAAACGGCCGTTGTGCCAGAGAACATTGATGCCGTGCGTGAACTGATAATGCAAGATCGTCTTGAGACATACGTTGAGATAGAGGCATCCATGGGCATTTCTTCCACCAGCATACATTCGATATTGCATGAACATCTGGTCGTGAAAAAGGTTTGTTCTCGTTGTATTCCGCACAATTTGACAATCGCTTGAAAAAAGGCTCGTGTCGATTAGTGCAAATAAATTTTGAAAAAATACGGCCGCGGTGCTTCAGGAGACTTTTATAAGGTTGTCGCAGGCGACGAATCATGGATCTATGTGTTGTTTACAGTGGCTTGAATAAATCAATTTGGCGAGAAAATGGAACTAAATCATGAACATTTTCGTGCGATCATTTTTCACAACTTCCGACGTGGATTATCACGACAAGAGTGCAACGATGAACTTAAATCTTTGTATGGCGATGAGGCACCATCGTGCTATAGGATGGTGCTTCACTGATAATGCAAAAATGTCATGTGACATACCGTGAGTTAGATGCATCCTTGGGCATTTCTTCCACCAGCATACATTCGATATTGCATGAACATCTGGCCGTAAAAAATTTTTGTTCTCGTTGGATCCTGCACAGTTTGACAATCTCTCAAAAAAGGTTCATGTCGATTAGTGCAAAGAAATTTTGAAAAAAAAATACGATCGCGGTGCTTCAAAAGACGTTTATAAGATCGTCACAGGTGACGAATCATGGGTCTATGTGCGTATGAGCCCGAAACAAAACAGCAATCGACCGTGTGGGTCTTCGAAGACGCGCCAAATCCAACGAAAGTTGTTCGTGGTAGCAGCACTTCGAAGCAAACGGACGCCTGTTTTTTCGGCAAAACTGGTCATGTGGCGACTGTTCCGCTTGAGCAACGTAGGACGGTCAATTCAGAGTGGTACACCACAATTTGTTTGCCTAAATTCATTCGGAGTGGAAAAAGTGCTGCGACAATTGGTTTGAGCGCAGGCAAAAGTGTATAAATCATGCTGGAGAATACATTGAAAAACAATAACCATTTTTGATGATAAATATTCTCATTTTCATTATTAGGCCAGAAATATATATAGCAGCCCTCGTATGTGCAACTGGGATGTCAACCGAGTTAGCCACATCAATAAAATTGTGTTCCAAAAATGATGGAAAGGTTGTCCTTCCTTTTTTGGGCCGCACAGAAGTACGAACGTGCATGAGTAGATGGAAATATAATTTAACAAAAATTAAGAATATGTGAAGGGTTTCTGAGTCTACTCGTCGATTGAAGGGTTCTAAAATGACTGGCTTTAAAGTCCAAAGGTTTACAGAACCATGTATGGTCAAATCTTAAACAAAATCATAAATATTTGTATTTGTGAGCAAATCTCATTTCTTTGGAAACAGTGCAGTGGAAAAGCTAGAAACACTGAACGTAAAGGGCTTTACCTGTGTCCAAATGGCTCTTGAAATCATGATTATAAATTCGAAATCACGATTATAAATTTGAAATCACTATTTTAAAATTCAACGTCAATAAGCCAAGCACAATTCAAGAGCTAAAGGATACGATAATTCGTTACATTAACGACATTGAACCTCCATTATGTCTCAGTCAATGGAAATGGATTCGTCTATCATCATTAAAAAATATTAAGATAACTCTCTGAAAACTTTTCGTTATATTTACTTTAAACATCGTGCGTTTTAGTTGGATCACTGCTGCTCAAGCCTTCTTTCTAAAACCATTCGCCAGCCATTACAAACCAGGAACAATTTACCCCAAAAAAGACCATTTTCGATTTAATTTATGAAATTTCTTTAAGAAGATTATTCGAAAATGTTATCATTGGCCTTGTTGTAATGGCAACTCGCTTAGAAGGTCGCTAAAGCGATAACTTCACACCATTGTACATGAATTGAGAAATAATTTTGTTTAAAGAACACTATAGACAAACGGGATTAAAACGTTCGTTTTAAATAATCAAACAACATTTTTAAAAAGAAAGTTATTGAAGAATAACCTTAAGCGAGTTTGAGAGAGTTCGGTTATTACTCGCTCATAGTATTTTTTGAATAACATTTTTTCTACAAAATAAAATCAAATGGTTTATGATACATAAACAATTCAGATTCTGTATTTCAAAAATGTCTTGTCAGGTTTTGAAGTTATCGACTTAGCGACCTCTTACTCGTTTCATAAGCGAATACCAATAAAACATGCCTAATGTTTCGTCTTTGGTGATTCCTACAGCAATTAACTGGGCAACATTTAAGTAAAACAGAAAAATACTCCCGTTGAAGAGTCCTTTCCTTGAAAAAAAGTGAACGAAAAGACACGCCGAACTTGATAAAATGCCAAAATAATTGCCACATGAGTTCATACGAAATAATCTTCCCTGAACTTAATCCCCCCTAAATTTAATCCCCCTTAAACTTAAACCCGCTAAACTTATAACAATTTAATATCAATACAATCATGTCGATTATGCACGCCGACGGATTTGCTTCGGATCGGATTGACTCGAACCGCACTCGACTCACTTTGTTAGGAAAATGGTATTAGGTAATCCGTCGGATGACTACATTACCAACATGAAGCCGATGTTACATTACAGCTGCGAAATTGACATTTATAAACAAATAAAAAACAAAAGTAATAAAGAAAGTGCGCTGAAATTGTCATAAATTTTAAAAGAAATAAAATATATACAATTATAAAAATTTGCAATGAATTCGTCAATTGGATTTTTTATAAATTGTGAAGAAAAAAGTGGCAATAGAAGACAGGTACGGAACAGGGCCGTAAGTGTTTTTAAGCTAGCTGATATAGTGTAAGTAGAAAAATTCTTTAAGTAAAAAGTGAATACATTTTAAACATTTCCACAGGTTTGTGAAGCAATTCCGGTTAAACAAACCGGCGTTTAGATACCTTCTAAGCATGTTAGAAAACAATCTAACAGTTGCTGTGCGGTCAACACATATTTCACCAGAAATTAAATTGGCCACTTTCCTACGGTTTCTGGCAGAAGGCGGCTACCAAACTGGGACCGGGAATGATTGCAATGTTGGATTGGCACAGCCTACAGTTTCTGTTGTGTTGTGTGAGGTGCTGAATATATTTGAGCGAGTCCTTTGCCCGGAATGGATATCATTTAATATGTCCGTAGACGAGAAAAGAGATGCGCGAGCGTACTTCTACAACAAAGCCCGCATTCCAGGCATCGTTATGTGCGTAGATGGGACGCATGTTAAATTGATTAAACCAAGCAATGAAGCTCATCATTTTTATAATCGAAAAGGTTTTTACAGCCTCAACGTAATGGTCGTAAGTATTAGTTTTACAAATGTAAAATATTTTGTATTGATTTCCTTTGCTTTAGATTTGTGACCATAAACAAAGAATACGGTACATTGACGCAAAGTATCCTGGTGCGGCTCATGATTCCTTTGTTTGGAAAAACAGCATCGCAAACCAATACTGCAAAGAACAGTTCGATATAGGAGATACGAGCATACGCATCTTAGGTAAGAGTCCATAACATTAAACAGATCTAATTCAAACTCTATTGTTAACCTTTTTAATAGGAGACTCAGGCTATCCGCTTTTACCTTGGCTTATTACACCATACAGAAACGCGGGCTATAATACTCCAAAAAGTAGATTTAATAGAGCGCACAGTTCAGGGCGAAATATAGTGGAGAGAACTATAGGCATGTGGAAGAACTGGTGCAGATGCATTTTGTCTGCTCGACAGCTGCACTATTCACCACAAAAAGTCGCCCAGATAGTGAACGTTGCAGCCGCTTTGCACAACATCCGACTGCACTATAATGTGCACGATGATTATGTTCCTGCTGAAACCGAGGAAGATGAAAATGAACAGGAACATCAGGAAACGGAATTTAATGAACGCTACGCCCAGTTAGGAATAGATATAAGAGACCAGATTCTAAGAAATTTTGTTTAATAGAAATACATTTTATTGAAAATATGTACTTGTATATAGTCCATATTAAAAAAAACCTTCATGGTAACAAAAAACTTAAAACTAACAAATAGAAACTATAATGCAGAATTCATAATTCATGAAATGTAAACAACAACAAAATAAGATATAAAAAAATATTAAATTATAAGTCTTCTTGACTAGAAAGGCACGCACATTTGTAATACTTTTCATTTTTTCAACTTCTCTAGTTCATTTAACTTTTCCAATTCAATATCTAATATTTTTTGCTTCATTGTATTTTTTTCTACTGCAACTTTTTGCATAAATGCAAAGTGATTCCTCATGTCGGTAATGAACCCGCGAAAAAGTTCATTAGAAGCTTTAGCATCCTCGTGCAGTTTTTCTAAATTTCTCGATATTTTTTTTAAGCTGCCGTTTGTTTCTTCGGTGAGTTTGACGAACTTCTGCAGGTGTTTTTCATTTATATTTATTTGTTTTTCCAGAAGCCGAATTTGTTTTGGGTCCCGAGCTCTTTTTTGCCTGGGCCTTCCACCTCTTCGGTTGCCTGTTCCACCTCAACATCAACATTCATTGATTCCACCGCCCTTGAGGTTGAAGGAATGTCATCGCGAGTTCTTACAGTAAAGGCGCCTTCATTTCTCTCACGCCCTGGCAATCCAAAACTCGCCACCTTTGGTATGCCATCGACAATGGTGTTTATGGATGTGATGGCAACCACTTCTTCCTCCAAACTGGACAAAAACATCTGGGTGTTTTGACCACCTCCAGTGCTTTCTGCTCTCTCTTGTTGTGGGTGAGCTTCTTCTTAATGCCGGACTTGTAGTCTGACCACACCTAAACATAAAGTAACTTTCATCGAATGTTGAACCAGAAGAAACTTTGATATACGTACCTTCTTCCACTCAGCGACGCTCTTACATGGCGGTCCTAAATTATTCAGCATTGCCGCCAAGGACTCCCAAAATTGTAAAACAGCATCTGGAGATTGTTTGGTCATGTTGGTGGCAATGTCAGGGTGCTTCTTCATATTCTCTACCATAGTAGTGAACTGAGAGCGGTTTGTCGTACGCTGTCTATAAAAAAACAAATAATTTAACCCGTTTACATACACATTTTATTTTTTCTCATCTTACCTCTTAGGTTCCATTAGAAAATAAATTAAATCAAATTAAATAAAGAAAAACACAACCAAAAACTAACATGTCCGCACCAAATCAGCGATGATTTTCTTTCGGATATTTTTGTGTGCGAAGTGAGTCGCATTCGGAATACATAATTGCCATTTTTCCGCAACTGCATTACCATCGGCTTATATAATACCAAAATACGCAACTGCGGAAAAAATCCGATCCGATGCCATCCGTCGGCGTGCATAATCGACACGAATACTTTAACAGTGTATGGGTACATTAACGCTTTATGGCCGTTTAGAAATAAAATAAATAACCAGAAGTTAGAACTAATCAAAAGTTCAACATGGCGAAAGTTACAAACTCGCATGTTTAATTGTACCCTCCACCATACAATGGAGGGTATATTAGTTTTGTCATTCTGTCTGTAACACCTTGAAATAATCATCGGAGGCCCAACAAAGTATTTATATCCTTGAGCCTCGTAAAATTCTAAGATTCTAAAAAAATTCCGGCTGTCTGCCTGTCCGTCTGTTGAAAACAAGATAGAGCCTGTATGAAAACAGCTAGGGAGCTGAAATTTGGCACAAACATGTGTAGTTAACCTAGCATGGTTGGTATTGAAAATGGGCTATATAGCTCTACGGGAAGTTGGTGTTGGAGACCCTCAACCGACACTACCTCATTAACATTAGTTTTTTATTTGGAAATATCCGTCCAGTTTCTTTTTTGGCACAAACATGTGTAGTTAACCTAGCATGGTTGGTATTGAAAATTGGCTATATAGCTCTACGGAAAGTTGATGTTGGAGACCCTCAACCGACACTACCTCATAAAAATTAGTTTTTTATTTGGAAATATCCGTCCAGTTTCTTGAGCAAAATCACTGAAATTTTGCAAATAATAATCTCTATATAGGCGCAATCATTTATGTAAAAATGGTTAAGATTGGGCCACCATTTCTTGTACCTCGGTTGAGATCGGAAAAGTCCTACTGGTATCTCCCACTCAAACGGTCTCATGGGCCTTGAAAAATAATATGACAATAACTCACTACAAACTTGTCCTATCAAGATGAAATTTTCTACATAAAGATTTTTATATAGAACACACCTCTGCGCCAAATTCTGTTGAGATCGGAAAAGTCCTACTGGTACCTCCCACACAAACGGTCTCAAGGGCTGTGAGAAATAATATGACGATAACTCACCACAAGCTTGACCTATCGAAATGAAATTTTGCACATAAAGATTTCTATATAGAACACACTTCCAAATTTGGTTGAGATTAGGTAGTCCCTTCTGGTACCTCCCATACAAACGGTCATGGGCCTTGAGCAATAATATGACAATAACTCACCACAAACTTGACCTATCGATATGAAATTTTCCACATAAAGAAAAAAATAGTTTTTTATTTGGGAATCTGGTGGAGGGTATCCAAAGTTCGGCACAGCCAAACTTAACATTTTTTACTTGTTTTTAATTAACTTTAATTCTCGGTTGTTTTTTTATTGCTAACAGATTAGAATTCGTAAACAAATTCTGAAAAAAATAAAAGTTCATGTTTATTTAATAGCAAATTTTATGTAATTTTATACGCAGTTGTTTACCTATGGCGATTTAAAAATATTTCATTTTTATTTCATGTTAATTTAAGCGAAAAAAAAACAAACATTTTGAACTTGCTGAAATCTATTAACCCTTGTGCTGATATTTTATGTATTTTAAATGACTTTTTCCAAACACACATGAAATTCCATTGGGAGTTTTGTGAGCAGGCCTGTCGTTAACTTATTTGAAGCAGAATTTGCCAACGGCACTTTGATAGTGATCACTTCGATGCTTACTCCAAATATGTCTTTTGGTTCTACGTAGTACATTTCACATACATGGGTGCGATCAATGACCCGTACTAGAGGTAATCACTAACTATATGCATATTTATATGTTTACATATTTGATATAGGAAATACTTGTATACCACCATTGCCTATATTGGAATTGTTTATTTCATTTGAAAATTTTAATTTACCAGTTTTTTTTACAAATTGAAGCTAGTGTGCACTTGCGTCATCAGATGGGGAGGTTCTAAGTTTGAACAACAAGATAAAGATCCTTCGCAAGTTTTATGAAGCTGTCGGCGCAGATGAGTCGCTGTCAAGTTTAACAGGCATTTTCAAACAACTTGATCTGCTAAGACTTTGACGGAGAACCACAAAGACACTTATGATGGTCTGTTGTAGACCATGCTAAAATTTAAGGGTAGCAAAGTTCAACCTTTCCAATAAAACCAGAAAATTCAAACTTCAAATGTGCGTCAAAATTTTTGTCAAACGTAAATTAAGTAGTTATTTTATTTATAAACATTTAAAAAAAAAATGACTCAAATTAGAAGTTTGTCCTCTAAAAAAAACCATGAAGGGTCATAGCTAGGTCAAAAATTGTGTAAGAGAAAACTGATTGCCTGTATACAAATGCTTAAGGTGTATTTTACGAAAGCCGTCTGGCTTACGACTTATAGCTCATCAAAGCTTGCAACTAGTTTTACTCCATTTTTAGGGCTAAAAGTCGTGACGGACTGGCCGGTTTCCATCCGATTGAAAAAATTTGTGCACGGATATTATTTTTGATGCCCAATATACTAGAAAATGAGCGGAGAGCGGAAAGAATAACACTTTTCCTTTTTTCTTTGTATTTGATGGGAGCTCTGATGTTTAGTCATTTGATATCCATATAGAGTGTTTAAAACCTAAAACCGACATTCCGGGTTTTCAAAAATTGCTAAAATTGGCTTTGTCGGTTTAGCCGGTTTTTTTTTGTCGGGTTTTACTGGTTTCGTTTTTTTTTGTTGTGCTGTATGTACCTATAAATAAATAAGTAAAAAATGTCAAGTTTAGCTGTGCCGAACTTTGGATACCCTCCACCAGATTCCCAAATAAAACCAAATTTGGTGCGGAAGTGTGTTCTATATAGAAATCTTTATGTGCAACATTTCATTTCGATTGGTCAAGCTTGTGGTGAGTTATCGTCATATTATTTCTCAAAGCCCATGAGACCGTTTGCGTGGGAGGTACCACTAGGACTTTTCCGATCTCAACAGAATTTGGCGCAGAGGTGTGTTCTATATAAAAATCTTTATCTCGATAGGTCAAGTTTGTAGTGAGTTATTGTCATATTATTTTTCAAGGGCCATGAGACCGTTAGTGTGCCATTTCCGATCTTAGCCAAATTTAGCGCAAAAGTGTGTTGTATATAGAAATCTTGATGTGTAAAATTTCATTTCGATAGGTCAAGTTTGTGGTGAGTTATAGTCATATTATTTCTTAAGGCCCATAAGTCCGTTTGTATGGGAGGTACAAGAAATGGTGGCCCAATCTAAACCATTTTTACATAAATGAGTGCGCCAATACAGAGATTATTATTTGCAAAATTTCAGTGATATTGTTCAAGAAACTGGACGGATATTTCCAAATAAAAAACTAATTTTTATGAGGTAGCGTCGGTTGAGGGTCTCCAACACCAACTTCCCGTAGAGCTATATAGCCCATTTTTAATACCAACCATGCTAGGTTAACTACACATGTTTGTGCCAAAAAAAGAAACTGGACGGATATTTCCAAATAAAAAACTAATTTTTATGAGGTAGCGTCGGTTGAGGGTCTTTAACACCAACTTCTAGCCATTTTCAATACCAACCATGCTAGGTTAACTACACATGTATGTGCAAATGTCAGCTCCCTAGCTGTTTTCATGCAGGCTCTATCTTGTTTTCAACAGACAGACAGCCGGACAACATGGCTAGATCGTCTTAGGATCAAGAATATATATACTTTGTTGGGTCTCCGATGATTATTTCAAGGTGTTACAGACAAAATGACAAAAGTAATATACCCTCCATTGTATGGTGGAGGGTATAAAAAATTCATAATTTTCATGTACGGAATAACTTTTTTGATACCCTATTTTGATATTCCTCTGTGCAACAGGATATTTTAAGTATAAGTTAGTTTCATGGCAAATGTTTGCAATTAACTAAAATATTTGAGCCCATCTACGAGGGTTGCTATACATATTTCTGGCCTAGGCAACACTAAGTGTTGCCTGGCGTCATCTGACATTTCCATTGGAAAGTTTCACATTTTTTAGCATAAACGTACTCAGAACGTTTTGACGTACGACCATCATTTGTGTTGTTTACAGTGACTTGAAAACATCAATTTGGCAAAAAAAAAAATGGAATTAACTCGTGAACATTTTCGTGCGATCATTTTTCACAACTTTCGACGTGGATTATCACGACAAAAGTGCATCAATGAACATAAATCTTTGTATGGCGATGAAGCACCATCCTTTAGCACTGTGAAAAACTGGTTTAATGCATTCAATCGTGGCCGACGCTCGCTCAAAGACGAAAGTCGGGAAGGTCGTCCAAAAACAGCCGTTGTGCCAGAGAGCATTGATGCCGTGCGTGAATTGATAATGCAAGATCGTCATGAGACATACGTTGAGATAGAGGCATCCTTGGGCATTTCTTCCACCAGCATACATTCGATATTGCATGAACACCTGGCCGTAAAAAAGTTTTGTTCTCGTTGGATCCCGCACAATTTGACAATCGCTTAAAAAAAGGCTCGTGTCGATTAGTGCAAAGAAATTTCGAAAAAATACGGTCGCGGTGCTTCAAGAGACTTTTATAAAGTTGTCACAGGTGACATAGATCTATGCGTATGAGCCCGCAACAAAACAGCAATCGACCGTGTGGGTCTTCGAAGACGAGCCAAATCCAACGAAAGTTATTCGTGGAAGAAGCCCTTTGAAGCAAATGGTCGACTGTTTTATCGGCAAAACTGGTCATGTGGCGACTGTTCCGCTTGAGCAACGAACACGCAGGGAAAAATATGGTTACTATATGATTACGGCAATAATAATTTGTTCTCCGCAATAAAAGTATATTCGTCGCAACCATAGTAGTGTTAATTAAATCTAATTTTGACAATGATGAATGTATGATTGCCGCAATATTAATATTGTTGAAATGCAACAATAGTATTATTGCAAAATGAATGAAAATATGGTTGTAGCAACAATATAAATATTGTTGTTGTGCGACAAAAATATTGTTTTTGAGTTATATGATAACAATAACATGATTACGGCAGTCATACTGAATGCTTTTTAGAACAATGATATTGTTACGGATCTAATTGCATTGTGGAATGGTACTTTTAATATGGAAATTTAGATTTTTCAAACAAACTGCTTTGGCTTTGTTTAACTGAAATATTTTTAATAAAAACGCTTACGTTTTTTAAACTGATTTTTTCTACTGTTAAATAAATTTCTCCTATTAATTTGAATTAAATGTTTATTTTTATAATTCAATTCTATTGTTGACATCATAACACAAATCTAATAAATAATTTTGGGAATCTTAGTAAAGTTAAGGGGGACCATACTATGGTTGTAGGGATTATAACATGGTTACGTGCGAATCATACTATAGTTATGAGGATCATACTATGGTTGTATGTGAAACATACTATGGCTGTGAGGATCAAAATATGGTTGTGGGTATCATAGTATGGTTGAGTGTGAATTGTACTATGGTTGTGAGGATCATAGAATGGTTGTGAGAATCATAGTATGGTTGTATAATGGTATGGTTGTATTGTACTATTGTTGTGAGGATCATTATATTGTTGTGCTTCAACCATATTCCCAACAATAGTGTGATCCTCTTCGAATATTGTCACCCCAACCATACTTTTTTTCTGCGTGTAGTACGATCAATTCTGAGTGGTACACCACAATTTGTTTGCCTAAAGTCTTCGGAGTAACAAGAAAAGTCGAATCATTGCGCACCATGACAATGCGAGCTCTCACACATCGGCTCAAACCAGCGCTTTTTGGCCGGCCAAAACGTAGAATTGATGGGTCATCCGCCGTACAGCCCTGTTTTGGCACCCAATGACTTCTTTTTATTCCAGCACATCAAGAAAAAAATGCGTGGTCAAACGTTCAAAAACCATGTTTTGGAGGTGTCTCGATCGGAGTGGAAAAAGTGTTTCGACAATTGGTTTGAGCGCATGCAAAAGTGTATAAATCATGTTGGAGAAACTTTTGAAAAACAATAAAACCATTTTTGATGATAAATATTCGCATTTTCATTATTAGGCCAGAAATATATATATATAAGTATAGCAGTCCTAGTACATTCAACTAAAACAAAATTTTCGAAATTTCCCTTGGTAAATTTCGACCAAAATAATTTATTTGAAAATGAATAACGGCTACACTGCTCTACAATAAAAATTCTCCTTGTAAAGGTAAATGTAAAACTCCTAAGCGAAAATGTCGTTTTTGGTCAACACTAGGCATATGGTGTTGCAAGATTATAATTTTTCAGAATTCTTCTTATTCAGAATAATTCCAAATAAACATTTTTTTACTAGCATAACAAATTTGTCCGATATTTTGAAAATTGTGTGTAGATTATTAGTGGCCCTATTTTTTTACAGTATTAAATTAGAACCAATTTTCATTACGAAATTAAATATGGATATATTTTGAAGATGTTGGTAATATGAGGGGTCTTAGACTCAGGGACCTTAGGGGCAAAGAACAAATATGGACATATAGGTACAAGCTATTTTTATTTTACATTCAAAGTGGTTTTGTTTTAAACATTAGACTGATTTTACGGATCTAACCTTAAGAGCAAAAAATGTCCTTAAGTTAAAAGAAACAAATACGATTCCAAAACGAATGCAAATATGTATTTTTTAAGATTTAACTACTTTAGGGACCATTAGCAGAAGAATTATGATTTCTCCTATATCCATATCGGTTTTATCTTCTGATACCGGCGTCAAATGATTAGCAAACCACCTCGACTTTGAATGCGAGCTAATATCGCTTGAAGGTCTAACATTAAATTTAAATTTGTCGGAATTGATGAAAATGGTTAAGACAGAACAACGGGAGTGAATGAACAAAAAAAAATATGACAAAATATTTTCTCATTTTCAAAATAAAAAATCCAAATCGATGGAGACTTTTCATTTTCAGTTCTGGAGATAATTTAATTGAAATGCATAATAAACCAATCCGGTTCTAGATCTAGTAATGCAACCTAAAGTCATGGACTGCTTGAGCTTCTTGTATCTTTCTATGGACATGTTGTGTCTGTATATGTTTGTACGAGTATGTAAATTTTATCCCGGCATGTCTGAGATATTCTTTAGAACTGTGTGATACTTTCTTAGATCACATAATTTATTTATTGTTTTTCTTTCGTCTTTCTTTTATTGTTTTTTTTTTCATATCTGCTTCAGAACGATCACAGAAATGTAACGACAATATTTACTTGACTAGAAACCAAAACATCAGAAGATCAGTTGAGTCGTTGATGTCGTACAATAAACAACAGTTTCTTTAAAACAAAAACGCTCACGCGAGTTGAAAAACGTGAATTAAGAAAAAGAACCAAACAACAAACACCACAATTCATTGATAAATAAGAATAAAATTAAGAAGATTTAAATCAATTTGTGTCGACAATATCTTAAGACGCAGAGTGTACGAGTATTTAAAGTGTATGTATTTAAATAAGAATCAAGTTAGGCGAAAAAAGAATAAAACGTATATTGAAAAGGCAATGAAGGTTAAGGAAAGGATCCTGGACAAAGTATAACACAATTCATTGATAAATCAGAATTAAATTAAGAAGATTTAAATCAGTTTATGTTCACAATATCTTAAGACGCAGAGTGTGCAAGTATCTTAAGTGTATGTATTTAAATAGGAATTAAGTTAGGCGAAACCTTAAATAAAAAGTATTTTGAAAAGGCAATCAAGGTTAAGGAAAGGATTCATTGATAAAACAGCATTCAATTTAAAAGATTTAAATCAATAATAGAATAACATTTAAGTTAGAAGAAAGAAAGAATAAACAAATATTTTAAAAATGCTATAAGTTAAAAAATAAGAATCTGGAAAGGATTCTTGACAAAGTATAGACGTTGTATATGATGTTTGAATAACTTTTAGATATTTAGAACAACTATTATGATTTTGGTTCGAGAACTTTTTGTTGTTTCTGTTTCAGAAACAATTAAAAAACTGTTGAAGTCATAATAATAATAAAAGACCGAATAAATATAAACAAAACAAAAACATATTTAGAACAACATTTACACAAATGTTAAAAATAAGTACAACAAAAATCAAAGAAAAGCAAAAACATAGAATACTCCCGCCATTGTTTAAATAAATTTAGTAAAAGAATTTCACATTTCCATGTGTAAATAGATGGTATGAAATTCTAAACTACTTAATATTACGTAAATTAGATGAATATTTAAAATTTGGGATAAAAGATGTAACCACGTTTCGGTGGGTTAAACAATCAACGTAAACGTTACATTACCCTTAGATGGGTGGTTTCGGATAACACATCCATGCTTTCTTTTATCGTTTACACTATCTACCATTGGATGGAGTGTATACATACTTCGTCAGTTCGTTTGCAACAAGTCGATATAATGATCAGCGTAAGAGAATCGTCATAATTTTTTAATACGATCTAGCCATGTCCACCCGTCTTTGCGTATGTTAAAGGCATGATTAAGGCCAAAGTACTAAGGTAGGATCCCTTACTCTTTACGTCAGTCTCTAATTTCTGTATTTGTCGAAGATCCATAAAACCTTTTCTGATTCACCTACTCAAAGTAGGTGAATCAGAAATGGTTTGGCGTTCAGTGATGGAATTCGGAAAAGATTAAATTGGACCAAAATAAACACATAATTGACAAGATCCCAACTACAATCGTAACAATAATATAAACCTATTTACTTAGTAGGGACATAAATTCTGTTACACACGTTTTATGCTGTAAAATAAAAAGTACTGAATGTTTTTGGACCAAATATTTTTAAATATATTTATTGATGTATATTGTATCCAAAAAGAATCTACTAATTCGAAATGTCCGTCTTTTGCCTTAACATGCCTTAAGTCGCACTGGCCAATAACTGCACGAACCTCGTCCATTGGAAAATTGGCCACAGCTCGAACCAAAGCAGTCTTAAGAGATCCAATGTTGGGGTATCTTTTGTGACAAACCTTATCCTCTAAAACCGTCCACAATTTGTAATCCCATGGGTTCAAATCTGGACTGCCTGAGGGCCTTTCTTCAGAGGAAATGAACGCTGGCAAATTGTTTCAAAGCCAGGCCTGGGATGTTTTAGCCTTATGGACCGGCGCAGAACCCTGCTGGAAAGTCCATGGCTAATTTTGGAATAGGGAATTGTTAAGAGGATTCACAACAGCTTCCAAAACGGTTTCTTGTTAAACTTTGGCCGATGTTTTGACTCCTTGTTCGCAGAAGTGCGGGTCAGTGACCCCATCGTAAGAGACACCCCACCAAACCATGACTGAAGCTGGGTGATGACCCTTTTCCACCCTTGGGATCATTTCAGATGCTTCCTTAGATGACCGCGTTACCCTTTATCATTTTGCTTGTTAAATTTTTCCTGAACTGTAGAAATTTTTTCATCGGTGAACAAAATTTTTCTTTGCAAGTTATCAGCGCGCTTCACCAAAAGACGTTTGCATTTTTCAATCCTATTTTTTGAAAGCTGCAGTCAATAAATGTCCGGTACGTCGTTTGAAAGCCCCAAGTCCCAAGTCTTTTTTAATGATACGACTCATGGACTTTTGCGTGATATTCATCTCACGGGCCATGATTTTCTGTTTTCGGAGCGGATTTCTGTGAATTCTTGATTTAACGGCTTTGATGACATGCGGTGTTCGAACATAGCGTGGGCTGCCCGACCGGTGGCGTTCTTTTACACCTCCAATCTCCTCAAACAGTTTTATGCATCGGTAGACGAACATGCGGCTAATCCCTAGTGGGCTGCCCGACCGGTGGCGTTCTTTTACACCTCCAATCTCCTCAAACAGTTTTATGCATCGGTAGACGAACATGCGGCTAATTCCTAGTGGCCGGTGCGTTTTGAAAATATCGCTTTTTTCATTTCACACTTGAAAAGCGCTATTACAGCGATACGGTTCTCATTATCTGACCACTCCATGATGAAAGTTGAAACAATTTTAAAATCCCGTTACAGACTAACCCTATTGAGGTTAGCTTTCAAAACCCATATGACATTAACGGGGTATGTTCAGTTCTACTATTGAAATGGATGTGTTCAACAGTATTAAATGTCCCTACAGTCCCTACGGTAACAGTATTTATGTCATTACTAAGTACCTAGGAAGCATCGTGCGATCACTAGGCCAATCGTGGACGATCTTATCACTCTCATTTCGGCAAAGAGGTCACTTATCTTAGACATGAAGTGAAAACATTGACTCAGAACACAAGTTACGTCAATGCATTACACAGATGTTTTCTCTATAATCTGTTAAAGCATCAGCATCCTCCCCTTTACCAGCTGGAGAAACTTTATAGACCGTGTTGCCAATTTAACATTTGTCCGGCTAAATCTAGGATAAAAAATGGCTAGATAGATCCTAGCCTTAAATCAATTCACAGAAAAATACCTAAATGAAATAAAAATCAATTGCATTTACAAGTAAATTTGGTTGAACTGTTTTAGAATTAAATTATATCAATAAGCAAAATGAATTGCAATTCATATTAAAGAATTAAAAAATGAATTGCAATCAAATTAAGCATACATACTCGTATTGGAAAGGTTGAACTTTGTCATTTAATAATAGAACACTATCCGATGCGTTTTCGCTTCGCCCAATGGACTCAAGATTGTTTGGCAGAAGATGAAGAATTTTAGCAAAAAATCGAGTTTTCGGATGAGGTTCATTTTCATTTTGGTCAATAAGCAAAATTGACACATATGGGGTTCAAAGAACCCACACGTGACTATTGAGAAGCCAATGCACTCAAAACGAGTCATTGTTTGGTGTGGATTTTGGGTTGAGTTTTCTTCGAAAATGAGCAAGAAGCCGCCGTTACAGACAACGGTGAGCGTTACCGCGCCAAGCTAAACAAATTTATGTTTCCAAAAATTCAAGAAAATGACATGGACGACATTTGGTTTCAGCTAGACGAGGCTACATGTCACGCAGCCAACGCAACCATCGATATTTTACGCACTGTTTTTGCAAATCAGCCGAATAATCAGCCGAAATTGTGATGTCAATTGGCCGCCTTGAAGCTTTGATTTGAGCCCTTTGCATTATTTTCTGTGGAGAGCCATTAAGGATAAATGTTACGCAAATTATCCAGAGACTAATGAAGCGTTGAAACATTAAGTCGAAGTTGTCATTGAAGAGATGCGACCTGAATCAACCAAAAATTTACTAAAAAAAAATAGGTTACTTCGATGAGGTACGGCCGAAGCAGTCGCAATAGTCATATGAATGATGTTGTGTCCCATTTTTAAATGTCAAAGTTCAACCTTTCAAATAAAACCAGAAATTTGAAGAAATTATCTGTACTGTTTTTTTAAGCCATTTTAAATTTACCAATTTAAATGGCCCACCCGTTACATACATAGATCCTTTGTGATTTCAGAACCTTAAAGCATTAAAGCCTCATATTAAATTCGATTCAGAACAAGTTTTCTGGCAACCTTTAACTAACTTTGGACCAGGACATAATGGGCGCATGATCGGACTTTGTTTCCAAATATAAGTCTGTTTAAAGATACAACCAATCCTCAAATTACATCTTATCTTGCTAATGTATTTTGATTTATGATCCAGGCGGTTTAGAACTCATATTAAATCAGATCTTGCTCAAGTGCGGCATTCTACATTTTAAGAGGTCTCTTACCAACCCCGAGAGATTTCAACAGCACCCATACAAAGATCACACCCAATTTGAGGTAATTTCGCTTTGGAAGTCAAAAACTAAATTTTATTTTTTCAAATTTCGTTTGGTAGTTTATTAAAGACAAGTAACCATAAAAGATGTAATTCGAGACCATTTGTCCATGTTTTTCTTTAGCCCCCATTTAAAGGTCCCTTCCGACTAAAGGTTAAGCCACAATAAAGTTTAACCCCCATTTAAAGGTCCCTTCCGACTAAAGATTAAGCCACAATAAAGTTACGGACTCGCTTAAAGTTATGATGTATTGAGCGACCAATAACCTGCTTTGAGGAATTGGACCTATCTCTGAAACCGCAACTTCCAGTTTCATCTTGTACAGCCGCTCCATAAGCCACAATATAGTTTCGATCTCGCTTAAGGTTACGATGTAATGAGCGATCAATAACCAACTCTAAGGAAATTGACCCTATCGAATGCCCTTTACGAGCTCCGGAAACCGCAACTTCCATTTCATCTTGTTTAAAATTCGAATAGCTCGTTCGCACATACATACTCGTAGTCCCCTTCTAAAGCTTACTCCAGATTTTAGGCTCAACCCCAATGTAATTCGATCGTACACCTCCAATTCAAAATGACTCCTTCGATTTGAATCCCTGCTGTTAAAAAAGTAACATTTTACAACCGATCTTGGTTAATTCAGTTGCACTTTTTTCTACATGCTTTTTTCAAAATAGAACGTACATTGTAGAGGTCCTGCATGCCCAAAAGATAAAAAAAATTAGTAAGTAGGAATCAAGATCATAGCTCTGCAGAATCCATATGTGACGCGCAAAATAGAAAGGGACCTAAGGGTAAAAAACGATTTTAAAGATTTAAATACGTGTATCTTTGGTGTACCATCACTTTCATAAAACGCGCAAATCTCTGGGAGGGAACACTTTTGGGGCATAGGATCGGTCTCATTCGATGCTCAGATGTTGTCCACATCAACAAAAAAAAAGAAAAGTAAAAATTGATTTTTTTTACCCTTAGGCCCCTTTCTCTATGCGCTGTCACATATACATTAGGATATGCATATTTGTAAGGACACAAATTTGTCGATATTGTGCCATCGAACTTTCCATAGCTATTGGCATGAGGAAAAAAAGGTTACACTATGACATATCAAAAAAATAATTTTTGAGGCGCCTAAATTTTAATTTTTTTTTAACTTTCCTCAACATTTATTTTTAATGTTTTTGAGAGTAGGTAAAAAAAAATCTTTTTTTTTTTAAATTTTACCTTTGCCAGTTGTAATCAAACTTCTTTAAGTTTTCCTTTTCCACTTCCAGAAAATGCCAGAATTAACACATGTCCAGCAGTACTACAGGGGGAAAACAATTTTCATCACCGGGGCCTCCGGCTACATGGGTAAAGTTTTGTTGGAAAAACTCTTGTACTCCTGCCATGAACTTAAGGAAATCATCATAATATGCCGTCCCAAAAAAGGCAAGACCCCTGAATCACGCTTGGCAGAAATGTGGAAATTACCGGTAAGCCAAAACATATTGGATTAAAGCGAATCTACAAATTATTTTTTTTTCACATATTTATAGATATTCCATCGCATCAAAGCCGAAAGACCCCAGGCTATGAAAAAGGTCACCGTGTTCCAGGGTGATATTACCAATGAAATGTTGGGTTTGTCCTCAGACGACCTCAGACATCTCGGCGACAATGCGAATATTGTTTTTCACATAGCGGCTTCCTTGAAAATGGAAGGCTGTATAACTGAATCGGTGGACATGAATATATGCGGTACCAGGCGCGCCCTAGATGTGGCCCGTAAAATGAAGAATCTAGAGGCTTTTGTTCACGTATCAACGGCCTTCTGTAATTGTGATATAGATGTTGTTCATGAAAAAGTCTACGATTTTCCTCACCGACCGGATGATTTGATGCGCCTTGCGGAATGGGTGGATGCAAAGAAATTGGCTACAATTACTTCTGCATTGATGGAACCTCATCCCAATAATTACACGTACACGAAACGTTTGGCTGAACTGTATGTGCGCGAACAATATGAGAGCCTGCCTGTCATTATTGCGCGACCAAGTGTGGGTAAGTATGGAAACGTTGGAAAAATTATTACGGAAACACTGAAAAGGGGGAAGAAGAAACGCTGCATTTTAAGGAGAAACCCCCTGTCTAAAATCTACAGAAAATTTAGTTCAAGGTTTATTGTTTTTATGCAGAATCTGTTTTATGTTAAGTCTTCTAAAAATATTTAAAGTTAATTTCAGTCGAACGGACTCGTCACTTCTCTTCAGGGCCTCAAATCAGATGCAACAATTTTAAAGGGACTATTACGTTCTAAGTCCCTTTAGAAATTTAAGCATGATCAGCTGTAATAATTAACTTCTATAGTGGCTGAGCCCAAATATCGAAGGCCCTTTTATATGGGGACTTTAAAAACATGGACTGATATGGTTAAATTTTACCAGGCTGATTATAGATCTCCCATAATGCACTTTGCCAAATTTGAGTAAGATCGAAAGTAATGTGTGGCTTTTAAAGTACCAGGACAACATGTCGCCAGAGAACTTTCTATGAGGGTTAAGGAAAACATAGGCCGACATGGTTCAATTTTTATTAAATTTTAGCAAACTTAATTTGAATTTCAGATTTCTAGAACAGAAGCACCGAAATCGAAAGGGCCTTTGTATGGAAGCTATATTAAAACATGGGCTGATATAGTGTAATGTTATCAGACTTTCACTATGCTAACTTTGGCCAAATCGTATGTAAAATGTGGATTGTAGAGCCAAAGACCTTAAATCGGGAGAGTTCCCCCAATGGGGACTATAGAAAAATATGGACCAATTTTATCAGGGATAATTATTGGTCTCCCGCAAGATAAGAATAGAATAAGATCAGTTTTAATCTGAGAGTTTTTAAGACGCAGGACCTTAAATCGGGACGGATCTTTGTGTTATCGCAATTAGAAAACATTGGCAACATCAGTTTTGACTTTTGAGTTTTAAATCGGGACGCTTTGTTGCTATTGAAAAACATTGGGAAATAAGGTCCAATATCCCTAGAGTTGTAAATTGGAAGCTCATCATGTTCTGAGGAAACTTTGATGAGCATCGCATTTAATTTGTGGCTTCAGAGCCGCAGGTTCGGAAGTCAGGAAGGACCCTAGTAGCATATCAAAACATGGACCGAACCTAAACAATATACAATGTTTCGTCGAGTTCAGTACATGGGAGAAGGACACAAGCGCAGATTTAATCGATCGGTATAACGAAAAGAAAAAACGATGTTAAATTCAGCCAGGCCGAACCTTTTACATCCTGTTTGGGCCTCCATGAGTCCGAACCCAAGCTCAGCCACATCTTCCAAATAAATCGATATTTGAAATCGTAGTAAACCGCCTTTAATTTATTTGGCCATATTTGCTGATGGTCCACTCTTTTGCACATAAGGGCCCTTTTTTAGGGCCCCTTCGGACCATGTGCCCGACCGAAATATTAAAAATAAAATCTAACATGTCCGTCTGTCTGTGGGATGCAAACTAGGAGTACAAGTCGCACTATTGAAGCTAGGTCGCACAATTAAAAATGGGCCAGATCGGTCATGAGGTAAACAATTTTCCATCGCAAGGACTGGGACGACCTCAGGAAGAATCAACAATACTGAACTAAAAACCGCAATACTTTATGCACTATGAGGCTGTCCTTTGGATCAATTGATATTGGCAAGGATCGTAAAACATCCCGTAGGAAAAGTAGACCACATATAAAAAATTGCAGACTGGCAGGCATGGCTATATCATCTTAGAACTTTACGACGATTCAGAATATATACACTTTGATCTTCGACCAGTATATCGATTTCTGCAAACGAAATGACCCTCTAAACTATGATGGATGGTGTAAAATCGCAATATCTCATTAATTGTTAGAGATATGAGGCTGTTGTCATGATCGATATTAGAATGGCTCGAAACTCATCCCGAAGAAGAGGGCGGTGTCACGTCCCCTTTAAAAACTCTCAATTATGGCCAAACTAATGGACAGATCGTTATAAAATTTTGACAGAATAAAATCAATGACTCGGGAATTATTATAGACTATATTATGTCAATATTAAACAAGGGGCGTGGCACCGCCCACTAATGGACAGATCGTTAGAAAATGTTGACAGAATAAAATCAATGACTCGGGAATTATTATAGACTATATTATGTCAATATTAAACAAGGGGGCGTGGCACCGCCCACACAATCCAAAACATAAATAGGCATTATTTCATGAACTAATAGGGATATGTCGATGATATTTCTAACAAGTTATGGTTGCATGATTGAAACACATTTCGGGGGAGAAGTGGGCGGTGCCACGCCCTCTACAAAAATTGCATTTATGGCCAAACTAATGAACCGATCGTCATGATAAAACTGAGAAAAGGGCCGTGGCACCGCCCACACAACCCTAAACATAAACAGGTAATATCACATGACAGATAATCATGTCGATTATGCACGCCGACGGATGGCATCGGATCGGATTTTTTCCGCAGTTGCGTATTTTGGTATTATATAAGCCGATGGTAATGCAGTTGCGGAAAAATGGCAATTATGTATTCCGAATGCGACTCACTTCGCACACAAAAATATCCGAAAGAAAATCATCGCTGATTTGGTGCGGACATGTTAGTTTTTGGTTGTTTTTCTTTATTTAATTTGATTTAATTTATTTTCTAATGGAAGCTAAGAGGTAAGATGAGAAAAAATAAAATGTGTATGTAAACGGGTTAAATTATTTGTTTTTTTATAGACAGCGTACGACAAACCGCTCTCAGTTCACTACTATGGTAGAGAATATGAAGAAGCACCCTGACATTGCCACCAACATGACCAAACAATCTCCAGATGCTGTTTTACAATTTTGGGACTCCTTGGCGGCAGAGCTGAATAATTTAGGACCGCCATGTAAGAGCGTCGCTGAGTGGAAGAAGGTACGTATATCAAAGTTTCTTCTGGTTCAACATTCGATGAAAGCTACTTTATGTTTAGGTGTGGTCAGACTACAAGTCCGGCATTAAGAAGAAGCTCACCCACAACAAGAGAGAGCAGAACAGCACTGGAGGTGGTCAAAACACCCAGATGTTTTTGTCCAGTTTGGAGGAAGAAGTGGTTGCCATCACATCCATGAACACCATTGTCGATGGCATACCAAAGGTGGCGAGTTTTGGATTGCCAGGGCGTGAGAGAAATGAAGGCGCCTTTACTGTAAGAACTCGCGATGACATTCCTTCAACCTCAAGGGCGGTGGAATCAATGAATGTTGATGTTGAGGTGGAACAGTCAACCAAAGAGGTGGAAGGCCCAGGCGATTTTCTTCACAATTTATAAAAAATCCAATTGACGAATTCATTGCAAATTTTTATAATTGTATATATTTTATTTCTTTTAAAATTTATGACAATTTCCGCGCACTTTCTTTATAACTTTTGTTTTTTATTTGTTTATAAATGTCAATTTCGCAGCTGTAATGTAACATCGGCTTCATGTTGGTAATGTAGTCATCCGACGGATTACCTAATACCATTTTCCTAACAAAGTGAGTCGAGTGCGGTTCGAGTCAATCCGATCCGAAGCAAATCCGTCGGCGTGCATAATCGACATGAATATCAATAGTGACACTTATAGAGACATGACGCTGACATTTCGAACAAGTTATGGTTGCACGGATCGAAACACATTTCGGAGGAGCAGTGAGCGGCGCCACGCCCTCTATAAAAATCGCATTTATGGCCAAACTAATGAACCTATCGTTATAAAACTTTAACAAAATGAAGTCAATGACCAAGAATTTATTATAGAATATGTTATGGTAAAATTGGACAAGGGGCGTGGCACCGCCCACTCAAGCCTACACATAAAAAGGCCATATCTCATGAACTAATAGAGATATGACGATATTAATTGGAACATTTAATACTGACACGCATTGAACACATCCTGGAGGTAAAGTGAGCATTGACACATCTCCTTTAAAAAATTGCATTTATGGCCAAAGTAATGGACCTATCGTTATATAATTTTAACAGAATGAAGTCAATGATTATCATATTATTAAACATTATATTGTGTTAAAATTGGATAAAAAGAGAATACAATAATTCACTTCTAAGAGCTATATCTCGTGAACTAATGGCTATAAAAGTTGATATACTCGTATATGTATATGGTTTTGGTATGAAAAGTAACACATCCTTTTAGGGAAAAGGCCGGTATCATGCCCCTTGACAAAATGTTTATATTGGGCCGTAATCCATGATGTAGGGTTTAGCACGTTCGAAATTAATTTGTCCATTTAAGATATTAAGTCTGTCCCAACTGACAGTAACCATTATAACCATTATTTGTCTACCAAAAAAATGTGTTGTGTTAAGAAAATACTCAAAAAAGTATATAAGTCGCTTAAAGGGAAACTTTTTTAACCCTGGGATGATCCTAAATAGCTCATGACCATCAGAAAATTAACATTAGCCAAAATGCAACAGCGCTACCCATTGATATTTAGTACTTGACAATTGTATTTTATTTCCAGCTTTTTAATAAGTGACTAACTCAATTTTTATTACACGATTTAATGATAATAATTATGATTTCAATAGTGACACCATCATATAAGGAACCCCTGCCAGGTTGGGTAGACAACTTAAATGGACTGGAAGGAATTTTTGTTGCCGTTGGCAAAGGTGCTCTGCGCTCAATGCATTGCGTTTCAGAGGCGAAAGTGGAAACAATACCAGTCGATATGGCCATATCTGGCATGATTCTCATGCCTTACTATGTTAACCAAAGTAAAACAAGGTACATCACATTTGGAATGTATATTAATACTAATTGAAAGTTCGAGATTTCAATATCCCTCTAAAGTATAATATACATGCATGAAATTATTTTTTTTTCTATTTCCCTTTAGACCTGCTGAAGTGCCGGTGTTTAATTTAACTCTACCCGAACATGCCAAACAAAATGGACAGTGGTTTGTGAAGGCAGGTTTCAAAATTAACGAAGAGTATCCTCTGTCAACGCTGATGTGGTATCCAAACATAACTTTAACTATAAATCAATACTACCATTGGTTCAACGTTATATTGTTCATGTGGCTGCCGGCTCTATTTATTGATATTTTACTAGCGATATTTGGCCAGAAGAGATTGTAAGTCCATTTATTTTAAATAGTTTACATACACGGATAGTAATGCAATTGCCTTGAGCACTGTCCGACCGATACATAGACTGGATTATTGAATGGGTTTGGAGATTCGCAACGGGTTCTAAAAATCATCCAGCATGTACAATTATAGATGGAAATTTAGAGAAACGCAGATTTTGACTGCGTTTTCTTGAACTGATGTTTGATTAACAGAACTGGACTCGATTTTTCACAATTTCGATTTGTAGATTTCACAAAGGGGTGTTGTTTCTTTGAGCTTTTCGAGTTAATGCATCATACTTTTCTGTTCACCCATCTTTCCAACAAACGTTTGCGTCGAAATAGAACAAGCAAATTGAAAGAAGCTTTTCTCATTTTAAAAGAGATGATATAGTCAAAAAAAAATTAATTTTAATTAAATTATAAAGGGATGTGCAGTAGGGCGGGTCAATTTGTGTGGATACAGAAAACGCGACAAAACCCCTTTATGCGATTTCAGGACCGCGGAGTCGTATCATTATGATCGTTATATCATATGAAAGCGCAAAACCTTTACTTTTGACTGATGTATATTAAAAAGGTCAGTTTCGCAAGCGGACCACAATACGAGAAATTATGAAATATATAGGCAGGACGGACTTTGTTCGCAAAATTAGCAAGTTTGAAAAGGATTTAAGACAAATATGCTTAGAAATGTACTTGAAATCGCGCGAGGGGATGGTTGCGACGAACATACTTTTATTGCGGAGAACATATTCATTATATTATTACCTTGACAATATAGTAAACATGTTTTTTCTCTGCATGTAGAATAAAAGTTATAGACTTTTGGCCGATGGAAATTGATTCTGGAGTCTTCACAGTACGCCGCCGATAGGAAAATTATTGAAGAAGATCTACATTTTTCAATGGCGCGGTGTTCACAGCGATTGATTTTATCCGCAGCCACCACATGGGAAATGTTTTGAATATATCGACAAATAAAGACATATGGGTACACTTAACAAGCAAATTTCACTACGAACCCAAATATGATTTTATTTGTCTTATGGGGAAGAAGCGAAGAATTCACTATTAATTTAGCTGAGATTGGGACTGTCATTGATACCAAAGTGTCCAAAAAAAACTCCGTTATAGTCAAAACAAAAGACCAATTTCGAATGTGTGTACACAAATTACAAATTTTACTACGATTCCATATATGGATCTAATTTTAGGATTTAACTGGGACAAAAATCAGTCCAATGGACCCCTGAGGTCCAATAATTACCGTTGAGGTTAGAGGTGACATAAAAATAATAATTTCTATTCCTCCCACTTTGATAGCAAATTCGTGGTGGATAGTTTTAAAGATTCGACCTTTCCGAACACAATATCGTTTGTATTTTTCATTGGTGTTATACTCGTAGGTTTACTTTATTTTTCATGCCCCAGTTGGACGTTTTTAACGACCAAAAATATTCGCAATTGTGCGTTATTAGCGAATTTAGATTATTTTTGTAGGATTCTTGAAAAAATTAACTCAATTTGGGAAATGGTGTACCTTCTAAATGAAATATAAAAAAATGTGTCAATAGAAAGAGAACGACTTTAAAATAGATTCTCAAACTTGTATAAGTATATAAGGATGGGTCGATTTAGCAATCGATATTGTGCCGCCTATTTTTCGATAGCTTTTGGCATGAGGGAGAAAAAGTTCCACTACGCGACATATCAAAAAATCATTTTCGAGGCGCCTAAATTTTAATTTTTCTCCACTTAAGTTGTTTTTTAAAGGTAATAAAAAAAAATATATTTTTTTTAAATATCCAAGGTGACATACAAATATACACAGTACAATATAACATATGAGCGCGTGAGAATAGAAATACGACTGATAGAATCGTAGAGAATTTGAACAGTAGTATTACAAATCGACCCACCCTATTGTGTATACTTTCATAGTCACCTACTCGGTTACTTAAGAATATCATTAAAAATATATTCTCTATTTTAAGCGTGATGAGAACTCATAAACGCATTATGGCTGGGTTAAATGTTCTGCAGTTCTTTGCCACAAGAACCTGGAATTTTCGCAGCGATAATTTTATGAAAATGGCCGATTCTCTGTCGCCGGAAGATACAGAAATGTAAGTGAAAAACAATGGCAAATGTAAGTCTTTAATCTTTAAAAATTAGGGAGTAACTTTTTAATACAGCAGGCTTAAATGATTCTAACACGATTTTTAAGTAGATCCAACAATATTTTGTAAAGGTGAAATGAAAGATGAAATGTTAAATTCAAAAAAAAAACATCAAATCAAAGATTTTGTTAAATATTTAAAAAAAATCAAAATATTGTAAATATTGTAAATTCTATAATCATAATCATAATCAGATATAAGCTGTCAATAGAAACTAAAATTGTTCAAAAAGCAGCCAAAACGATTCATTTAGATGAACTCTATACCTCATTCACATCATTAGAATTTAAGCAAAACATTTGTTTCATCAGCGGTTTATATTTAAGCCAATAGCTACGTTGGACCAATGAGAACTGCTGGCAGTGGATTATTCCACCGATTAAAACAAATACACTAAAAATCTATTTCCACCCACTTTTGGGTTGTAGAAAAAAATTAATATTATTTTTTTTAAGACTTTACACTACCACAATTTTCCGTTAAGAATTAACTATACGATCTTCTTTTATATTAAAATACTTTTATAATTTTATCAATTCTTTGGCATAGTTTCGGTCTAGATGCCATCAAGGACTTCAATGCTAACAAGTATATACTCAATTGGGTGCTCGGTAGCCGTCAGTATGTCTTGAAGGAACCCATAGACAACTTGCCCAAAGCTAAGCGGACATTCAAAATGTAAGTAGCGGCCAGGAGTTTAATACATGCGGACTAATTTATTTCTATTATTCTTTTAGCATGTATGTTTTGGATCGCGTATGCAAAACCCTTTTGTGCAGTTTGTTCTTCTATTGGGTGGCTTCGGCATTGGAACTTGTGGAATTCGTCAGAGATCTAAGTCCTGCCCATCTATTAGTTACAATAAAATAAGTACAAATTATAATATTTTTAGTCTAAACGCATGATGCATATTTTAGATATTAAGCAAAAATCGATTATATTGTTATTAAATAAAATACTCTTAATTATTCTTTAAATGCATGGCTTGTTTTAAGTCTTATATTTTGAATTCTTATCAAAAGTAGGTGCATAAAAAGTAAGTACTACATAAAAATTATGATTATTCTTAAGGAGGTGAAATGCTTTTGATAATCAGATTTTTTAAGGACTGTACAAGCAGAGGTTGAACCTTAGAAGCCTTATATTTTAAATAACCATAAATTTAGTCGACACTATCTCTGGTCCAATCTGATTTCGTATTGTCCCTAAATGGGAGAACGATGGCTCCGCCCTTGAAATTAATCCTCAACTTGTGAAGAGTTTTAAAATAGTTGGGATAGTGCTAAAGGGTGATCCATCTAGAGGTATTTTTCAATAAGGTCTTTTTTCACAGATTACGCGTGAGTTGTATTAAACTTTATTATTTATTTGTTTTCATTACTATTTGACATTTCATCAATGAAAGACTTACACCGCAACAACGTCTCTTAATTGTGAAACAGTATAATGGAAATGAGCGATCGGTAAGAAACTGGCTTCAGCATAAATTTTGTTCAGTGATTAGGCTCATTTCTGGCTCAACAACAACGTCAACAAACAAAATTGCCACATTTGGGCTGAAAGCATCCAGAAGAGGTCAAAGAGGTGTCATTATACCCAGAGAAATCTACGGTTTGGTGCAGTTTATGGTCTAGTAGAATCATCGGTCCATATTTTTCCAAAAAGATGATGGCCGTAACGAAACCGTGAATAGTGCCCGCTCTCGCGCCATGATATCGGACTTTTTGCTACCTCAAATTGAAGACCTTGATGACACTTGGTTTCAAACAATGGATCTATTGAGAGGTATTTCGAACAGCAGCTAATTTCACGTTTTGGACCAGTGAGTTAGACGCCTAGATCGAGTGATATCACACCTTTAGACATTTTTCTTTAGGGTTACGTTAAGTGCAAAGTTTATGCTGACAAACCAGCTACGATTCAGGTTTTGGAAGCCAACATTACGTATGACATTAAAGCCATACCGGTCGAAATGCTCGAACGACTCATCCAAAATTGCACCCTCAGAATAGAAACCCTGAGGGGTAATTGCGGCCAACATTTGAAGGAAATTATATTCAAAAAATAAATGCCATAAAATGTCCTTTCAAATTACCAATAAAGATTCCACACTTGATTTGAAAAAATACCTCTAGATGGATAACCCTATATAAGTTCGTTATCATCACATAACATCGCGATATCCGTATCTGCAACCTTTTAAAGAATATACATTATTAATCGCCGTAAAATTCTAAGACTATTAAGTCTTGTCCTCATGTCTATCTGCCCGTCTGCCACGATTAAGTACAACGGCGATTGGTATTGAAAATGGACCAACCCGGCCAAAATGGAAAAGAATTCCCCTTGAGGCCGGAGCTAATTTTTTTGACATTTCCCCTTTATAACTTTAACTATTACAAAATAGCTTTGCCTGATAGTCAAGGGGCCATATGGGCCCAAATTAGTTGCCCCATGTTCGGGACGATTTGAAGATCAAGAAACAGTGACATTTTCTCACAAATCTTAATATGTTTGTATGTAACGTGTGGACCATTTGAAATTTTAAATTTCAACTACCGATTACATAAACTTTTAAAGGTAGAATAACATTAATTTTTATTTTCAGGTTTATGTTTAACATTTGCAAAATAGAACGCTATACGCTCAAACAAAATTGGGAAATATTAAAAACCTACTTCCAAAGTAGTGAGTCTTTAAAGCAAACTGTATAAAATTTACGTTGAAAATATCGAGAAGAGATCGGTCGTCAGTTCAGTTTGTGCTTCAATTTGTGAGTTTATGGAAATGGATCGTAATTGAACAAACGTTCTCGCAAAGTGCGTTCAATCGAAAACATTGCTGCTGTGGCTGAGAATAACCAAGAGCATCCATTAACATCAATTTGTCATCGTTCTCAGGAAGTAAACATTTCACGCGCTTCTTTGAGAAGAATTTTGCATAAAGACCTCGGTATGAAGGCTTACAAAGTTCAATTGGTCCAAGAACTGAAGCCTCCTGACCATCCGATGCGTATTCGCTTCGCCCAATGGGCAGAGGATTGTATGCCAGGAAATGAAGAATTTTACCGCAAAATCGTGTTTTCAGGTGAAGCTCTTTTTCATCTCGTTGGCTATGTCGTCAATAAGCAAAATTGCCGCATACGAGTACAAGGTTCAGAGTGACTATTGAGAAGCCAATGCACTGTTTAATGGACATTTTATCAGAACAAAACGTGCAACAGAAATATCAACAAAAAAAAGAATAGTCGCGCTTACGCGACATTGCATTTAAATACTCGAAAATGGGGTATTGAAAAATTTAAAAATTGTTTACACTAGTAAAATTTTTATATTTTTCGTCTCGGTTGACTTTTCAGCGGAAATATCGACATAAACTTTATCGCATCTCCGACGAGTATTTCGAGGTATTGCAAACAGAATGACAAAGTGAATATCCCATTCATCGTATGATGGAGGGTATGAGTATAATAAATTATTGTTCATTTTACTATAGTTTTCAAATGGAAACTTGGATTTGATCACCCCGTTTACAAAGCGAAATGTGAGTTAGGCAACTCATTGCTTCAACTGATCATATGGAAACAATAATTAAAAGTTACATTGGTGCAATAAAAGCCAAAATGTGTGTTAAGCCACTCTTGCTATAAAAGCATCCTACACAAACAACATGGTAACGATATTCAACGGTCGACCGTTCAGTCGATAAAGCAGTTTAATTTAATATTCCATGAAAGCGCCTTAAGTTATGCAACAGATTTAATCAACCTCGCACACATAAACACAATACAAAAGACTTAAGAAACAAACTACACAAGAAAGACTGCTTTACTCTGTAGTGCGATAAGTAGCAGCCGTTTAGACTCGGCATTAAACTGTAGGACCCGGTCAGTATGTGAAGAAATGAAAATGTGTACGATTCATTGATTTCAAAGGAGGAAAGGAGAGTTTAAACAGAAATTGAAGGAAATAGTTACAGACCTAAATAGTTCAAGTCGGAATTGGGGTTCTATGACTGAAATTATAATATGGAATTGTAAAAGCTCAACTGTTTTCAAAAGACCATGGGGTCGGAATGGGGTCTACTATGGCTCATATAATTCATGGATCCGGACTGAAATTCGCAAGAATGTTTTCTTTGTATTTTGGTATGTACACAAATAGAATAACATATATAATTCATGGATCCGGACTGAAATTCGCATTCGAAACCGAAATTTAGATAAATTATAAATTTGCATACATATTTAGATTAGTTAGGAAATTAAATTGTTCTTGTTCACACATATATTCATGTAAGAAAATCATTATTTTTGTAGCCCTAGCTAAATCGTAAAATTAATGTGCTATTTAGATTGGTGATAAACTTTCATTGTGCTTAAGTACTCGGTTCCTGGTAGCCATATGTCTCCGAGCATTGGCCCCAAAGAACATTATTTTTAAGCCGGTTTTCACCTCTAAGAGACGCAAATTGTTTTCAAAAAAAAAGTAATATTAAATGGTCAAAAAAAGGAAATTTTGCTCTCGAGTTTAGTTAATTACTCCCCATTGTCAATACCAACAGACAGACGGAGAGACATGACTAGGTCGTCTTAGAAGTTGACGACGATAAGCACACATACACCACAGAGAAAAATTAGTTGGAAATCGGTTGAAACTACTTAAATTCCTTTGGAAAAAAAAGAATTATAAGTACGGTTGCAATCGTTTATAATCGTAGTGAATATTCGGTTCGACACAACACAAGATGATAAATATGATAATCGTATTGTAGACGCAACTAATTGATCGGTCATTCCGATGAAACGCATAGAATGTATTTAGTTGACGTTACTGGTGGTTGTGACAATCAATAGTTTTGCCAACATTTTGTTGTTGTTTCAAAATATTGGAAATGTCTGTCTAAAGTTTCATCATAACCAAAAGCGAAAATAATCCTATTATCACTGCTTTAAGCAAATCGTTTAATCTAAAATCTTCCATAATTTTTTCATCGACATAACCCTCTCCCTATGCCTTAGAGTACTTCAAGAATATAAGGAAACAATTTTTTGCCCCTACTGAAAATTGAATTTTTTTTTTCGTCAAACAAGTGCGGAATGTGGTCTTTTAGGTCCAAAAAATTATTTCTGGAGACTCGGATTTTTCGTATATTTTACCGATACATCAGACAAACAAATGCCATTCGGTTGTATTGATGGCATACTCAAGTTGTGTGCAACCTCAATCATTTGGTAGGCAAAAAAAATTCGTTTGTGGCAACGAATCTGTTCTCTATGTGTAGGGTCGAAGATAAATATTTCGCAATATAACAAACAAAATGACACTCTTATATATTCCCTTCATCCTATGGTAAAGAGTATACAAAATAAGAAAGAAATTTAATCTAGATATTTGAATGATATATTATTTGTTAAAGACAAGTCATTTCAAATATTGATTTGACATTTTAAACGAGTGATTTAAGGACATGTCGTAGGATTAGATCCTGCTGGCTTTTTTCAAATGGAATTTCTTCAATCGCTTTTCTAGGAAAATTTTCACAAACAAAAGATTTAAATTTACTAATTTGAGAGGAAGGAAGAGGTTTACAGAAATCGAAGGAAATAGTTTCGGATTTAAATAGTTCGCGTACATAAAGTCTCATACTATGCATGTACAGGGTGGAGCGCGGTAATTTGCTTACTTGGGAATAAAATAAAAAAATTATGAACCTTAGAAAAATTTATTTTATATTTTAATTATATTGAACAGTAAGGGAATTTTTAAATTACATGGTTTTAAATGGAGTATCTGGCATATGTAGACCTTCGCTTTACACACACTTAGGTCTTCCAAGGCGTTGGGACGGTTGATATACATCTTCGACTTCAGGTTACCCTAAAGGAAAAAATCGCATGGGACTAAGTCTGGTGAGCGTGCCGGCCAGTTCACATCACCCCTCAAAGAGATAAGCCGCCCAGGAATTATTTGCCTCAAACAATTCATGGTAACCCTCGCTGTGTGTGCAGTGGCACCATCCTCTTGGAACCATGTATCCTCTAATTTCATTGCCTCAAGAGCCGGCGCAACAAAACCCTGTATTATAGTCAAGTACCGTTCGGAGTTCACAGTTACGGCAAGACGGTTATCTTGGTAAAGTAAGGGCCAATGATGCCTTCTCGTGATATGGCGCACCACACAGTGACGTGGTCCGAATGCAGAGGTCTCTGGTGAAGTTTTTTGGGTTTTGTTTCACTCCAGTACCGCATATTTTGTTTGTTTACACACCCACGTAGGGAAACAGCGAATCGTAAACGAAAAGCACGCTGCACTGCAATGATCGAGTGCGCATTTGAAAAATACGCTTCAACAAAAAGGGCCCTCACGTGTCCGACGAATACAAATCTCCCCTCTGCCACTATAAGCCAAGCACACTCTCCACTCTCTTCGACCAACAGTGCCGCCAAAGCCTGCAGTGAAAAAAAAGCAAATTTCCGCGCTCCACCCTGTATATTTACCAATTCAAGTTTAAGATCGATGATGGTGCCATATCACCATTACTGAAATATTAAGTATTTCAAAATCTAAAAGAAATTCCAGCCTATTTACGACGCTGCTCCTTGCATTTAGAAGTACAAGTACACAACTGCTATCGCAGTGTGGAGTGCAGACTTACTTAACAATCACACGCTAATCGGCAATAAAAGTTACACTTCTGTTAGAATACTTAGGGCCGAGAATCAATATTTAACAATAATAAAATCTAAGTATGTTTGATTAGTTATCCAGTGCTATCAATGTCTACAGTTAATGAGAATACTACTGAAGCAACGACACGGGGCATTTACTACCAGGGGGAGGGGATGAAGAAACGCGGCCCTACATGAGCTTCACGATGAGAATGTTGCCTTCATCCAGACGCGTGCGGCGGCATCGAATAAATATTTGGACGCACAGATGCACACACACAACAGAAAAATTGTAAGTCCGCCGCCGGGGCAAGTATTCAGATTTGAAAATATTTACTTTACTATACTGTAACAAAAACAAAATAGTGTGAAATGCATTAGAAATTTCAAATATCCCGCCACAGCGCATACTCGTACTAGTGTCGACTACCAGTGGTCATCGGTGATTGTATGCCAATATTTACTTTTGCAAAATACTACAGAACTCAATCAATAAATACTAGAAATTGCTTGCTAATTTACAAATGCTGTAAAACGAGCACTTCGGTAGGACTCTTCAAATTACTCATGACTGCTGCCTCCAAGATAAGTGTGACATAATTCGTATTTACAGAGAAGATAGGTTAAGATGATGAATGGCGATTTGTTAGCGAAACAAAAATGTTTGTAGGCTGGTCACGGCCGAGGACAGTTGGGCTATAAAAAAATAAGGTACTTTGAGTAGTTATGAAAAGTTTAAATGAAACTTTGCAACGACATGTGTTAACCCTACACGCACACTTTGCTATTTTATTATCCAAACCTCGATTTGATATGAAACGCTTTAATATACACCTACATATATAAAAATCTAAGACGATCCAGACATGACCGTCTGTCTATCTTTGGTCGTTGTATTAAATGTTTTTCATAAAATTTTGCAGAAATATCTGCTGATGCTCTAAAAACTGTTGATATTGAAAATGTTACTGTTCGACAAAGAGGTAAACAATTTTCCCTACCCAAAGACAGAGTCAACCTCTGCATTAAGGCCCAGGCACACTAAAGCATTTTTACTTACGCTGCGTTATTCTTGACTTCCGGTAGTCTGAAAACCACTGAAATACGAGGGTTGCTATATACATATATTACCCGGCGACATCTGACATTTCCATTGGAAAGTTTGACATTTTTAGCATAAACGTACTAAGAACGTTTTGACGTACGACCATCATTTGTGTTGTTTACAGTGACTTGAAAAAATCAATTTGGCAAAAAAATAAAATTAACTCGCGAACATTTTCGTGTGATCATTTTTTCACAACTTTCGACGTGGATTATCACGACAAGAGTGCATCGATGAACTTAAATCATTGTATGGTGATGAAGCACCATCCTAGAGCACTGTGGCCTATAGTGGCCGACGCTCTCTCAAAGACGAAGGTCGCGAAGGTCGTCCAAAAACGGCCACGAACATTGATGCCGTGCGTAAACTGATAATGCAAGATCGTCATGTGACATACCATGAGATAGAGGCATCCTTGGGCATTTCTTCCAACAGCATACATTCAATATTGCATGAGCACCTGGTCATAAAAAAGATTTGTTCTCGTTGGAGCCCGCACAGTTTGACAATCGTTCAAAAAAAGGCTCTTGTCGATTGGTGCAATGAACTTTTAAAAAAATACGATCGCGGTGCATCTAAAGACGTTTATAAGATCGTCACAGGTGACGAATCGTGTATCTATGCGTATGAGCCCGAAACAAAACAGCAATCGACCATGTGGGTCTTCGAAGACGAGCCAAATCCAACGAAAGTTGTTCGTGGAAGAAGCACTTCGAAGCAAATGGTCACCGGTTTCTTCGGCAAAACTGGTCATGTGGCGACTGTTCTGTTTGAGCAACGTAGGACGGTCAATTTTGAGTGGTACACCACAATTCGTGTGCCTGAAGTCTTCGTAGAAATTCGAAAAACGATCAAGAGCAGACAAATCATTGTGCACCATGACAATGCGAGCTCTCACACATCGGCTGAAACCGGTGCCTTTTTGACCGGCCAAAACGTCGAATTGATGGGTCAGCCGCCGTACAGCCCTGACTTGGCACCCAATGACTTCTTTTTATTCCCGCACATCAAGAAAAAAATGCGTGGTCAACGATTTTTGTCGCCAGAAGATGCTGCTGAAGCGATCAAAAACCATGTTTTGGAGGTGTCTCAATCGGAGTGGAAAAAGTGCTTCGACAATTGGTTTGAGCGCATGCAAAAGTGTATAAATCATGCTGGAGAATACTTTAAAGAGCAATAAAACTATTTTTGATGATAAATATTCGCATTTTCATTATTAGGCTAGAAATATATATAGCAGCTCTTATAATTAAAATATAAAATAAATTTTTCTAAGGTTCATTATTTTTTTTATTTCGCATAAGCAAATTACCGCGCTTCATTCTGTATAAGTTATATTTGTCCATCTGGTAAAAAAAATTATATAAAAAAATTTCACATTGAACAGGGATTAAACCGGCTCAAGACCTCTTGCTTCTATATTTAAATAGAAGACAAGTTTTTAACAAAATGGCAAAGTGACATTGATTTTCGTGGATGCACACTACTTTTATCATGATTTCGGGTCCGTGACAACCCTCTTCAGAAAGCCTTGCTGCAATTGTTGAAAGTAAAACCGAACTCTATAAGGCCAGGCTCTCCACAAACGAATGAGAACTACTGTTGTAAACCTTACTTTTCAAGTTTTCTTCACACAATTGCCCACGAAAATACAACTCACTCTTGCCAGCTCTAAAGAGACTCCACATCGAGAGCCATCAATAGATTTCTTTTACAACAACGTGTGTGTGTGTTGTAAAAAGAGTTTAGTTGACTATGTCAACTTGTGTGCCGTGCCGTATAACAGTCGTCTTTGACTTTTGCCTTTTCATCATCCAAAATCCACTACAAATCGATGAGCTAAAATCAATTTATGGAACCCTAGTTCAATTCAAGACAATCGACACAGTTACCAAGCAGTGCTTGGTAAGTATTTAACCCCTAAAGGACACCAAAATAAAAACATCAATTTGCAAGCCATACTTGAGAATTCAATTTTGCAAGTACTGTTCTTCTGAACGAGAATTGTTAAGACTATCATATGCCATTGACCTACCCAAAGACATCAAACCACTACTCTTAGCAACAACAGTCCCAACTCTATCAAAAAAAACGGCATTACCATCAGCAACAGACGGAGTCTCAGCAACATAATAAGTACGAGGGCGACCGCGAAACTAACTGGCCTGGCACATTTTCAGTTTTACTAGCAACTTTTTTTTGTTTGTTTTTTAAAAGCAATCTTTTATAAGCCATCTGTCAAAATTTCCGAAATATTTAATGATTATTTTCTTTGTTACAGGTGATTGAAGTAAACAAGTTTTATAATTTTTGGAATGGAAAATAAAGAGTTTCGTGCGGTAATTAAACACTTTTATATGAAAGGTTGTACGCCACAATTAATCAAAGATGAATTGGATTCTGTTCATGGTGATAATGCACCATCATACTCCACCGTGAAATCCTGGGTTCAACAATTTAAAATGGGTCGTTCAAGTACGGAAGATGAACAACGCTCTGCTACTACTATTGAAAACATTAGAAAAATATTTAATGAAGTGACTAAAGATAGACGAATAAAGCTTAGACAACTTGCTGATATTGTTAAAATACACGAAAAACAAGTTTGGAGTATTTTACATGATGAACTCCACATGAAAAAGCTATCCGCAAGATGGGTGCCGCGTTTGTTGACTTTGCCCCAAAAAATCGTCCGTTGGACCAATTCCGAGGAGCTTTTAGCGATTTATCAGCGTAATCCAATAGAGTTCTTGCGCCGATTCATAACTGTTGATGAAACATGGATCCATCACTACATCCCAGAATGCAAAGAACAGTCAAAATATTGGATAGAGGCTGGTAAAAGTGGTCCCAAGAAGGCGAAAACTGTTAAGTCAGCAGGAAAAGTAATGGTCACAGTATTTTGGGTATAATATTTATTGATTATCTTGAGAAAGAAAAAACTATAAATAGTGAATATTATTGTGCATTATTGGATCGGTTGAGTGAAGAAATCAAGATAAACCGACCGCATTTAGAAAAAAAAAGTTCTTTTTCATCAAGATAATGCTCCTTGACACACTGCATTTTTAACTCAACAAAAACTGGCCGAATTATGATTTGAAAATGCTCCGCATTCACCATATAGTCCAGATTTAGCTCCTTCTGATTATTTCTTGTTTCCAAATTTAAAAAAAAAATCCAATAGCGAGGTTATTGCTGAGACTGAGGCATATTTTGAAGGTCTTGAAAAATCTTATTTTTCGAATGGAATTAAAAAACTTGAAAAACGTTTGAGTTGGAAGTAGATTATGTTGAAAAATAAATAATAATAATTCCAAAAAAAAACTGTTCTTTTTATGTTAGGCCAGTTACTTTTGCGGTCGCCCTCGTATGTATCACCAATAGCAACATGGCATTTGGTGATCAGTCTTCTCGCCATTAGACGGTTTATGTAAAGATTCGACTTCATTATCGGTTCCAGTATTGGCACGTTAAGATACGACCTTTGATAATTTAGCGCATGACCGAAACTAGTCAAGAACGATATTCTAGAAATTTCACCGTTTTAGCACTAAAGTTAATTTCGACTCTAGGCAAATATGAATTTAGCATACTTAATTTCGCGATGATATTATTACGTCGTAATAATAGTTCATTCAACTTTGCTCCCTTCTGTGGTAAACAAAATTTGTTTAATTATTTCCCAGCACAACAGGCACTTTCACGCATCATCTTTTTAAAATAATTCTGCAAAATGTAAATATCAATAATATAAACAACTTTATTGACTTAAATTATTTTCAGTTCTCTTGTGTGAATGAACGAGTTTCATGTATCTAACAACTTGTATCTCTTCGATACATTCTTATGCTATTGGCTTTGACAAAATGTATCTAAGATCTGTGCGGATATTACTACCCCTGATTCGTTTAAACTTTGTATGGATATTTATCTCAATTATTTCCACCAGCGAAGTATGCTAAAATTATACCGGTATCTTAAAATAGTTTAGAAGGCCGAATATATGCAGATTATTGTTTTTAATTTGTTTACAAAGTTTTTGTGAAATGCAAATTTAAAAAGTTATACTTAATTAAGTGTATACTACACTCGTGCTAAGAGTTAACATTACAAATTCAGGGTTTTGATCACTTCTGTTTAAATGCAATGATAGCGGTAGCTTAAAATATGGGGACCAATCTTGTTTTACAAGATTTTTCAAGAGCTTAAAGATTTGTAACGTAAACATTTTTTAACTTTTCTTTTACATCTTATCTTTAAGAAATTTACCAATCTGTGTGAACTTCAACATCTTAAATGTTACTTATGTAAAAGGAGTACTTAAGGGTTCCATTGTTAACTTTTTTTAGTACATCAGCTCAATTACAACGGTCTTATCTCTAAGATCTTTAGCAATAAGTGTAAACTTGAAGATCTTAAATGTTACATGAATATAGAGGAGTACTTAAGGGTTCAACTTTTGGTTGCTCTCCCATTTGCGTGGTATGTTAAGGGCTGACCTATACATCTATTGTACTGGCATCTATATCTACGTATACGAGGGCGGTTCGGAAAGTTCTTAGCCTATCAATGAAAGAGAATAGTTAGTTTTTCAAAAATATTTTTATTTTTCAATATAATCTCCTGAAACTTCAATACACTTAGTCCAACGCTTATTTAGCAATTCTATCCCATGATTAAAATAGTTTTCCTCAAAGTCTTCAAAATAGTGGTTTACAACTGTAATTGCATCTTCATTTGAGGTAAAACGCTTGCCAGCAAGGAATTTTTTTAGATTTGGGAACAGGTAAAAGTCACTGGGAGCTAAATCAGGAGAATAAGGTGGGTGGTCAAGCAGCTCGTACTTTAATTCGTTGATTTTAGCCATTGTTAAAACACTCTTGTGCGCTGGTGCGTTGTCTTGATGAAAAATTATTTTTTTGTGTTGTAAGCCAGGACGTTTTTCTCGAATTTGTACATTTAATTGATCTAAAAGGTACTCTGAATTTATTGTTTTACCCTTTTGCAGATAGTCAATCAATAAAATCAATAAAGTCCCAAAAAACCGTTGCCATAACCTTACCAGCCGATTGAATTGTTTTTGCCTTCTTTGGGGCACTTCCTCCAGCTTCAGTCCATTGTTTGATTGTTCTTTTGTCTCTGGAGTATAGTGGTGGATCCATGTCTTATCAACAGTTATGAAACGACGCTTAAAATCCATTTTATTTCGCTGAAAACGATCCAAACAAGCTTGAGAAATGTTCATTCTTATGCGTTTTAAGTCGAATGTTAACAAGTCCGGCACCCATCTTGCAGAAAGCTTTTTCATCTGTAGTTCTTCATGCAAAATTAAATGGACTCGATCATTTGAGATGCCCATGATATTAGCTATTTCGCGCACTTTTATTCGTCGATCATTTAATACCATATCATGCACTTTGGCTACAATTTATGTTGTTGTTGCTGTTTTTTGACGTCCACTACGTGGTTCATCTTCAATGCTTGTACGCCCACATTTAAATTAAGCAACCCAATTTTTTACTGTTGCCTATGAAGGAGCACTTTCACCTAACACATTCACCATATCATTATGAATTTCTTGTCCCGATAAACCTTTTTTATGTAAATATTTAATGACACCACGCATTTCTAATTTTACCATTGTAAAAAAATCGCGGATGCTATATGAAGGAGTTGCCAGATCGAAACAAAATTTAACATGTGTTCAAAGCAGAGATGGAAGTTTCCAAAACACTTAACATTTTTCTGTTTATACCGCGCTTTTTGTGCTAGGCTAAGAAGTTTCCGAACCGCCCTCGTACTGATTATGTGCAGTTTAAAATACCATTTGTACCTTTATTTTATGTTCTTCTTTTCTAGCCATTATTAACAGGCTATAGGCTATATATATAATGGGTGATCCAAGTAGAGATATTTTTTTCAATAGCCTTTTTTGACAGATCACGTGTGAGTCGTGTCATGCTGTCATGTTTTTTTTTGTTTAGTATTGTTTGGCATTTCATCATGGAAAGACTTACGCCTGAACAACGTTTACTAATCGTTCAACTTTATTATGAAAATTTACGTTCGTGAGGAATGTGTTTCGAGCACTTCGGTCAACATAATCGGCCTACTGAGCGTACTATTCGCAACACCATAATATTCGACCGAATAGACCACGTCCAGCACGCGTAGCTAAGAGTGTACAACAAAACCGTGGAACGTCGATTCGGCGCCGTTCGCAGCAACTCGGACTGACGTATGGAACGATTTGGCGCATTTTACGTCAAGATCTTTAATTGAAAGCGTACAAAATACAGCTTGTGCAAGAACTTAAGCCGCCCGACGTTCCCAAGCGACATCGCTTCGAGCCAAATTTAGTTCAGGGTTGAGGCCCATTTCTGGCTCAATGGGTATGTAAACAAGCAAAATTGCCGCATTTGGGACGAAGAGCAACCAGAAGAGGTTCAAGAGCTGCTACTTTATCCAGAAGAAACAACGGGTTGGTGTGGTTTGTGGGCCGGTGGAATCTTCGGTACAAAGCAAACAACAAGCAAAATTTCCGCATTTGGGACGAAGAGCAACCAGAAGAGCTTCAAGAGCTGCTACTTTATCCAGAAGAAACAACGGGTTGGTGTGGTTTGTGGGCCAGTGGAATCATCGGTACATATTTCTTCAAAAATGATGCCGGTGAGAACGTAACCGTCAATTACGACCGTTATCGTGCCATTATAACCGACTATTTGATGCCTGAAACTGAAGCTCGACATTTGGTTTCAACAAGACGGCGCCACTTCCCACACATCGCATCAATCAATGGATTTATTGAAAGATCACTTCGGTGAGCATATAATTTCTCGTTTTGGGCCGGTCGATTGGCCACCAAGATCGTATGATATCACACCGTTAGACTTTTTCCTGAGGGGATATGTAAAGTCTAAAGTTTATGCGGACAAACCCGCTTCGATTCAGGCCTTGGAGCAAAACATCACGCGTGTCATTCGCCAGTTACCAGTCGAACAAGTCATCGAAACTAGGATTAAACGGATGGACCATATGAGACGTAGCCGCGGCCAACATTTGATAGACATAATCTTCAAAAAATTATTGCCAAAGAAATTCTTTCAAATGATAATAAACATTCGGCATTCAATTTGAATTTTTTGTGTTTTTTCCTTTAAAAAAAGTAGGGAACCTCGAAATGGATCACGCGTTATTATTTGGTACAGACAAAACGTTTGACGCATCGCAAAAAAGCTTTTTAGGCCCTAGAAAGACACCACCTGTTTATCGTTAAATCCTTATCCAATATTTATATGAAGAACAATGAAAAGCGAGTACCCACTTATTGCAAATGTACACGCAGAAAAAAAGTATGGTTGTGGTGACAATATTCAAAGAGGATAATACTATTGTTGGGTGTATGGTTGTTACAACAATATTATGATCCTCACAATAATAGTATGATTTATATACAAACATACTATGATCCCCACGACCATACATTGATACTCACAATAGTATATAACCATACTATGATCCCCACAACCATAGTATTATTCACATTCAACCATACTATGACCTCCACAACCATATTATGATCCTCACAACCATAGTATGATCCCCAATATTATTTATTAGAATAGGGTTAAGTTGCCAACAATAGGTTTGAATTATGAAACTTATTTAAAAATACATTAAATTCAAAATAAGAGAAGTGATTTATTTAATAGTAGAAAAAATTATTTTTAGAAAAACGTAATAGTTTTTTTAAAAAATAATATTTCAGTTAAACAAATCCAAAGCAGTTTGATTGAAAAATTGTAATTTCCATATGAAATGAACTACGAGTATTATAACATTGTTCTAAAAAACATTTTTAAATAAGGAAAAATTACAATCATACAGTATGATTACCTTAATCATATTATTGTTAACATAAAACCCCAAAAAAACAATACTTTTGTAGCACCAACCATACTTATATTGTTGCTACAACCATATTTTTATTTTTTTATTTGTTTAGCTCGTTTGTTTTTTTATTTTTATTTTTTTTATTTATTTTTTTATTTTGGCAATATTATTGTTGCATTTCAACAATATTAATATTGCGGCAATCATACTATTGTCAAAATTAAATTCAGTAAACAATACTATGGTTGCGACGAACATACTTTTATTGCGAAGAACATATTATAATTGCCATGACCATATATTAACCATGTTTTTTCTCTGCGTGTATCAGAAAAAACCCCACTTCTGTGAGAGATTATTTTCGCATGCTGGAATTATTGCTAATCAACTTTGAAGACAATGTAGATCCATGTATAAAAATCAATTACTTTAAAAAATAAACTTTGTCTTAAAAATTGTTTAAAAACTTGAATATGAACTATTTTGAAACTACCCAGCAAACCAAATGTTCAGAATTCGGTCAGAATTCTGGCATTAAGTCTTTTTAAATTCTGATGTTTTTGCCATTTCGAACCGAATTCTGAACGAATTCTGACGCTTCGTTGCAAATTCGTTGCATAAAAGCGGTTGTTTTAAATAAAAATGTGTCTTTAATTTTTTTTACATAAGAAACCCCAACAACAAACTCTTTAAGATGTCTATCTGCTTTAGGGTTATATTGAACACAAAGTTTGTATCACACGATATTCTGATTACAATATGCAATTTGCAAAAATAGTTGTAATGACAATTGTCTAAAACATTTTTTAAACAATGTAATACCACTGTATAACAAAAAGGTTCGACATTTAAGGGTATTCTATCTTTCAAATCAAGTATTGAGGTACACTTCCACTGGAAAAACTGAACTGCAGTTTGATACATTCGCCAAGATTGTCCATATGTTACAGCGCATAAAGAAAGGGACCTAAGGGAAAAAAATCAATTTTCACTTTTTTTGGATGTGGACAACATCTGAGCTTCGAATGAGACCGATCCCAAGCCCCAAAAGTGTTCCCTCCCAGACATATGCGCGTTTTATGAAAGTAATGGTACACCGAAGATACACGTATTTAAATCTTTAAAATGGCTCTCCTGAACAAAACTGGTTTTTACTCTTAGGTCCCATTCTTTTTTGCGCGTCACATATGCTTTTTTTAGAACTTTTAAAGAGGGGAAGTCCATCAATTCCAATATTTACAACTAATTTATTGGTACTATTCCAAATCTGTGAAACAGTTTTCCCAACTATAATGAAAGTATGATCCCTTCCCCATTTCCATGATAGTTGTATTTCTGGGCGTTTTACGCAATGTACGTACATCTTTTGGCAAGCTATTATCAAAACCTTTTAAACGAATAGGCGGGCTACCTCAGATAAATAGCTCAGAGTTCGTTGCGAGTTCGTTAAGAGAAATCTGAACAAAAAATTAAAAAAAAAATCTCACAGACAAGTCTAACAGAATTCGGGCCGAATTCGTTTAGATATTTAGAAACATAATAAATAAAAATCCTCAGACAAATCGAACAGAATTCGTAACGATTTCGGTAAAAATTCTCGATAGAGTTCAGATATTAATCAGAATTGCCTGATAGCAGACATTGTCGGCAAATTTGGTTTACTAGATACTTGAATTACCTGATGTTTATAAGTTTTCTAATCACTTTTATTTTTTTAAATAAAATTTTCTTTCAAGAAAAGTTGTTTTTTATTTCAAAATATTGCATTTTCATTTCTCTAAAGGAAAAAGTAGTCTTTAATCGATTTTGTTTAATACTAAATAGTCGAAAAGTCTAAAAGTCGTCTGTTAATTTCTTTGTAATAGTCGAAAATAACCCTAGTACATTTCATTTGGTACGGATTTAAAGTACAATGGATCTGAGAAAGCTTTGCATCTATATTTAAATAGAAGACAAGTTTTCAGGGACCCGAAATCATGATAAAAGCAGTGTGTATCCACGAAAATCAATGTCACTTTTTCATTTTGTTAAAAACTTGTCTTCTATTTAAATAAAGATGCAAGAGGTATTAAGCCGGTTGATCTCTGTTTAATGTGTAAAAGCAACAGACCGAAATAAAACAAATAGATTGCATAAAAATAATAATATAATAAATGAGCGTGTCGTTATTCAATAAATGAGTATGGGTGTACAAATTTGGTATACTACGAGTAGCACACCCCTTTTTTGTACCACCTACGCAAATTGATGGTACGAGGGCGACCGCAAAACTAACTGGCCTGGCACATTTTCTGTTTTACTAGCAACTTTTTTTGTTTTTTAAAAGCAATCTTTTATAAGCCATCTGTCAAAATTTCCGAAATATTTAATGATTATTTTCATTGTTACAGGTGATTGAAGTAAACAAGTTTTATAATTTTTGAAAAATGGAAAATAAAGAGTTTCGTGCGGTAATTAAACACTTTTATATGAAAGGTTATACGCCACAATTAATCAAAGCTGAATTGAATTCTGTTTATGGTAATAACGCACCATCATACTCCACCGTGAAATCCTGGGTTCAAGAATTTAAAATGGGTCGTTCAAGTACGGAAGATGAACAACGCTCTGGAAGACCGAAAACTGCTACTACTATTGAAAACATTAGAAAAATATTTAATGAAGTGACTAAAGATAGACGAATAAAGCTTAGACAACTTGCTGATATTGTTAAAATACACGAAAAACATGTTTGGAGTATTTTACATGATGAACTCCACATGAAAAAGCTATCCGCAAGATGGGTGCCGCGTTTGTTGACATTGCCCCAAAAAATCGTCCGTTGGACCAATTCCGAGGAGCTTTTAGCGATTTATCAGCGTAATCCAATAGAGTTCTTGCGCCGATTCATAACTGTTGATGAAACATGGATCCATTACTACATCCCAGAATGCAAAGAACAGTCAAAATAATGGATAGAAGCTGGTAAAAGTGGTCCCAAGAAGGCGAAAACTGTTAAGTAATGGCCACAGTATTTTGGGATGCAAGGGGTATAATATTTATCGATTATCTTGAGAAAGGAAAAACTATAAATAGTGAATATTATTGTGCATTATTGGATCGGTTGAGTAAAGAAATCAAGATAAAACGACCGCATTTAGAAAAAAAAAGTTCTTTTTCATCAAGATAATGCTCCTTCACACACTGCATTTTTAACTCAACAAAAACTGGCCGAATTACGATTTGAAATTGCTCCACATCCACCATATAGTCCAGATTTAGTTAGCTCCTTCTGATTATTTCTTGTTTCCAAATTTAAAAAAATTTCTCGGTGGCAAAAAATTTTTGCCAATAGCGAGGTTATTGCTGAAACTGAGGCATTTTTGAAGGTCTTGAAAAATCTAATTTTTCGGATGGAACTAAAAAAACTTGAAAAATATTTGATGAAGTGGAAGAAGTTGGAAGAAGATTATGTTTAAAAATAAACAATAATAATTCCAAAAAAAAACTGTTCTTTTTATGTTAGGCCATTTACATTTGCGGTCTCCCTCGTAGATACTTGAATTACCTGATGTGTATTAGTTTTCTTATCACTTTTATTTATTTTTAATAAAATTTTCTTTCAAGAAAGCTTGTTTTTTATTTCAAAAAATGGTTATTTGATTTTCCCGAAGGAAAAATTAGTCTTAATTCGATTTTTTTTTATATTAAATAGTCGAAAAGTCTTTGTTAATTTAATTTAATTTCTTTGTCGAAATGTCTACTTTTTATCAGAATAATATAACCCTAGTACACTTCATTTGGTACGGATTTAAAGTACAACGGATCTGAGAAAGCGTTTTAGGACCCACATCTGGTTTGAACAAATCCAATCCAAATACAATTTAGGGACTCTGTTATTTGTTAAGTTTTTAAAAAATTTGCTTATTGTACATTGAACAGGGATTAACTGGCTTAGGACCTCTTGCATCTATATTAAAATAGAAGACAAGTTTTCAGGGACCCGAAATCATGATAAAAGCAGTGTGTATCCACAAAAATCAATGTCCCTTTGCCATTTTGTTAAAAACTTGTCTTCTATTTAAAAAAAATGCAAGAGGTCTTGAGCCGGTTAATCCCTATTCAATGTGTAAAAGCAACAGACCGATATAAAACAAATAGATCGCAAATAAATTAATAATATAAAAAATGAGCATGTCGTTATTCAATAAATGATTATGGGTGTAAAATATTTGGTATACTACGAGTATCACACCCCTTTTTGGTACCACCTACGCAAATTGAAGGTACTATATCTCTTTTTTTTTTGTTTTCTTGCAATATTTTCAATTCTACAGAATAATGGATCCCTAGCCAGCAATGAGAATATGAAAATTTAAAGATAAAAAGTAAAAACGTGTTGTTATTCCAAAAATAAGTGTTTTAAACAGAATACTCCCCCCCATCCCCAAAAAAAAGTCCCAATTTTTTATTTAATTTGTATATTTAACGATTTAAATTATTTATTCTGTTATTTTAGCAGGTTTTTTTTTTAAACTTGGTGTTTACTTTTGAATCTAATAAAGTTTGTATGCACAAGTGGAACGATGTTTGCTTAGGCATCAAATTGGTAAATGACAAATTGGTATGATAAATTATTAAAGGAAAGTGAAATTTTAAACCAAATTAGTCCGGCTACTTAAGGGTAATGTGACAATTAACAGGTGTTAAATACAGAGTTATTTTTTCAAAATAAAAAAAAAAATATTAAATCAAGGACATTTAATGCCATTTATTTTTTAATATAATTTCCTTCAAATGTTGGCCGCAACTAAGCCTCAGGTTGTCTATTCTGAGGGTCTAGTTTTGGATGACTTGTTCGAGCATTTCGACCGGTAAGGCATTAATGACACGTGTAATTTTGGCTTCCAAAACCTAAATCGCCAGCATAGACTTTGGACTTTACGTAGTCCCAAAGATAAAAGTCTAATGGTGTCATCACATCACACGATCTAGGTCTAGTCCAAAAACCTGAAATATACTGCTCTTCGAAATGACCTCTCAAGAGATCCACTGTTTGAGCAGCAGTATGGCAAGTGGCACTGTCATGTTAAAATTAAATTTCCTCCTGTAGAAACCAAATGTCGACCTCCTGTAGAAACCAAATGTCGTCAAGATTATGACAAAAAATCCGATATCATTGCGCGATAGCGAACATCATTCAAGGTTACGTTCCGGCCATCATAATTTTTGACAAACTATGGACTGATAATTCTACCAACCCATAAACCGCACCAAACCGTAGTTTTCGCGGTGTAAGTCTTTCCATGATGAAATCGCAAACAATACGGAAAAAAATAATGTTTAACAGAACTCACGCGTAATCTGTAAAAAAAAACCCTATTTAAAAAAATGCCTTTAGATTGGTCACCCGTTACATTAAATGAATTTTTGAAGTTTTGGCTACATGTAATAAAAAAAAACATCTACTCTCTTATCGGTCATAGATTTTAGGCTATTCAAAAAAAAATGGTTAAAAAACATTTTCTTTATAAATCGCCCCACTATATCGATTTTTGTTTCCATTCGGAACATAAATTACTCATTAAATTATATTAAAAAAATTATTTTATTTTTTTGAAAAAAGAACGAAAGCGAACAGTTTATTTATCTTGAAGATATTCGGAATTTATTTTCGACGATCTATTCTAAAATGATAAAATTTGTAATTTGACCATTTTATGCAACATTTATACAATTATTATTTTTATAGTTGACCTTTTGTTTTTTATTTTTCAGTTATTGTTAGGCTTGATTTCATAAAAAGGTGAAATAATTGGACATTTTTTTCCCTTTTTCGAAAAAAAAAATGAAAAGGACACTCCAATCTTAGAGATATGTTCTACTTAAATAAACGCCATACGATTTAAGTAAGAAATCTCATCATGAAAATTCGGTAAAACGAAGGAAAGTTTACCAATTTTTAACTTATTTTATGTGGTATAACATTGAAAAATAAAAATTTCCTTGTCCTAAATAAATAAAAAATAACTGGGACCTACGTCTTGACTATAATCACCTTAGTCTTTCATTTCTAGAAGAAATCATTCCACTTCGCTTTTGGTGTTGATAATAAATTGGCCAGCTATGCTATTAACACCCATGTTTACTATGAACAACGGTGTGATATAACGGGTGCTCCATCTTAAGGTATTTTTTTTATTTTTCAATAGGGTTTTTTCTTTAGGTTTTTTTCTTTTCAGTTTTGTTTGTCATTTTATCATGGAAAGACTTACACCGTTGCCGATTTAGTGTTCAGAAGCTCGTAGAAGATCCGATGTTTTCCAAATGTTTGACCAAAATGTTGTTAAGTGATGAGGCTCCTTTTTGGCTCAACGGCAATAAACAAAATTGCCGTATTTCGGCTGAAGAGCAACCAGAAGTGGTTCAAGAGTGCTATTATACTCAGAGAAAACCACGATTTGATGCAGGTAATGGGCTGATGGAATTATTATTATTTTTTCAAAAACTGTGAATGATGCTTGCTATCCCTCCATGATATCGGACTTTTTGTTAACTAAAATCGAAGCCTGGTGTCTTGGCGACATTAGGTTTCAATAGGACAGTGCCACTTGCCATACAGCCGCTCAATGGATCTATTAAGAGGCGAATTTCACATTTTGGACCAGTGAGTTGGCCTCATAGATCGTGTGATATCACACCCTTAGACCTTTTTCCTTGGGGCTACATAAAGTCTAAAGTCTATGCTGACAAACCAGCTACGATTCAGGTTTTGGAAGTCAATACGACGCGTGTCATTAACGCCATACCGAACGAAATAATCGAGCGGGTCATCCTAAATTGGACCCTCAGAATGGATACCCCGAGGAGCAGTTAGGGCCAACATTTAAAGGAAATTATATTTAAAAAATAAATGCCATAAAATGTTCTTTCGAATGAACAATAAAGATTTCACACTTGATTTGATTTTTTTTTTATTTAAAAAAAAACCCTCTAGATTGATCACCCAATATTTAATTGATAACTTTGCACATTTTTTTTAGAAAATTCACCACAATGGGAAAATTTAAGACAGGACAGACCTATACGTACAGGGTGTCCGCCAGGAAGGCATACTACTTTGTTTGCCGCCATTTTGGTAAACATTAGTCTTGACAGTTCATATTTGGCAGTCGTGAAGTAGAGACGTGGCAAATTTATTATGGAAAAATATTCAATAAATCTCTAAACATTTTATCAAATTCAATCATCGATTACTGTGACGATGAGAAAGTTACGTGAAATTTTTAGGAGAAAGAACGTGCCAACAAAACGCAATATTTATCGTGAAGTGAATGATTTCGAAGGAAGAGGGTCTGTAGCTGATAGGCCCAAACATGGACCACAACGTACTGCAAGATCAACATTACTGCTACTCAAGAAAGTGTTCAAAACAATCCATTAACCTCAATTCGACGCCGTGCTGAATCTAATGAAAAATGTGCTCAAAAGGGCTAGTATTTGCGAGGTTAACAGAGGCGGACATTTATCTGATATTGTATTCCATACATAATTGTTGACATTAAATAAAACCATTATCAATACGAGGGCTGCTATATATTTCTGGCCTAATAATGAAAATGCGAGTATTTATCATCAAAAATGTTTTTTTTGTTTTCCAACGTATTCTCCAGCATGATTTATACACTTTTGCATGCGCTCAAACCAATTGTCGAAGCACGTTTTCCACTCCGATTGAGACACCTCCAAAACATGGTTTTTGAACGCTTCAACATCATCTTCTGGCGAAGAAAATCGTTGAGCACTCATTTTTTTCTTGATGTGCGGGAATAAAAAGACGTTATTGGGTGCCAAGTCAGGGCTGTACGGCGGATGACCCATCAATTCGACGTTTTGGCCGGTCAAAAAGGCACTGGTTTGAGCCGATGTGTGAGAGCTCGCATTGTCACGGTGCACAATGATTCGTATTCTCTTGTTCGTTTTTAGAATTTCTCCGAAGACTTTAGGCAAATAAATTGTGGTGTACCACTCAGAATTGACCGTCCTACGTTGCTCAAGCGGTACAGTCGCCACATGACCAGCTTTGCCGAAGAAACAGGCGACCAGTTGCTTCAAAGTGCTTCTTCCACGAACAACTTTCGTTGGATATGGCTCGTCTTCGAAAACCCACGCGGTTGATTGCTGCTTTGTTTCGGGCTCATGCGCATAGATCCATGATTCTTCACCCGTGACAATCTTATAAACGTCTTTTGAAGCAAAGCGATCGCATTTTTTCAAAATTTCTTTGCACCAATCGACACGAGCCGTTTTTTGAACGATTGTCAAATTGTGCGGGATCCAACGAGAACAAACCTTTTTTACGACCAGGTGTTCATGCAATATCGAATGTATGCTGGTGAAGATGCCTCTAACTCACGGTATGTCACATGACGATCTTACATTATCAGTTCACACACGGCATCAATGTTCTCTGGCACAACGGTCGTTTTTGGACGACCTTTACGGCCTTCGTCTTTGAGCGAGCGTCGGCCACGATTGAATTCATTGAATAAGTTTTTCACAGTGCTATAGGATGGTGCGTTATCGCCATACAAAGATTTAAGTTCATCGATGCACTCTTGTGATAATCCACGTCGAAAATTGTGAAAAATGATTGCACGAAAATGTTCACGAGTTAATTCCATTTTTTTGCCAAATTGATTTTTTCAAGTCACTGTAAACAACACAAATGATGGTCGTACGCTTAAACGTTCTGAGTACGTTTATGCTAAAAAATGTCAAACTTTCCAATGGAAATGTCAGATGACGCCAGGCAGCACTTGTGCCAGAAATATATATAGCAACTCTCGTATAAGATCCATTCTCTATAATTTAATCAAAAATTATAAACAAACAAAGAAGTATATCTTCCCGACGGACACCTTGTAGTATACCTTTCCGGCGGACACCCTGTACATCACATATATCAGAACCTTAATCAATCAATATGTTCTAATTACATTGGAGTTCGGCATAGCTGCACCAAAGCGAAATTTATCAAATTGTATACAAAAAGTATTTAATGTGTGGCTTCCAGAGAGAAAGAACTTAAAGTCGAAAGAGACCTATTTGAAAACATGCCATCAACATACTTATAGTTTAATTTTATCAGGGTTTATGGTAATGTGCCTATCATTCTCATGTATTTTTGTAATACGTCAATTTTTATGTGCGCTCTTCAAACTGAACCTGATATAATTTTAAAAAAAGAAAAAACAATTTAAGTAAATACGTGTAACATTGTTTTTTTTTTGGGTAAAGCCAGACTATCAGATGTTGGACACAGCAGTGATGGAACGTTATTTGTGGTCTGACAATTGTTTCCAAAATCGAAAGACGTGCCGAAAAAAACAAAAGACTTAAGAACTGAACATGATATCATGATTTAAATGAAAGAAGGTTTTCCAAGGTTCTCACTAACACCACCCCTTTCCACAGCAACCCAGTAAACCAAATTGGCCGACTATGTCTGATATCAGACAATTCTGAACAATATCTGAACTCTATCGACAATTCTTACCGAAATAGTTACAAATTCTGTTCGATTTGTCTGAGGATTTTTTATTTATTATGTTAAGAAATATCTAAACGTATTCGGCCCGAATTCTGTTAGACTTGTCTGTGGGATTTTTATTAAATTTTTGTTCAGACTTCTCTTATCGAACTCGCAACGAATTCTGAACTATTTATCTGAGTTAGTCTATTCACGCAGAAAAAAAGTATGGTTGTGATGACAATATTCGAAGAGGAAATACTATTGTTGGGTATATGGTTGTGCTACAACAATATTATGGTCCTCACAACAGTAGTATGATTCAAATACAACCATACTATGATCCTCACAACAATAGTATGATTCACACATAACCATACTTTGATCCCCACAACCATAGTATGATTCACACTCAACCATACTATGATCTCCACAACCATAGTATGATCCTCACAACCATAGTATGTTTCATATACAACCATAGTATGGTCCTCACAACCATAGTATGATTCACACGCACCCATGTTGTGATCCCTACAACCATAGTATGATCACACACAATTAAACTATGACCCCCAATATTATTTAATAGAATTTGTTTGAGTTGTCGACAATAGATTTGATCCCCCAATATTATTTATTAAAATTGGTTTAAGTTGTCAACAATAGATTTGAATTAGGAAAATTATTCAAAAATTCATTAAATTTAAAATATTAGGAGTGATTTATTTCACAGTAGAAAAAATAAGTTTAAATAAACGTAAGCGTTTTTATTAAAAATATTTCAGATATACAAAGCCCAAACAGCTTGTGTAAAAAATTTAAATTTCGTTAAAAAAGTACTATTATTGCATTAGATCCGTACCAATAACATTTATTCTAAAAAGCATATTTAAATGAAGAAAAATTACAATCATACAGTATGATTGCCGTAATCACATAATTGTTAACATAAAACCCGAAAAACAATACTTTTGTCGCACCAACCATATTTATATTGTTGCTATAACCATATTGTCATTTTTAAATTTGGCAATAATACCATTGTTACATTTCAACAATATTAATATTGCAACAATTATACTATTGTTAAAAATAAATTCAGTTAACAATGCTATGGTTGCGGCGAACATACTTTTGTTATGGAGAACATATTATTATTGCCGTGACCATGTAGTAACCATGTTTTTTCTCTGCGTGTTCGTTTAAAATTGTTATTTGCTTCATATTTTACAGCTATTGTTCTTGTGTTCAGACATGCCGGAACTAATTCTGAACGAACTCTTAACTGTTTGTCTGAGGTATTTTTATATTTCAAATTCAAATTCTGAACGTTTGGTTAGCTTGGCTGTGCGAGGGATTTGTATGGTGTTCGGAGGAAAATGTTACTGCTGGCAGTTCTCGTTAAATGCAACACGGGTTGCCCTTAAGTGTATAGCCACTAAACATAGTTACAGCACAATTATTGCTTGCGAAACTGCAGACACCCCTGCTTGTAACTAAAAGTCTTTCCGAACGCTTTTTGAAAATATTTTACAACTTTTTTTTGTAGAACAAAAATATTTTCTTCTTTTTGAGTGTTTACATTCAGAATTTACCATGACATAAGCTCAGAATTCGTTCAGAATTCGGTTCATAATGTCGGTAAAAACATCAGAATTTAATAAGACTTAATGCCAGAATTCTGACCGAAGTCGTTCAGAATTAGTTCAGAATTCGATACGACAAATCGAAGAAAGAATTCTGACCGAATTCTGAAGGTTTGGTTTGCTGGGAAGTTACAAACCCCTCGACTAACTTAAAATGCTGACCTCACCTATCCTGGATACGATTGACCCATGAGCGGATCGTAGAACAACAGCTACAAACATAACGCAAGTATCAAGTGCCCCACACAAATAAGCTAGCCTGACAGACACACAGTCGTTAGATCGATTATTAGCCGAATGAGATTTGTTTTAATGTCGCAGCTACCATCCATACCGCTCCCTTACATCTTCCGACACTCACATGCGCAGCCAGTAAGACACATACCTTCTCACGTACTCACACTGACGTCCCCCCATCGCACAAAGTGGGCAACAAAAATTGATTATCGTTCACACACAACTGAAGTTCCCCCTTTTCTCAATGCTGTCGTCATTTTTGAAATATTTTTTTTATAAATACGACACATGCGACTAGAAGTTAACCATTTAACCCACAACATCTAATGGGCGTAAAACTCACGTACGACGCAACCAACAACAGGCAGTCGCAATCTGTACAGAAATAAAACGGAAACGGAACGGTATTAAACGATAATAACGGATGATAAAGAAATTGAATATATAAAAATAAACTTTTAAATAAAAATAATAAATAGTTTGAACAAAAAACACTCACACAATGTTTGTGCAAAAAGTGGTGAGTTTTCAGTTGTTTAAAAAAAATGAATCAAAGCGAGGTGTAATATTGAAACAAAAACTCTTGAGTTTAAAGGATAGATTACTGTGAATGGATAAACACTCAGCAGAATAATTCAAAAAAAAAACTATTAAAAGGGTTACAACAAAAACACATGCACCCAGAGGACTGAACAAAATCCAACTACAGAAAAATGTGAAATTTAAATATTAAAACTCAACTAGTGTTAAATCAAAATCCAGAAAACTAACAAAGTTTTTAAGCTCGCCCCTTTCTAAGCAATGTTGTAGTGCATTTTCAAAACAAATTGAATGAACATTGGATTTTTCTGTAAAATATATATAAAAAATTCAAGGACAATTTAAAGCAATTTCTACATTTTCTTACACCGAAAATCCTTTCAACAAATCTAAATGACGTTATAGATTTTAAACTCCCGAAACTAAATCAGTTCTGCTCATTTAGGAACAAACGAGGAAGTTCTCGTAAATCATACTGGCCTGCTAAAAAAGCCTTTGCCTGCTTAAAAGCTCTTCGATCTAGCGTGTCATGTGCTGGAGACTTCTGATTTAGTCGGCCAAACAAGTTACTCTGTACAGGGTGATTCATTTACGACCAGCGTATTCCTTGGCTCATTTCATGAAAATATGAAATGGCAGCGGTTTGAAAATTTTTGAATTGGTGATCGGATGGTACTAGGGTAAAATTGCTTAGTTCTTAACCAGTGGTCGGATTATTTTTTCTCCTAAAAGATTGAAATTACCTAAACGAAGCCCAGAGGTCCTACCGTTTTAAAGTTATGAATATTTGACGAAAATGCAAAATTTTTTTTTTGGAAGTGAACACAATTTTTTTCATTTCAGTCAAAAAGTCATAACTTTGGAACGGTTGGACCTCTGGGCTTCGTTTCGGTAATTTTGGAAAGGTATGAGGTAGGGCTATCTTTTAAACTTTTTCGTGCTAAGTGTGCTTTTTGTGTCATTTAAACGCAGACAAAGCTTTTTACGCTCCGTATTTGCAACACTTCCTTGGCACATTTAATTACAGCCAGTCAAACGTAAAATAATACTTATATTAGGGTGGGTCGATTTAGCAATCGATATTGTGCCATCGATTTTTCAATAGCTTTTGGCATGAGAAAAAAAAGTTCCATTACGACTCAAAAAAAATCATTTTCGAGGCGCCCAAATTTAAATTTTTAGACCTTTTCCTCAACTTTTGTTTTTTAGGTTTTTTAGTAGGTAGTAATTTTTTTTTTTTAAATACATATTACCTTTCCAAGGTGCCATACAATACATTGCCACATACAATACAATATAACATATGAGCGCGTGAAAATAAAAATTCGACTGAGAGAATCGTAGAGGATCGCGAATCGATACATCGTAGTGGAACAAATTTTGCATCAAAGGGCGGAAGCCATTGAAACTAAGAAAATCGTTTCAGATTTGGATTCAGCTTAAACACATATATTCAGTTACGGGCAGAAAAATAGGGTTACTTAAAGTTTTTGGGTAGAAACTAAAAAAAAATATTCTTTTAAGCATCAAATGTTTGTTTTTCATTGATTTTAATTGCTTATTTTGAAGATCCGTGTTATATATGTGACGCGCAAAATAGAGAGGGACCTAAGGCTAAAAACCAGTTCTGTTCAGGAGAGCCATTTTAAAGATTAGGTCCCTTTCTGTTTGCGCTTAGAATCGTCGACTTCACTTTCATAAAACGCGCAAATCTCTGGGAGGGAACACTTTTGGGGCATGGGATCGGTCTCATTCGATGCTCAGATGTTGTCCACATCAAAAAAGTCAAAAGTTGATGAAAAGTTTTGTTCAGGAGAGCCTCATTCGATGCTCAAATGTTGTCCACATCAAAAAAAAAGTGAAAAGTTGATGAAAAGTTTTGTTCAGGAGAGCCATTTTAAAGATTAGGTCCCTTTCTATTTCATTTCTTTATTGACATCTAATTCGAAGCCCATTGGGCTTATTAAAGCTAAATTACAATATGCATCAAAATGTTAAATAGAAGATCATAAACTACTAGAAAAAATTCAGTATAAAATCAAAAAAAATAATATAAATTAAAATAATCCTAATTTTTCCTAATAAAAGAGAAAAAAACCTCATGAAAGCATATAAGTGATAATCAAGAAACCAAAGAAAAAAAAACACAAGTAAAAGCATTACTCTGTACTTGAGCGAAAATGTTCCATTAAATGTTTACGAAATGTCATGGAAGACAAATTAAACGTTTTTAAACTGCTTGGCAAAATGTTAAATAGTCGGGCTACTCTTACGAGGAATGATCGATCCATAAGCGGTGTTACCTTTGGAATAATTAACTGTCTGTTGCGAATTGAGTGACTGAAGACAAATGAATTTGCTAGGAACACAGGAGATTGAAGTTTGTATATCTTGTAAAAAAAATATAGCAACCGAAGGTGCACAAATTTCACAAAAGACCATCATAAAAAGTCATTCACAAACGGCGATATGTGAGCATACGGTTTAACAGAATATACATAGCGCATAACTCAATGAAGCACTGTCTTTATAATATTCACATTACTTTGAGTAGTTCCTGTATATACCTCTAGGCAGTACAAAATATTTGCATTTTTAAGCCATGAACCAGTTTTGTTTTTACCCAACGAGGTAAAACTAAATTGCTGTTGTATAGTTGACGAAGTGTGAAACTAATACGTGAAGCAATACTGCGAATATGCTGCTCAAAGCAACATTTGTTATCCAGCACTATTCCCAAACACGTAATACTCTGAACGAATTCTATAGATGTACCATTGTATTGCAAATCTAGGTTGATAGAAGATGATGATGAAAACAGTATTGCCTTTGTTTTAGAAGGATTAATACTAAGCTTGTTAGAGGACATCCATACGCTCAATAATTTTAAAACATAACTAGTTTTGGCTTGTAAAACATCCAAATACTGGATTTCTCCGCAAAATAATAGCTGAACATCATCAGCAAAAGAGTATGGTGTACACCAATCGCCTAGACTTTTGAAAAGGTCATTAATAAACAGCACAAACAAATTTGGACCAAGAACAGAGCCCTGAGGGACCTCACTCCTAACAGCCAAAACAGTCAATGCGACTCCATTGACACGAACAAACTGCTTTCTACCACATAAATTTCCGCTTAGAATCGTCGACTTCATTTTTTATAAAACGCGCATATCTGCGGGAGGGAACCCTTCTGGGGCATGGAACGGTCTCATTCGATGCTTAGATGTTGTCCACATCAAAAAAGAGAAAAAAATGAAAATTGATTTTTTTACCCTTAGGTCGGTCCCTTTCTCTTTGCGCTGACACATACAGTTCACTTAGAAACATAAAAACTCATCACTTACACTGATTTTAAACGGACAAAAAAATAGTGTTGTTATAAAACACAAGATGAAAAATAAAAATTGTCTATAAAACTTTTAATGTAGAGCTAATAATTGGCAGCATAACCTTTATTACATTTTGTTGGCATCAGTTGGTCCTTGAAATACTGGCAAGTCCTTTTTAGAATAGAATACCTTGCGTATTGAATGTATTCCCCATGATTCATCCTTATATTTTGATATTGTTCTAATTTTTTTTCTTCACTATTTTCTAGAAATATTCTATAGGATTAAGATCTGGGAATTCTGCAGGACATGTAATATAAGTACATTTATATTGTTCTCCCAAAATCAATTTTGTTACAGGACTCGAAGTGTGATTTGTGTCGTTCTCCTTATGAGATATATTAAGGTCTCTTTCCCTTAAATAGAAAATAAATTTTGCGAGTAAGAAAATCTCTAAACCATGTAGTCGTTGAGAATCAAGATAGGGGAGTATAAGAAAAGTTTCTCCGTTTGTTCGTTCCTTAACAGAATATTGAGGAAGACAAATTTTATTTTGTAGCTTGTAGAGCGACAGGTACTCAAATTAAAAAAAAATTGTTCGACTTCAAATAGTGATCAGCAACTTATACATATTCCGCTGGATCGACGAAAACGATAGAGTTGACTACCCTGCTATCTGCAGGAAGCCTTAGAGTACTACAATGTACCCTTTTGAGAAACTGCAAAACATCACGTGAACACAGAAGGTCATTAAAAAAATTAGACACACGAGGTCTTTTAAAAAATATATAAAATAAGAAGATGAAAGAACAGAACGCAGACTATGTTTAGGACAAGTTTAGTTTACTGCAAGGATGCTTAGCAGCTAATATTTGTATTGTATTTAACATTTTAAATTTGCATCGGTTGTAAAAAATGTACTGATAATTTTTTAAAACTTCTGGTGTTATCGGAAAGGCAAGGTTGAACTTTGTCATATAATAATGAAACACCATCCGATGCGTTTTCTCTTCGCTCAATGGGTTGAAGATTGTTTGGCAGGCAATGAAGAATTTTACCGAAAATCGTGTTGTCAGATCAAGCTCATTTTCATCTCGGTGGCTATGTCAATAAGCAAAATTGATATGGGGTTCAGAGAACCCACATGTGACTGTTGAGAAGCCAATGCATCCACAACAAGTCAATGTTTGGTGTGAATTTTGGGCTGGCGTCATCATTGGGCCATTTTTCTTCGAAAATGAGCAAGGAACCGCCATTACCGTCAACGGTGAGCATTACCGTGCCAAGCTCAACGAATTTTTGTTTCCCAAGATTTAAGAGAATGACATGGAGGACATTTGGTTTCACACACAGCTCACGCAACCATAGATATTTAACGCACTGTTTTTGAAAATTGAATAATTAGCCAAAATTGTGATACACATAAGTATTTGACCGCCTGGAGCTGTGATAATTTTCTATGGATAATTTTCTGTGGGCAGCAATTAAGGACGATTCAAGCGTTAAAACATGGAATAAATGTTGCCATTGAAGAGATCCATCCCGAAACAATGACGAGCCAGTTGCGGTAGACATATGAATGATATTGTGTTCCATTATTAAATGACAAAGTTCAAACTTTCCAATAAAACCAGAAATTTAAAAAAATTATCAGTACTTTTTTTGCACCCGATTCACGTTTACAATTTTAAGTCGTCCATCCTGTAGGTATCAAGGAATAACTGAAAAATCCAATTAATACAGGTTTTAATGAAACAAGTTCACCTATCGATGTTGTCAGAACTTAATCAATTCCCACAACATTTCACATAGCTTAGAGATGGATATCTAACTCGTTAAGACTTTGGCATTTACGAGGTGGAAACCCGCTGCTGAAAAATTGTTAGATGTTCTTAGCCGGGGTTAAAACTGGGTTTTCTGGTATGATAGTCGTGCACACTAACTTCAGACCATGGCGTTCACTATACTACGGCGGTATAAACTCTTGAGATTTTTAAATTGTTCTACACAACGTTCTTTATGATGTCAGATGCTAGACGTTAACGATAGGATTCTTCAAATTTTCTTTAGCCTAGGGTGATAATATTTCGGAATAGGGTGTTTAAAGTCATGTTTAAAAAGTAAGTTACAAGGAACAACCTTTAAAAAGCCATTTTAAACATATTTGAAATTGTTTTTATCTAAACGTGATGAGTGGATACTATAGAAATATTCATCAAGCATAACCTCTTAAAATACATATTGTAAAACGAGCACTGAGTTTCTCCAAAATATCAGAATTGTACGGAAATAGTCTTGCTAATGGCTCAGAACCTCATATAATTGCCCAATTCTTAACACATTCTAGCATTTGGCAACAGGCAATCATACACAAAAGTTTTCCCCTCAACACATGCCAAAAAAGCGAGACTTTTTCTAATAATCTAGCAAACTCCAATGCATATACAAAAATTAAATTCGATTATTTATTTGAATTAGTAGTCACCTGTTAATTGGAAAAATAAATATTGGGCGGCAACGAAGAAAACAAAACATAATCACAATAACGCTAGACATGGACCTGAACATGGACCTGAACATTATACAGAGGAGCGGCGGAGGCATACAAACGGAAATAACTTTGGCGTTTTCTTTTTCTTCATGTTTCGCAAGTACTTGCAGCACTACTGCCACAGCAGCAGCGCTTTAGCTTTGAATACTCGTACCTCTACAAAGATGCGGTCGAACGTGATTTACGTACACTAAATGGCACGGCGAAATGAAATAATCTACAAAGACCGCCATCGCCATCTCACTTTTTTATATCGAAATTTTAGAGATATGAAAAATATTAAATGTTATTTACTTTAGGCCGTCAAAGGATCACCTTGAAAGTTTCTAATGTGTAAAAACAATGTGAGCATGGGGTCGTTGTAATTTATGTTTATTTTTGGAATACGTTATTATGAAAATAATAATTCGTTGTTACTGCAAATATATGGGCCACCTTGGCAATGATACCGCGCTACTCCAAGGGCCTGGCAAGTAATAAGCGTTTCAAAAACATCAATGAAAGCCGAATGGATTAAAAATCTAAACTAATGGACATGTGGGTAGTGATAAGTAATGAAATTTCCCTACTAGTACAAATATGACAATACTTTTAAGATCTGGCTACTTGAGTCCTAGGGGCAACGAATTAAGTCAACGTTAAATCTGTTAGATCGCATATTTCTCCAGTAATTTGCAGAAATAAGAGTAATCTTATTTATAGTCTCTGTGGTTATCGTGCACGACTATGGCACATATAAACCCAGGTTCAAATTAGAAAAACTTTCCAAAATTTCTCTGGATTAAATCTTAATTTGCTTAAAGTGTGACCGCTTTCTGTTAGAAAAAGAAAATAATCCAAGCCCATTTAGCAAGTGCACATACTTATTTTTAAAATAGTAAAGATAAAGGCCGTTGAGCATGTTAAACTTCTGGCGAATTTTCGATCCTTATAAATTTTAACTTCTTGACCCCAATTCAGTTTTAAATCATTCGCAATAAAAATCTTAAATCGTTGCAAAGTTGCAACTAAGCGACTAAACGCGATTCCAGCTTAACAATGTACCCAGGAGATTTTAACAAGTAAATCGTTTTTTAAAAACTGTTAAAACTAAAAATGTTGTCAAAAAAATGAACTCTTACAATTTGCAGAAATTTTTGTTTAGTTTGTCATTTCCTCAGAACCCATTTCCCTGAACCCATTTATCTTTTTTCAAATACCAACTAGAAGCTACAAGTCCGCTTAATTGTTTCTGTTTAACTGATATAGCTGAAATATAAATATTTTTTAACAATGTTTTCCGCGAAACCTATTCTTTGGAGCTCATATATACGAGGGTTGCTACATATATTTTGCTGACCTAGGCAAGTGTTGTCTGAAACCATCTGATCATTTTCGATCATTTTTACAACTTTCGACGTGGATTATCACGACAAGAGTACATCGATGAACTTAAATCTTTGTATGGTGATGAAGCTCCATCCTAAAGCAATGTGAAAAACGGGGTTAATGGATTCAATCGTGGCCGACGCTCGCTCAAAGACAAAGGTCTTCCAAAAACGGCCGTTGTGCCAGAGAAAATTGATGCCGTGCGTGAACTGATAATGCAAGATCGTCATGTGACATGCCGTGAGATAGAGGCATCCTTGGCCATTTCTTCCACCAACATACATTAGATATTGCATGGACACCTGGCCGTAAAAAAGGTTTGTTCTCCTTCGATCCTGCACAATTTGGTAATTGCTCAAAAAAAGGCTCGTGAAATTTTGAAAAAATAAGATCGCGTTGCTTTAAAGACGTTTATAAAATCGTCACAGGTGACGAATCATGGATCTATGAGTATGAGCACGTAACAAAACAGCATTCGACCGTGTGGGTCAAAGACGAGCCAAATTTAACGAAAGTTGTTCGTGGAAGAAGCACTTCGAAGCAAATGGTCGCCTGTTTCTTCGGCAAAACGGCGACTGTTGGCGACTGTTCCGCTTGAGCAACGTAGGAGTTTATTAAACCTAATAAACTTCATTTGGCCATTCATGTAAGGTAAAAGCGCGTCTCGATTAACAGTCACCATTTAAACCATAATTAGACAACAAAATTATGATTCGCTAAGAACTACAAGCACAAGTGAAGTGGATACGTGTCGGGCTATGATTACATCAGGCTATGATTACATCAGAAATTATAATCCCGATAATGTCAGTTTGACAGTTGCAAGCGTATATTTGTTACATTACAATCTTACTTACTGAATTCCCTCAACATTCTATTAAGAAACAAACAGGGAAGCTGTGCACGATATAATTTTTTCACTGACCGGAACCTATTTTAAAGTTGATGGCTCTGAACGGCTTTTTGAGAATTTTTTACATGGAAAAATCAAAATTATTTTTGTTTACATTGCTTATCTACATGTTAAACTATAATAAATGAAAACAACTATCGTTTTAGAGACAACTTAAAATGTATAATAAAAGTTCTGACGAATAACAATACAGGACTATATATAGCGCACCTAAATGCCCAAAGCCTGAACAAAAAATCGACGAATTTCACTTTTCCTGCATGTCGTTGATGTTGTTTGTGTATCGGAAACATGGTTTCAACCTACTTTTAATGATAGGATTTAATGATAGGATATACACTAACGGTGGCGGTTAAATCTGGTATAAACTGCTTAACTAAAACTAAATCAATCCAGAACTGTGACTTGGAATATATTTTTATGGAACTAACATCATTTGGAAACAATACGTTATTTATTGGTTGTGTCTACAAAATGAACTGCAATACTGAATTTAACTCATTAATCTCCACCATCGAAAGTCTGTCGTTTGACTTTAAAGATGCCATCATTGCTGGCGACATTAACAGTAACTTATTGGTAGAAAGCAACCTGGAAAGTGCCATGTAAATTCTGGGTTTATTACCAACAAATACCTCTGATCTGACTCACTTTACTAAAACATCTTCTACTCGATTGAAAGTTTTCTTCGTAAGTGATACGTCAAAATACTGTTCAGCTATCAGCTCCTGGATTTTTAAAACATGATCTAATTTTTCTAAACTACGATTTCAATCTCACACGAGGGCGACCGCAAAACTAACTGGCCTGGCACATTTTCTGTTTTACTAGCAACTTTTTTTGTTTTTGTTTTTTAAAAGCAATCTTTTATAAGTTATCTGTCAAAATTTCCGAAATATTTAATGATTATTTTCTTTGTTACAGGTGATTGAAGTAAACAAGTTTTATAATTTTTGAAAAATGGAAAATAAAGAGTTTCGTTTATATGAAAGGTTATACGCCACAATTAATCAAAGATGAATTGGACTCTGTTCATGGTGATAATGCACCATCATACTCCACCGTGAAATCCTGGGTTCAACAAATTAAAATGGGTCGTTCAAGTACGGAAGATGAACAACGCTCTGGAAGACCGAAAACTGCTACTACTATTGAAAACATTAGAAAAATATTTAATGAAGTGACTAAAGATAGACGAATAAAGCTCAGTAAACTTGCTGATATTGTTAAAATACACGAAAAACAAGTTTGGAGTATTTTACATGATGAACTCCACATGAAAAAGCTATCAGCAAGATATGTGCCGAGTTTGTTGACTATGCCCTAAAATCGTCCGTTGGACCAATTCCTAGGAGCTTTTAGCGATTTATCAGCGTAATCCAATAGAGTTCTTGCGCCGATTCATAACTGTTGATGAAACAAGGATCCATTACTACATCCCAGAATGCAAAGAACAGTCAAAATAATGGATAGAAGCTGGTAAAAGTGGTCCCAAGAAGGCGAAAACTGTTAAGTCAGCAGGAAAAGTAATGGCCACAGTATTTTGGGATGCAAGGGGTATAATATTTATTGATTATCTTGAGAAAGGAAAAACTATAAATAGTGAATATTATTGTGCATTATTGGATCGGTTGAGTGAAAAAATCAAGATAAAACGACCGCATTTAGAAAAAAAGTTCTTTTTCATCAAGATAATGCTCCTTCACACACTGCATTTTTAACTCAACAAAAACTGGCCGAATTACGATTTGAAATTGCACCGCATCCACCATATAGTCCAGATTTAGCTCCTTCTGATTATTTCTTGTTTCCAAATTTAAAAAAAATTCTCGGTGGCAAAAAATTTTCGTCCAACAGCGAGGTTATTGCTGAAACTGATGCATATTTTGAAGGTCTTGAAAAATCTTATTTTTCGGATGGAATTAAAAAACTTGAAAAACGTTTGATGAAGTGTATTGAGTTGGAAGGAGATTATGTTGAAAAATAAATAATAATAATTCCAAAAAAACGGTTCTTTTTATGTAAGGCCAGTTACTTTTGCGGTCGCCCTCGTATTTCAGTTATTAATTAAATCACAATAAAATTCAGTCATGGGTCTGACAAAAAGGCGTAACATGTAGAGATTTTAATGCGAGTAGTACGTTTTCCGGATGTAGTGCTAATTACCGCAATCCATGATAAAGCTTCAGCCCGGCCGAACCTTACTTGTCCACTTGACTCTTTAGTAATATATTGGCATTTGTTGTGTGTAGGAAATCATGTGTCGCATCACTTTGTCACAATAATTTCCGCCGGTTCATTATTGGTAAAATTCTACAAAAGATGCAATTTATCAAATTGAGTTGAGAACGTTTTGTTTCTTGGAAGATTGACGGTTTTCTCACAACCAACATCGAACGTATAATGGACATTGCGACGTGTTGACGTTAATAACTCCCAACAAAAAAGTGAGCAACTTGACAATGAATTTCTGTGCGTGATGCTTTTGTCACAAAAAAACAGAGAAAAAACGAACTCAAAATATTTAACCAAAATTGTATGGCCCACAAAACAAGTGAGATATTAATCAAGTACTAGCATAGCTATACTGTAGACAGACAATCTATGACTGTAAGAGAAATTGAATGTCAAACTAGAGGCGTCAAAAACAAATAAGCAAAACTTCATTCGTCATAATGACCTTTATAAACTAAGCTGGGTATGGCGTATTGACATAACTTCAAGAAAAACACACTCCACCTTAATCACAATTATATCTCAAAGGTTTATGCAGCAACGTTTTAGGGCTAAACCTACTGTTGTTGTTGTTGTAGCGGCACAAAGTGTCGACGTGACAGCTCTTGGCCAAAGAATTCCTCCTTCAGGTCGATCCGGAGCACAGAACCGGGGGATCGGCTAAACCTTCCGTAATACACTGTGGAGAGGAAATGTCTTGATTATTTCAAGGCCAAGGTGTTACATTGTAAATATTAGTTCTGTAGTAACAAAACTATTGAAGTTGAACTACAGATGAAAACTACGTATTTTCACACCTTCGTAATGAATTGCTGTTTTCCTATTTACAATTGATGTCTGTCTTCAAAAGTGCATTCGAATGTTTTTTACGTTGTACACTGGGTTAGAAGCTATAATTTTTAATCAAAATAAAAATTGCAAAAGTGAATTTAAATGTTATTTACGTTGTACACTGGGTTAGAAACTATAATTTGGAATCAAAATAAATATTGCACCCGGTATATCGCAGTATATGAAGATCAGTGATTACGAAATTATGTGGGTACCGGTTTTGAACTCTCCGCAATAGGATGATGAGAAATTAATATATGACAAATAAATATATATTTGTCATTCCGTTCACAACAACTCGAGCATAGCTCCTATCATAAAAAAGGGGAAATTTAGTTTCCCGCAAATTTTCTTTTCCCTATGTTTGATATTGAATGCATTCCGCAAACAAAATGTTCACTTCTTGGCGTTCATGTGTTCTCTTCTCTTATCAAGTGAACAAATCGAAGAAATTAGGGGAAAAGTCTATGAAAGTGTACAAAATTGACGATTTCAAATTGCGAACGTAATAAATTCAGGGGGGTATTTTATTAGAGTATATATTTTACTGATCGTCTTTAAAAAGTAAGATGATCTAGCCATGTCCGTCTTGACCCTTAACTATTCCACAACAATGGCTTATGGTCTAAGACTGCTTAGGATAGTAAAGGGACGAAATCGGCCCAGACGGAATCATTTTTCCCTATAGGGTCTTAAAGAACCTCGGAAATAAAGTACACTTTAAGAGAAATTGCTCGTTATATTTTATTATTTGCTGGTGATGGCTTATTTTGGGATCGGCCGCACTTAGAACATCCAAACTAGGAATGGGTCCTAGATCCTATGGGATCTAGTTAGAGAAAACGGCCCTTATGATCACAACAATCATTTACTAAAGAGCATGGAAGAATGGTGATTTAAATCTAAAAACTTTGATTATTATTTGATACGGACGCTTGAACCCTATGATCACAACAATCATTTACTAAAGAGCATGGAAGAATGGTGATTCAAATCTAAAAACTTTGATTAATATTTGATACGGACGCTTGAACCCTATGAGCCAAAAACCAAGAAATGTGGATATTCAAATCAAAGCAAGTTTTACTACGAATTCAAATATATTTTTATATTTTTAGAAGGCAAGTTTTCTATAAAATGACAAAGTGACATTGATTGATGCAAAGCTTTCGTATGAAGGTCGTCACGGACCCGAAATCGCGACAAAAGCAGCGTGAAGCCATGAAAATCATTGTCACTTTGCCATTATGCAAAATATGTGTCTTCTATTACAATGTAGATGCAAGAGTTCTCGATCCGGGTACGAGGGCGACCGCAAAAGTAACTGGCCTAACATAAAAAGAACCGTTTTTTGGGAATTATTATTATTTATTTTTCAACACAATCTCCTTCCAACTCAATACACTTCATCAAACGTTTTTCAAGTTTTTTAATTCCATCCGAAAAATAAGATTTTTCAAGACCTTCAAAATATACCTCAGTTTCAGCAATAACCTCGCTATTGGACGAAAATTTTTTGCCACGAGAATTTTTTTTAAATTTGGAAACAAGAAATAATCAGAAGGAGCTAAATCTGGACTATATGGTGGATGCGGGGCAATTTCAAATCGTAATTCGGCCAGTTTTGGTTGAGTTAAAAATGCAGTGTGTGAAGGAGCATTATATTGATGAAAAAGAACTTTTTTTTCCAAATGCGGTCGTTTTATCTTGATTTCTTCACTCAATCGATCCGATAATGCACAATAATATTCACTATTTATAGTTTTTCCTTTCTCAAGATAATCAATAAATATTATACCCCTTGCATCCCAAAATACTGTGGCCATTACTTTTCCTGCTGACTTAACACTTTTCGCCTTCTTGGGACCACTTTTAGCAGCTTCTATCCATTCGTCTCGTAATCCCTCCCTGTTCAATGTGTTAAAGCAAAAGACCGAAATAAACAAACGAGCTAAACATATTTATTTTAATGATAGGCCTGTTATAAGTGTTCGTACTTTGGGACCCTTAGGGCCCAAATAATAACCAAATTTAAATATGGACGTATGGGTAGTCAGCAAAATGTCACAACAAATCCATAAATTTAAATATTTTTAAGATTCAACTGAGACTATAGGCGTTCTCATGAAACCGTGAGCCAAAAACTGGCCATTTTAGGGACCATAAATATGTAAATTGTTATTTTTTATTTCTATAGTAAACCCATGGTGTGGGATTCATAGCGGCGAACTTAATGTTGTTATTACAAGTTTTTGTACTCGTTTACAATTACCTTACGAGAAAATAGGATATATCACATTTTGACAAAGCATTCTAAAAACCTCGGTGATCAATTTTATTTACAAATTTATTTATTCGTATAGCACTAGAAAAGCCTACAGAGGCAAACCACTTTTATTCATGTGTTATTTTGACAGCGCTAGCTCTTTCTGCTCGAAATATTGGCAGATAATACGCATCATATATTCTTGGAACGAATTGAATCTAAGTTCAAACATCGTTAGAATATAATGCAAACTTATTTACTTTTTTTCATGAAGCTTGCTGTACTCAAGATTATTCAAAAAGCTAGCGCGACTGGCAAGCTAGAGGACAATACTCACGGTCTGCATCGGTGTACCGTACGCACTGACCAAAATGTAGCTGCCGTAGCCGAAAGTCTGCGACATAGTAATGAGACATCGTCTTAACAACTCAGCATTTTACACATTAACCTGATACGAATTTTGCTCAGAGACCTTGCATTATTCGCTTGAAAGGTTCATTTGACTTAGCATACGACTAACGGCTAAGGGCTAACAAGGATTTTGTTTGAAAAATAATCCTTACTAATGAATCGCATTTTCATCTGTACAAGAAAAACTGCCTCATCTGAGGATCGAAAAATACACACGTGATCGCCATTTGGACACTCTCCTCAGAGAGTGTCCATGTCTGAAGGGTCGATTTCGGATGCCCAAGTAGTCGCGGCCATTGGAAGACGGTTTTTGGGTCACTAGGGTACACGTTTATGATAAGACATTCATGGCCCCTATGCTTACGACTTCCACATTAGATAACATTATGTGGGTCCTAAGGGCCCATGTCCATTTTTAAGACGTTAACGGCGCCTATGCTAACGACATGAAAGCAAAGCAAACTATTTCAGCAATATAGTAGAATAGCCAAAAAAAATGGTCATGAGTTTTTTTGTTCCTCAAAGGTAAACATTTTCATAAATTTTCCGATTTGGTCCAGTTTCATGACAGACGATATACAACTATAAGGCATATATCTGACTTAGAAGACTCTTGCTCTTTTCGTTTAGACTGAATCATGCTTTCAACAGGCACACGAACGGACATGGCTAGATCATCTTAGCATTTTACGACAATCAATAATACGAGGGCGACCGCAAAACTAACTGGCCTGGCACATTTTCTGTTTTACTAGCAATTTTTTTTAAAGCAATCTTTTATAAGCCATCTGTCAAAATTTCCGAAATATTTAATGATTAATTTCTTTGTTACAGGTGATTGAAGTAAACAAGTTTTATAATTCTTGAAAAATGGAAAATAAAGAGTTTCGTGCGGTAATTAAACACTTTAATATGAAAGGTTATACGCCACAATTAATCAAAGATGAATTGGATTCTGTTCATGGTGATAATGCACCATCATACTCCACCGTGAAATCCTGGGTTCAACAATTTAAAATGGGTCGCTCAAGTACGGAAGATGAACAACGCTCTGGAAGACCGAAAACAGCTACTACTATTGAAAACATTAGAAAAATATTTAATGAAGTGACTAAAGATAGACGAATAAAGCTCAGAGAACTTGCTGATATTGTTAAAATACACGAAAAAGTTTGGAGTATTTAACATGATGAACTCCACATGAAAAAGCTATCCGCAAGATGGGTGCCGCGTTTGTTGACTTTGCCCCAAAAAATCGTCCGTTGGACCAATTCCGAGGAGCTTTTAACGATTTATCAGCGTAATCCAATAGAGTTCTTGCGCCGATTCATAACTGTTGATGAAACATGGATCCATCACTACATCCCAGAATGCAAAGAACAGTCAAAACAATGGATAGAAGCTGGTAAAAGTGGTCCCAAGAAGGCGAAAACTGTTAAGTCAGCAGGAAAAGTAATGGCCACAGTATTTTGGGATGCAAGGGGTATAATATTTATTGATTATCTTGAGAAAGGAAAAACTATAAATGAATATTATTGTGCATTATTGGATCGGTTGAGTGAAGAAATCAAGACAAAACGGCCGCATTTAGAAAAAAAAAGTTCTTTTTCATCAAGATAATGCTCCTTCACACACTGCATTTTTAACTCAACAAAAACTGGCCGAATTACGATTTGAAATTGCTCCGCATCCACCATATAGTCCAGATTTAGCTCCTTCTGATTATTTCTTGTTTCCAAATTTAAAAAAAATTCTCGGTGGCAAAAAATGATCGTCCAATAGCGAGGTTATTGCTGAAATTGAGGCATATTTTGAAGGTCTTGAAAAATCTTATTTTTCGGATGGAATTAAAAAACTTGAAAAACGTTTGATGAAGTGTATTGAGTTGGAAGGAGATTATGTTGAAAAATAAATAATAATAATTCCCAAAAAACGGTTCTTTTTATGTTAGGTCAGTTACTTTTGCGGTCGCCCTCGTACGTACGAAATGAACATTTTATATATATTCGTTTATATATTTTATCCATTCGATGGTGGAGAGTATAAAAAACTAATATGCCGAATTTTTTTTTAAATTTTAGAAAAGACACTTGAATTTGGATTATCGTTCTGAATAAACATACATGCTTTATAGGTTTCACCCATGGTACAATTAACGAGATATAGTCACTAGCCTAACAAAAAATGACCAGTTCTCTGTACTGTCAAAGTCACTTGAAAGAAAATGGCAAAAAAAAAATTTTTCGAATGTTTCATAAATTTAACTTTACAAAATTCAAAAATTGTCTTCGTCAAATTTCAAATTTGAAAGTTTTAATTTCTTCGAGAAAAATTGGAAATCAGCTGACTGCATAACACTACCTTCTTGATTGTAATATGGTCTTACGCTAAATACTTCTAGGTGAAGATATACAAATGTGCTAAATTCGTATATATCTATATCATCAAATTAGGTATTATAAATTTATATCATCAAATTATGTATTGTAGCCTACACAACATGAACAGATTCTGGACAAAAAATTGAGAAATATCTCGTATATTTCTATATAAAACTTATGATCAAAGAAGTTAAGTAAGACCCTGATTCAGAATAACATTTCATTTGCATTCTATTTTAAACACATGTCAGTTTACTTCTGAAATAAGAAACACTCTCCTTTCGCTTTGGTAAACTTCATCGAGCTGGCGCCCTAAGTACATGGATTTCTATTAAATTTTACTAAGAAAGGTTACACAAACAACTAAAGGCAGAAAAGTAGAACTTACTGAAACGAGACAGCTCGCATATAGAATCTTAAGTCTATCTCAATGAATTACAGGGGTCAGAAATTCCAACACTTATAATGAAAGCGCCTCCCAAGTAAATAAATATTTACTGAAAATGTTCTACGCTTTAAGATAATAAATTTAAATTCTCTAAGCAATATTTGTTAACAATATTTAAAATAAGTTTAATTATAATTTGTAAAGACTTACGTGTTTTTATTTTGCAGTTTGAAAAAGCCTCACAGTCGGAACTATGGAGTTTTGCCACCTTATCGCTGGCGGCATTTGTGGTTTACACATTCCGCGATTACTTGAAGATGGTGGTGCTATCTCTGAAACTGTCCGGACCGGCCACTGTACCATTCTTGGGCAATTGTTTGCTAGTTAAAGAAAAAAATTGTAAGTAGCGGCTGAAAAATATGTTTAACTAGTTACCCTTTGTTACCGAGATACATACGACTTTCCGTTTCTTTTTTTTTGAATATTTTTGTTTGCAGTGATGAGTAGTTATGCGGCCACAGCCTTTAAACTTTACGGCTCTTTGGTGCGCATTTGGGTTTTATTATTTCCTTTTTTTGTGGTCCTGCATCCGGATGATCTGCAGGTGATATTGTCCTCAAAGAAGCACACCAACAAGGTCTTCTTCTATCGTCTTTTGCACAATTTCCTGGGCAATGGTCTGATCACGAGTAGTGGCGAAAAGTGGCACACACATCGTCGTCTCATACAGCCTACCTTTCATCTGAGCATATTGGAAAAGTTTATTGGCACATTTGCCGATGCTTCGCAGGCGCTTTATGAGACTTTGGATCCTCTGGTGGGTCAAGAGATAAATGTGGCCAAATATGTGAATAACTGCGTCATCGACATATTGAATGGTAAGCAAGTAGTGGAAGTAGTTGCGATGTTTAGTTTCCATTTTGATTATATTCTTATTCTTCCTTACAGAGGCCGTGCTGGGAGTGCCAATCAAGAAGAATGATCTCGTCAATATGGAACAGTCACCATTTAGGCAGTAAGTACTACAAATTACTCGTTATGCGAACTTCAGCTCATTGTGTGTGTGTTTTCCAGAGGTACAGTGGTTATACCACAACGTTTTGAAAAGCCATGGCTGCTCTTGGACAGCTTCTATCGTATGACCAAACTGGCTGCGGATGAATTGAGTCAGAAACATCGCCTGCATGATTTCACCCGGAAAATGATCAAGATACGCCGCGAAATTAAAAGCAATAACAACAACGATGAAAAGCCCCGGTGCCTCTTAGACTATATGATCGATATAGCCGATAACAATCCCGATTTCACCGAAGATGACATTATCAACGAGTCGTGTACCTTTATGTTGGCCGGCCAAGATTCGGTGGGTGCTGCTGTGGCTTTTACCATATTCTTACTGGCTCAAAATCCCGACTGCCAGTTGAAGTGTACGGAAGAAATTGAAAGTATTTTTGGTGCTGACAATCGTGCGCCCACCATGCAAGATCTGCGTGAAATGCGCTACATGGAAATGTGCATTAAGGAATCGTTGCGCCTGTATCCGAGTGTCCCACTGTTAGCCCGTAAGCTGGGCGAAGAAGTACGCTTGTCCAAGTACACTCTGCCGGCGGGCAGTAATGTTTTCATCTGCCCCTTTGCCACACATCGCTTGGCAGACATTTATCCCGATCCGGAGAAATTTGATCCTGAACGTTTTAGCACCGAAAATTCTGAAAAACGTAATCCGTATGCTTTTCTGCCTTTCAGTGCTGGGCCTCGCTACTGCATTGGCAATCGTTTTGCCATAATGGAAATAAAAACTCTCATCTCGAGGTTATTGCGCAGTTATCACATTCTGCCGGTAGCGGGAAAGACCACATTCGAGCCGACTTTTAGAATAACGCTGAGGGCTTCTGGTGGTTTATGGGTACGTCTACAGTCTCGGGAACATAAACTTACGGAACTTAGTTGTTAGGTTAGCAAGTTAGTAGATATATGAAGTTGATATATACATTCAAGTCGTTCATTAATGTGAAGCCCCTCTTTCCTGTAAATGTATGGAAAAAGAGATATTAATTGAGTTTTAGATGCGTACTGTAATTTATAAGATACTTAGCACATAAGTTTTTTAAATCTCCTTAGAGAATAAAAATCCAGGGATATTCCAATATTGTTAAAAATTTAAATAGTTCGTGATTTGCCCTCAAATTCTCTCGGCAGTTTCTTACAAGTATTTCTGAAATAAAGAAAATAAAAACCAGTTGTTATTAAAATTACTAATAAAAAGTTTACGAAATTCTATTTTTTAAAGGAAATATCTTTGGGCTAACGCATTATGGTCTCGTTACCCTGCGTTGTTATTTTGTATTTTTCAAATTAATTTTTGTAAAATATCGTTTCAATAAATAAATAAATAAATCTTTGGGCTTTGTAAAGATCAGCGATCAATTTAACAGTTTTCCACCAATTTTTTAACAAATTCTATCACAATAATTTATTAATAGCATGGTCCAGTAAATCAGTGAGAGATCTACTCATTTTAACAAATATTTTACAAATCTACTCGTATGCTCGCACTAGAGCCTGACCGAATCTTAAGCTTCTGCTTCGACTTCGGTCTAAAAGTGTTATTTGGTCCCAACTCAATATTCTGCGCAAGAAGGCGGAACTGACAAAGACGAATATTTTATAAATATTGTTGATATTTAACTAGGTAATATTATTTATTTATTTATTTACAAGATTTATAATCATAATGAATTATGAGAATAAATATAGTTTTATGAGGTACTAACAACTGAGGTTTTCGACCTAAACTATTTTTAAATATAGATTGAGTCTATATTAGATGGTATATATTACAATGTTTAAAAATATTTAGTACTGCACTTATGTTTTCAATGTTAATGTCGCGTAGCAGTTCTGGTAGACATCGTTTACCAAAAAGAGTAAATTGGGCATCAATCACGGATCTGCAGTCGAAGATTATATGATGTATATTTATGTTATCTGCGTTGCACAGTGGACAATCTGTTGCATCTGAGCGATTAAAGAGGTGTCGGTGAGTTAACATGGTATGTGATGAAAAAGGTGGAAGTGGTAGAATAAAACGACTAGTCTATTTCAAGTTACGTTAGGAAGTACAGAAAATATTTTATTGAAAATTATGTACATATTTCCTGTTTGACACATAAAACCAAAACGGTAGTGATTAAATCAAACAAGTAGAATTATAGCAGGTTCATTTTCAACACTTTCCCTGAACATGTAATATTGCTTTAGTTTAAAATTCTACATATGTATACTAATAACAAAATTAAGTTAGACCAAATTTACTCGTGAAAACTATTAGTTTATGTAAAGGAACTCCTTTTGTCAGCATATCAGCCACCATTTCATTTGTAGGCAAGTATTCTAATTTTATTGTATTTTTGTCAAAACATTCACGAATAAATTTAACCCTCACATCGACATGTTTAGTACGTGATGAATATGGGTTATTAAGAACAACATGTATAGCACTTTTGTTATCACAATGCAAAATTATTGGTTTTGTTGTTTCTGGAAGTAGTTCGTTCTCCAACCTCTTTAGCCATATAGCTTCTTGAATGGCTGCAACCATGGACATAAATTCTGCTTCTGTCGAAGACAATGCAATGGTTTTCTGTCGTTTTGTAGCCCATGATATTGCACCAGCTTGAAGTAAATAAATATAGCCAGTAGTCGATCGCCTCTCATCAACATCGCTGGCCCAATCAGCATCACAGTAGCCAGTTAATTCGTGACGACCATTGGTGTAGACCAGACCCTTCTCCATTGAACCTTTCAGATAACGCATAACTCGTTTGACTGCTTCCCAATGAGCCTTTCCAGGATTATTGCAGTATCGGCTTAAAATGTTTACAATATAACAAATATCTGGACGAGTCACTTGTGAGGCAAAAAGTAAACATCCAATAGCTTGCATGTAGGGTATTTTCGACATGTACTGTTTGTCTTCTTTCGTTTTTGGACAAAATTTCATTGATATTTTTTGATAACAGTCAACTGGTGTTTTTACTGGATGACAATCATTCATTTGAAAACGTTTTAAGACATTCGTAATATATTGCGATTGGTCCAATTTTATTGTCTCAGCTGAACGTGTTATTCGTATCCCCAAAATTGAAGACGCTTCACCCATGTCCTTCATTCTGAATTCATCCGATTTATTGATTTTAAATTATTTGAAAAAATTAGAACGTCATCTACGTATATTGCGACATAAATAATTTCCTCGTTCGTGACGTTATAATATATACACTGATCGACTTCGCTGCGTTTCAGACCCATGTCCAATAATACTTTGTTTAGTACTTCGTTCCACATTCGACTAGCTTGCTTTAGCCCATAGATCGATTTCTGAAGCTTGCAAACTCTATTAGTGCCATCATTTATTCCTGGAGGTTGTTCCATATAAATTTCTTCCTTCAAGTTGCCATTTAAAAACGCGGTTATTGCATCCATTTGATGTATCATCAAACCATATTTAGCAGCTAAAGCAATAAGAAATCGTATTGAATCATACCTTACTACCGGAGCAAACGTTTCATTATATTCGATACCCCTTTCTTGACTATAACCTTTAGCCACTAGTCTTGCCTTGTGACGAAGTATTTCACCATTCACACCCGTCTTCGTTTTGAATACCCATTTAGATGGAATTAGTTTCTTACCCGGAGGTGATTCCGTCAAAATCCACGTTTTGTTAACTAACAGCGAATCAAGTTCATCCTTCATGGCTCGCTTCCAGTTATTAGCAAATTGTGAGGACATAGCTTCATTCACATTTGCTGGATCTGTAGATACAAACTCTGCGGAACTAAAATTGTATGAACGTTTAGGCTTGCTTGCAATTCGTTCAGAATGTCGAATCGGAACACCTTCATTGAGATTTTGATCTGCTGATTGTAGAATATTTGTACCGGAAACTTCACTTGATGGTATTTCTAAGACATTTTCTGATACATCAGGACTAAATTCAGGATGCATTACATCGAAGTAATCTTCATCACTCGTCGCGGAGTCATTTCCAGCATCCACTGATTGCAATTCTTCAAACGTTTCTTTCTCATGATTAACATCTTCGAAGCTTAAATTTCGTATGGCATTTTATTGATGTCTCTTATCTTTGAGATAATAATGTTACGTTTTTTATGTTTTGTATAGCAATTACAGCGGATTTTGAGTCTGAGCATATTATGAATTTTCCTCGATTTTTTTTGTATTTTTTGAGAGCGTAGTAAGTAGCTGACGATTCTGCGGTAAAAATAGAAGTATTTTGATCAAGGATAGCAAGAAAGTCGGTTTTTAGATGTTCGTTGATAGTAGCCATTGAAGTGGATGTGTCCGTTTTTGATCCGTCGGTGTAAAGTATGTTCCAATATTTAGTTTTGTGTAACGCAGATACTTCGCTGAATAGTGATATAAAATTTATAAGTGCATTGGGTGTAGAATTTTTAGGAAGACACATCAAATCATCTATAAATATGTCGTTATTAAGCTTCCATGGAGGCTCTGAGGGGAAATAAGCTTTTTGTGGTTTTGTGCCAATATTCATCGCTCTAGCACGTTTAAGTGCTAGACATTTAGTAGAGGGAAATCTCAGTGGTAAAATTGATGGTATATTTGCAATGCGCTTTATAAGGTGATTTTAGGTAAATTTATAATATCTGTTGGTTAAACATTCAAGGAAAGCTCTTGCCCATACTATGATAAAGGTATCGAGTTTTTTAATAGGCACAAAACAATTTCGTATTTTTATGTCAACGCACCCTCAAACATTTTTAAATGATCTTTAAGCGTCAAAACCTAATTCGAAGTCAACATTTTCATCAAGGTAAAGTTCACTTACAAGCAACGTTTGGAAATCATTAATCATTGCTTAAAGTTTTAAGAGCGCTTACTCCGATTTTCTATTATTGGATGTGCCGCTCGAAGCGACGAAAATATCGCAGCCGTTAGTGTATCAGTTCAAAATGAGCCAAATCAGTCGATTCCACGTCGTTCTCAGGAATTGGGCATCTCTCAAACCACACTGTGGAATATTTTGCGAAAAGATTTTGACCTTCATCCTTATAAGATCAAACTGACTCAAGAACTAAAGCCACTTGAACATTTGATACGCCGAAAGTTCTTTGATTGGTCACACGAAAATCCAGAATCCAGGCAGATTGACGAAAATCCAGAATTATATCAAAAAACCCCTTCAGCGCTGAAAGCTCATTTCTGGCTGAGTGGTTTTGTCAATAAACAAAACATGAATTATTGGACAGCAACAAACCCACATGTGCTTCAAAAGACGCAATGGCATCCGCAAAAAATTACTGTGTGGTGTGGTTTTCATGACGGAGGAGTTATCGGGCCTCATTTTTTAGTCGATGATAACAATCGTAATGGTACTGTCAATGGAGAGAGCTATCGTGCCAGGTAGAAAATTGTTTTTGGATGAGCTTAACATCGTCGATATGTGGTTTCAACAAGCCACACACCACGCGTTACAATCGATTTAGTAAAAGGCAAATTCGGTGAATCTCGTGAAATGGTCCGGTCGAATGGCCACCTCGTTTATGCGATCTGGGGCCATTGGATTTCTTTTTATGGGGCCACATCAAATCATTGGTCTATGCCAACAAGCCAACAACTTTAGACGAGCACAGAGACAACATCCAAGTCGAAATTGCCAACGTTTCGGTCCAAATGTGTGCAAGAGTGATGGAAAATTGGGTCCACAGAAGAGATCGCTGTACACGGGCTCGTGGTGGTCTTATGTCCAAAATCGAATTTCATTCTTAAAATGTAACATTTGCACTACACCTGGAATAAATTTGAACTCTATAATAATATATATAAAATTATTATGTCCTTAATGTAAAACCCTATATTAGTTGAGTATCTGTACATATGAAAAACTTTAAGGGCCTTGGGCGTTTTAATTTATTTTTAATATATTTCTGACCAAAGTTGTCCAAGACATTAACTGTATCATAAAAATGTTATTCTAAAAATGTTCTTTTGGAAAATATACAAAATATATTTACAGGGTGGCGCACCAATTGTGCTACAATAAGAAATGCTATCTATATTTCTGGCCTAATAATGAAAATGCGAATATTTATCATCAAAAATGGTTTTATTGTTTCTCAAAGTATTCTCCATTGCATGCGCTCAAACCAATTATCGAAGCACTTTTTCCAATCCGATTGAGACATCTCCAAAACATGGTTTTTAAACGCTTCACCAGCATCTTCTGGCGACGAACATCGTTGACCACGCATTTTTTCTTGATGTGCGGGAATAAAAAAAAGTCATTAGGTCATTAGCCTGTAGAGATGTTCGGTGGTTGACCCATGGCCGGTCAAAAAGGCGCTGGTTTGAGCCGATGTGTGAGAGCTCGCATTGTCATAGTGTACAATGATTCGTCTTCTCTTGTTCGTTTTTTGAATTTCTCCGAAGACTTCAGGCAAACAAATTATGGTATACCACTCAGAATTGACCTCCTACGTTGCTCAAGCGGAATAGTCGCCACATGACCAGTTTTGCCGATGAAACAGGCGACCATTTGCTTCGAAGTGCTTCTTCCACGAACAACTTTCGTTGGATCACGTTACGTTGCTCAAGCGGAATAGTCGCCACATGACCAGTTTTGCCGAAGAAACAGGCGACCATTTGCTTCGAAGTGCTTCTTCCACGAACAACTTTCGTTGGATTTGACCCGTCTTCGAAGACACACACGGTCGATTGCTATTTTGCTCATACGCATAGATCCATGATTCGCCACCTGTGACAATCTTATAAACGTCTTTTGAAGCACCGCGATCGCATTTTTTCAAAACTTCTTTGCACCAATCGACACGAGCCTTTTTTTGAGCGATTGTCAAATTGTGCGGGATCCAACGAGAACAAACCTTTTTTACGGCCAGGTGCTTATGCAAAATCGAATGTATGCCGGTGGAAGAAATGCCCAAGGATGCCTCACGGTATGTCACATGACGATCTCGCATTATCAGTTCACGCACGAAATCAAAGTTCTCTGGCCAACGGCCGTTTTTGGATGACATTCGCTAGCTTCGTCTTAAAGCGAGCGTCGGCCACGATTGAATTCATTAAACCAATTTTTCACAGTGCTATAGGAAGGTGCTTCATCGCCATACAAAGATTTAAGTTAACCGATGCACTCTTGTCGTGATAATCCACGTCGAAAGTTGTGAAAAATGATCGCACGAAAATGTTCACGAGTTAATTCCATTTTTTTGACAATTGATTTTTTCAAGTCACTGTAAAGAACACAAATGATGGCCATATGGCAAAATGTTCGGAGTACGTTTATGCTAAAAAATGTCAAGCAACACTTAGTGTTGCCTAGGCCAGTAATATATATAGCGACCCTCGTACCCTTTCAAATAAAATAAAAAAAAAACCAATTGCTCCCACAGAAAAAATGTTATTACGTTTTGTTATTGTAACACGATTTGTGAGCCACCCTGTGTTTACAAATAAAATCGACTCTTGAAAATTTGTCACCCATAATTTAAATCTCTCGATAATTTGGTCTTTTCCCGGTCCTTTGAAAATTACTTCACAAATTAAAAAAATTTATTGTTTATATGGTTTTTTTGGCTATAACTCGTCGACTTATTAATATTTTTTCAATCTGAAAAAGCGAAATTATTGCTAGAGACCTGTCCAACAATTACTTAAAACATTTCATAACTAACATTTTAAAATTATATTTTTTTACATATTTTTATAATTTCTTGTTCAATGTTTCTTCAAAGCCAACACTGAACAAAATTGATACATAAAAAATGAGAAGTAAATTAATATGAAGCTGGAAAACGCAAGTTTTGTATTATGATTGTTTTCTTTTCAAATGAAATTTATTGAAAAAACTGAGAAGCATATTAGAGATAAAACATAATGCAAAAAAGACTTAGTTTTGTGGAAAATATTTTCAAAAGGCATGAAAAAAAAATAATTTTTCCAACATTTTGCTTCATAAGCACCACAAAAAATTTCTAAATCAATTTTTTTAAAAAAATATAATTGTTGGGCAGGTCTCTGCAATAAATTGGCTTTTACAGATTGAAAAAATATCAATTAGTCGACGAGTTATAGCCAAAAAACCATATAAACAATATGCTGAAAGTCGGCATTTGACTGCAAAGTTCGAAGGTCGATTAAAAAAAATTCGAACTAATATAAACAAACGCAGCGATACGGGTCTTCTAATTTAGCTATATTTTTATCCCTCACTCTCAGAAACGACCAAACTTTTGCTAACCTGAATTTGTTCCACAATGTATTTGGAGGGTTTTTCCAAAATAGACTATCCTACTTTCGGGTTTCGTGATTCAAATCTCTTTCTCCCTTACTAAGAATGTTTTTATTAAACATTAGGCGTGTTTGATTAGACACTCGAAAATATTCGCTCAAACTCCCTCTAAGGCGCAAATTTTAAATTGTTATCAATGTATGAAGAGGGTTGTCACGGACCCGAAATCATGATAAAAGTAGTGTGCAGCCACGAAAGCCAATGCCGCTTTGCCATTTTGTTAAAAACTTGTTTTCTATTTAAATATAGAAGCAAGAGGTCTTGAGCCGGTTAATCCCTGTTCAATGTGTTATCAAAAATGTAAAACTGTTTATTTTTCTGAAAATATTTTAGATAAATCGCTCGTTTTGAACAATTTTGATTTGTTGAAGAAAAATCATTAATTGGGCTTCAGCGAATTAAGAGAATAAATAAGCTTAGGGTTTTTGTTAAATATTTTTTTTTTTCATTTAAATTTAAAATTTGCAATACAAATTATTTTCGACGCGTATATTAAACACTTTTTATAAATATATAACAATTAGGTTTTTTGACGCCGGGTGGATTATTCATTTCCTTGTTAATCAACTACGAGGGCGGTTCGGAAAGTTCTTAGCCTATCAATGAAAGAGTATAGTTAGTTTTTCAATAAATATTTTAATTTTTCAATATAATCTCCTGAAACTTCAATACACTTAGTCCAACGCTTATTTAGCAATTCTATCCCATGATTAAAATAGTTTTCCTCAAAGTCTTCAAAATAGTGGTTTACAACTGTAATTGCATCTTCATTTGAGGTAAAACTCTTGCCAGCAAGGAATTTTTTTAGATGTGGAAACAGGTTAAAGTCGCTGGGAGCTAAATCAGGAGAATAAGGTGGGTGGTCAAGCAACTCGTACTTTAATTCGTTGATTTTAGCCATTGTTAAAACACTCTTGTGCGCTGGTGCGTTGTCTTGATGAAAAATTATTTTTTTGTGTTGTAAGCCAGGACGTTTTTCTCGAATTTGTACATTTAATTGATCTAAAAGGTTGCAATAGTACTCTGAATTTATTGTTTTACCCTTTTGCAGATAGTCAATCAATAAAATACCTTTGAAGTCCCAAAAAACCGTTGCCATAACCTTTCCAGCCGATTGAATTGTTTTTGCCTTATTTGGGACACTTCCTTCTGTATAGTGGCGGATCCATGTCTCATCAACAGTTATGAACCGACGCTTAAAATCCATTTTATTTCGCTGAAAACGATCCAAACAAGCTTGAGAAATATTCATTCTTATGCGTTTTTGGTCGACTGTTAACAAGTCCGGCACCCATCTTGCAGAAAGATTTTTCATCTGTAGTTCTTCATGCAAAATTAAATGGACTCGATCATTTGAGATGCCCATGATATTAGCTATTTCACGTACTTTTATTCGTCGATCATTTAATACCATATCATGCACTTTGGCTACAATTTCTGTTGTTGTTGCTGTTTTTGGTCGTCCACTACGTGGTTGATCTTCAATGCTTGTACGACCACGTTTAAATTCAGCAACCCAATGTTTTACTGTTGCATATGAATGAGCACTTTCACCTAACACATTCACCATATCATTATGAATTTCTTGTCCCGATAAACCTTTTTTATGTAAATATTTAATGCCACCACGCATTTCTAATTTTCCTTGTAAAAAAATCGCGGATGCGTCTTTTGTGAACGCCTGTTTCTATATGAAGGAGTTGCCAGATCGAAACAAAATTTAACATGTGTTCATAGCAGAGATGGAAGTTTCCAAAACCGTTTTCTGTTTATACCGCGCTTTTTGTGCTAGGTTAAGAAGTTTCCGAACCGCCCTCGTATTATGACTATTTTTGATTGTTTTTATATTCTTTACTGAAGGATTGCAAAACCTCGAAATATTGTTCATAGTGGTGGGTTTGGTAAAGTCACGATAACCAAGACTGTGTAGCAAAACCGCAGTAGTTAAGTCATTTTGATTTGAAGATTTTTGTAGGCATATTACTGCTGTATTCGATTCTTAGAGGCTGATACTCGTATTAACCCAGATACTAAGTATTAAAATGGCTACAAAAATTACTTCTACTGCTTGTACTACTTTTTTATTTTTCTTTCTTTCCTTTTGACAAAAACAAAATTGGCACTTTTTGTTAACAAATGACTAAACTGTTGCGATTTTTCTATCCAGTTTTAGTTATCGCGGCTTAACCGAAAAAACCACTATTATTGAAAAATTCTAAGACGTTTTTGCAGCGAAAATGTTCGAAATTTACCAAGAGAGAACAACGTTTCCTTGTTACTTGTTTGCGGAAGGCCGAACTTAAAGACGTTTTTACTTGTTGGAACTAAATTAGATCATTAGAAGATAATAAAAATCAGAAGTACACGTTCAACAGCTTTGTGACTTGATTCGCCTTTTAGAATTTTTTTTTTCAAAAAAAAATTAGTAATTTTATTTTTTTTAATTATTATTTGTATTTTTTTTATTGTGGGTCACCGAGGTATGATGTTTAGAGTGCACGAATATTATATAGGGTGTTCTAACTAGAGGTATTTTTTCAGAACAAAAAAGAAAATATAAAAATTCAAATCCAAGTGTGGAATCTTTATTGGTATTTTAAAAGGACATTTTATGGCATTTATTTTTTGAATATAATTTCCCTCAAATGTTGACCGCAACTTCGCCTCAGGGTTTCCATTCAGAGGGTCCAATTTTGGATGACTCGTTCGAGCATTTCGACCGGTATAGCTTTAATGACACGCGTAATGTTGGCTTCCAAAACCCGAATCGTAGCTGGTTTCTCAGCATAGACTTTGGACTTAACGTAACCCCAAAGATAAATGTCTAAAGGTGTGTTATCACTCGATCTAGGCGGCCAACTCATCTGTCCAAAACGTGAAATTAGCTGCGAAATAACCTCTCAATACACACAAAAAAAAGTATGGTTGGGGTAACAATATTCGAAGAGCATCATACTATTGTTGGTTATATGGTTGTGGCACAACAATATTATTATCATCACAACAATAGTATGGTTCACACACAACAATACTATGATCCCCATAACAATATTATGGTCCTCACAATAATAGAATTATTCACACACAACCATACTATGATCCCCACAACCATATTATTATTCACATTCAACGATACTATGATCCCGACAACCATAGTATGTATAACCATTATAACCATAGTATGTATAACGTACAACCATAGTATGATTCTCACAACCATAGTATGACTTACACACAATCATTCTATGATTCCCAAAATTTTTTGTAAAGATTGGGTTAAGTTGTTATTAAACAATAGAGAATTTCATTAAGTAAACTATGTAATAATAGGAGTGTTTTATTAAACAATAAAAAAAATTATTTATTTCAGTTACTATATTAATTCGCAGTTTGTTTCGAAAAAATTTAATTATTTTTATTATTATTGCGTAAGATTCGTAAAAAAGCATTGTCAAATTAAAAAAAATACAATTTTGCCGGTATGATTGCCGTAATAATGTTATGTTAACATAAAATCCATGAAAGCACTACTTTTGTTCCACCAACATACTTATATTGTTGCTACAATCATATTTTCATTTTTAAATTTGGCAACAATACTATTGTTACATTTCAACAGTATTAATATTGCCGCAATTATACTATTGTCAAAATAAAATTCAAAAAAAACAATACTATGGTTGCGACGCCCATACTTTTATTGCAGAGAACATACTATTGTTGCCATGACCATATAGTAACCATATCTTTTCCCTGCGTGTAGATCCCTTGTTTGGGCAGCTGTATGACGAGTGGCACCGACCTGTTGAAACCAAGTGTCGTCAAGATTACGAGCTTCAATTTCAGGTAGCATACCGATAGATATCATGGCGCGATAGCGAGCACCATTCACGGTTACGTTCCGGCCGGCCATCATCATTTATGAAAAAATATGCACCAATGATTCCACCAGCTTATAAACCTCACCAAACCGTGGTTTTCTCTGGGTAGAATGGCACCTCTTGAACCTCTTCTTGTTGCTCTTCAGCCTAAATGCGGCAATTTTGTTTATTGACTTTGTCGTTGAGCCAGAAATGGGCCTCATCACTAAACAAAATTTTGGTCGAAAATGCGGATCTTCCCGTTTCTCACCGAACGCTCATTTCCATAATATAGTTCCCAACATTTGAAGGTAATTATATTCAAAAAAATAAATGCCATAAAATGTTCTTTTAAATGACCTATAAAGATTCCACACTTGATTTGAATTTTTATATTTGTTTTGTTCTGAAAAAATACCTGTAGATGCATTACCCTATACAATTAAGAAGAAAGGAGTGGACTTCTTTCTTTGGGGATATTTTAAAGAAAAAGTGTAATTCAATAAACCAAGAACAATTCAAGAGCATAAGGATGAGATAATTCGGCACATTAACGACATTTAACCTCCATTATGTCTCAGAGTCATTGAAAATATGGAACATCGGATAGAGGTACGCCACCAAAGTCGTGGCGAGCATTTGCTCAAAATTTGGTCATAGATCCTTCCATTATAGTAAAATATATTAAGACAATTCCCTGACAACTTTTCGTGCGTTTTAGTTGGACCACCCCTTATATGTTATGTTGCTACCAACACAACAACAGCATGGAGGTAGCAACATTCATCAATCAGCCTTTATTGGAATTTTTCTACAGAAATAGTTTTGAAATTGCAATGAAATGATTGCATACAATTTTTAGATTATTTATTAAGTTCAGGCAGACAAGATAACCTCAAGCAAGACATACCGAAATTATTTGTTTTGTTTATAGAGAAAGATCTAAGAAATTTGATAGCAAAATTCACCTAAAATTATAAGAAATAGTTTTAAGTTTAGTTTGTTTTAAGTTAAACGCCCCAAAGTTCTGCCCATTAACGTCTTCAAGTGGTTTGGATAAAACAGAAAATATATCACACTGTGATGTTGAGCGAACGTTTAGTAATAAGAAAACAAAACTGATTTTATTATACCCTATTTTCCAATTTAATTTTAACAAATTCGTATGTAATAATCCATAAATTCATAGTCAATAAATAACAAACAGATACAACAAATACTTTTTAGGGTAGTTAAGCATTATTAAGTGTAGATAAGATCTTTACAACTTTTTAAAATTAATTTTCAAGTTAATTTTTTAATTGATTACCAAATGAAAAATATGAATAATTCTCACTTGTATGTGAAGTATTATACTTATATATACGAGTGTTTATATTTTAGTTTCAAACGAATACTTTAGTATTTCTATATTCAGTTTATTATCAACCTCATAAAATTAATAAAAAATAATTTTCTCTTTTGATGGATACAAAGCTACAGTATTTTTTTGACAATGATTATGTGTTAATTTATTAAATAAATGAATACCAAATGTTTCACATGCTAGAAAAGTTTTACGACTGACTCTAGGAGTAGCATGTCTCTCTCTTAAGCATACATTTGTTTGCCTTAAAAATGATTCATATTTGCAGCTAATGATTTTAGCTTTAAACTTTCTTATATGCTTTTAAGTGAATATTTCTTTTGAATGAAACCAAAAAGAAAAAAAAATAGTAAAACGTGGAACGCTTACCTTGAAATGTTCTAATTGATTGCATGTGTATGTGAGAGTGGATTGATTCTTGTTAATAACATTACAATAGGTTTGTTATTAATCTGCTTAGAACTCAATTTGAGAAAATGTTTAAAAGGTATTGATAAAGTCGGCATATGTGACGCGCACAACAGAAAGGGACCTAAGGTTAAAAATCAGTTTTGTTCAGGAGAGCCCTTTTAAAGATTAGGTCCCTTTCTATTTGCGCTTAGAATCGTCGACTTCACTTTCATAAAACGCGCATAACTCTGGGAGGAAACATTTTTGGGGCATGGGATCGGTCTCATTCGATGCTCAGGTGTTGTCCACATCAAAAAAAGAAAAATATTATTGTTTTTTTTTACCCTTAGGCCCCTTTCTTTTTTGCGCTGTCACATATGCTAAATATTAAATATTTGTCGCTTTTATGTGGAAGAAGGTTTAATTTGAATTGTTTTCAAATTGCTAAATTCCTATACTTATATAGATAAGAATTTAATTTGCACCGATATCTTCACATATATTACATTCTCATATTTGTCTCAACTTCCCACTGATGATCAAATACGAAATGAGTTTGTATTTAGCAGATCTGTAAGAAATCCGCAACTGTTTATACCGCGCATTGCTACGTCCATGTATGAAAAGTCATTTGTCGTAAGAGTTGCCAGAATTTGGAACCATCTTCCAATGTCTTTGCGAACTTTTTCCTATTCAAACTATGTTTTTCGGCAGAAGTTTTTGGAGTACACGTTATCTATTCTTTCCTAAAACTTTTTTTCTCTTATTTCTTCGTTGTTAACGGGCCCACTAATTGTTACCTATATTGTTTATATTTACATGTCGGCTGGGGAGCCTTTATTGGGATAAGTTAGTTAATATTAGTATTGTTAAATCGAATTTTATTATATACAACTAGATTGTAAAAACTGTTATTGAATACACTTGTACTATGCACTCGTAATATAGATTAATTGGCCTTATAGGCTTTGTATATTACAATGAAATAAATAAATAAATAAATAAAAAAAATGAGAAACTTCCCTGTAATTCTTATACTGACTGAAGGATATTATTGCTCAATACCGGCTTTAAACAGATTATGGATTGTATAGAGAAGTTTTCATATTTGGCTTGAGAGTAATCTCCTGTGGAGTTTATGAGATGGAAACTGTCGCTGAAAAATGGTAGATGTTGTTTTCAAGATTTGAACTAGGGTTCAGTTGAAAGTAGTGCACACTAACCATTACACGTACGAAGGCGGTTCGGAAAGTTCTTCGCCTATCAATGAAAGAGAATAGTTAGTTTTTCAAAAATATTTTTATTTTTCAATATAATCTCCTGAAACTTCAATACACTTAGTCCAACGCTTATCTAGCAATTCTATCTCTTGATTAAAATAGTTTTCCTCAAGGTCTTCAAAATAGTGGTTTACAACTGTAATTGCATCTTCGTTTGAGGTAAAACGCTTGCCAGCAAGGAATTTTTTTAGATTTGGGAACAGGTAAAAGTCACTGGGAGCTAAATCAGGAGAATAAGGTGGGTGGTCAAGCAACTCGTACTTTAATTCTTTGATTTTAGCCATTGTTACAACACTCTTGTGCGCTGGTGCGTTATCTTAATGAAAAATTATTTTTTTGTGTTGTAAGCCAGGACGTTTTTCTCGAATTTGTACATTTAATTGATCTAAAAGGTTGCAATAGTACTCTGAATTTATTGTTTTACCCTTTTGCAGATAGTCAATCAATAAAATACCTTTAAAGTCCCAAAAAACCGTTGCCATAACCTTACCAGCCGATTGAATTATTTTTGCCTTCTTTGGGGCACTTGCTCCAGCTTCAGTCCATTGTTTGGATTGTTCTTTTGTCTCTGGAGTATAGTGGTGGATCCATGTCTCATCAACAGTTATGAAACGACGATAAAATCCATTTTATTTCGATGAAAACGATCCAACCAAGCTTGAGAAATGTTCATACTTATGCGTTTTTGGTCGACTGTTAACAAGTGCGGCACCCATTTGCAGAAAGCTTTTTCATCTGTAGTTCTTCATGCAAAATTAAATGGACTCGGATCACTTGAGATGCCCATGATATTAGCTATTTCACGCACTTTTATTCGTCGATCATTTAATACCATATCATGCACTTTGGCTACAATTTATGTTGTTGTTGCTGTTTTTGGACGTTTTTGGTTCATCTTCAATGCTTGTACGACCACGTTTAAATTCAGCAACCCAATTTTTTACTGTTGCATATGAAGGAGCACTTTCACCTAACACATTCACCATATCATTATGAATTTCTTGTCCCGATAAACCTTTTTTATGTAAATATTTAATGACACCACGCATTTCCAATTTTTCCATTGTAAAAAAATCGCGGATGCGTCTTTTGTGAATACCTGTTTCTATATGAAGGAGTTGCCAGATCGAAACAATTTAACATGTGTTCATAGCAGAGATGGAAGTTTCCAAAACACTTAACTTTTTTCTGTTTATACCGCGCTTTTTGTGCTAGGCTAAGAAGTTTCCGAACCGCCCTCGTATATCATTTTTCTGTGAATTTTTTACTAACAATAATTCTTAGCAACAAACAAACCTACGAAATGACTAGTTAAGTTATTTGAATTACAATAAATGTGAATGGTCTACTTCTGAAGTATGATAAGAAACTTTACTTCAGGAACAAAATTCCTTCTGAATACATTTTATGTTTTCTATGCAATTACCTAGTTTAAAACAATTTAAGCAATATCAAAATTCCCCAAAACTTGATAATTCAATAGGCGATGTATAGAATAAAAATAATTTTATCTGGACATGGCCTTTCTCAAATGGGCGGATCCCCAAATTTGAAAATCATCTCTTAATTTCTCGCACACTACTTTGTCTTTTCCCAATTAGCGGTTCACGAGGAATACAAGAAACACTTTTGACATTGGAGCTTCGGCATATCTTAACGGATGCGCCAAAATTAAAATAAATGCTGAGAAAGAAAATAACATTTTTGACCAAACTTAAATGGGAATCAATGGGAATGGGTCCTACACTTCTTTTTAAGTAAAAAGTAAACATTGTGATATCACCAGAAATAAATTTGGATTGACCAAACTTACGCAAATGTCTCATTTTTGGATCCCTCTTCAGAAACATTAGAATGACATTGCAGGTGGCAAATACACCATCAGTTGTAATGAGGGTAGTATTCTTGTGCCAAAAAGAATCAGGATACAAGAGATGTCATCGGCAAATTTGAGACTTGAGGCCAATTCAAGCTAATGTGCTTGAGATGGGATTTTCTTCAATATTAAAAATAGAATCATTGAATGGGGATAAAATAAAAAAAACGAAATATACAGGTTTTTCCAATAGAGGCATAACAATTTTATATACTAATAAAACACAGAATATTTTAACAAAAGATAAACAGTTCAAGTTTATTCCAGGTGTAGTGCAAAGGTTAAATTTTAAGAATAAAATTCGACCACGAGGCCGTGTACAGCGATCTATTCTTTGAACCCAATTTTCCACCACTCTTGCCCTCATTTCGACCGGAACGCTGGCAATTTCGCGTTGGATGTTTTCTCTAACTTCGTCGTAAGTTGTTAGCATAGACCAATGACTTGATGTGGCCCCATAAAAAAACCAATGGCGTTTAAAGGGCATGAACGAGGTGGTCATTCGACCGGACTATTTCTTAAGAAAACACGTTCACCAAATTTTCTTTTCAGTAAACCGATTGTAACGCGTGGTGTGTGGCTAGTGGCACCGTCATGTTGAAACCGCATATCGGCGATGTCAAGCTAATCCAATTCTGGCCAAAAAAAAAATGTTCTAACACGGCACGATAGCGCTCTCCATGGATGGTAAAAAGACGATTGTTTTCATCGACGAAAAAAATACGGCCCAATCACACCTCCGACATGAAAACCACTCCACACAGTAATGTGTGCCTCTTAAAGCACATGTGGTCCAATAACACATATTTGGTTTATTGACAAAACAACTCAGCCAGAAATGGGCTTCGGCCGAAAATTGGAGAAAGCGCTCTTAAAGTTGCGACCACCAACTAAGAACTTCAGTAATAATTTTAATGATTTCAAACGATGCTCGTTTGTGAAAATTACCATGATGAAAATGTTGACTTCGACTAACGTTTTGACACTGAAAGATCATTAAAAATGTTTGACGATGCGTTGACATAAATATTGTTATGTCCCTATTGAAAACCATATACCTAATGTTGTTGTTGTAGCGGCACACACAGTGTCGAGGTGACAGCCCTTGGCCGTATAATTGCTGCTTCGGGTCAATCCGGTGCGTAGAACCGACTGTCATGTACCTTGGCGCCAATTTTCTATAATATTCTTTGTGTGCAAAATTTCATCTCAAACCAAATTTCAATGAAATCTGATAATGTGGACCGGCCATATCAAAACATGATTTGGTCGTATATTAACAAAGTCCATCCTTTGTGAAAATTACATCACAAACCCATTTTCCTTGGTTTTCCTTTAGGTCCCTTATCGGAGGTAACATTTGTATGTAGTCTATACCCTAAACAATGGACTATGTCCCTTAACAATGGACTATGTCCCTTAACAATGGACTATATTTGTCTATGTTTTCGTATAGCCTCCGCACAAATGTCCCTTTCGATTTGAGCCCTGCAGCTCTAGAATCCACAAATTATACCCAATCACGATCATGTTTTGTATGGTATGTTATGAACGACAAATAACACTGTGCGACAGCCACAATCGGTTTGGGATGAAACCACCGGGGAAAGTTATATCGGTCAAAAAAAGGTCATACGTGTCCCAGCGTTTCGTTGGGTCTCATCTAGGAATCGAGATATATCGATTTGAAGTTAGTAAGTATCGTTTGTCACGTTTTTGGCTCCCCTTATACGATACTTACTAACTTCAAATCGATATATCTCGATTCCTAGATGAGACCCAGCGAAACGCTGGAACACGTATGACTTTTTTTTACCAATATAACTTTCCCCGGTGGTTTCATTCCAAACCGATCACTGACCCTTACCATTTGTCGCAGAGTGTAATTAACTCTAATGCTAGGTACACACGAGGCAACTGTCGAGAACAACGTATTGCAGAAATTTTGTTTTTTTTTTCTTTACAAAACACGTAGCAATGCAGCTTTACACAACGTTTGATTAAGCATGGCTGTATTGCTGCAACGGTAGCCTCGTGTGTATCTAGCATAGCATAGTGAGTTCGACCTTGCTCAATCTCTAGCCAAAGGAGCTCAAGCCAAAGGAGCTCAGAATAGAAGGGTGGTGTAGGGCATATCGTAGTCAGCCACGCCCTTCATTAACTGCTTTTACTTGTTTGAATTGAAATTGTTGAATTTGTACTCTAGAACTATTTATATACTAGGGTGTTTTTTAGACGTGTGGTTTTCAATCTGGCCACACTTGTTTTGGAGTTGGTCTTTTTGACAGCTGTCACTTGATTTATGCTCAGTTTGGTTTGCCATTTCATAATGAATAGACTTACTCCGGAACAACGTTGGCAAATCGTGGTAAATGTGCCGTTTCATCCTCAAAAAGTCATTGTTTGGTGTGCTCTATATGCTCTATTGGTCCATATATCTTCAAAAATGAAGCCGGCCATAATGTTTCAGTCAATGGAATAACATAGTGAGTTCGACCTTGCTCAAGCTCTAGCCAAAGAAGCTCAAGCCAAAGGAGCTCAGAATAGAAGGGTGGTGTAGGGCATATCGTAGTCAGCCACGCCCTTCATTAACGTATTTTACTTGTTTGAATTGAAGTTGTTGAATTTGTACTCTAGAAATATTTATATACTAGGGTGTTTTTTTAGACGTGTGGTTTTCAATCTGGCCACACTTGTTTCGGAGTTGGTCTTTTTGACAGCTGTCACTTGATTTATGCTCAGTTTGGTTTGCCATTTCATAATGAATAGACTTACTCCGGAACAACGTTGGCAAATCATGGTGAATCCGCCGTTTCATCCTCAAAAAGTCACTGTTTGGTGTGCTCTATTGGTCCATATTTCTTCACAAATGAAGCCGGCCATAATGTTTCAGTCAATGGAGAACGCTATAGAGCCATGATTATTGACTTCTTCGTGCCTAAATTAAAGGAGGTCGATGTGCACGACCTTTAATTCCAACAAGACGGCGCTACATGCCATACATCAAACGAGCGCATTATCTCACGTTATGGGCCTATGGCGTGGCATTCAATAACGTGCGATTTAACACCGCTTGACTATTTTTTGGGGGGTAATGTGAAGTCACTAATCTACGCAGATAAGTCGGACACGATTGCGGCAATGGAACAGAAAATTCGGCGCGTTATTGTTTACACACGGCTCCAAATGCTGCGAAAAGTGGTCGAAAGTTGGGCCTCTCGGCTGGAATTTATTCGAGCCAGCCGCGGCTCGAAGCCACTTGCCCGAAATCATTTTTAAAACATAATGGCAAGCACTTATCTTTATAATAAAGCTAAATTCTTGGCCATAATATTAAATTATATGCGTTTTTTTCTTTTTGAAATCCCCACGCCTAAAAAACACCCTATATTTTCTGACCCGATGAATGAGTTAATTAAAACTTTTCTGTAAGCTTTAAGGCCTTAAGCCAGTAAAAATGCAATTTATGGGTCGTTACACGAAAAGAAAAAATATAACTCGTGCCTCACGATGTGGCGAGTATTGCGGGTAATAACCTAGGGCGCTCGGAAGAAAGATTTTCCAATTAAAACGTCCTCAGTGTGGCCGGGTTTAAACCCGCCTCAGGACCTTAAAGCCTCCTGCTATAGATGAATGTCGCCTGAATTTCGTTAAAATTCTTGTCTACGGCACTTTGCAATAATTGCAGTGAAATTATACCATATCCATTATGCATGCTTACAAATCGTGTATAAGTTCAATTTCGTATTGTTTACGTATGAGAATGGGCCCTAAATGGCCTTACGATCACCAGTTTTGGGACTGGAGGGCCCCCTAGGAACACCCCAATGTTCATTTTTGGCATCCTTGAGCAGGATTCTTCGTTTGAGTATCCGCAATAATTATAAAATTGAACGGTAACATTTCTAGTCGTTGAGGACCACCTAGACTCGAGCGATCATTAGTTTTTTAGGAAATACATAACCAAGCCGTTCTACTTTTTCTTCTTCTTCCCATCTATAAATCATCACCACACGTCCTTCCCTGGATGATAAAAACTGCTACACTCTGTACCACTGTGCATTAGGAGTAAAAAACGGAATATGCGTTGCTAACCTTAAATTTTCTTGCTGCATATTTTAACCGCTACTTTTACAGTTATGACGTTTGTGTCTTATTCATAATTACATACATATATCAGATTTCCATTAAAATATGCGAATCTAAAATAAGTTTATAAAATATGAAGTATGTACACGTACCTGTAGAGAAAGTTCCAAAGATAACGCAATTAGGAATTATACTCCAGCATACAAAATCCTTTGCGTTATTCTTACATTTCCATGTGGCCTAAGCAGCCAAACTTAAAGCCAAACTTGAGCTCAAAGCGTACAATATTATATACTTTTTACCCCAATAAAACGGTAGTAGTAAACATTTTAAGAAAATACTTTATGAGGAACTTGATTTGCACTGTTTGTTAAACACAATTTTCTTTTTTCGTTAACTAAATCACCGAAATTACAAAAAAAAACTGGCGAAATGAAATAAACAAACTCTGTTATCTGTTACACTTTTAACACTGAGTACTCGTTACCCGTACTTCCATATACGCACACACGAAGAGAGCCTTCTCTTTCTCCCACAGACTACCGTTTGTTTTCTTTTCGGTAGCCGTATGGGTCAACAAGTAATCGTTATTCGTTGTTATTAAGCACTAGTTTTTATCGTCATCAATTCCTTTTCTACGTCTTTTTTTCGTATGGTGGGAAAAAATAACAAATATTTTCTTGTATTTTCGTAAAAAATACTATATTTTTACATTGGAGCGCATAATGAGAGTAGAAGACGGGTCGTAAATTGCAACGCATTCAATTGCAAGTGACGCGAGCAAAGACAAATTTTATAAAAGTTATAAATAACAAAAAATTGTTTATCTGTGAAGAAAAATGAAAAAGTCAATAAAAAAAAAATAAAAAAAAGTAACAACAATTGAACTCCGCTGTAGCCGTACTCTTCACTCTAACGGGCTGTATGGCAGAGAGAGTAAATGAATGAACTATAAGTGCGGGAGTACAGAAAAACTTGAGAGAAGAAGAAGAAGCAAAAAATTTCAGCGTCCAAATAAAATTTCAACTTGGATGGAAAAACCCAAAAGGAGGCAAAAATCCTTTGGAAGAAAAATCCTACAATCGAAAGAATAACAATTAAATTATAAAATTCAAATTGGAAAAAAACCAAGATTGCAAAGTGTTCTAAAACAGCGGGAAAAAAATGTTACAAATATTTTTTTGTGAATAACTGTACTCTTGAAAATATAGAAATAAATAAAAATAGACCCAAAAAACCGCTAATCCAATCCGAAGAAGAAGAGGCGAATAAGAAAATAACAAACATCCAACTTTCGTAGTAATAGTAATCTATCTCTACACGACGGTATATGGACCAAAGGATCTGCTCTCGTTCAACTTTCTCCAATTTCCAAAGAAATCTCATCGTTGGCAATGGACATAAGAAGGGATAAGGACGATTCCATCAGTATGGACAGAAATTCGAAGAGATCTTCTGCGGGCGATGGAGGAGTTGGTGGTCCTGGCCGCGGCTTTGATGGTGGTGTTCTGGCAACAAACAGTTCAAATTCAACAAAATCCCATTTAAAACAAGTGCCTGACACCGCCGCTGATACGGGCACAGATTTTGATATGGAAAGGGAAAGAAAAATGGTGGAGTCCCGGAATGCAGGCATTCGCAAGGATGAAACCTTTACCACCAGCTCAGAGAACGAAATGAAGACATCTCCTTATAAAAACACAACAAGTCTTGTTGAGGATCACAGCCAATTGGGAAACAATGACAAGTCAAGTCTGGCTTTAACACCTTCCACCACAGAGGATCAATCACAATCACCCATATCGGAAGGTTTAACATCACCGGCAGCTTCCACGCCTGCGTCGACTCCTCCCTCCACAGCAGGCTTTTCCCCACCGGGACAAATTCCAAATAGCTCCGGGCCGCATTCATCGCCAACGGGGCTCACCGACAACACTCCAAAAGATGTGCAACAACAAAGTCCAACTACACAGCTAACACCAGCATCACCAACCAGTGGTCAAATGTCTGCTGCTTCTGCCAGCGATAGCAACTGTATTCAGCAGCCTATCAATGTGGTACGGAACGGCACTATACCGAACGCTGGCAAACCTTTGATGTCCACCATAAGTAAGAAACTGGAAAAATCAGCGAAAGCGGCACGTGCACGAAAACCAAGAACCGCATCGGTGGCCATGTATGAAAGTGAGGTATGTTTGGGATGATGAAATTCTATTATTTAAAGAAATTCTTATATAGGAAAACAAACAATTTTAGGAGACATTGTTTCAAAACCTGGATCGTATTAACAATAGGGCTAGAATGCAAATAGGGGCAATGAAAAAGGCTTTTATAACCTGGACCGTATTATCAGTAAGACAGGAATGTAGATGAGTCAATGGAAAATTGTGTTAAATACTAAAAAATATAGGAATCAGATCAGGCCGTTCAATGCTAAATTAGCCAGAATATTAGTTTTTAAATTACTTGATTAAAACAAAATCCATCTAAGGAACTGCAGGAAAAAGCCCTTGAATCACTAACTGGCCTAGGCTTACTGTTCAATGCCGACTCCAAATGGCTTATTGATTTTATAGACAAACTTACATGGTTAGAGATAAATCTCCTCCTCGTAAATTCGCCGGCAGTTACGAGGTAAAACACCGGCCACTAAAAATTGTTTAGTTATAACATGGGTCTGAACCTGGCTTTACTTATATAATAGTCCTATACACATACTATCGCACTACGTCGGTTTAACATCCTGCTGTGTCTAAAAGATATCAGGTATAATTTTCAAGGATAATATAAACAAATACAATGGCCCTTATTTTCCGAGTCATCTCGTCATTTCGGTTTCGAATAGTAGTGAACTTCGAAACTGGCATGCGAACTAAACAGAACCGGGTTTAAACCGAACTTTTCTTCTTCTTATTTTTAATTCCATTTTTTTCTTAATATAATTAACATTTTTTTTGGTTTTTAAATAATTTTTGAACCATTGAATCGAACCAGAACCGCGGTTTAAGAGTACCTAACAAACATTTTTTTAAACCCAAAACAGTGGTTCTGAACTGCTCTGAACCACTTAACCGAATTAACTCATTTTTTGAAACGATTTGCGTACCTGCTTTGCAATGTTTATTTAATCACAACAATTTCAATTTCGACAGCGCTGAGGTTGGCTAAATTAACTAAGCCAAGTCGAGTTTTTCTTTTTGACGACTTTTTTATTCTGCAGTATAGCGGGATTTATTTTTTGAATTCCCGGTATCGCGCGAAATCCCAGGCAAATAATAAATAACTTAAACTAACAAATTTTTTGATTAAAAAAATATTTTTATATCCTCCACCAAAGATAGAGTAAGTGTATACAAAATTTGTCATTCATTTATATTTCTGATTGTTGTGAAATTCTAAGACGATCTAGCAAAATTAAATTATTCAGACTTTCATTTCAAACGGCTTCAGATTTTTTTTTGAAACTTCTTTAATTTCAAACGTCTTCTTTAAAAAATAAATAATAGGTTTAATCATTCGGGTTTGGATTAAAACTGGGGTTTAAGGACATTTAGAATATACTTTCATTGGAAAATTGTGCATACAAACTGATTAATGAGAAAAAATATGTTTGAATCTCAGCTAATGTAGTTGTTCTCAAAGCAGAGGTAAGTTGTGCCGGGATAAAAGTCGTTATCCGAAAAATAGCTGCTTCGTTTCGTTCCCGTGCATAGGAATTGGCTATAGTGGGGTCGGTCTTAAAAGACGTATGCCTTCGCGTCAACAGAACATCATACATTGAGATTTGTAATATGAATTTCAGATAAACTATCAGACTGAAAGCCCACAACTGATTCCAGAAAGGATTCACACATTTAAATATGCCTGCAATTGTGTTGTGCAGCGTATATTTGTCCTTATCTTATATAATCTACAACATGGATTCATTTGATGTGGCAAAAACAACAATAATCATATTTATATTGTTTGGTCCAAAGGAGTGCCACATTTTCTACAAACCATCCACAATTTTTGTACATTAAACGCGCCTCAACTAACATAACCCATTTTTCCCGTGGTAGCTTTAGTCTCTTAAAGGGAATTGTTGTAAATTTCAAATATTTGGGGATTTATTGCATTTTTTAAGAGTTAATACGAGTATAAGACTTGCAATGTAAAATATAAAAACTGCACGATTCGGTATGCTAGGGTCTAGACCGATAGATGCCGCTTTATGTACTATGTACCAATGTTCTCTGATATTTCAAAAAAAATCGTTAAGAGTTAGCAGAACGTAAAGTTTAATCATTTTTCTTAAAGATTTAAAAAAAAAATGCTATAACGCTTCTACCGGGCTAAATCCCGGGGTTCCGTGATAGAAAAAATGATCGGGAAATGGGAATTCCTTGGAGAAAAAATATTACCAGTTATTTATTTAATCTGGTTCCCCATAGCATGTAGCCACCGAATCATATGAAAAAATTAAGCCGGTAATGGCCATTTGAGTGGTTTTAAGTCTTTAGCGTTGAAAATTTTAGAAAAAATAATTACATACCTTTACAAAAGATAACCCATGGACAAAATTTCAATTTATATTTGTTTAGTCCTGGTTAATTTAATAAAACATAATTGACTTTTAAATAAAAGATTGTATTATTCTTTAAAAAGAGACGAGGTAATATTATCTTTTGTTTTTTTTGTTGAAAAATTGTGTTTTTTTTTCAAAAACAGGCAGTGTAAAAATATAGTAATTCACTTTTCGGCCCAGAAGTTCAAATTTCTATTCTAAAATGAATTATTTATCGTAAAATGATTAAAAAGTAATTAAGGCCCACAATAGCAAACGATCTCCTAAAAATGGTAATCTAAAGAAAAAAGTAAGTTTATTTATTCCCCTTGCCTCTAAAATTAAAAATACAAAATCGCGCATCCTTGGTGTTAGATCTATTTTTATTTTTTTTAATAAGGTAAATTTTTGTAAATTTAATCAACCGAAAAAACACAATTTTTTTGTAGAACAACATTCAGGGAATGTCCCCTGTAAATACAGTGCATTGACTTGCTTACGGTATGAAAAGTTTGGTATAGGAGGATTTGGTTTAGATATTACGTGACAGAAACCACATCTGCTGAAAGTTGTTGCACACAACGTGGAACGAACGTTTCTATAATCATTTCTATAATGCGTTGTTCGATCAGTATGCCAGTCAAAAACAAATGGATCTGACGCCAAAAGGTGCTGTGCTATTTAAAAATGTTTTACCTCGACAATAATGCCCTTTATCCAAATATAAGATAACATTACGGATCGGATATGGTTGGCGCCAGCTGGACATATTTCCAAAAAAAAAAGGAATTTTTTTATTTTATTTATTTATTATTTAGTATTATTTTCTGTTTTATATTTGTTATTCTAAGGTAAAGAGTTTAGAAATTTACATTTCTTTTCTACTTTATAAGAATTTAGATTTTTTTGATATTTACATGTGCATATAGCATAGTATACCATGGGAAGGAAAAATTTACAAAAACCTTATTTGAACCAACTTACAAACAAAAATAAAACTATGTTAAGGTAAAGGTAAAATTACGATGAGATCAGTTCATTAACATGGCTAAAACGTGAGGATTCACATCTCCTGTTGAAATTTGTTGTCAATTCATTTATTCGAGTCTGGACTGTCTTAAAGCCAGATAGGACGTGCAACCTTCTCGTGGAATAATGCCATGGTAAGTCCAATATCAACTTCAGCAGTTTATTTTGAGCAACTTGAAGTTTTTGCGTATGACAGTAAGCAGATGATGACCACACCGGAGCGCCGTAAAACATTATGGGATGGAAAATTGCTTTTATCAATATTTTTTTGTTTTCAATGTTTAAACCAGATCTTCTGTTTATCAAAGGGTACAGTATTCTGATAGTTTTATTGATTTTATTAACGATGTAGGGAATATGATCGCAGAAATTAAATTTTCTATCGAGAATAATTCCCAAATACTTTACGTTTCTATCCCAAGGAACATTGTGATTTGCGAAAATTAGTGGTGATTGCGGTAGAAAGCATGACTTTCTCTTTCTTGTGAAAAATATAGCTTGGGTTTTCTCAGGATTTACCATAATTTTCCACTTAATGTAGTAGTTTTGTAATTCGTTTAGAGCTGACTGCAGGTTTGTTGTGATATTGGTCGCATACAAATCGGAACTTATTATTGAAGTGTCATCGGCGAAGATCGAGATAGTACAGTTGTTAGGAATTGGAATATCAGCAGTGTATATGTTATATAGTATTGGCGAAAGACATGAGCCTTGGGGACATCCATTTCTTAATTGTATTTGATGCGAGTATGTTTCTCCTAAGAATACGTTAAACGATCTTTCCGTCAGGAAACTTTGTATGATTTTTGTTATTTCGGTGGGGAAATTAAAACGTTTTAGCTTATAGATAAGACCGTTATGCCAGACAGAATCGAATGCAGATTTGATATCCAGAAGAACCATGCCTGAGGATTTGCATTCTTTAAATTTTTGGTGGACCATGTTTCTTATTTTTATCAGAGGTTGACACGTGTTGTGTTCTTTTCTAAAGCCGAATTGTTGTTGGGGTAAAACGTTGTTATCTTCTATAAAATTTGTTATTTTTTCTTTTATAACTTTTTCCAGGATTTTACTAACGGAAGATAATAGGCTGATAGGTCGGTAAGATTTTGGATCCTCAGGAGACTTGTTTGGTTTGTGTATTGCTATAGTTTTAGATTTTTTCCATATTTTCGGAAAATAGCAATTTTTAATACAGCAGTTTATTATTTTTGTAAGAAATAAGATACCAATTTTTGGTAGGTTTTTCAGGCAAAGGTTATTTATATTATCGTTTCCAGGAGATTTTTTGTTCTTAAGCTTTTTAATAATACTTCTCATTTTTCCAATTGTGATACTATCGGCATCATCGCTTGGTGGAATTGGGTGTAATGATCTTATTTCACTTGCTGTATCATTCACCATTCGGATAGTATCTGCATCGCTCAAGTCAGCAGAAACATTATGGTTAGTCTCAAAATTTTTTGCCAAAACCTCGCACTTTTCTTGTTGAGTGTAATAAATATTGTTGTTTTCTTTTAAAGTTGGGATAACTTTAGATTTCTTTTTTAATATTTTTGAAATATTCCAAAACGGAGAAGAAGCTTTGTCTAATGACGCTAGTTTTTCATTCCAGGATTTATTTCGATGTGCCAATAATTCTTCTGAGATATGTTTATTCAAGATATTCATTTGGTGCCGATCATCTTTATCTCTGTATCTTTTCCAATTCCGTTTATAAACATTTCTGTGTTGTATGAGAACCTTAATATTTGGTGATAATGTTTTCGTTCGAGGGGTAATTTTCCGTTTAGGTACACTGACGTTTATTGCTCTATATAAGGCACTATTAAAAGTAGTTATTAAAGCATCAATCTGTGCATTGGTTGAAATTTCCTCGCTTGGGAGTTGAAGGTTTGTACTAACAGCATGCTTGTACTGTGGCCAGTTTGCTTTATAAAAATCTTGGATTAATTTCTCGTTCCTCTCGAAGCTCAAGTTTAGGGAAGTGGTAACTGGTAAGTGATCAGAAGATAGATCGTTCAATACTCTTACAGCAGACATATGTTGATGTATATTTGTTAAAAAGAAATCTAATGTTGACGGCCGTTTCCTGGGGTCTCCTGGGATGTAAGTACTATCATGTGGAAATAATATTTGAAATTGATCCAACTGTAGTTTATTAAATAATATGTTTCCCCAAGAGTTGCTGCGTTGACAGCCCCAATAGTTATGTCTGCAGTTGAAGTCTCCACCAAGAATGTATTTGTCTGACATTGTCAGTTTACGAAGGTCAGAACTAAATGTATGTTTAAGAGGAGAGTTTTTTCCACAAGCTCCCCCTGGAAAATAGCATGCGTAGATATGAATGGGTTCTCCATTATGTTGTACATTAATTCCTATGTTCTCGATTAGCAGTGTGTCTTTCGTTGGTAATAAATTATGTCGTATGTTTTTTCTGACTAGTATAGCTACTCCACCACCTCTTCTATTCCGACGATCGGAGCGGTAACAGCAAAAGTCTTCGTCGCTTATTTTGATTTTGTTGTCCAACCAAGTCTCACTTATAAGACAAATATCAACTTTGAGAACTCTTAAAAATGTAAACAATTCATCCTTTTTATGTCGAATGCCGCGGGCATTCCAGCAGATAATTTGTACCTTATCGCTCAATACAAAAACTTGTAAGCTAGGTTGGTAACAACCTCAAATTGATCAAATCTAGTTTGACATTTACGTAGGTTTGAAATTAATTCAAAAGTGAAATTTTGAAGCTCTTCCATCGAAAAGAGTTCGTTGTTAGAGTTATTTGTACGAGTGTTTGCCCAAGAACTGTTCAGTGGCGGTGGTGCTTCCTGATTTAAGTTATTTGGAAAATGGTGGTTGAAATTAACATTCCGATTAAATTGGGGCTGGATTGGCTGTGAGCGAATATTATTTTTCCTTGGTTGCATCTGCTCCCTCATTTTTAGATAGTTGATTCTGCTAGGACATTGCTCCGACAATGCCTTATGAGGACCACTGCAATTTGCACATTTCTGGATATTTGAGCTGCATTCCAAAGTTTTGTGATTACCTGCGCAATGAGCGCAGAAAGTTTTAACCTTACATCGGCTTGACCCATGACCAAACATTTGGCAATTATGACATTGCGTTATTTGGGACTTGTTTGGTTTTTGGTATTCCCATCGAACCTTCAAGTAATTTATGGCAGAATAACATTGTCTCAGCTCTTTCAACGATATTGATTTCCGTTCAAAATATACGACATAAATGATCATTTCATCTGAGTTTAGTCTTTTCTTTACAATAATTTTAACATCAATACATTTCAAACCCAACTTCAAGAGATGCTGCTTAATAACAGATGGATCAGCCTTGTCTAAGCCGAAGAGCAAAGCCTTATAAGGTCTATCACTTTTAGATGCATACGTGAAGTATTCAAAGTCAAACTGTTTTTCCAGTTTTTCACAAACCAAAATATAGTCCTCCTTTTCCGTACAAAATAGTTTTATTCCTATAGAAATTTTCCTCATAGAATATTTCTTAATATCTAAGAGTCTACACATTTCGTGTATTTGTTCCACCTTACATTTCAATATTGTTATTGGGGGTACCTTCTCCTTTGTTGATTTATCAATGACAGTCTCATCTTCAATGTCATCAGAATCTTCCAACGTTTGAAGCGGCTGGAAGTAGTTTTGATTTCCAGTACTCTTGGAACTGTCTTTTGCTTTTTTTGTCATACTCTCGCCGTGAGAGTTAACATTTTCTTCACGCAGTCGTTTAATTGTTAAGTTTCTTTGCGGACCTCTGACCCAATTTTTACTTTATTAGGTCCAGCGTACTCCAAATATCTTTGATCGGTAATGTAAAAAAAGGTTTTTTTTTCAAACGTGCAATTTTCAAGAAGAAATAAAATGCATATACAAATTGATTTTTATGGCCAAGAATTTAGCTTTATTTTAAAAATCAGGGTTTGCCATTGTTTTAAAAATAATTTCGGGCGTGTCCGCCGCGGCTGGCTCAAATAAGTTCCAGCCGATAGACCGTATGTCAGTCAGCAATAACTCGCCGAATATTCTCTTTTAATGCAACTTACAAACAACTTCCAATAACACCACAAAAAAAGTCCAGCGGTGTTAAATCTCTCGATCTTGCCCACGCACCAGGCCCACCACGCGAGATAATGCGCTCACAAAAAGTTTCCTACCAAAAATTGATAAATTGATCGTTGGCTGTATGACATGTTAAAACCAAAGGTCGCCGACATCAACATACTTCAATTCAGGCACGAAAGAGTCATTCATCATGCCTCTGTAGCGTTTCCCATTGACTGTGACATTATGGCCGGCTTCATTTTTGAAGAAATATGAACCAATGATTCCCTCTGCCCATAGAGCACACCAAACAGTGACTTTTTGAGGATGTAACGTCGTATCAACAATGGCTTGTGGATTTTCATTACTCCAAATGCGACAATTTTGGTTATTAACGTCCCCATACAACCAAAACAAATTTTCTTGTAAAATCAGAATCGGTGTCCATCTCGTTTTGCAAACGTTATTCATGAGTAAGTCTTTTCATTATGAAATGGCAAACTAAACTGAGCATAAATCCAGTGACAGCTGTCAAAAAGACCAACTTCGAAAATAGTGTGGCCAGATTGAAAACCATATATCTAAAAAAACACCCTGCATTATTCTGAAGGCGATAACATATACGAGGGCGACCGCAAGAGTAACTGGCCTAACATAAAAAGAAACGTTTTTTTGGAATTATTATTATTTATTTTTCAACATAATCTTCTTCCAACTCAATACACTTTATCAAACGTTTTTCAAGTTTTTTAATTCCATCCGAAAAATAAGATTTTTCAAGACCTTCAAAATATGCCTCAGTTCAGCAATAACCTCGCTATTGGACGAAAATTTTTTTAAATTTGGAAACAAGAAATAATCAGAAGGAGTTAAATTTGGACTATATGGTGGATGCGGAGCAATTTCAAATCGTAATTCGGCCAGTTTTTGTTGAGTTAAAAATGCAGTGTGTGAAGGAGCATTATCTTGATGAAAAAGAACTTTTTTTCTAAATGCGGTCGTTTTATCTTGATTTCTTCACTCAACCGATCCAATAATGCACAATAATATTCACTATTTATAGTTTTTCCTTTCTCAAGATAATCAATAAATTTTATACCCCTTACATCCCAAATTATTGTGGCCATTACTTTTCCTGCTGACTTAACAGTTTTCGCCTTCTTGGGACCACTTTTACCAGCTTCTATCCATTGTTTTGACTGTTCTTTGCATTCTGGGATGTAGTGATGGATCCATGTTTCATAGTTATGAATCGGCGCAAGAACTCTATTGGATTACGCTGATAAATAGCTAAAAGCTCCTCGGAATTGGTCCAACGGACGATTTTTGGGGCAAAGTCAACAAACGCGGCACCTTTTTCGCGGATAGCTTTTTCATGTGGAGTTCATCATGTAAAATACTCCAAACTCGTGTATTTAAACAGTATTAGCAAGTTCTCTGAGCTTAATTCGTCTATCTTTAGTCACTTCATTAAATATTTTTCTAATGTTTTCAATAGTAGTAGCAGTTTTCGGTCTTCCAAAGCGTTGTTCATCTTCCGTACTTGAACGACCCATTTTAAATTGTTGAACCCAGGATTTCACGGTGGAGTATGATGGTGCATTATCACCATGAACAGAATCCAATTCATCTTTGATTAATTGTGGCGTATAACCTTTCATATAAAAGTGTTTAATTTCCGCACGAAACTTATTTCCCTCGTATACTTATATTTTGTTCTCTCTAGGGGGTTCCCCTTAAACGGAATCTTAGCCGAGCACATACCTTTTGCCGATGCTCTAGAGAAATAAGACTTTGCTACTTTACAATCCGCATGAGATACTCCAAAGAAGCTCGGATTTCCCGCCCAGATGTTAAAGTTGTTCTTCATTTTTGCCCAAATTGAGTTATCATAAATGTTGAGGCGGTGGGGTAGAGTAAAGTATTTCTTTAAAGTATAAAAGTATTTCTTAAATATTTATTCCTAGAATATCCAAAGTATCAAATACGTCAACAATTCGTGAAGCTAAGTCCATTATCACTTTTTTGGTTTAGAAACCAAAATTGGATCCTTGCAAAATCCTACTTCAAAACTTCTCGCTCAAGGTCCTCGTAGAGGGTATCACTTATTTCATGTAGTCGTAGAGGCGCGGTTTACGGTCTAACAGTTATCAGCTGCAGCTGGCTTTATAATCGTCGTAGGAATAGATAGGGTTTATCTTCGTACCCAGGAGAGGTCATTAAGAACAAACTTTGCAAATACAACACATATAAAGTTGGCTGTGAAAAACTCGATAGGAAGAAGTCCTCACCGACATGTTCAAATGCACCACGATAAATCTAGATTCTCTAAGAGGCAATCAAATCAAAACTTTGAATTCCAATTAAGAGTTTAAAAATTTAATTTTACAATTTACTCTACAAATGCACCACGATAAATCTAGATTCTGTTAGAGGCAATCTATAGAGAGATGAGTTTAACGAAGAAGATAATGAAAAGACCGCTTTGCTTGGTTAACAATAAAGGAGTGAGTTTAATAAGAAGTATGTGAATATGTTAAATACAGAGTTGATGTATGAATGGCAATACAGAGTTGATGAATAGTGTTGCCATACAATTAGCTGTCTTAATACTCCCTCGTTTTGTTTACAATCTTTAACATGTAATTAAAATTTAAACAAAAAAAATTATTAAAGGTATTGTATTCAAAAAAAAATCGACTAAACCTTTAGAGATTAAATGAGATGCAAAAAAAAAAAATTTAAATATTTTACTTTTATGTTCATTAATAACTTCTGTTTTTAAATTTGCAAAAAGAATTTTGACTTATGTGGAACTTTTAATGTTTAGAGCATCTCTCAAAATAGAATTTCTAGGCTTAGGCATTGGTTTAGTAAAAATATCTGCCAATTGATTATGACTATTGACTTCTTTCAAATCGAAAACTTTTTCATTAAATTTTTCTCTAATATAATGATAGCGCACATCTATGTGCTTTGTGCGTTTATGTTGCTCTGGATTTTTAATGAGTTTCGCCGCACTTGCATTGTCCATCATTAGACTCGGTGTATGTGGACCAATGATTTCTGTCAATAGCCTTTTCATCCAGACTAATTCGCGTATTGCCTCTGAGCCCGCTATGTATTCAGATTCAGTCGTCGAGCGTGAGACGGACTTTTGTCTTTCTGAGCACCAACTCAAAATTGAGCCACCAATTGTAATACAGTATCCAGTGGTCGATCTTCTTGTGTCAATGCAACCAGCGTAATCTGCATCACTGTAGCATTGAACGTCGAAAACGGTATTACTGAAATAAAATAAGCCCATAACCTATAGAGAAATGAGTTTAACGAAGAAGATAATGAAAAGACCGCTTTGCTTGGTTAACAATAAAGGAGTGAGTTTAATAAGAAGTATGTTGAATATGTTAAATACAGAGTTGATGTATGAATGGCAATACAGAGTTGATGAATAGTGTTGCCATACAATTAGCTGTCTTAATACAATCAAATCAAAACTTTAAATTCGTATTTAGCATTTAACAATGTATATTTACAATTTACTCTACATCCTGTAATAGTGTTTAAAAAAATAATTGTACAATGTTTTTTATCCATTATTTGAACTTATAAAATCTACTTTTACAATTAAAACTAAAACTTGTTTACCCTTCTTTACAGATCAGCGAAAATAAAATTGGTATTAAGTTGTGTATTAAAAAGTCAGACAGTTCGTTGAGTGCCGTCACAGCGGCAGCCATGGCGGCCGTTGCAAAGGGCATTAATAAATCGGCCACATCATCGGGGAGAAGTCGCAAAAGTTCGCGAAATCTTAAACAACGAATTAAATTGCCCGACAGCAATGATGAAGCCGACGAACTGGACTATGAGCCCAAACGCAAGAAGGATCGCACTTCAAAAAGACAATCAGCATCGGCTGCCGCTGCCGCTGCAGCAGCGGCAGCTAACGATGGAGCTGAACATCAACGGCCCCATGTGGAACAGAGTATATGGGGAAGACAGTTACCAGAACCAGTGCTTTTCAATGTAAGAAAAACTAACACGAAGACACAACTTGTAATATTAATTAAACTTTCTTCTTTAGATTTTCAAATATGTGGTGGATAAGGAAGGTTGCCTGCCAACATTGTTTCGCCTCGGTCGTGTGTGTTCATTATGGCGACGTGTTTCACTATCGCCCACTCTGTGGCGAACTATGGATCTAACCACGTGGATAAAGGAGAAATATCGCACCGAACTGAAACTGAAATGGTTCGTGGATAATCGCTGTACTTGTTGCACAGAATTAAATGTTTGTAAGTGTCAAATGGAAATTAATTCTCAAGAAAGTTTACTTCAATTCTCTTGTTAAATTGCAGCAAATTTCAAAGTCTCAGACATCAGTTGTTTTCTAATGAAACTAGCGGCGGGCGCACCAAATCTGACAAGCATAACCCTATCGGGCTGGAAAGGTTTCACATGTGATCATTTGGCATATTTAGTGGAGAATTTGAAAAAACTCGAACGTTTAGATTTAAGTTCCGTCAATGTAAGTAAAGCACGCACCCATTGTAAATATTAAACTTGGCTAACCAATGCCTTAACAAAATTTAGGTGGAAATGAATGCTAGTAAAAGCGCCGTGGGGGCGCAATCGTTGTGCAATGCTATACAGGTAATGGGGGACCGTTTGACACATCTCTATTTGGCGCACAATCGTTTAGCTGGTATACCACAATTAGTCAATGTTCTTTCGGTAAGTAGTCAACCTGCAAGGTCAACAAGCAATGTACTTGTTAAGATTAAAAGTGTTCCTTATATTTCCCCATTTCAGACTCATTGTCCAAATTTAGTTCTGCTGGATCTGTCCAATGTTACCACACAAGCCACATCGCATGGCATATTGCATGTAGAGAAATTGCAGCAAGGCTGTCCAAAACTCAAAGTTTTACGCATTACAAATTCTCATATAACCCTAAGTACTTCTTCCATGCAAGAAATGGTAGGTACAACGTAACACTTCAGAAATAAGATATATATTACTACTAATTTATTTCGGTTATAATGCTATTGAATGTTGCAGATGGATTCCCCTGGCTTTCCCGAACTGGAAGAACTTTCGGTAGCTGTTACCGACGAATCGCGTGTCATTGGCGATGAGCATATACAGCGTATTTTGAAGTCATCGTCAAAACTTAAGCTATTGGATGTTCGCGGCTGTGCCCGCCTAACGCACGAAAGTCTTATACGTCTACCGACATGGGATATAAAGCATTTGTTTTTATCCGGTTGTTCGGTGACAAGAGATATGGGGTAAGTTCTATAGCGCAATATATTGATTTCTGGTAGATTTTCTTGCTAATCTTTAAGGAGCATTCCGAATTTTTTTTTTTGTTGTGATTATTGTTAATATGGATCGTCCACTAAAGGATATTATTCTCTTGTTGTGGTACAATCACTGAACCTCAATTTAAAACGCTTTCAAAATCTTAACTGAAACAATCGTTATGACATACTTCGCATTAGTAACTGTGGGATTAAACCAATGGGCAGTTCGTCACATGATAGCTTGCCCCGGCAAGAATCATGTAAAACACAAGTCCTCTATTAAAATGGTTAGACAGATCCATTGATATGGGACATTAAATTGGGCGGAGTGGGTCTTTTCTAAGAGAGGTGCTTGAAGGGGTGTGGCAAACAACTTCACATTTCACTGAAATGTATCCAAAATATAGATATGTATTCAAATTTGGCATATTATTGTGGTTGCACTATATAAAGGGTGATCCATCTAGAGGTATTTTTTCAGAACAAAAAAATATAAAAATTTAAATGAAGTGTGGAATCTTTACTAGTAATTCGAAAGGACATTTTATGGCATTTTTTTTGAATATAATTTCCTTCAACCCCCTCTGCTGTGTGCAAGACCACACTCATGTTGTTGTTGTAACAACAATTTATTAGGTTTTGAAGTCCTGGTTGTCTATGGGGGATCTGCTTCAATATTTAGGTGAAGAAAACGTGCAATTTGAACTTTATGCTTCCGTGTATACGGTTCGACAAACCGAGCAGATCCAAGGTCTGGAGTTTGCTTCGATCCCGGCTCAGACCAATAGTATTTGGTGCAGGTATTCCGGGAAGTGCTTCTCCCACGACGTAAAAATAGACTACAAAAAACCACATAGTGTTGAGGTAACTGCCTTGACGAAGAGTGTTTGTTTCGGGTAAATCCGGTACAAAGAACCGGCAGTCGTGTGATTGAGACAACACTCATGGTCCCCGTTGTCGTACAGCATAGCTGAGAGTGCACTACAGTCCTTGAATTTTCATTTCATTTCTTTATTGACAATTAATCCATTAATCTTAACTCAATATTTCTTGCACCAGCCGGAGGATCATTGTGCACATAGATCACGGATAGTTCGTTTCAAACATCATATTGGATGAACAATTTTAAGTTACTAGGCAGTCCGATTTGTTATCGCCTCTCAAATTTAGGACTAAGAGCCCGAAAAGGACAAAGATTAAGGTTGAAATATATGTATATAAGTATACATGTTTTCTGACAGTGAACATTTTGTTCTCGTTAACAAACATAATCTAGTCAATGCATCCGCAGACATAGGCAGTTAGTGCTGAAGTGGTAGTGGGGCCTCAATAGGCGATTTTTGTTTGTTTAAAAATTCAGCTGAAAACATGATTTTGATTAACAGTGAGAGGTTTGCGATTTCAGGTTGGTAAGCCATGGCGCACCAGCCACGCCACAATCGATCTTTTGCGCGAATTTTTTTGTTGGTACCGTGCAAACAATCCATTAACGATGCAGGCCAATTATTAATTTATTTTATTTATTTATTTCATTGTAATATACAAAGCCTATAAGGCCAATTAATCTATATTACATAGTACAAGTCTATTCAATTACAGTTTTTACAATCTAGTTGTATATAATAAAATTCGATTTAACAATACTAATATTAACTAACTTATCCCAATAAAGGCTCCCTAGTCGACATGTAAATATAAACAATATTGGTAACAATTAGTGGGCCCGTTAACAATGAAGAAATAAGAAAAAAACACGTCCTAGGAAAGAATAGATAACGTGTACTCCAAAAACTTCTGCCGAAAAACATAGTTTGAATAGGAAAAAGTTCGCAAACACATTGGAAGATGGTTCCAAATTCTGGCAACTCTTACGACAAATGACTTTTAATACATGGACGTAGCAATGCGCGGTATAAACAGTTGCGGATTTCTTACAGATCTGCTTAATACAAACTCATTTCATAACTCTGGCGGTGAATTTGAAACAATTAATTTATAAAAAGATTGAATGATGCGAAGATCAATGAATTTTTTAAATGGAGACCCTAAAAACTGTACAACATGCTCAGAGATGTGATCAAAACGAAGAAGTCCATATACATACCTTACAATCGTTTAAGAATACGCTCAATTTTATCAATATTGCCTGAAGAAGTACCAGACACAACTTCAATAAAATAGTTTATTTGAGAAAATAATGAGACATAGGCTACCCTTCGTTTAATAAACCTAGGCAAATATAAGTTTGTAGAATGTAACCGTCGTATCAAGAAGAATACTTTCGAAAATAAAGAATTAATATGGCTTGAGAAATCAAGATGACCATCAATAATAACTCCAAGGCACTTCATCTCATCTACAATTTCAATTGGTGTGTTATTAATATTAAAAACAATGCTATTCTGGTCATTCTGTATAGAACCAAAAAGCAACGCTTTGCTCTTGTTAGTATTAATACAAAGATTGTTGTTTTGTAGCCATATATGAATAGTTTCTAAAGTAGAATTAACTATTGTTTCCAAGGAATTAAACGAATCACTTTTAAAAAATATATGAATATCATCAGCATAGAAAAAGGGTGTACTGTTATTAGCAACAATCGAGTTTGTCATGTCGTTGACATATAAAATAAACATTAACGGTCCTAATACAGATCCCTGTGGAACCCCGCATGGAACAGGACGTATATCAGAGGGCATGCCAAAACGAAAAATTGGGAGCGTCCAGATAAATATGAAGAAATAAGACACACTGCACCAGTTCAGATGCTGGTTCCCAGGTCCATGTAAAAAAACCCGGTCCAAGACGTCACCTTCCAGAACCAGGAATTCTATTCTGCAGAGCCCGCAGTATTGGTCGGTTAAAACAGCGATTACAGTCGCTCAAACAACAAAGAAAACAGAGTCGATTCTTTACAATAGGCGTGATCTACTAGTATTCGCTTATTAAAAGAGTAAATGGTCCCTAAAGCGATAACTTTAGGCGAGACATTGTTTAAATTTTCTTGTACAGGGTGGGCCAAAAGTTACCAAAGGGTTTAAAAATTTAATAAATTTTTCGTTTAAACGAATATCACTAACACTTGCATAGTTTTTCATATAAAAATACGACGAAATTAATTCTGCGTAAAACTCTTCGTAAACGTGCCGTTTTTTACGGTACGAAATGGAAGTGATTTTGCGTAATGGAAACGAACGTATTTAAACCAAAAAGTACCTAAAACAATCCGTTTACGTGCCGTTTTTGCGATACGAAAACGAACTGTTTTTTCTTAATGGTAACGGCATTAACTGTTTTTTCTTAAGGCCCATTTAGTCTCGACGGTTGACGGTAGACAATCAGCTATTTCAGTTGGGGGTTGCATTTTGCATGTGAGTCATTCCATGCCAAACGGTACGCATTTTTTACATCACAAGCTTGGATTGCTTAACTAGTTTGTGTATGCATTCTTCTCTTAAAAATATTATATACGTGTTTCAAGAAAAAAAATTTAAAATTTTTTTTTAAATGTTATGACCAATTGAACTTTGGTGAAATGAAGATTTTATCAAAGAGGTGTGTTCATTCAGTCGCATGTAACTCCGGAAATACTTGACCGATTTTACTCTGCTATACCTTGTTTTGAAGGTAATTTTAAGCACTTCTAAAATAACGAAACGGTATGGCATAACGCCATAGAATTTTTTAAGTTTGTATCATTTAAATCCTTTTATTTCGATTTTGAAAATGATTACATCTTTTTTTATTTTTGAAATTTTGCAGGCGTATTCTTACAGGTCTGTTTTACCGACTGTGTAAGTTTTAAAGTGGTGAAATAATGCGTTCTATTTTTAAAAAAAATTTTTTACCTTATACCTTTTTCACTTCCATGAATATAGAAAATATAATATAGAAAAAAAAATACTTTTTAATAGTTTATTGACACAAGATATAACAACAACAAAAAAACAAAGAAAAAAAGAAATAAAAACATGATACAATAGCCGTGCACGTATTCCAGGAGGGGCTTGTAAATTTTTTAAAGAAAACCTTAGGACCTGTAAGTAAAATATTTTACTTTTCTGATGGCGTAAGCGCACAATACAAAAACAAGAAAAACTTTTTAAATCTGACGTTCCACGTAGAAGATTTTGGAATACCAGCGGAATGGCATTTTTTTGCAACGTCTCATGGCAAATGGCCCTGCGATGGTCTGGGAGGAACAGTCAAAAGACTAGCAGCACGTGCAAGCTTGTCCAGCCTCATAAATCCCATTAATAGTGCCGTCAAATTTTATGATTGGGTGAATAAAAACGTGAAGAATATTCATACAGAATTCTTCAATAACTATCAATATCAAGATAGGGCGAAACACCTGAAGGAGCGTTTTGAAAAAGCGAAAACAATTTCTGGAACTCTTGGCTACCATGCATTCATTCCACAACCCGATAAAATAATGAAAGTCCAGACAACATCATCTTCTGAGCAGTACTGTATGAAGATGGTATACAAGGCATAACATTTATTTCATTACTCATTTTTTTATTTCTTTTTTTCTTTGTTTTTTTGTTGTTGTTATATCTTGTGTCAATAAACTATTAAAAAGTATTTTTTTTTCTATATTATATTTTCTATATTCATGGAAGTGAAAAAGGTATAAGGTAAAAAATTTTTTTTAAAAATAGAACGCATTATTTCACCACTTTAAAACTTACACAGTCGGTAAAACAGACCTGTAAGAATACGCCTGCAAAATTTCAAAAATAAAAAAAGATGTAATCATTTTCAAAATCGAAATAAAAGGATTAAAATGATACAAACTTAAAAAATTCTATGGCGTTATGCCATACCGTTTCGTTATTTTAGAAGTGCTTAAAATTACCTTCAAAATAAGGTATAGCAGAGTAAAATCGGTCAAGTATTTCCGGAGTTACATGCGACTGAATGAACACACCTCCTTGATAAAATCTCCATTTTACCAAAGTTCAATTGGTCATAACTTTTGAAAAAAAAAATTATATTTTTTTTTTCTAATCGCGGATTAAATAGAATTGCTAGAGGACCAAATCTGCAAATTTTCATAAAAATCGGAATCATTGCGTTAAATTTTTGCCCAAAATCGTACCGTTTGGCATGGAATGACTCATGTGTTAGAGGGAGATAACTACAGTTTGACGGTTGACGACGGTAGACTTCTGCAGGTTGCAGAATCTACCGTCAACCGTCGAGACTAAATGGGCCTTTATTCGGGCAGCCATGTTGACAGAACACTTTAATTGTTTTAGTTGATGTTTGAAGTGTGATGATCTGATTGTTGTTAAACAAAATCAGCTTTTGTAAGTGTTAATATAATAGGTATTTATAAAACGTTTGTAGTATATTTATATCTACATATCTATATTTTGTAATAGCCAAAGAATTCATAATCATTCACAATATATGCAACATTAATTCTTCAGTATAAAAATGCTTATAATATTTCGATAGAGAAAGAAATTCAGTACGGAAACAGAACGTTTTGCAGATACAAAAACGTACCGCTTCAGTGTTACGTAAACGCAACACTCTGGTATTACGAAAACGGACCGCTTTAGTGTTACGTAAAAGTACTACTTTAGCTTAGCCTTGGCGTACTACCAATACATTCAAACTACTACTTTTTTTTCTAATTCTCTTATTCCGGAATTAACGTTTACGGTGCATTTACGTATCGCAAAATCGGTTCGTTTTCGTAGTCTTGTATGAAAAAATGACTTCGCCAACGTTTCGTTTTCGTGCCGGTTTTCTTAGAGGGTTAACTCTTTAATTTCAGAATATCAAATAGATATCAACAGTAATCGATAAATCACGATAACTACAACGGGAATGTATAAAATAAATGGAAAATAAATATTGCAACAATATTGAAAATAGAATTAAAATTTTAACCCTTTAGTTTTAATTTTTAAAAAGATCCTTTGGTAGTTTTTTTGACAATTATTTTTTACAACTTTCAGATCCGGCCTTGAATTGATAGCTTCAAAGTGGGCTCATAGTCTTATTGAATTGGATCTCGCTTGGGCCAATGTGCAACAGCCTTTAGATAATGCCTTACGAGCCTTGGCCGATAAAGGAGCCGAGTCGCGTTTAGCGTAAGTTTTGGCAAACTATAATTTATAACGTGTTTTATTTATTGATAGAGTTCTTTCAAATTGCCATTCACTTATTTCTAGTCATCTCAATCTATGTGGTTCTTCGGTTTCCGAGGAAGCAGTGAAGGAAATACTGGCCAACTGCCCTCTAATGAGCACCATTAACTTGGCTTCGTGCCGCGGTTTGCCACGGGGTGTCAAGCGACAAATGCAAGGTCCACAAGAGCTCAATGAATTACGTGATGTTTTAAAAGTTCAATTAAAAGTCAAATTACCGGAAACCACAACACAAACGTCTACATCCGCTTCATCTTCTTCGACTTCGGCGACAGCAGCCACAACGGCAACAAGTGCAAATAGCAATGACGGCGGTGGCGGCGGTCATGCCGCCCGTAGTCCATAGTCCACAATTTACATATAAAGAGTGTAAATTTTAATCTGTAGTTTGTATTTTTATATTTGATTTTGTTTTCCTTTATTTTTCTCCTACCAAACGCTATATTTGTCTTAGCAAAAAAAAACTACAAAAATATTTCCACGATTTATTTTTTTTTTCTCCTAAATCGTTTCAAATGTTCTCTATATTTTTAGGCAATAAAAATTGTTAAAATTTCATCGTGCTTTCTCTTCCAGCTGTTTATAAATATTATACATTTTACGTTATTACCGTATTCATTCTATTTTACTTTTGTAATATTTCCAAAAACATATTTTTTACAATTTATTGTTTTTTTTTTCTTTATTTGTTGAAAATTTGTTTTCTCTGAGAAAAAAAAACCAACAACACAATTGTTTACTCAGCATATACTTTATTTTCTTTGTGTGTAGTGATGTGTAAATTAATAAAAAAATAAACTTTTATCAAATATAACAATATAGAACAACAAAAAACACACTTCCCCTCCTTTTCCCTTAAATTCTTAAGAAAATGAACACAAAACAAAAGCAAACAAACGCGATCAATAACGGAAAAACACACAAAAAAAATCAATCAATTCACCTGTTTATGGCAATGTTTTAAATTTGTGAAATTTAAAATTTACTGACAAAAGGAAAAGTAAAAAAAACATTTTTTTTAATATTAAATTTTATCATTATTGTGTAAGAGATGAAAATGTTTAAATATATAACATTAAAAATTATACGTATACTCTCCTGTTTGTTTCCTTTTTTATTTCCATTTTGTGCAAAAAATTTTTTAATTAATTTTAAATATTTTTAATTTTTTTACTTTCGTTACTTTCCCTCTCACTTAGTAAACAAACATACAAAAAAAAGAAAAACAAAACATCAACAACGTAATTTTTAAGAAAATTAATTATATTTTTTGTTGCATTCAAAAAGAAAAATAAAAAAACAAATATTTTTAAAAATAAGTCAACGTTGAAATTTATTGACACCGTTGGGATAAAAATATGTCTATTTTATAGACATACGAGGGTTGCTGTAAATATTTCTGGCCTAGGCAACACTACGAGGGCGGTTCGAAAAGTTCTTAGCCTATCAATGAAAGAAAATAGTTAGTTTTTCAAAAATATTTTTATTTTTCAATTTTATTTCACTTAGTCCAACGCTTATCTAGCAATTCTATCCCTTGATTAAAATAGTTTTCCTCAAGGTCTTCAAAATAGTGGTTTACAACTGTAATTGCATCTTCATTTGAGGTAAAGCGCTTGCCAGCAAGGAATTTTTTTTAGATTTAGAAACAGGTAAAAGTCACTGGGAGAATAAGGTGGGTGGTCAAGCAACTCGTACTTTAATTCTTTGATTTTAGCCATTGTTAAAACACTCTTGTGCGCTGGTGCGTTGTCTTGATGAAAAATTATTTTTTTGTGTTGTAAGCCAGGACGTTTTTCTCGAATTTGTACATTTAATTGATCTAAAAGGTTGCAATAGTACTCTGAATTTATTGTTTTACCCTTTTGCAGATAGTCAATCAATAAAATACCTTTGAAGTCCCAAAAAACCGTTGCCATAACCTTACCAGTCGATTGAATTGTTTTTGCCTTCTTTGGGGCACTTCCTCCAGCTTCAGTCCATTGTTTGGATTGTTCTTTTGTCTCTGGAGTATAGTGGTGGATCCATGTCTCATCAACAGTTATGAAACGACGATTAAAATCCATTTTATTTCGCTGAAAAGGATCCAAACAAGCTTGAGAAATGTTCATTCTTATGCGTTTTTTGTCGACTGTTAACAAGTCCGGCACCCATCTTGCAGAAAGCCTTTTCATCTGTAGTTCTTTATGCAAAATTAAATGGACTCGATCATTTGAGATGCCCATGATATTTGCTATTTCACGCACTTTTATTCGTCGATCATTTAATACCATATCATGCACTTTGGCTACAATTTCTGTTGTTGTAACTGTTTTTTGACGTCCACTACGTGGTTCATCTTCAATGCTTGTACGACCACGTTTAAATTCAGCAACCCAATTTTTTACTGTTGCATATGAAGGAGCACTTTCACCTAACACATTCACCATATCATTATGAATTTCTTGTCCCGATAAACCTTTTTTATGTAAATATTTAATGACACCACGCATTTCTAATTTTTCCATTGTAAAAAAAACGCGGATGCGTCTTTTGTGAACACCTGTTTCTATATGAAGGAGTTGGCAGATCGAAACAAAATTTAACATGTGTTCATAGCAGAGATGGAAGTTTCCAAAACACTTAACTTTTTTCTGTTTATACCGCGCTTTTTGTGCTAGGCTAAGAAGTTTCCGAACCGCCCTCGTAAGTGTTGCATGGCGCCATCTGACATTTCCATTGGAAAGTTTGACATTTTTTAGCATAAACGTACACAAACGTTTGGACGACCATCATTTGTGTTTTTTAAAGTGACTTAAAAAAATCACTTTTTCAAAAAAATGGAATTAACTCGTGAACATTTTTGTGCGATTATTGTTCACAACTTTCGACGTGGATTAGCACGACAAGAGTGCATCGATGAACTTAAATCTTTGTGTGGCGATGAAGCACCATCCTATAGCACTGTGAAAAACTGGTTAAATGAATTCAATCGTGGCCTACGCTAGCTTAAAGACAAAGGTCGTGAGGGTCGTTTGAAAACGGCCGTTGTGTCAGAGAACATTGATGCCGTGCGTGAACTGATAATGCAAGATCGTCATGTGACATACCGTTAGATAGAGGCAACCTTGGGCATTTCTTCCACCAGCATACATTCGATATTGCATGAACACCTGACCGTAAAAAAGCAACGTAGGGCGGACGGTCAATTCTGAGTGGTACACCACAATTTGTTTGACTGAAAGTCTTCGGAGAAATTCGAAAAACAAACAAGAGAAGACGAATCATTGGGTACCATGACAATGGGAGCTCTCTAACATCGGCTCAAACCAGCGCCTTTTTGAACGACCAAAACGTCAATTGATGGGTCATCCGCCGTACAGCCCTGACTTGGCACCCGATGACTTCTTTTTATTCCCGCACATCCAGAAAAAAATGGGTAGTCAACGATTTACGTCGCCAGAAGATGCTGTTGAAGCGTTCAAAAACCATGTTTAAGAGGTGTCTCAATCGGAGTGGAAAAAGTGCTTCGACAATTGGTTTGAGCGCATGCAAAGTGTATAAATGATGCTGGAGAATACTTTGAAAAACAATAAAACCATTTTTGATGATAAATATTCGCATTTTCATTATTAGGCCAGAAATATCAATAGCAGCCCTCTTACAATATTTTTAAAAAATAGATAATAAAAATATTTGACCAAATAAAGTCAAGGAATAAGGGGGAAACATTGTCATTACGTAAGATGTTCTATTCTGAAAAGCACTTGTCAGTATTGGGTGGACATATTGCCAACAAATTGCAAACTTTTTTACAAAATAAATGATAGAAAACTAATTAAACATTTAAAAAATGTCAAACTTTCCAATGGAAATGTCAATACATAGTGTTGCCTAGGCCAGAAATATATATAGCAACCCTCGTATAGGTTTTCGATTAGAATATGTCTACGTTGTTATCCTGAAACCATTTTTTTACAATACCTGAAGTGAGTTTTGCTTCTTTGTCCTGTTCAAATATTTATTTTAGAGCATGGTGATGATAGTATAGATTTTTATCCAAGTTTTACTTAATACATTATATGGGCCATGCTGTTTGCCTAGAAAAGCACACCTTAACCATGATATAGTATGCAATTTTGTCGCTGTACATTTTTACCTCGGGGATTTACTGAATTTAATGTTATCTACCAATCGACGACTTACAGTTATAGAAGAAATTTCAGTTAGTTTTAGTTAGTTTTACTCGCTCCAGAAGACTTGCAAGGGTTCCAAGTCGACAATAGCTTAATGTGGGTACCCTATTCAGCTGAATTTTTTTCGCGGTCTAGCTAGTAACAACTGCAGTTTAGTGACATAACTCGGATTCTATTGTTTTTTTTTGACGCAGACTGTTATCCATTTACCAAGTTTAACAAATTTTCCCCGAAAGCCCATATTTCCTGAGTTACGGGCCAACAAAGCATGAATGTATTGTCTGGTGTATCTTCGTTGTGTCTCATATATATATTTTTAACGGTGTGTTAAATTTCCGGATCCTTTTAACCATAGTGGGGTCAATCAGTGTTTGGTTTTGTTGGATCGAACTTTTCGGAAAAATGGCGTAATATGAACGATATAACGGTATGTATTGTATTCTTTTAGCTAGCTTGGATTTAATATTAACCCTTAAGACAATGGAAATATTTTTGAGCTAATAATTTACTTTTATTTTTTGATTTTTTTGTTTACTGCAAATATTGTCAAAAGAGCAGTTTATGGGACGTGAGGCGAAAAAAAATTATGCCACGTTTCCCAAAATGGTGCAGGTTTTTTTGAAAACAAAAATAAATAAACGCGTTTGGGTCCAGGGCCCTCGAAAATGATTTTTCTAATATAAACATCCCCCTGTATGGCCGTTCTATTAATAGCTTGATCACTGACACCGGAATTTAGGTCAAATTGAAATATGATAGGCTGCTTTCCTAAAAGTATATTTACAATGTATCAATGCAGTATTAAAACAGAGTTGATACATTGTGTGGTTACTTTTTTAATACGTTGCATAATGCTTTGTATCATTCATATCAACAAATAAGAAAAATGCTTACTTATCTTCCTGCGTCGCCATTGTGTTATGTGTTGCATTCGCTTTGCATCTACTTTTATTTGGATGCCTTTGTTGCTTATCCTTGCGTATTAACTACAGCAGTGATGCAAAAGGAAACACAATATGTGACGCGCAAAATAGAAAGGGACCTAAGGTTAAAAACCAGTTTTGTTCAGAAGAGCCATTTTAAAGATTAGGTCCCTTTCTATTTGCGCTTAGTTTCGTCGACTTCACTTTCATAAAACGCTCATATCTCTGGGAGGGAACACTTTTGGGGCATGGGATCGGTCTCATTCGATGCTCAGATGTTGTCCACATCAAAAAAAGAAAATTGATTTTTTTTACCCTTAGGTCCCTTTCTCTATGTGCTGTCACATACATTGTCATCAGTTTCAGGAGTGCGTTTACGAACACCCTGCAATGTAATAATACAAGGCAACGTGCGTTAAGGAAGTCAGCCATACTGTGTGGCCAGTCTTGGTTGGACTTCCAGTTATGGACTCGTTAAAGCCGTCAGCTATTAATCACTGTAACCGAAATTTAGGTAAAATTAGACTTCTTTTTTTGGGGCTATTTAAAAGAAAAAGTGTACTTAAATAAGCCAAGAACAATTCAAGAGCTGAAGGATGAGATAATTCGGCACAATAACGACATTGAATCTCAATTATGTCTCATTCATTGAAAATATGTACCATCGGATACAAGTATCCCACGGAGCCGTGGGAAGCATTTGTCATAGATCTCTCTATCTTTACATAACAATTTAAAATAATTCTCTGATTGTTTTTTACAATTAACATGGAGTGTTTTAGTTGGACAATGCTTTTGAGGAGGGTCAACTAGAAACCATTAACGGGGCTCTGTATAGGACTATGAATGATAATTTATTGTGTCCGCATGTTGAGAATAATTCGCAAGAGCCGCAATGGAACTTTTTCATTGGTGAACCCTTTAGTCTTATTTGTAACAAAGCACTTTTCGCGGCTAAATACTCGTAATAATTGGTTATTACTGCAAATTTCCGTTGGCCCTATTTGTTTGTTCGCGTCTGCAGTTGGCATTTTCATTTTGTCTTAAATTGTAAGGCGTAGTAAGATTATAATTTTCAGAAACTTTTCCCATTCACAATACTTTCAACAAACAATTTTTAAACAGCTTTAAAAATTTGTTCGAAAATTTTCTAAATTGTGCGTAGATTATTATTATTATTTATTATCATTTAAATAATTTAAAAATAATATTTAAATTTAAACCATTGAACAGGGATTTATTTAAACGATATTTTTTTGAAAAACTGTCTTTATTCCGTCGATCCCTTGAATATACCTTTCGAAAATTTAGTGTGCTTTTTAAATACAGTTACACATAGTGAGTCTCAAGAGTAGTTTTCCTTCAAGTAATTTCATATTTTAAATACAAAAGTCCCAATAATATTAGGTTTTAATAAAAACTAAATCATAGATTACTCGATATAGACTAAACTAGATTAAAACGTTACATTTATGTAAAACAAATTTTAAAAATATATTTTAATCTACGAGATTTGTAATGATATTTAACCTTAATCCTTTTTTTTGATGTCACATTTTTAATTTGAAGGACTATTTTTATTTGTAAATTAGATTAATATTTTTTAGGATATCCATTGTTAGCTTAAACAGTTTCTAAGCTCTTTCGCTACGTTTCGAACGTTATTTTGCCCCATTCTACTTGCAAGGGCTTGTAACGTACCTTTCTCATAAAAGGGCCACATTTTCTTTCGGATTAAAGTCCAGACTTTGTGGGGTTTATATAATAGCCAATGTTTAGTGTTATATAATAGCCACAATTAAACGTCCACACCCATATGTTTCTCGGAATACCCCATTTTTCTGAACTTCGTGGAGGTTTTCTTTCAACATGGACATATATTCGTCTCTGTCCATAATACCATCAATGAACACAAGACTGTCGACTTCTTATTACCATACCACACAAAAATCCCCATACCATTAAGAGCTTCATTTGGCTTACGAAACAGAAGTCGTCAACCATCGCGGTCGTAAGATAGCTAAAGATTACGTTTTTCCAAAACACAATATTTAATATAATATTTTCGGCTCCGATGGACGACATTTGGCTTCATTCTAAAAACTTGAAAGCGAGTGTTATACTCGGAGGTGGTTTGGTAATGGTGTGGAGATTTTTGTCTGCCTCAGAAAGCGGCAATTTAGTGTTCCGAATATACATATGACCATATTGAAAAAAAAACCTCCATGCCCTTTCAGAAAAACTGGATATTCCGAAAAGGAAATATGTAAGTAAAATTAGTTTTTAAAATTTGAAAAAGCAAAATACTTAAGTGACCTCAAAAATTAAGTTGTGAAAAAGAATCAAATTAAAATAGTTCTTTAAACTATTTTTTTACATAAATGTAACATTTTAATCCAATTTAGACAATAAAAAATTAATTATAAATTATTTTTTGTTAAAAACTAATCTTATTTGGACTTTTGATTTAATAAATATGAAATTTCTTGAAGCCGAAATACTTTTAAGAGGGTCACTATGTAAGGGTGGCCATTTAAAATTTTAAATTTGAATCGGCTGCATAAATAAGTGCTAATATTTCTTTTAAATTTCTGGTTTTATTGGAAAGGACTAACTTTGTCATTTAATAGTGGAATAGAATATCATACATATGACTACCACAACTGTATCGGCAGTACCTCATCCGATCAACCCACACTTTCAGTATATTTGCGATTGTTTCGGTTCGAATCTCTTCAATGGCAATTTCGATTTAGTGTGTCTACGCTTCAATTGTTGTTGTTGTAGCGGCATCTGTGTGCCGTGGTGACAGCCCGGGTCAATCCAATCCACAGAACAGGCTGTCGTGGGATTGATTCTGTCTTAATGACTTGCGTAACATTTAGCCTTACTGGCTCACAATTTTGGCTGATAATTCGATTTCGGAAAACCGTGCGTAAAATATCGACGGTTGCGTTGGCTTTGGGACATGACAAAATTTCGTCCATGTCATTTTCTTGAATTTTTGGAAACAAAAATTCGTTGTGCTTGGCGCGGTAACGCTTACCGTTGACGGTAACGGCGGTTCCTTGCTCATTTTTGGTCTAATGATGCTGCCAGCCCAAAATTCGCACGAAAGAGCGACTCTTCGTGTAGGCATTGGCTTCCCAATATTCAGGTTTGGGTTCTCTGAACCCCATATGCTTATTGACATAGCCACCGAGAAGAAAATCCGCTTCAGCTGAAAACACAATATTTCGGTAAAATTCTTCATCTCCTGCCCAACAATCTTCAGCTCATTAAGCGAAGCGAAAATGCTTCGGATGGTGTTCCATTATTACTTATAAATGACAAATTTCAACCTTTCCAATAAAACCAGAAGTTTAAAAAATTATCAGTTTTTTTACAGCCTATTTAAATTTAAAACATTTAATGACCCACCTTGTACACAAGTTGATTTTATACGGTGATCCATCTAGAGTTATTTTTTCAGAACAAAAAAAATATAAAAATTCAAATTATGTGTGGAATCTTTATTGGTAATTTGAAAGGACATTTTATGGCATTTATTTTTTGAAAATAATTACCTTTAAATGTTGGCAACTGTATTATGGAAATGAGCGTTCGGTAAGAAACGGGAAGATCCACTGTTTTCGACCAAAATTTTGTTCATTTCTTGTTCAACGGCAAAGTCAATAAACAAAATTGCTGCATTTGAGCTAAAGAGCAACATGAAGAGGTTCAAGTGGTGCCATTTTACCCAGAGAAAACCACGATTTGGTGCGGTTTATAAGCTGGTGAAATCATCTGTGCATATTTTTTCAAAAATGATGATGGACGGAACGTAACCGTGAATGGTGCTCGCTATCGCGCCATGATATCGATCTTTATGCTACCTGAAATTGAAGCCCGTAATCTTGACGACACTTGCTTTTAACAGGACGGGGCCACTTGCCATACAGCTGCTCAAACAATAGATCTATTAAGAGGTCATTTCGCAGCTAATTTCACGTTTTGGATAGATGAGTTGGCCACCTAGATCGAATGATTTCACACCTTTAGACATTTTTCTTTGGGGTTACATAAAGTCCAAAGTCTATGCTGACAAACCAGCTACGATTCAGATTTTGGAAGCCAACATTACGCGTGTCATTAAAGCCATACCGGTGGAAAAGCTCGAACGAGTCATCCAAAATTGGACCCTCAGAATGGAAACCCTGAGGCGTAGTTGCTGCCAACATTTGAAGGAAATTAGATTCAAAAAATAAATGCCATAAAATGTCCTTTCAAATTACCAATAAAGATTCCACACTTGATTCGAATTTTTATATTTTTTTTTTGTTCCGAAAATATACCTCTAGACGGATCAGCCTATACTACGTTTTCTGGGGGTATTCTAAACAATTCCAAAAAATATTTCCCGGCAACCGAAAAGGTCCGATGTTGTGTCTTTCTTATTAATTTTTCGCCCCAACATTCTATTCAGCGATGACGACAGGTTTTCAGCTGATAATTCTATTAAGCAAATGATGAAATCCAAATAATATAATCACGTTTCAAACTGCGTATAATAAAATAGACCAAACCGGAATATTGCTCTTGGTGCAATGCAAAGTTCATTTACATTTTGTTTGCCCAAGAGAGGCGGCGAAATGTCATCACGGTCTAAAAATAAACAACAAACAACATTTAACATTTGTCGGCTGTCACAATACGCAAAAATACAAAAACACAAGTTGAACATTCCAAAGATGTAATTCGGTCTCCCGTACTACGCCTATTTCGAATGTATTTAAAAATATGCATACATACATATGGACTATATACCAAAGTCTGTATGTAATAGCAACCAACCAACGTACACAGTATAAAAGAAAATGTTGCGTTTTTTTCTTCCTAAAGGAACCTTTATTTTGCAGGCGCAAACAAATTTATGAGTAAATTAAAAATAAAACTTTAATGATTATTTACACAAACTTTTCTAGCTCATTTGTTGTTTTGGGGATTTGTAGTCTATGCCCGGTTTGGTTTGGTTAAACCCGTAATAACGACAACTATAAAATAAAATAAAAACTGGATGATGAAATACAGCAGAAGGTGACTAAACTTCAGTTATCAGACGCCAAGTGTTTGACTTGAGACACAGGTTAATTGTATGATATCGGTGCTACATCCTTGCTAGCGCAGCCATCATTCCTTTCCCATCTAGATTCTACTTGGCCAATTTATCGACTTCGGTTAAATAATCGGTGGCCAGCTTAACAACAACAGCTCCCGTTGCCAAACCGGCAACTGTAGCCACGGCAGCATTGTCTCTGGGCAATAGAGACTTCATGACAGCCCAGCCCAAAACACTTCCCATTGCCCATAGACTACCACCCAAGATGGCATAAAGACCGCGACGACCATTTGGCACCGCAGCTAAATGTGGACGTCCGTAAATGTAGAAAGCCGCTCCGACTACCGAACTCAGCAGCAAAGCATTTGTCAGATCCTTCCTGGGGCTGAGAACCTTCGATACCAGCGATGGATTCATTACGTTAACGGACAGAGCACCATAAGTCGCCAAACCATGGACAGGAATGTAATAGTAGAAGACGTTCTCCTTGGTGAAGGGTTTCAAACCGATTTTATCGCAAATAGAACATCCCTTAGCTTTAGCTTCGGCCATTATTGGAGAGTTTTGTTGTTTTTTCGGTAGTTATAAAATAAATTTCGTGAACTAATTGGAGAACCTTTAGAGCTCCGGTAAAATGCAAAATGCGTACTGTAAATTATGTTATGTAAAAAAATGCGCCTGGCTGCTGTCAGATCACATCGGTACTAGACAGTAGTAGTGTTGCCAGTTGGGGTGGATTTTAACGCGGAGATTTCTTCTTCAAATGGTAGAGCAGAGTTGGTTATTGGTAGAGCAAAGTATGTTATTGTTTTTAGGAGCGAAATTTTCTTGTCGTTAGGGGTTTTCTTCGGATAATCCCACTATTATTTTTTTTTGTTCCAGAATCGCCGAAATTGGCTACAGACATTTTCAAGGATTTAAACGCCGTTTGTGAAAATTTCTTTTTCAAATGGTAGATTACAGTTGGTTGGGGATTGTTATTTTTTTAGGAATTAGATGTTCTCGTCATTAGGGGTTTTCTTCAAATTATCCCACTATTATTTTTTTTTTGTTCCAGAATCGCCGAAATTGGATAGAGAACATTTTCAAGGATTTAAACGCCAATTGTGAAGATTTCTTCTTCAAATGGTAGAATACTGTAAGTCTGGAGAAGGTTATTGTTATTTAGTGATACGATGTTCTTGTCATTAGGGGTTTTCTTCCGCTAATCCCACAATTTTTTTGTTGTTGTTTGAGAATCGCCGAAATTGGGTAGACATTTTGAAGGATTTAAAAGTCATTTATGGAGAGTTCTTCTTCAAATGGTAGATTATTGTTGGTCTGAAAATGTTCTCCTCATTAGTGGTTTTCTTCGAGTAATCCCACTAGTTTTTTTTTACTAGTCACGAAAATTTGGTAGGTATTTCCAGGGATTTAAACGCGTCATTTCTTGTGGTTTTAGTCGATTTGATTCTAGTTCGAAAGCAACTTGTGATGATATTTGTAAAATCCAGAGAAAATGTTTGATAAACCCATTAAAAATTATGCCGATCAAATCAGTTAATTTCGGAGTCGATTTAGACATGTCCACCTGACCGTTTGTCCGCCTATTCTTGTACGAGGGCTGCTATATATATTTGTGGCCTAATAATGAAAATGCAAATATTTTAACAGCATCTCCAGGCGAAGGAAATCGCTGACCACGCATTTTTTTCCTAATGTGCGGGAATTAAAAGAAGACATTAGGTGCCCAGTCAAGGTTGTACGGCAGATGACCCATCAATTCGACGTTTTAGCCGGTCAAAAAGGCGCTGGTTTGAGCCGATGTGTGAGAGCTCGCATTGCCATGTTTCACAATTCGTCTTCTCTTGTTCGTTTTTCGAATTTCTCCGAAGACTTCAGGCAAACAAATTGTGGTGTAGCACTCAATATTGACCGCCCTACGTTGCTCAAGCGGAACAGTCACTACATGACTAGTTTTGCCGAAGAAACAGGCTTCGAAGTGCTTCTTCCATGAACAACATTCGTTGGATTTGGCTCTTCTTCGAAGACCCACACAGTCGATTGCTGTTTTGTTTCGGCTCATACGCATAGATCCATGATTCGTCACCTGTGACGATCTTATAAACGTCTATGAAGCACCGCGGACGTATTTTTTCAAAATTTCTTTGCATTAATCGACACGAGCCTTTTTTGGGCGATAGTTAAAATGTGCGGGATCCAACGAGAACAACCGTTTTTACGGCCAGGTTTTCATGCAATATCGAATGTATGTCGGCGGAAGAAATGCCCAAGGATGCCTCTATCTCACGGTATGTCACATGACGATCTTGCATTATCAGTTCACGCACGGCGTCAGTGTTCTCTGCCACAACGGCCGTTTTTGGACGACCTTCTTCTTTTAGCGACCGTTGGCCACGATTGAATTCATTTAACTAGTTTTTCACAGTGCTATAGGATGGCGCTTCATCGCCATACAAAGATTGCACTCTTGTCGTGATAACCCACGTCGAAAGTTGTGAAAAATGATCACATGAAAATGTTCACGAGTTAATTCCATTTTTTTGGCCACATTGATTTTTTCATGTCACTGTAAACAACACAAATGATGGTCGTACGTCAAAACGTTCTGAGTACGTTTATGCTAAAAAATGTCAAATTTTTCAATGGAAATATCAGTTGGCGCCAGGCAACACTTAGGGCCAAAACTATATAAAGCAACCGTAGGTGTATGAAACGATCTCGAGCAAACACTTCACCTTATTTTGTGTTAGGCTAATGACGGTAGCCATTGAAATTGGTAGTAAAGATGTGCCTTCCAATTTTCGGTCTAGCAGCGCACAGTGGAATGAGATTAAAAATGGAAATAATTAAGACGTTTCCAAACTAACTGTCGGATTTTGATTAAATTTCAGACACATATAGAAGAGGTGTTTTCGAGGTTAAGTTTTGAATTTGGGCCCCAACGATATGCAGGAGCGCAGTTACAGGGCCGCCCAAGATGGGCACCTCGAGTTTATACAATTTTAAAACGCATGTAACTTTTGCTATTGTAAACCGATTTGAATGTTTTTTTCCTATTCTTCTTATTAAGAGAATATATAAAACTAATGCATTTTGTTAAGGTCTATGAACCTCCTTAATGTCTCAGTTGAAATGAAATGCAAGTGAAAATGTTGAAACACCTGTACATGCTGGTCAAGTTCGTTCAGCGTAAAACATTGATGTTGTTCGCGATAGTGTAAAAGAAGTGCCGTCCGACTTGTCATCGTGCGCAACAATCTCACAAACATCACTGATGCGAATTTTCAATAAAGATATTTACACGCTTACAAGGTTTTTATTGACTCAAGAGCTAAAGCCCACTGACTATTTCGATCGGCGTCAATACGCCGAAAGGTTGGTTGAACAGACCCCAATGGTGACTTTACAAAGAATATCATCTTTAGCGACGAGCTTCACTTTTACCTTAGTGGATTCGTTAACAAGCAGAATTGCCGCATTTGGGCAAATGAGAATACAAAGTTAATGTTGAAAAGCCAATGCATCCACAAAGAGTGACTTTTTGTTGCGGCTTATGGAATGGAGGCGTCATCTGACCGTACTTCTTAAAAAATGTGGTCGACCAAGCAGTTACCGTGAGTGTTATTCGCCATAGCGAGATGATAACGAGCTTCTTGTGGCCAGATATTGAGGATATGGGCCTGGACGATATGTGGTTCCAACAGGAAGGTACCACTTGCTAAACAGCCAGCGAAACAATGACCATGTTATCTCACGTCTTGCCATTTTAATTGGTCGCCACGATCATGTGATTTTACACTAAGTGTGTTCGTTTACTTGCAAATTTGTACAAATTTGTGCAAATTTTGTACTGGATCGTGTTCGTTTACACAAAAAGTCCAGTAAATGAAAGCCAGAGAGAGAAAATTTTGACAGTTCAATGTTAGAGTTTGCAAATTTTGGTCGGAGAAATTTTATCCAACCAAAATTTGCACGATAGAACAGATGTTTGAAATCAGCTGTTTTATGTAAACAAATAAAAGTAAAAATAAATTTACAACAGAATACTTAGTAAGGACATAAATACTGTTACACACGTTTTATGCTGTAAAATGTACTGAGTGTTTTTAGAACAAATATTTTTTAATATATTTATTGATGTATATTGTATCCAAAAAGAATCTACTTATTCGGAATGTCCGCCTTTTGCCTTTACACACGCCTTAAGTCCACTGGCCAATCGTCAATAGCTGCACGAACCTCGTCCATTGGAAAATTGGCCACTGCTCGAACTAAAGCAGTCTTAAGAGATCCAATATTGGGGTATCTTTTGTGAAAAACCTTGTCCTCTAAAACCGTCCATAACTTGTAATCTAATGGGTTGAAATCTGGACTGCCTGAGGGCCATTCTTCAGAGGAAATGAACGCTGGCAAATTGTTTCGAAGCCAGGCCTGGGACGTTTTAGCCTTATGGGCCGGCGCAGAATCCTGCTGGAAAGTCCATGGCTGGTTTTGGAACATAGAATTGTTAAGAAGTTTCTCAACAGCTTCCTAAACGGTTTCTTGGAAAACTTTGGCCGATGTTTTGACTCCTTGTTTGCAGAAATGCAGATCAGTGACCCCATCGTAAGAGACACCCCACCAAACCATGACTGAAGCTGGGAGATGACCCTTTTCCACCCTTGGGATCAGTTCAGATGCTTCCTTAGATGACCGCGTATACACTCTATCATTTTGCTTGTTCAATTTTTCCTGAAAGGTAAAAACTTTTTCATCGGTGAACAAAATTTTTCTGTGCAAGTTATCAGCGTGCTTCACCAAAAGACGTTTGAATTTTTCAATCCTATTTTTTGAAAGCTGCAGTCAATAAATGTCCGGTACGTCGTTTGAAAGCCTCAAGTCCCAAGTCTTTTTAATCATTCGAATCATGGACTTTTGCGTGATATTCATCTCACGGGCCATGATTTTCTGTTTTCGCAGCGGATTTCTGTGAATTCTTGATTTAACGGCTTTGATGACATGCGGTGTTCGAACAGAACGTGGGCGGCCTGACCGGTGGCGGTCTTTTACATCTCCAGTCTCCTCAAACAGTTTTATGCATCGGTAGACGAACATGCGGTTAATCCCAAGTGGCCGGAACGTTTTGAAAATATCGTTTTTTTTTATTTTACACTTGAAAAGCGCTATTACAGCGATACGGTTCTCATTATCTGACCACTCAATGACGAAAGTTGAAACAATTTTAAAATCCCGTTACAGACTAACGCTATTGGGGTTAGCTTTCAAAACCCATATGACATTAACGGGGTGTGTTCAGTTCTACTATTGAAAGGGGTGTGTTCAATGTTGTAACAGTATTTATGTCCCTACTAAGTAGGTAAGTAAAAATTCGAATATATTTTTATTTAATATACTCGTATATGTTAATCACTGAAATTAGAAAGAAAAAAAGTTTTCTTTTGCTCATTTTTTTATTACCAATCAAATTCAAATAAAATGAAATGTAATGCAAACAGTAAACAAAATCAGCTGTCTCATTGCAATTTTTTACTGGAAGCTGTTCGTTTACTTTTCTTGCAAAATTTAATAAAGAGAGTAAAAATGGCCTTACGCTCTCAAAAGTTCGAGTAGAAACTTGCAAATTTTTACTGGGAAAGTAAACGAACACACTTAATGTTGGACCTCTTTTCTTGGGGATTTTTAAAAGAAAAAGTATACGTCGATAAGTCGCTTGGATTTATGAGCCTGACCATAATATCAGTCCAATTTTTAAAATAAGCATTGCTTGAATTCTTTTTTGAACATTGGAGATGTTGTTAATGTTAAGGCTTTTCCCAACTTGGTAACTAGAAGTACTTATTTTAATCATAGTTCGTACCCATATATGGTCAAAGGCTCGGTAATGAAATTAAATAAATGAAATTAGTAGGACTTGTTAAGCAAATATTAAAAAAGTGTAATTTTTGCTGATTTTGCTGATTTGGCTCGTCTTACGGTCGTTTGCTGTTTTGTTTCGGGTTCATATGCATAGATCCATGATTCGTCACCTGTGACAATGTTATACACAGCCTATGAGCTACCGCAGTAATACTTTAACATCTCTTTGCACCAATCCATACGAGCCTTTTTTAAGCATTCGTCAAATTAAGTGGCATCCAACGAGAACAAATATTTTTCACGGCCAAATGAACATGCAATATCTCATTGATGCTTGTCATACTATTTCCCAAGGATGCCTCAATCTCACGGTATGTCACAAGTCGGTCTTGCTTAATCAATTCACCCACAGCATCGATGGCTTCGACTTCCTTCACGAAATTCATCCTGGAGCGAACGGCGTCCGAGACTGAACTCTTGGTGAATGTTTCGACACGCTGTAAACAAAACAGTTCGCCCTCAAATGACAAAACGTTCCGAGTGAAGTTATGCTAAAAAATGTCAAAGTTTCCAATGAAAGTTCCAGTTTGCATCAGGGAACACTAGTATTGTCAAGACCCGAAATATAAATAGCAACCCTCGTATTATCGCAAACTGTTAAGTGATAAGACTCACAGTTGGATAAATAGGCATGTCAGTCAGCAAAATTGACGGAGTTAGATTACAAAGATTCGTTAAATACCAAAAAGCTACTCGTATATTATTCTAAAGGGTGGTTAAATTTTAGGGGCCGATGTTGATTTTGAATAAAACACAAATTATTTAGGAAATTGTTGTCATTTCTTTTTAATATGATAATATTGGTATGGTTCAATTTCGCATGGAATATCGGCCAAATGGCCACCTCGACGGCATACGTCCATCAGATGGTCCAAATTTTTGATGACGCTGATGCATAATTGAAGTTCTATCCCGTTAATGTGCCGAATTATTTCATCCTTTAGCTCTTGAATTGGTGCTGGCTTATCGACGTACACATTTTCTTTCAAATAACCCCAAAGAAAGAAGTCCAACGGTGTCAAATCACATGATCTTGGCGGCCAATTAACATCGCCACGACGTAAGATAACACGGCCATTGAATTTGTCGCGCAAAAGAGCCATTGTTTCGTTAGCTGTGTGGCAAGTGGAACCGTCCTATTGAAACCACATATCGTCCACGTCTATATCTTCCACTTTGGGCCATAAAAAGTTCGTTATCGTTATCAGAGAACACTGCCTGACTGGCCTCATTTTGGAAAAAATACGGCCCGATGATGCCGCCAGCCCATAAACCGTGGGTGCATTGTTTTTTCGACAATCACTCTTGGATTTTCATTCGCCCAAATGCGGCAATTCTGCTTATTGATGAATCCACTGAGGTAAAAATGTGCCTCATTACTGAAGATGATTTTCTTCAAAAGATCCACTGTTGCCCGAAGCCTGAATAACTTTAACGCGTTGCTCGCTTGTGTATCTTTCCATGGTTCAAATTGAGTTAGACTGAACTTGAGAAATATCAAATGAAATGCAGAAAAAAAACTTGGCGTTTAGGCGTGGTTCAAATTCAACATCGGCCCTTAAAATTTAACCATCCTTATAATGTTGTATTAAAGCATTTATTTTGGTAGCTGAAATTTTGGGGAGCCTTACTTACTTCGCTCATTTACGCAATTTTGTGCGAAGGGCGGAAACAAGGGAGACTTGGTCAAACATGTGAAATTTCTGGGTATCTTTTTTTCATTCAACCCAATCCTCAAACCACAAAGTCCATTACGAATATATTTCCCTGAACTTCCAATTACGGAACAAACGGGGAAGCATCCCTCACTGGACACCATACAATTCTATCAACTCATTAGCTGAGGCATCTGTTTAATGCCGGCTCTGAATGGCTTACGCATTTTATAAAGAAGCTTTTACAGATTGATCTTTTACACGTAAAGTTACGAGGTTGAGAATCATCATATTGCCCAAGCCAGTGGGTGGGCCAGTTTTTTTTAATGATCCAATTTATAGGGGGAGCAGTCTGCTGTTCTAATAAAAAGTTCATAGCACCATCAAACATCTTTGTATGCAACAAGAAGCGCGATTTAACGTCAATAAATACAAATAATTTATCGCATAGTTCAGACTTACCACAAGTGATATATGTTATATATCCACATTTCTAGATCTTGGATCGATCCTTATACATAACTCCTTCATTTACATTTTAAAGCTGACAATCCAAGTTTTCATTCCATTCTTAACACAAAGACCTCAAAAAACTGCACTTCATTGAAGAAAAAGAAACCGCAACGTTATAGAAATTCTGGATTTAATTGTTGCTCTTAATATGATGCGACATCAAAAAATAATTTGTTTTATTTCATGTTTTTGATTTTTTTCGCTTAGGCGCCAAAGCAGTTGAGTCACTTCAATAGTTTTTTTTCGATGATTCCATATGGCGGTCAAGTTAAATCAGAGCGTTGCGCAAAAGGCGACGCGCAGAGTTTTAACGGCTTTATACCGAACTGCCAATTATTTCGAAAAAATACGAAGTTCTCTGTCAAATTTATTTAATTGTTTAGTCAAATTTATTAAATTGTTTATTTAAAAAATATTTTACAATATAAAGCCTAGTATTCACCTAAAACGAAAGTTTCGCTTAGGAGTTTAGCATTTATCTCTACACGAAAGAATTGTAGTGTAGAGCACTACAATTCATTTTCAAAAAAATGATTTTAATCATATTCATTTAAATACCCTCAAAAACAACTTCTCCACATTTGTCAATTTATTTTCTTCTAGATTCCAAAAATTCCTTGATCGGCTTAAATTTGAAAAATACAAAATAACAACGCTTGGTAACAAGACCATTATGCTTTTCTGTTAAATTTCAATTTCAAATTTTGTTAATATTTGTTGTACTTGTTTGTTTTAATGTTTTTTTTTCAGTCGCACACGCAAATACCTATTATTTCTTAGACAAAAGTTTAGTTAATGGTGCGTGACTTGAAAAAAAATAAACCACGTCCTCCATAATGGGACGGGGAACTCGGGAAAATTAATGAATAAGGGCGCTCGGGTCAAGGGGTTCCTTTGGGCCTTGAAAATAGTTTTCTAATTAAAACTCTTTTGCGAAGCGGGCCTTCGGCCGGGCTTATGGAGTTTGTGCCGGGAACATGACAATTTTATTTAATTTTAGAAAGTGTGTGTCTCCAAGCAATTTTACAGAGGAATTGCCACACATCAATTTTGCATGCTTCCAATTATAGTATAGTTTTTAAATATAAACGTATGAGGTTGGTTGGGGCCCTTAGGGCCTCTCGATCCACACTTTTTTTGTGTAGGAGGCCCCCATGAGCATTTGCGAGCATTTTTATGAGGAATAAAGTTTAACAAAAAACACTTCATGCTTGTACTAAGTTTGATCACGTGAAAAGCACAAGTTGTGCTTTAGGTTGAGCCTCGATAACTGAATATTGTTGTTTGGCAGGAGATGAAGAATTTTTACCGAAAAATCGAGTTTTGCCAATAAGCTAAATTGCCGCATATGGGATTCAGAGAACCGACATTTGACTATTGAGAAGCCACAGCATCCTCATAGAGTCACTGCATGGTATGAAATTTGGGCAGACAGCATCATTGGGTCTTTTTTCCTCTAAAAATACACAAAAAGCCGCCGTTACCGCCAATGATGAGCGTTACCGCACCATGCTCAACGAACGTATGTTTCCAAAATTGCAAGAGAATGACATAGACGACATTTGGTTTCAACAAGACGAGGCCACATGTCACACAGCCAATGCAACCATTGAAATTGTACGCACTGTTTTTGAAAATCGAATAATCTGTCGAAATTGTGATGTCAAATGGCCGCCTCGTAGCTGTGATTTGATCCCTTTGGATTATTTTCTGTGAAGAGCCATTAGGGATAATTGTTTCGCAAAGCATCCTGAGACAATTGAAGCGTTAAAACATGAAGTCGAAGTTGCCATTGAAGAGATTCGATCCGAAACAATAAAAAATGTACGGAAAATTGGGTTGATCAGATGAGGTACTGCCGAGCCAGTTGTTAAAAGTTCTTATTTTTTGCAGCCGATTCAAATATACAACGTTAAAAAGCCCACCCGTATTTGACTTTCCAAAAACAAATTAGAAAAGTGGTAAAAGTATTTTTTTAGCCATTTTAGTACTTAGCCTGGAAAACTATCGAATATTAGCCTCTATCCAGGCTAAGTACTAAAACGGCTACAAGAAATTGGTTTTGTAAAAAAATTATGAATCGAATTTAGCAGTAATTTTTCTAAATGCATGATCAAATTCCAAATTTTTTTGTTAGCAAAATACTTAAGTATTGCGGTTTTGCTATCCACTCTTAGTTATCGGGGCTTAACCAAAAACAGCACTAATAAATATAAGTACATTAGTTAACAAAAAAGTACCAGTTTTGTTCGAGCCTAAAGGAAATGTGCATATGTACATTACTCTTCAAAAAATTTAAGTACTTAGCCTGGATAACTATCAAGTAGTATCCTCTACCCAGGTTAAGTACAAAAAAAAGTGGCACTCTGAACCTTAAAATACAAGAAGTAACCGTTAATAGGCACACTGAGGAAGACGAACGTTTTGTTAAAAAATAAAAGAAACCTAAGACGCAGCAGCGACTTTTTCAAATGTCGCGTGTATTCTTATACGTGCGTATTTATTCAGGGCGTTCACATAAAATCCCCACAGTCTGGCCACATTTAATTTTGCAAGTTGTCAAAAAATAGTTTGTCCAATTAGAAAAAAATCGAGAATCGATTACAACAATTCACAGTTCAGTCTCTCGGTAGTTTTTCAGTTGTTTTTGCCAGAAAAACAAAAGTTTATGTAATTTTGTAGAAATTCCATTTATTAAACAAATTACAAATAAAATGCCTATCCTGTGAAAAATTACGGCGTAAAACCCTTGCAGAAGCAACCTGAAATCCGGCAGATAGACTCGCTGAAAACTAAATTATTTTGTAAGTTGACGGGCAAAAATATGAAAAAAAAACTATTGATTTACAGCAGCACACATAATAGAAGAGGGGACAATTAGAACGGCACAAAAAACAACAAAAAGAAAAAAAAATGAGTAAGAAATGAAGAAGTGGCAATGTGTGTTCTTGTGTGTGGTCTGAGTTTGCAATTGACGGATTGAACTAATTTTGAGAGCCACCTCTCCATGTGGTGGTAATACAGAAAATAGAATATTTATAAATAAAAATGATTTATTAGATAAAACAAACAAAGCTGCTGTTCAATAAAAGTGACATTTCTTTGCTCGTAATATGTAAATTAAAATGAAATAAGAAATTAAAAATGCCGGTTGTGAAATTTTGTGAATTTCGTTTTAATCCCCGTTTCACGTTCTTCTTTTGCAGACATTGCAACCCTTTACACGAGAACCGAGAACTGCACCACCCATACCCCCATCGTGACAAACAATCATAATCATGGTGTCCTCCACCACCAACAACACATCCGTAGCACAACGAAAAAATGTACGCATATTATTGGCCGGCGATGCAGGAGTGGGCAAGACCTCACTTATACTCTCGCTAGTTAGTGAAGAATTCCCCGAAGATGTTCCTCCCAAGGCAGAAGAGATTACCATACCGGCCAATGTCACACCGGAACAGGTGCCCACCAATATAGTCGATTATTCGAGTAAGTTGATTTATCAAATTATGTACTTATAAAAATTTTACTCACCCTGTTCCTCTAAATATTTCGAAGATTCTATCAGAAAAGGATTCTTAAGGGATATCATAGGATATCATCAGAAAATGACCCTTAAAAATAGTTGCATGCCTCTTCTGGAATCACGTGGTAAACCCACCAACATAGGATGTGTGTATTCTACTTTTGCCATGCCGAATTTTGGATGTAGAGCCATATATACAGAATATATGAATCGCCGAAAAAATGTCGGCTTACCTCAGTATCCCATTAATATAAAAAAGGAACTTTTCTAAAAGAGATTCTTAGATTCCAGTCCGGAACCAACTTCGTCTCCGAAGGGTTACTCATTTCCTAAAATCGTTAGCATTTATGAGGTAGAAAATATAAATCTATAAGCCATGCAGAAGCTTCAATATAGAATGCATAAGCAGTTCGGAGCCGGAGTAAACAGTAGGACACGGCCACTGCTTGAGAAAGGCTTCCCATTTGTTCCTTAATGAGATGTGGGAAATACGCACTTTATCTCTATCGATTCAGTCACATTCAGATGATCTAAAACATTCCTTTTACATAGCCGTGTCTGGGATGTAACTGACATGAGGGAGAAATAAATTTAAAAAGCAACAAAAATTCCTAATATTTTTAAAATCTTGTAGCAGCTCATAGTGCTGGGTTGGCAGACCTTCGCCAAAGAATTGCATATACGGTCGATCTGGTGCACAGAACCGAATGTAATTACTACTACTTGCTATCATAGGTCATGGGAGCGACAGTCCATACAAACAGTCTCCCTTAAATTCTGAAGTCCATACCTATACCTTGTCCCTCCCTCTAAACCATTTAAAGTGCTTAGCCAGTTTGGCTATCTTCCTACCGAAAACAATTATCTTATGTTGATTACTGTCGGTTGGCCAGCCGCAATGTTATCTTCTCGCTTCTGCCAAAGAAACTACATTAAGTCTTATGGATTACGTTTCAATCGGTCAGTGAGATCTGTTTGCTGACTAAAGCACATGCACCGTTTTTTTTTAATAGATTCTCTTCCGTGTCCACGGATTTTATGACTTATAGAATTTGGCATCCCTGACATCTCTACGAGTATGTGTACCGACATACAAATTAGATGAATATCGAACTTTTGAGCCGCGGATCTCGACGTAAATAAGGTCCCGGGCCCGGATGGTAATTCGGCATACGGGCCCGCTAGCCAGTCCATCACGCAGCTTTTTTAACCTTGCTTATCGTGCGGGAGTCTTTCCAGCGTGTTGGAAGATTGTCCAGCCAATCACTAAAAAGCCAATAATCCTGCAAATTATAGGCTAATCACGATTTGCTCTGCGCTCTCCAAGGTAATGGAGAGCATGATAACTACCATCTTGTAGGGTGTCTAGAGTCTATGGACCTGCTAAGTGATCGACAGTATGTCTTCCGTAGAAATCGCTATACGGAAGACCTGATGGCTTTCTTGTCGGAGCGCTGGAGTCGGCCTATCCACCAGTTTGGTTAATGTAAGGTTGTGGCTCTGAATATCTCCAAGGCCTTTGATAGAGTCTGGCACGGTGCACACTTATCAAAGCTGTGCTGGTGTCGGTAATACATTCGCTCGTTTTATATCGAGCTTTCTTAGAGATCGCACTATAAGAGTTGTTGTAGTTGGGTTCTCTCCAACAAACATAGGCTTACTGCAGGTGTACCACAAGACTCTGTCCTTTTTCCTTCTTATTTTCTTATTTTCATTGATGACCTGTTGGGTCAGACCGTGAATCCAGTCTACTCCGTTGCGGATGACAGCAACCTCTGTCATTCTTATTCATTCAACCATAGGCCAAGTCTTCAAGATTGAAGACAGAAAACGGCACTTGGCCGGGATTTACAGGCCATTTCGGACTAGGGCCGAATGAAAAAAGTGGATTTTAATGCACGCAAGGCGCAGTCCTGCTTGTTGTCTCACAAGCGATTCGCTGACCCGACAATGTCAATCAGACCAACACGATCAGGTGCTCCAAAATCTTCTTTGGAGCTACTTGACCGTGTTCAAAAGAGCGATGGTGCTGATAGGTTACAGTGGGGTATCCATCTCACTCGAGCATCGTCGGAATGCCCGGATGTGTGTCGCTATTCTTTCGTTACTTCCATTGTGTGAGCTCCGCTGATATCCGTCGACTTATTCCTGACGTTAGGATGTTAGGCCAGGAATAGAAAACTCAGCATATCTATTGTAAAATGACTAATCATTGCGATCGTAAGGAAGAAATCCTCCAAAAAACAAAGCCGTCTTTTGTGTAGGTTCGGGCATCCACAACACAGGAGCTCCACTGACTCGATGACTGACAATTATTGCTTTCTGTTTCCCATCGAGGGTCCTTCGAACCGATTAGTTATATATCTCTATCAACACACTGCTAAATTTGAATTTTATCGGATTAAATATGAGACTTCTAGAGTGATGGGACCAATTATTGATTATTATGGCCTGATTTTATCAAGGTGAAATTTAATTTGTGACTTCTAGAGTGGCAGATCCTGTAAGTGGGAGTGACCTTTGTAGCTTTGGTCTACAGGAAAACAAGGGCCGATATTTTCCATGTAACCAGTGTTAGTTTTAGACGTCTTACGCTACGATATGCTCAATTTGTCCAATTTTGGGTTTAATATTTGACGTCTAGAACAAAAGGCTCTCAAATCGGGCCTTTGTATTGCATAGATTGATTATACAAAAGGTCTTCCATAATGCTCCCAATTGATAAAATTCTCGCACCATGGTAGAATCTTTGCATTGTTTCTCCCCAGCCTTATCGTACACCTTTCATGTGCTGATTATTCGCATGGGCAGATCAAGCCCAACGACAGGAAGGTCCTCCTATAAAGGTACGAACTTCGTGATCCAGGGAGAGAGAGGTCCAGCACTTAAAAAAAGCCTTTATATCATCGTCACTTCCTGGCAGGTCTGACTAAAAGCTTAAATAATAAAATCGCGGCGGCAGTGTCCAGCTACAGAGTGAATGTAGTGTTTGTGGAACATTCCCCGTAGATTTGACAAAGGGATAAAAATAACTTTCTCGGCAGACGCGCATGGTTCTACCTCAGATGAGATCTGGATGGTGCAGCCGTCTCAATTCGTATTAGGCGTAAATTGATGGCAGTGTCCTGGATTTTTGTTCCGCTTGCCATTAAGAACCAATTGACGTGCTGCACTCAGCCAAGCCCACACATCTGACTCCCGGGTCTCATTGGACGCATCCAGTCTGAATGGCGCGTTTCCTTAACCTGGATGTCGAAGCTGGCACCCTTTAGACGAACAGACTTCTTTCTTCCGCTTAACACCCTGTGAAGCATAGGGCCTCTACAAAGTTTCTCCAAGCCTCTCTAACATTAGCTAGTAATTTTATTTCATTCCAGCTTCGTCCGCTGCTCTCTACATCCTTCATCAGACTCCTTTTTCATGTGGTCTTTGTCCAACTCTTTCTAGACTTACAATATTAAGTAAATTGTTGTTACAACAGCAACATACTTTTGCATGGGGGCAATAGAACAACATGAGCCGATTAAGTCCTGATTTAATTATTGGCTACTCATAACGTACCATGCAAAATTTGAGCACAATCGGATTTAATTTTTGGCTTCTAGAACTGTAGGACCTTCAATAGGGAACGGCATTTGTTTTAAAGAGAGTCGCTCGTAGCGTTGCTGGTTCTCAAATAGGAAATACTAATTACCTGAAATAAGATCAATTTCTCCAAAAAAAAATGTGCAAAGTTTGGCCAAAATCGGTTCATATTTGCGACCTGTTCTTGCGACGATATATGGGCAGACGGATCAGATTACTTATATTTAACATGGGGTCCATCTCCTCTTTTTTAAGGTGTTACATAAATCTTAATAGCCTGTATTACAGTGTCGTGTAGGGTATAAAATCCTCCAGGTTCTATAACAAAAGCAGCTAAAGATGATGCTGGCTACAGATAGCCACAAGAAAAGAAACAAGGGTAGGAGAGGAAAAGATGAAGAGTGTAGAGACTCAACAGTAGCTAAGAGCTTATGTTGAAATGTAACACTGTAGAGCGGTGTTGGAGCAAAATAAGGATTTAAGGAGATAGGAGAAGGGAGACGAAGGAGTTTTAAGGAAACCATGGCAGGTGTATTTAGTATAAAACCGTTGTGATATTGCGCAAGTATATCGCTAAATATTTTTATTTTACTTCCACACATAAGTACCTAAGTCAAGCACAGTAGTGTTTGATATCTTACAGTTGACCACGCCCGACGTTTAGTAGTTACTTGTTTACTGTTGCCGTAGGTCAATGATGTTGGGATGGCTTCCTATAGATTTTATGTTTTAGATGTGACACTCAAAGATACATTTTCACTAGATCCTTTAAAATCATAGCGCTTTTAAATGGCTAAATTTAACAAACAAAACGTTTTACGCATTTTCTGGAACTGGTTGACTCATATACTTGTACATACACGTTTAATTCAATAAAAAGATAAGACACACACGTGGTAACGTCATAACAATAACATCGGCAATAAAAATAATCCACACAGAAACAATTTTGCGAATATGCGGAGCTCGGCACGTAAATCACACCTAATATAAATATATATTTATATATTAGATAAATGTATATTTCTTCCCATGGGGTCGTCGATCTGTAGACAATGGTCTTTGATTGATTGAATACAAACAATATTTCTAGTTTTTCATAAGTGTGGTCAAAATTGCACTTCCACTAGAACCCCCATGGGTCCATTGTGATTTCCTTTCATTGAAAAAGAATTAACACAGTTAAAAAAATAGAAAGTGCTTAAAGAAATAAACGTAACAGTTGAAAATATAGAAAGCGCTTAAAGAAATCAACGTAAAAGTATAGTTGATATTTGTCTACTTAAAAAAAGAGGACTTTACTTTGCAGTGGGATTTTGCTATAAAACTCAATTTCTTAAGGAATATTTCCCCCAGCCTTCTTTGTCTGTGGCACTGTAGACTTGAATAATGATAAAGACCATGCTCCACCATTTTCGGCCCATCGTTATTATTACACATTCTGCAGGAGTCTGAAAATAGTTTATTCCGTCTTAGATTCTCACCCAGAATAGTGGCCGCTATTATCCCAACGGCTAGTCTTAGACTCCTGCCGTCCAGTCACAGCAGTTTACTCGTTATTGCAATATCTAGCCCTGGCAAGGCGATTTTAGATACAGTGCATTCCAGCTTCTCAGTTCTGAATATTCGTTTTAAAATTTATTTAGCTCGTTTGCTTTATTTCCTGCTTATGCTTTAACACATTGTACAGGGATTAACCGGCTCGGTGAATTGTATTTTCGTGGGCAACTGTTTGAAGAAAACTTGAAAAGTAAGATTAGCAACAGTAGTTCTCATACGTTTGGTGAGAACCTAGTCTTAAAGAGTTCAGTTTTCAACAATTGTTGCGAAGCTTTCTGATGAAGTTTGTCCCGGACCCAAAATTGCGAAAAAAAAGATGTGTGTAGCCAAGAAGATCAATATCACTTTGCCATAAAAACTTGTCAACGATTAAAATGTGGATACAAGATCGAGCCGGTTAATCCCTGTTCAATGTTACACAATTTGTAAATCTGAAGTTTGCCTGCCTCCTCTTTATTCATGGCTGATTTTAGACTAGCTTGTTTATCTGCTTCCTTATTCCCGTAAACACGACAGTAGTTTGACACCCAGCATAGGCTAGTAATACAGTCCCTAGTATGTAAGCTTAAAGTCTGCAACTATTTACTATCTTGGTTGCTACTTGTTGGCTTATTACGGACTTCCGAGCCGCCTGAATGTCGACATAAAAGGTATTTATTTAACCTTTTGGTACAGAGCTACCTGATGAAGCCTCTGCATTCGTTAAAAAGGCTCGAACGTTCGCTGAAAAATGCTGTACTCAGCCGGTTCTACGCACCGGATCAACCCGAAGGAGGAATTATTCGGCCAAGAGCTGTCACCCCTTTGTGCCGCTACAACATCGCCTACCTTTTGATTTTCTCAAAATCGCTCTTAGCTACACGAAGAAGTTTATCAATTTCTGTTCACAAGTCCCTATCCGGGATCTCCAGGATGGTCATGTTCTGAAATTCTAGAATCTTTACTAAATAGATTCTAACTGCCCTTGACTGAACCCAGACTAAGGCGGTCACCCCTGCAATTTGTGCCGCTACAACAACATCGCCTACCTTTTGATTTTGTCAAGTCGCGCTTAGCTACACGAAGCAGTTTATCAATTTCTATCCACATCCGGGATTTCCAGGATGGTCATGTTCTGAAATTCTAGAATCTTCTCTAAATAGTTTTACTGCCCTTGAATGAACCTAGACTGTCCCTGAAAAATTGAATTATGTTATCAAATTCTAGAAGTTTAAGCAAGGATGACTAAGAAGACTGAAAATGCTTCTGGCTACCTTATTCTATGTGAATTTCCTTAGAGGTAATAGGCGAAGTCCTCAACATGTGACGTACTTGTTGTTGTAACAACAATATAATAATAAAGTATTGTACGTCCTGTTCGTCTATGGGGGATCTATTTCGACATCTAGGTAAAGGAAATGCACCATTTTAACTGGATGCGTCCAAAGAGACCTGGGGGTCAGCTGAGTGGGCTTGACCGAACAATTGATGAGGTGCAGCACGTCATATGGTCCCTGATTACAGACGGGACAAATGTCCGGAACGCGCCCGATACGAAATTAGGCGGCAGCACAATCCAGATCCCAGCTGAGCCAGAAACACGTGCGTCTGTCGAGGTAGCGTTGTTGTTGTAACAACATATATTTTGTCCTGTTCGTCTATGGGGGATCTGCAATTGAAGAGGTGCCGCAGGTCACGTGGCCCCTAACAAACATTCGGCAAGTTGCTATCAATTCGCGCCCAAAACGAATGCAGGCGGCTGTACCATCCAGGTCTCAGCTGAGCCAGAAACAGGAGCATCCGCCGATGTAGCGCCTTCTTCTCTGCTGAAATCTTCGGGGAATGTTACCCAAGTATTAAATTCTCGCTGTAGCTGGATACTGCACCTGCGACTTTATCAGCTTAAATGTCTTTCAGAGCTGCCTGATAGTTTTGATGATCTAAAGGCTCTCTCTTGTACTACTGCTGGAACTCTCTCTCTCCAGATCATGAAAATCGTACCTGATTAGACTAGGCGGAGGAATCCTATCCATGAAATGGTGGTTGGGATGACCACTTTGAAGACACCTAAGCAGATACTGTTTAGACAACAGGAAATTTGTCTGCGCATGGTAAGGTCCTTCGTCTCCTCATGTAGATGGTCCTCATAAGACATAATGTGATGTTCCTAGGGCGGCATTCTGGCAAGTCTAAATTTTCTTCCACTGCGTCGTACTCAGTTCTCTACCGACCGACCTTTATCTTTGTAAGAGGCCAACAAGGTTTCTTTGTCGACTCTCCAAGTACTGCCGGTTAGCGAATGGGGGACCTTTTTTCTACTTTTAAGCTTATCACAAATAGCTAAAGCATGTTGTGCACAATATCGAAAAAGGCTTTCAAATGTGTTGACTTTTGCATTAAGTGACAACCCTACTTCTGCGGTCCATGCAGAAAACAGTGTAGTTGATGATTTGGATGCGGATATTTTCACATTCCTCGCAGTAAAGAATCCCACGACTGGCAGTTCAATCCCATGACTGCCGGTTCTATGTACCGAATTGACGCGAAACAAACACTCTTCGGCCAGATGCAGTCACCTCAACAATATGTGTTTTTTGTTTGGCCGATATAGTATCGGGGGACAGATCTTGGCCGAAGAATTCCTCCTTCGGATCGATCCTATTTATCGTCTTCTCCTCTGGGGAAATCTCCAGGGATTGTTACCCAAGCACTACATTCTCGCTGTTGCTGCGACTTTAGGAGCGTGACTGTTGTTCCGACCTGCCGGGTGGTTAAGATGATCTCGAAGCTAGACCTCTTTCTCTAGATTATGTAGGTCATACCTGATCTACCTAAGATGTTGACCTCATCGACTTTCACATTAAGCGACATAAGCACCTTTGCTGTCCATGCTGAGAATATTTGGCTGGTGATTATTTAAAGGCGGAAATTTTTCCTCACACTGAAGAAACTTGCTAAATCAGCGAGGCAATAGTTGAATTTTTAGCATCGGATGACATCACGTTAGGTCTTAGAGCGAAAATTATCTATGCCAATGGGCATACGACACAATACCAACACGCTCTGGTGGTGCAGGAATTTTAGAAAGTAGAGGTTAAACAGTGCCGGAGATATTAACCCGCCCTGGAAAATTCCCTGTTTAATTCTACGCACGACAGGCATTCACACTTATAGATTAAGAGCCAACGTTTCGAACTACGCGGAAGTGCCATAGCTGCGATGTCCTCAAATAAAGTGATACAATTGACTGTTTCGAAGGTCTTGTCGATTTCGAGAGCCACAAAAACATCCTTTCATTGGGCTTCTTCTGGTAGAGGCCGCGACAATGTCTGGTGATGGCGTGTAAGCAGTTGTAGTACTGTTCTGCTTGTGGAACCAATGCTAATGATCAGCATATGGAAGGTGTGCGATCAGACTGGGGAGGAGCAGTGCTTCAAGCCTCTTTCCTTCCCACGACTGCCGGTTCTGTGCAACGCATTGCACTGTGTGAAAGCACTGGTTCTACTGTGCTACTTGCTAAAACAATGCTAATGATCCGCACATGAAAGGTTTGCATTCCTGCTGGGCAGGAGCTGTGCTTCAAGTTTATTTTCTTCTATGCACCGGATTGACCCCAAACAAACAATTTTCGACAAATTTTTGAGGGGCAGTCACCTCAACAACAAATTGTACAGGGTGGAGCGCGGTAATTTGTTTATTTGGAAATGAAATATAAAATATTATGATCCTTAGAAAAATTTATTTTATATTTTAGTTATATTGAACAGTAAGGGAATTTTTAAATTGTGTACATGGTTTTTAATATAAGTAGTGCATCTGAAAAATGTCGACCTTCGCTAAAATGTCGACACACTGCTGCATACGTTTTCATGATCTCTAACAAGCATGTCGACTGGTATTCTGCCAATTTCAGCCTCAATATTGTTAATTAGGTCTTCCAAGGCGTTGGGACGGTTGATATACACCTTCGACTTCAGGTAACCCTAAAGAAAAAAATCGCATGGGGCTAAGGTGAGCGTGTCGGCCAGTGCACATCGCCCCTCAAAGAGATAAGCCGTCCAAGAAACATTTGCCTCAAACAACTTATGGTAACCCTCGCTGTGTGTGCAGTGGCACCATCCTGTTGGGACCATGTATCCTCTAATTGCATTGCCTCAAGAGCCGGCTAAAAAAAATTCAGGAAATGCCAAGAGCAAGTGATTGCTTCCGAGCAGAGCGTTTCGGTGATTGCAGTACTGCTGCTTTTACTCTCTCGATGTTTTGTGGTGTTGTAATCCTTCTCTCAGGTCCCCCTAGTACACATGACACATTCCCTGCTGTTCTCAATTAAGTTACCCAATTTACAATTGATTGCCGTCCAGGAACAGGTCCGCGTGGGGGAATAGCGAAGCGTAAACGAAAAGCACGCTGCACTGCAATGATCGAGTGCGCATTTGAAAAATACGCTTCAACACAAAATGGCCTCTTTCCACATGTCCAATGCATGAAGGCAACTGAAAGGCACACGAATACAAATCTCCCGTCAGCCACTATAAGCCACGCACACTCTCCACTCTCTACGACCAACAGTGCCGCCGCAGCCTGCAGTGCAAAAAAAGCAAATTACCGCGCTCCATCCTTTATTTTTGGCCTAGAATCTTTAGGTGTGACGTGGCTTGCCTTTTGAACCTTCTGACCTGCATATTTGAATACAAATCTCCCGTCAGCCACTATAAGCCACGCACACTCTCTTCGACCAACAGTGCCGCCGCAGCCTGCAGTGCAAAAAAGCAAATTACCGCGCTCCATCCTGTATTTTTGGACTAGAATCTTTAGGAGTGACGTGGTTTGCCTTTTGGACCTTCTGATCTGCATATTTGTATAGCTGAAGTGTCCAAATCGCCTATGCGACTCCTTCCAAAGACACAATGTCCCCTATACTGTTTTACTCTACTTTAGATGTGCGTTAAAAGCCACTTCTGTAAGTTATGTGGGTTTCCTTAAGCAGCGAAATAGACTCCGAGTTAAGTTACACCCGCTTGTAAGAATTCACTGGTTCGCATATTTAAAATATTTTTTTTTAAATATCGCGATGGTCTTTGGATAACCTAGATGACACAGATTCTATTGAGCTAAACTGAATATAAAAAAACATAAATCTTTCTTTTCCATTAGTTTTAAGTGGCCGACATTCCAATACTAACCGTATACGAGTGCGTCTATAAAAGACAAAATTGAAAAATACAGCTTGGAAATTGTTTTTTATAGAAAAAATCTCAACATTTTTTTGACATGCTTTATACTTTTAGATATCGAACAATCGGAAGAAACCTTAAATGAAGAGATCACCAAATGTCATGTGGTGTGTATTGTATATGCCGTCGATGACGATGACACATTGGATCGTATTACATCCCACTGGTTGCCGCTGATACGCAATGCTGTAAGCGAGGAGATGCCAAGGAAACCGGTTGTTTTGGTTGGCAACAAGGTCGATCTTATCGAATACTCAACCATAAATGTATGTTGTTTCATCTGTCTGTCAGTCAGTCAGTTAGTCTGTCGTGACAGTTTCGCAGCTTCTGGTCTAACAAATTGACTTTCGCTTTTATTGTTCTCTCCACAGAGTGTTCTTGGTATAATGGAAGAATTTCCCGAGGTTGAAAGTTGTGTGGAATGTTCTGCAAAGACATTGCATAACATATCGGAAATGTTTTATTATGCCCAAAAAGCGGTTCTTCATCCTACATCGCCGCTGTACATCATGGACGAACAAGACGTAAGTGGAAATATTCTATAGGAAGATCTGCTTCTAATCTTTATGCTTTTTCTATTTTTTGTTAGCTTACACCAGCTTGTAAGAAATCACTGGTTCGCATATTTAAAATATGCGACATCGACGGTGATAATCTACTCAACGACTATGAGCTGAACCTCTTTCAAAGGCGCTGTTTCAATACTCCCCTACAGCCACAGATACTGGACGAAGTAAAATCGGTCATACAGAAAAACGTACAAGATGGCATCTACAATGATTCCGTAACGCTAAAGGGTTTTCTCTTCCTTCATTGTTTATTTATACAACGTGGTCGCAATGAGACGACATGGGCGGTCTTGAGACGTTTCGGCTATAATGAACAGCTGGAAATGTCCAAGGACTATTTGAGGCCATCTTTGAAAATACCACCCGGTAGTAGCACAGAATTGTCGCACAAAGGTCAGCAGTTTCTTGCCGCTCTGTTTGAGCGCTACGACAAAGATTGTGATGGTGCCTTGTCACCCGAGGAGCATAAAATGTTATTCAGCACTTGTCCTCAGGCGCCCTGGTCCTATTCAACGGATATACGTAAGTCGTGTACAGTCAATGAAAGCGGTTGGGTCACTTTGAACGGCTGGATAAGCCGCTGGTCGTTGATGACTCTGGTGGATGTCAGCAAAACAATGGAATACTTGGCGTATATGGGCTTCAATGTACACGAAAATGACACACAATTGGCGGCAATACACGTGACTAGGGAGAGACGCATTGACTTGGCCAAACGCCAGAGTAGTCGTTCGGTATACATTTGTCATGTCATAGGGCCCAAGGGTTCTGGCAAGACGGGGCTATGTCGGGGTTTTCTGCTTAAAGATGATACGAGGTCATTGATCGGCAAGGAGTTCAAAACGAATGTCACACACTGTGTCAATACCGTGCAGGTATGGCGTACCTTATATTAAAAATTTGCAAAACACAATCGAGCTAATATCTCCAATTTTCTTTTTTAAAGGTTTATGGCCAAGAGAAACATCTTATTCTGCGCGACATCGATGTCAAGCATGCCCTGGATCCTCTGCAACCACAAGAGGCCAATTGTGATGTTGCCTGTCTGGTCTATGATTCTTCCAATCCCCGTTCGTTTGAATATATCGCACGCATTTATATTAAGTACTATGCCGAAAGTAAAATACCCGTAATGATTGTCGGCACCAAATGTGATTTGGATGAACGACGACAGGACTATCTTTTGCAACCCGATGAATTCTGCCACAAGTATAAGTTATTGCCACCGCATCTCTTCAGCCTTAAGAACAATAAGAAGGAGTTGTACGTTAAACTAGCTACCATGGCGGCATTTCCGTAAGTATTCCAACCCCTTCTGCTATTGCTTTCTGTTTGGCCTCCATTAGTGACCTTTTAAATCCAAATTGGCATCATGTTCAAAGTTAGTTGTCTTGTCTCCTACCTATATTTCATTATTGTCCATATGAAAACAAAAGGTTTGTTGCATACATGTTGTTTGGAGTTGTTTGTAGTAGAAAAAAACAAAAACTAACAAATCGTTCTGTTGGGTTATGTTGGTTGATTGCTCTTACATTAATCTCTTAGTTAAGGAAGCGTTAGGTTCGATATGCAGTAGCTACCTCATTTTAGCAAAGTTTAGCCTCAAACCCTCCTGAAAGCTTTGTAAACATCTGCCAAAATTTTCGCCGAATGCTTATTAGAAATAGAAAGAAACCAAAAGCGAAAAATCACAAAATTCATTAACATTGCCATTTTCCCTTAAGCGTCTTCTTCACTTTGTGTACTGAATATGCTGCTGTGTAATTGCCAGGGGAATCCCAAGTGAATCAAAACATTAAAAAAAAGTTCTGATTAAGTTTATCCATTTAAGTTTTGAAACCCTTAAAGTTTGAAAAGGAAAACAGTCATTTGGGTATTCTGTCATATGAGAGGTATATTTCTGTGAGCTGGTCTATTTCTCAGCTCTTTAGTGATACTAATTCGCAATGCCAAATAAAAAATTAAAGGGTCCAACTACAACGCACGATGTTAATTGTTAATACACTTTACATATTAATATTATTTAATATGACAAAGGGTGTTTTTTTCAGACATGTTGTTTTCAAGAGGAAATAGAACTCATATAATTTAATGTTATGTCCAAGAATTTAGCTTTATTATAACGATAAGGGTTGCCATTATGTTTTAAAAATGATTTCCGGCAAGTGGCCGCCGCGGCAGACTCGAATAAATTCCAGAGAGGCCCAATTTTCGAACACTGTTTTGCAGCTTTTGGGGCCGTCTGTCAGCAATAACGCGCCAAATATTATCTTCCAAGGCGTCAATCGTTTTAGGCTTATCTGCGTATACAAACGACTTCACATAACCCCACAAGAAAAAGTCCAGCGGTGTTAAATCGCACGATCTTGGAGGCCACGTCACTGGCCCATGACGCAAGATAATTCGCTCACCAAAAGTTTCCTTCAATAATTTGATTGTTTCGTTGGCTGTTTGGCGCCGTCTTGTTGGAACCCAAGGTCGTCCAAATTAACATCCTCTTTTTCAGTCTCTAGAAAGTAATTAGTCATGGCTCTATAGCGTTCATGGCCGGCTTCATTTTTCAAGAAATATGGACCAATGATTCCCTCTGCCTATAAAGCACACCAAACCGTATCTTTTTGAGGTTGTAACGGCGTCTCAACAATGGCTTGTGGATTTTCAATACTCAAAATGCGACAATTTTGGTTATTGACGTACCCATTCAACCAAAAGTGAGCTTCATCGCTTAATAATATTTTTTTGTAAAAATCAGGATCGGTGGTCAACGCGTTTTAGGTCCATTCTCCACGATTTGCAAACGTTGTTCCGGAGTAAGTCTATTCATAAAGAAATGGCAAACCGAACTGAGTATAAATCAAGTGACAGCTGTCAAAAAGACCAACTCGGAAAAAAGAGTGGCCAGATTGAAAACCACACATCTTAAAAACACCCTTTAGAAGGATCTATGACAATTATGTGTGAAACAAAATATCGGCCAAATGCTTGCCACGGCTTCAGTGGCATACGTCGTCCAATGGTTCATAATTTCAATGACCCTGAGACATGTGCCGAATTATCTCATCTTTAAGCTCTTAAATTGTAATTGGCTTATTGACGTTCACTTTTCCTTTTAAAACCTTGTGATTTAAAACCTTTCACCGGTTTTAAATCACATGACCGTGGCGGCCAATTAACATCGTCACGATGTGAGATAACACGAGCATTGAATATCTCGCGCAAAAGAATCATGGTTTCGTTGGCTGTGTGGCTAGTGGCACCATCCTGTTGTAACCACATATCATTCATGTCCATATCCTCAATTATGGCCACAAGAAGTCCGTTAATATCTTGCGCTAGCGAACACCATTCACTGCTTGGCCGACCTCATTTTCGAAGAAATACGGCTCGATGAAGCCGCCAGCCCATAAACCACATTAAACTGTTACTCTTTGTGAATGCATCGGCTTTTCAACAATAACTCGTGGATTCTCATTTGCCAAATTCTGACCAAAATAATCACGAAGTGCACGAAATGCATTATGATTTGAACGTCAATTTTCGTAAAAGGCTTTCAACTGCCGTGACATTTAGCTACAATACAGTAGAATTCAGATAAAGCGTCCCCGCTTACAACGACCATCCGGGTAAAGCGACAAAACTTCAAGCGATATTTGGTTTTGTTTGAAAAAAAAAAATGCAAAAATGGTCCTGTTACAACCACTTCGGATATTACGACGATTCCGGTTACAACGCCCATAACTTGCGTACCTTTACAAATAAACCAAACTGTACCATCCGCGGTAATTTAGAGGCTTGAATCTAGGTCGTCTTATGCCAGTTTAGCGAAGAACGTTTCATATTCAACAATAAGAAGAACGATACTATTCGAAAGCATTTTTAAGAAAATTCATTAAAAATTAAAAGACTACGACCCTCACTTAATTGCGGCATTGAGCAGGTGCTTCTAAAGTGGTTTAAAACATATAAAAATAAAAAACCCAGTTCGAGATCAGTTTTGTAACAAACATGATTCTTGGGAAATTTTGTGGTGAGGAAAAAAGTGTCAACCACGATCGACGCAGTGACAAGGTATGGCAAAAACTAGTGATGGATACCATGAAAGCGAATTTTTTAATAATAATAATAATTAATAATAATGAGGCCGGTTTGTTTACTAAAATGGTACCCGACAAAACTTATCAGTTTAAAGGAGGTAAAATTCCGAAAGATAGAGTAACAATAGCAGTTGAACGAAAGCTATTGTCCATAGGAAAGTCAAGTGCTCCACGTTGCTTTAAAAACATAACTCTCTATACATCGAACAAAAAAGCGCCGATGAATTTTGAAGTTTTTGAAAAAAATTTGAAAGAGTAGGAAAGAGTGAAAAAATCGAATAACAAAACTGACCATTGTGGATTCTACTCGTATCAGCTATAAAGCCAGTATTTTTACCAGCGAATGCTACATCATATCTTTAAAATCTAAATTTCGTGCATCATTTGTTTTTAAAGCCACTCGAGATATAGAGTCAGAAAAGGAGAGAAGTTGTATTTTATTAATAGATGCTTTGAACATGGTAGCATCAGCATGGGATCGCGTAACGCCAAACACGCAGGCATAAGAACCCTTGCGGTTGAAGTTGGTACATCGGCGGATGCCCATTTCGTTGAAGATGATAACATAACTTTTTCTGACTGGATACAAATATTCAACGAAAGACTTCGTGGATTTACGAGGGCTGCTATATTTATTTCTGGTCTAATAATGAAAATGCGAATATTTATCATCAAAAATGGTTTTATTGTTTTTTAAAATTGTCTCCAGCATGATTTATACACTTTTGCATGCGCTCAAACCAATTGTCGAAGCACTTTTTTCACTCCGATTGAGACACCTCCAAATCATGGTTTTTGAACGCTTCAACAGCATCTTCTGGCGACGAAAATCGTTGACCCCGCATTTTTTCTTGATGTGTGGGAATAAAAAGAAGTCATTGGGTGCCAAGTCAGGGCTGTACCGCGGATGACCCATCAATTCGACGTTTTGGCCGGTCAAAAAGGCGCTGGTTTGAGACGATGTGTGAGAGCTCGCATAGTCAAGGTGCACATTGATTTGTCCTCTCTTGTTCGTTTTTCGAAAAAACAAATTGTGGTGTACCACTCAGAATTGATCGACCTACGTTGCACAAGCGGAATAGTCGCCACATGACCAGTTTTGCCGAAGAAACAGGCGACCATTTGCTTCGGTGTGCTTCTTTCACGAATAACTTTCGCTGGATCTGGCTCGTCTTCGAAGATCCACACGGTCGATTGCTGTTTTGTTTCGGGCACATATGCATAGATCCATGATTCGTCACCTGTGACGATCTTATAAACGTCTTTTGAAGCACCGCGGTCGTATTTTTGCAAAACTTCTTTGTACCAGTCGAAACTAGCCTTTTTTTGAGCGATTGTCAAATTGTGCAGGATCCAACGAGAACAAACCTTTTTTACGGCCAGGTGTACATGCAATATCGAATGTATGCTGGTGGAAGAAATGCCCAAGGATGCCTCTATCTCATGGTATGTCACATGACGCTCTTGCATTATCAGTTCACACACAATGTTCCCTGACACAACGGCCGTTTTTGGACGAGCTTCACGACCTTCGTCTTTGATCGAGCGTCGGCCACTATTGAATTCATTAAACCAGTACAAAGATTTAAGTTCATCGATGCACTCTTGTCGTGATAATCCACGTCGAAAGATGTGAAAAATGATCGCACGAAAATGTTCACGAGTTAATTCCATTTTTTTACAAAATTGATTTTTTTAAAGTCAATGTAAACAACAAATGATGGTTGTACGTCAAAACGTTCTGAGTACGTTTATGCTAAAAAATGTCAAACTTTCCAATGTAAATGACGGATGGCGTTTATGCTAAAAATGTCAAACTTTCCAATGCAAATGTCAGATGGCGCCAGGCAACACTTGGTGTTGCCTAGGCCAGAAATATTTATAGCAACCCTCGTATTATACTTACCGAAATGATTAATTGCTCTGGATAAATCTAGAACATATTAAAGGCATACGCTATTGATCTCGGCATAGGCAAATAAAACTTATACAGGGTGTCCGTCGGCAAGGTAAACTACTTTGTTTATAATTTTTGATTAAATGAAATATGTTGTTTGATGTTGACAATTATGTATGAGATACAAAGCATATAATTTTCCGCCTCTGTTAGCCTCACAAATGCGAGCCCTTTTGAGCACATTTTTCATTACATTCAGCACGGCGTCGAATTAAGGTTAATGGATTGTTTTGAACACTTTCCTAAGCAGCAGTAATGTAGCCGATCTTGCAGTACGTCGTGGCCCATGCTTGGGCCTATCAGCTACAGGCCCTCTTTCTTCGAAATCATTCTCTACACATTAAAAAGTACATTTTATTGGCACGTTGTTTCTGCCAAAAATTTCACGTAACTTTCTCATCGTCACAGTAATCGATGATTGATTTTGATAAAATGTTTTACCGATTAAAACACGTTGGTTTATCGAATATTTTTCCATAATCTCAACTTTACGACTGCCTAATATGAACTGTCAAGACTAATGTTTACCAAAATGGCGACAGAACAAAGTAGTATACCTTCCCGGCGGACACCCTGTATGTATTTCTCAAAATAAAACAAAAATACTAAAATTCAAATTAAGTGTGGAATCTTTCTTGTTCATACGAAAGGACATTTTATGCCATTTTTTTTTTGAATATAATTTCCTTCAAATGTTGGCAACTGTAATATGGAAATGAGCGTTCGGCGAAAAACAAGAAGATCCGCTTGGGAATGTCGGGCGGCTTCAGTTCTTGCACAAGCTGTTTTTTGTACGCTTTCAATTTAAGATCTCGACGTAAAATGCGCCAAGTCGTTCCATACGTCAGTCCAAGTTGCTGCGAACGGCGCCGAATCGACTCTCCACGGTCTTGGTGTACACTCTCAGATACGGCCGGTACATTTTCTTCACTGCGTGCTGGACGTGGTCTATTCGGTCGAATATTATCCAATAATGATTACTGAGTCTTAAGATGGGTGATGGTGTTGCGAATAGTAAGCTCAGTAGGCCGATTATGTTGACCATAAGTTGAACGAAGTGCACGAAGCACATTCCTCACAGAACGTGCATTTTCGTAATAAAGTTGAACGATTTGCAAGTATTGTTGTAAGTCTTTCCATGATGAAATGCCAAACAATACTAAACAAAAATTACATGACAGCATGACACGACTCCCATGTGATCTGGCAAAAAAGGCTATTGAAAAAAGTATCTCTACTTGGATCAGCCATTACTATTAGAGAAGATCTAATGCTTTGCTTTACGAATAATAAAGATTTTTTCTTCAAACACTATAGCACTTTCTTAATACTTATTAAAGAAGATCTGATGCTTTGCTGTAGGAATAATAAAGATTTTTTCTTCAAACAACTTAGCACTTTAAGTATTATTTTTTGGTTTGGGGGGAAATTGAAATGAATTTGTTTTCCTTGTTTTACTAACATATCCCTCGTTACGATCACAACTATCATAAAATGCTTGAAAAGCTTTGGCCGTAATAATGTGATTAAGGTCCAGTTTTTAGTGGGAGAAGTTTTGCAAACCATAGAGAAACGTACCATTAATGAAGCTCTGATGTTTTGCTTTGGGAAAATAAATAAAAAATATTTTTTTTAAAAAACAATTTTAAAGACTTTAAAGGTCCTATAAAGATTTATTGTATAGTAAATAATAAAGTATAATATATTTTATTTATCCCGCTCGAAACAACCAAGGAAAGCAAAGTGGCCCATAATCTCAGTATCAACCATACATGGAAAAAAACTTAGTTGTTCTCTTACTGAAAAAAACTAAACCCTACGACAAAAATGTGTTTTGTGTTGAGTTACATTTTGTTGCATTCTTTAAATTTTTAAAAAAAATACTCACCGTACTTTTCCAAATTTTATTTCACATGAATCTCTAAAAAAGAATTAAAACACCCCTAGTTGGCATTTGAAATTAACACGTTTTTTTATATCTTTTATTCTATTTCCAATCTTCTATTTTTGTTTGTTCTGTATATGTGGTGGTGTTTTGTAAAACAAAATATCATGATGGTTTCTGGCAAAATCGAATTGTTTGGCCAAAATTACACGCAAAATAAATAAAAAAAAACTAAAACTATAAATGCGATTTCTAAACAAAACAACGAAACGAAAAAATATATGCAATTATTGATTTGACATGAATACAATGAATACTCGCAATTGTAGACGCTTTCAAGCCGCATGGATACTGTTTTACAAGCACAGGTTGGTACAGCTGTGGGAATCGGCGTAAGTTAAATTTACCTACTAAAAACTGTTGTTAATTAATACCAAATATCAATGTCTTCTATTCCACCCTATTTTTTTCTGTGTGTGTGTAGTTGCAAATATTATTAACACCAAAATGCGACTTTAAAAAGAAAACTATTGTATTTTTTAATTACACCCACCTAGCACTTCATAAGAATCCATCACATAACTTTGTTCTTTTCATTTTTTTTGACCTTTGCTTTTACGTTGATCTTGTGTTTCTTCATTTCGTTTCGAAATTTGTGTATTTTAACCCAATTAATCCTTACACTGGCGGACTCTGGTATCTTAAGTTTGGTCTCATTTCATTTCTTTATCCTTTGAAACGCTTTAACACCAGGTAGTGGTATATACCATTTCATTTACCTTTTTTTTGTTTATTTTATTTGTATACCTTCTTGATGCTTGTGTGGTACTATTTCTCTAAGTGTGTTTTTTTCGAATTGCATTAATGTATTTTCTGCCTTTTCATTAACTTTAGCCATTTGCGGCAATTTGGCCTTATGACGGAGGATCCTACTCTATGGTGGAAAGCTGGCCTGGGTGTGGCTGCGGCCACAGTCTTGGGCTTTGTCGTATTGAAAGCGGTACACGGTCTTACCTCGCCAACGCGTTGAAAGTAATTAGAGTTGGGCAGCAGGTGGCAAGCCCACCTGCTAGCCGTTTAATAAAGGTAACCTCTGGCGCGCCTAGGATGTGTGTACATATTTTACCCTTACCCTTCCTCCCCCCACTCACCTTCCACATCCCACAACGAAAAGGCAACCACATTCAGTTTTTACCTCAAGGATCAAGCAATGTTATCACTATAAGAGCATGTTTCCATTTAAGCTAAGCTATGCGCCGGAGATCGGATCGTAATCATAACAAAACAAAACAAACCAATCCCCAATTGGGTATTATTTTTAATACAAAAAAAAACCGAAAGAAAAACAAAAAAATTGAAAGAAACTAAAAATTGTCAAGAAAAAAAAACTATATTTTTTATATATGGACTAAGTAAACTTAATAATTATTTTATTTTAATTAAATTGTGTTGTACATACCAAAATACTAGTACATATTATATACACAAACATTATGTGAACCCGTAGCTTCCTTTCGAATACCAAACCTAGATTCGTCTGTACCCTACAACAATGATTTATTTTATTCTCTAATCCTAATCCTTATTTAAGTTTTTATGTTCAACATATCCTCCATACTCCCTTTTGGCCACAATATGTTTTAATACCCATCACAACTTCTTGAAGAACCAATGGACCTTGTGTGAAAATAGTCTATAGTTGAATTTTATTTTAAAAATAAATACAACCAATCCAACAACCATATTTCCTTAAATGCTATTTCTTTGGCAAAAGAAAAGTATTGTTTGTATAACATTAGAAATGAAAGAAAGAGAAAATATGAAAAGAAGAAAAAACACAAACAAACGATGATGTATTTAATTCTAAAATTACAATTACTGTATAGATAATAAAACCAAATTAAAAACAATTTAAGAACGAATGTTTATACTGCGCTGATAGCAAGAATGGCTTATACACATTTATCACACAAGTAACCCGGACTTAAATCCGGTTAGGAAGATCTCTGATGTATGAGAAGCGAATTTTCCACTTCGTAAGTAAGCAGTTTCATTTGCGAGTAGAGCCTACTAATAAGTACTAGGGTTCTATAGGGTGATCCATCTAGAGGTATTTTTTCAGAACAAAAAATATAAAAAAAATTCAAATCAATATAAAATATAAAAATTCAAATCAACTGTGAAATCTTTATTGGTAGTAATGAAAGGGCATTTTATGGCATATTTTTTTTTTAATATAAATTCCTTCATATGTTGGCTGCAACTACGCCTCAGGGTTTCCATTCTGAGGGTCCAATTATGGATGACTCATTCGAGCATTTTGACCGGTATGGCTTTAATGGTACGCGTAATGTTAGCTTCCAAAACATGAATCGTAGCTGGTTTGTCAGCATAGACTTTGGACTTTACATAACCCCAAAGAAAAATGTCTAAAGTTGTGATATCACTCGATCTAGTGAAATTAGCTGCTTTTCGAAATAAACTCTCAATAGATCCATTGTTTGAGCAGCTGTATGGCAAGTGGCACCGTCCTGTTGAAACCAAGTGTCACCAAGATTACGGGCTTCAATTTCAGGTAGCATTAAGATCGATAAAATGGCGCGATAGCGAGCACCATTCACGGTTACCTTCCGGCCATCATCATTTTTGAAAAAATATGCACCGATGATTCCACCAGCTTATAAACCGCACCAAGCCGTGGTTTTCCCTGGGTAAAATAGCACCTTTTGAACCTCTTGTTGCTCTTCGGCCCAAATGCGGAAATTTTGTTTATTGACTTTGACGTTGAGCCAGAAATGGGCCTCATCACTGAACAAAATTTTGGTCGAAAACAGCGGACAACGGATCTTGCCGTTTCTCACGCTCATTTCCATAATACAGTTGCCAACATTTGAAGGCAATTATTTTCAAAAAATAAATGCCATAAAATGTCCTTTCAAATTACCAATAAAGATTCCACACTTGATTTGAATTCTTATATTTTTTTTGTTCTGAAAAATACTTCTAGTTGGATCACCCTATATAATCGATTAATCGACTTTTGAGTATAAAAAAGTTAAGGTTGCTAATTAGACTTTATGTTTTACAAAAAAAGTCTAAAGGTCGACTTTTCTACTAAGCAGTACTAAGTTTCTTTAACGAAATGTCAACAAAATAACGCTAGAACTATTTGGACTCATCTGGTAAAGTATGAACATTAGACCGGAACATCAAATTGAACAAACGAGGACAGATCAATAATTCCGTGACTTTTCCAACTTCCCTCGTAGTTATATGAAATGCAACACTGCACCCATCAAGTATTATTGAGAGTAATTTTGAGAGAGTTCTGTCATTTAGTTTGTGTTTAACAGCTGTTCAAAATATACAATCTCTTGGATTTTGTTAAAAATTGAAAAAAAATGAAATTTCGTATGCTCATTAAAGATATTTTTTTGCTGTAAAAAAAACCGTCAATTAAACCAAGGAAAAGCTTGATAAATACCATCAGGACTCTGCACCATCGATTTCAATGGTAAAAAGTGTTTTACTGACTTTCGTTGAGGGCGCACAAGTACAAATGATGCTAAACGTTCTAAGCGAAAACCGAAAATGTCGAAAAAATCCATGATATGGTTTTGGTCGATAAAAGAGTAGATGCCAAACGCATTTCATATGACAGTATGGTTTCGATTTTACATGATCAGTTGGGTTTAAGAAAGCTGAATCGAAGATGATTGCCGCGTCTGCCCTCAATTGACCATAGACGTAATCGTGTGACCAACGAGCTGGAGTAATGAAAATCCACAAGCCATTGTTGAGACATAACATGGACGATGAGGATGTGGACGACCGTTGTTTCCAACATGATGGCGCTACATGCCATACAGCCAACGAAAAAATCAATTTATTGAATGAAACTTTTGGTGAGAGCATTATCTCACGTCGTGGGCCAGATCGTGCGATATACCACCGCTGTACTATTTTTGTGGGCTTATGTCTACGCTTGTCTACGCAGATAAGCCCGACACCATTGACGCCTTGGAAGAGTATATTCGGTGCGTTATTGCTAACATACGGCCCAAAATGCTGCAAAAAAGTGATCGAAAATTGGGCCTCCCGGCTGGAATTTATTCGAGCCAGCCGCGGCGGCCACCCGAAATCATTTTTTACACATAATGGCAAACCCTTATCTTTATAATAAAGCTAAATTCTTGGCCATAACATTAAATTATATGCGTTAGATTTCTTCTTGAAAACCATACGTCTGAAAAACACAATCTTTATTATTGATCGATCGTGGAGTTGCAAACAGAACGGCAAATTTAGCATACCATCCGCTCTTCGGTGAAGACAGCTACCATTAAAACCGACTTCTGATCTTTTATTGTTTTTATTCAGTAGCCCGATAGAGTCCATGAAAGGTTTTCTAGTCTTAACAATTCTGATTACCAACTCTTCTATGCGAGTGAAGGACTGCGGATAAGAACCTGCATACTTTGTCAGGAAAACGTTTCGTCTTCTCATCCGAGTAGTTAAAAGCGGCCGTCAATGTCCGGTACCAATACCTGGCATCAGTATATCTCCTGCCCAACACTACCTACCGCCTACAACGGAACTACAACTATTGGTATGATAAGCGGATTAAAGAAACAGTGCATTTACCACAACTTTTGGTCAAAATGTCACTTTTAACGCATGCCTTAACCGATCACGCATTATCATTTTTCACAAGGACCTCGAATTATTCACCTACAAGTGCAATTGAAGATACACGACACGATACATCCGCTTCGTTGTCGTATTCTTAGTTCTTAGCAGTAGACAACGGATTTGCTCAAAAAATCATCTTTTCTGAAGAAACGCCTTTAATTTTGGCCGTCTCAATGGGGAGTCGAGAAAACCGCACGTGACCGTTGAGATGCCTCAGAAGCATTGGCCCATTTTCCTTCGAGAATGCTGCTGGAAAAGCCAATTCGACTAAAGGTGATAATTACAGATGGCTGGTAAGCCATTTTTTTTTTTTGTTTATAAGGCTATAGAAGAAGCGACTTGCAACGCTATTCACGTAACAATTAATCTTTATTGATCATAAAGCAAACCCAGCCACATGAATGTATACAAATATGTATTCTTTCGAATGAACTAATGTGACAAATAAAATAGAACTATACCTCTTCTAACGCTATATACGAAGTCAAAGAAAAATCTCATGTAAACTGTGACTTCTAGAGTGGTAGGACCACAAAGCGGGAACCCCATGACAAAAAATGGAACTATAGATCTCTTCTTACGCACTATACGAAATTAAAGCAATATCTGATATGAAGTGTGGCTTCTAGAGTGGCAGAACCTCAAAACGGGTACCCCGTGACAAATAAAATAGAACTATAGGAAGATCTCTTCTAACGCACTATACGAAATTAAAGCAATATCTGATATGAACTGTGGCTTCTAGAGTGGCAGAACCTCAAAGCGGGACCCCGTGCAAGAGTGCTTTAGTAAAATTAAGTCAAATTTCATCTTATGTTACAATTGTTTTATATAAAGAAGGTCGCTTTAATAAATCCAGAAAAATACTGTGCAATTCCCATTACAGAACAATTTGTAGGGTTCCCGGCAAACCAAGTGCTTTTTACAACGCCTATCTCGTGCGTTTTATTTTATTTAAGAGAATTGTTTTGGCTGTAATTAAAATGATCGATACTACACAGTTAACATTCCCAAGAACAAAACAATGGAGGAAAACAAATTATGTTTCTACAAAATACACTTTTTTCTTTAAAAAAAAAAAAATAAACATAAATTAAGTAGTAATCCATACAATCTACATATAAACATTACTTCTTAGCAGCCGGATTAGTAGGTGTGACCGTCGTTGTGGCGGGCGCCATACAATTTCCGTCCGGATAACGTTTCTGAAATTGTGTTATCAACTCGGGATCGACTAAACGTATACCATCTAACTGATTGCCCAATGTGATCCAATTTGGCTGGACATTATGGGGCCTACCGAATAGTTCAATTTTGCGTGAACCCGGACTTAGACGTTCAATAATGCCATATATTTCATCGGGCTTATGCGATGTGGCACGAACTTCGGCCACAATAACATCGCAATCTAAGCCGCGATTGAGATTTTTCGGATTTCCCTTCATGCCCACAAGGCAGTGCTCCTTGCCATGATTCAGCCAGTGACCGGTACGGCCTGTACGAATGATGCGTTGCAGTTGGTTGGTTTTGACCCAAATTAATTCATCCACACGTTCATAGCTTAAATTATAATTCATATTAGCTAAACGAAAGAGACTAAATATATAGAACTTACCCCCATAGCATAAGACACTCTCGGCCCAGTTCCATGGCTCTGCCTGTGACCCAAAGAAATATTAGACCATCATCTTGTAAAGCGGGAACACCTAGCTGTCTCATCTCATCGTCTGACATGGTACCTTTAAAGAGAAAATGGATTTTCACTTTAGTAACCAGAAAGTAAATGTTATAATTTTATGCCTACCATACGGCAATTCCATGTGAATATCCCATGGTGGATCAGCCATGACTACAGCAAATTTGCCTAATACTGTCATATCCAAAAAACGTAAATCGCATTGTATCCACTGTGGCGGATACAAGGTAACATTGGGGTCTACACTACGTTTAATACATCTGTTGGTCTTAACATCGACCGGTTTGTTTGTATTTATGTTGGGCAATGTGTCCACTTCATAGTGAACATACTTGCAGGTGGCCATGTGGAAACATGTGTTGAGGAAACTGCAGTCTCCGAGCGATTCGTCGGTGTGTGATTGTATGATCTTTTTAAAGTGCAATTTTGTGCATTTGCTTGTCTCGCTACAGTTATCATCGGTTGTATCTTCGTCCACGTCCTCTTCGATGTCGTCTTTAATGTTGTCGGTAACTATTTCGCCATCTTCGGTACCAGAATCGGTAGCTTTTGTTTCTGTTTCATCAACTCCTTGAGATTTTAGTACATCTACATCTGACGTTTCGTTTGGTTTCAAACGTTTGCTAGCAGAATCCTCATTTCCATCGGTTCCGCCCACAGTTATAGCCTCTGCAGCCGGGCGTTTTTGTTTTGCCAGCTTAAGCTGTTGCTTCTGTAGTAGTTGTTCTTTTTTCTTCTTGGCTTCTAATTCTGCGGTGGCTTGTTGAGCCTTAAGACACTCGATTTTCGTACCATGTGGACAAAATTCCATTACCTGAGCGCCGCCGTGTGATTTGAATTTTTCCGCCACAGAACGTTCCTTTGCCGTGGGCTTGGTAAGAAGTTCGAGAATTTCTTCGCCCACTTGCTTGCTTTGTTTCTCACGCGTTGAAGGCATGGAGAGCAGCGACTGGAAGAAAGGATATGTATTAAATTAGGAAAACTAAAGCTTTAGCGTTTTATTTACCATTATATCGTCTGAGCCCGCATTAGTTGACGATTCTTTGCGGTCCAAACTTTCTTCACTTTCCTCCGGGTTATCATTGCTGATGCTGTCCTCCAGCAAACCTTCTTCCTCAACTAGAAATTTGTTAAAACATCATAAGTGCACAATAGTTCAGAGATTTATCAAGCCACTTACACAATATTTTATATTTCCTTCTAATCTCCTCCGTGATATCATAATTGTCATTAATAAAAGTCTTGTATAAATCCAATAAAACCTTCGATTCCACAGATATAACTTCGCATCCCATCTCACCGCCAATAGTGACACGCTTTATGCATACCGCTCCTTTCTTGGCCAGTTTATTCAGTACGTAATTTACACTATCCTTGCCCATCGGCGTCTTTGTGATCGCCGAGACTTTCTCCAGCAGCTGTGTGGATATTATGGGCAATACCAAAGAGTGCGAACTTAATATCTCCATTAATGCCTGTTCAACAGCCGTGTCTGTTTCTGTTTTCCAGGTAAATATTAATAAATGCCTCGAGTAGTTCCTTAGATTCGCTCTTACCATTTTCACTCTTCTTTGGATTTTGAGTGTCTTCATCGTCGTTGTCCTCCTGTTTGGTGGACGCCAATAGCGACGTTCCTTCCAATATTCCATGGCGTTCTTTCTTACGTTTTTCAAGCTTCTCCCTTAGATTGTTGCGTTTGTTTTTCAATGCCTTGATATCATCCCAGGCATCAGTCATTGTAATTTCTATTTTAGTGAACTAAAAATCTATTTTAGTGAAGATCGGGAAAAATGACAACGACTTAATAATGTTGAAAGTGTTGGGGTTCCTTACCTTTTCTGAATTTTATTCCGGGATTTCCACGAACGAACCACGAATAATCGAACGAACCACCACTTTATGACAATTTTCAAGTGTCAAGTATACCGCTCTCAGCTCTCGAAAGAAAGCAGAGAATAAGAATAGGAAAATCAAAACAAAGCAGAAACAAAGAATAGAAAATCGAAACAAAGCAGAGCATAAGAATAGAAAATCAAAACAAAGCAGAGAATAAGAAACTGGAAAAAGAAACTCGCCACGTTTATGAACCGCCGGCCTTTACACAAAACAATGAGAACAGCTGTTTTACATATTCAACGACGCTGCCAGATCCACAGCAATCGAATATGACCAAGATGAAACATACAAATGGCACAGTGGTGTGGCCTCATTTATTTTCATTTGTAACTAATAAAGAGCGACGGTGTATAATATCGGACGACGTTTTTCCTTTAGGCCAGCATGGAGTTGAAAGCTCCGGCGCGCTGAAGCTTATATTCTTTACGCTGCGTTTTTCTTCACACCCGGTAGTCCAAAAACCATTGAAATACATATATGTAAAAACAAAAAGTTCATGTTATTTATTGCAGAGTCGACATAGAAAAGCCCATCATTGTTAGTTTTTAACACCTATTTCAAGGGGTTTTAGACAACCGAAATTATATTATCTTTTTATATCTGGTATAATATTCCCTGTAGAAAACACCAGAATATTTCCTACATGTTTTTAAAAGTAGTCACCTCTCTTTCTGGTTGAGATGTTTGATACGTAGTGAGTTCCTTATACCAACACCTTCGTTCAAATCGGATGTGTCAAATTCTGCAGATTTTATTTCAAAATATTTTTGAGCGCTTTCAGAGGTTGATAAAAATATTTAACTTCTAAGGAATTTCCCATTTTTGTCACTTCTTTCATACTATAGATAGTATAGATGCTGTATAGATACCGCCTGAAATGACATGGTTTTCTTTTGTTAAGGTGTCTGCTATCAAAATAGCCCCTGCCTCGACATCAACAGGTAATTTAATAATCATCTTTGTTTTTGGATGTGTCAAATTCTGCAGAATTTATTTCAAAATATTTTTGAGCGCTTTCAGAGGTTGATCAAAATATTTAACTTCTAAGGAATTTCCCATTTTTGTTACTTCTATCATACTATAGATGCTGTATAGATACAGCCTGAAATGACATGGTTTTCTTTTATTAAGGTGTCTGCTATCAAAATAACCCCTGCCTCGACATCAACAGGTAATTTAATAATCATCTTTGTTTTTAATTCGATCAAAATTTTACTGGATCAGACGTTTGGTTTGGGATATACTAGAATTGATGTTAATCTCTTCTCTAATAAACCGGACTGTAAAAAAGCTAAAAAATACGCAGCGTAAGAAAATAAGCTTCAGTGTGCCAGAGCCTTGTGATGTTTTCGATTGTTTCCCTTTCAATTCCCTTTCCTCTCTCTCTTACAAACTGACAGATGCGGCAAGTAAAGTTGTCTCGTGTTAATGGGGACTAAGATGTTGAAAATTAGAGACCTATTGTAGTGTGAGTTGTTGGTGGTGTAGTATGTCGTTAAGTAAAGTATCTGACCACTTCAACTTACTTAACCCAGTGCGATCCTTATTGACTATACTACAAGTCGTATCACTGACATGACGAATATATTTTCAATTGCTTATCGAATTAAGCAATTAAAAATAAACTCGCCATGTCTGTGATATCAATATCGACAGCAATTCCTAAATTTGTATCCAAGAACATGAAAATTAAAAAAACGAATTTATACTGCACAATATATATAGTACTAAATATTGTCAGGTCTAAATCACAAATGGAATAGTAAAATAATTTTTGAGAAACATTATGTGTTTTTTTTAATAAAATGGCAATCTTCTATGCTTTAACCAACATCATAAACATTTCAAGTGTACTTAGATATAAGCACAATAAACCAATCGTAAACAAAAGAAACACATCCTACCTTAATTGTGTTACTCGTATTGATTGTGCAAGCGATTCATATTTCTAACAGGTAAGTCATTTTAACATACGAGCCATTTTCACTTACGTGCCACAAAAGTCATGCAAACATTGATGTGGCAGCATAGCCAAAATTACTTTAGTTTCCTCAAAATAACACGGCTATTGTTAAATACCAAATGCTCACATTTAAAGCCTAGTACTCACCTGAAACGCTTAGGAGTTTAGTATTTATGTCTACACGAAAAAAGTTTACACTACTTGTAATAAACACCCCTGTTATAGTTGCATTTTCGCCACCTTTTCGTTACAGCTGAGTACCACCAAACTAAAATTACTAAACGGAATTTGCCATAGTACAATTTTGTTGGCTTTCCTACTTGTTTTTCTTAAGGGAGCGACAATTTCGTTTAAGGTGAATACAAGGCTTAAATATACAAAAAAACAAGACTGTTGTTTATTGAAATATGCTGCGACTTAACTGTGTTAATATTCGCAAACTAGCGTTTTTCAATGCGTATATAATTTCCGCCGCTTCAGAGAAAAAATCGCTTGTTAAGGTGTGCTTGGGGCGAAAAAATGGTTCAACTCTCACACTGCCTAATCTCTCATCGAGAATTATGTATGGATCTACGTTCGTTTATTTAAAAACCATAAATCGCTTAAAATGGCTTATAAGGAAAATTACACAAGTTTCTAGAATTCTTTGCAGTTTGGCAAATATTGACCAAAAACAAATTCCACAGATTTTTATTACCAGGCTTTTACAAACAAATTAAGAAAATGTTGCGTTTGGTTCTGTACGGGTCACAAGACGAATTTTCTTGTTGTGAGTTTGGCAACTCTAATGTTTACATTACCCCCCAATCCATCCATATGTTTTTGACAGATGGAATAGACTCCAAGTGGGGATACAATTTCGTTTGGTATTGATTATCAAAATGTTTGGATGGAATATCAAAGATTATGATGTAAAATTAGAGTTAGCCCGATGTTCAGCAAACGGAGCCGTGTATATGGCCAAGTACTTGCCCAGTCAGCAATATGTGGCACTGAAAAAGTATCATTTGGACAAGAACAGCAAGGAAGTGGCCGAACATATACAGGATGAAGTGATGGCCATGCGTCTGTTTAGCCACCCCAATCTACATTTGTTCTACACGGCATTTGTTAGTGGCAGCGATTTGTGTGTGGTGGCGCCACTTATGTGTTTTGGCAGTTGCAGGGATACCATAAGAAATTGTTTCAATACAGGTTAGTGAGGCAAAAGGTAATCTGGCAAAGAGACTAGATAAATATATACCAATCTTTTAGGTTTTCCGGAGATTTTGATAGCCTTGATAATGCGAGATGTCTTATCGGGTCTGGAGTATTTACATCGCCGTGGTTATGTCCACCGTTCAATTAGAGCTAGTCACATACTGCTGAATCAAACCAAAGCGGTTCTAACCGGATTTCGTGATTGTATCTCAAGGGATTCACACGGCGGTCGTGTTACGGTCCTACATCAACTACCTCCACAGAGTATTCGTAGCCTAAATTGGTTGGCGCCCGAAGTGTTGGAACAAAACCTCATCGGCTATACAGAGAAATCGGATATTTATTCGATTGGTATTACTTGTTGTGAGCTGGCGAATGGAGTGGAGCCTTTTGCCGATTCGCAGCCCACTTTTATGTTTACCGAAAAGATTCGTGGAAATGTGCCCACGCTGCTGGATCGTTCAACGTGTCCGGCTGTCGATGAAATGATTGGTGAGTACTCGTATATCAGAAAGTGTAGATGAGACGAAAAGGGTGTTTTGTAATAGGATTTTAAACTTTGCAAATAGGAAAGTCTATTTCTAAATTTCAAAAATATCCCATGTAACAAAATATATAGAAAAAGTCCTTTCAATATCAACTGACGTAGGATCCTCTGTCTACAGAGCATTATACAAATCTTAAGGACTCGGGTTTTATATTATCTTTAATAACTCCTCCTAAAATAAGAAATACGGCAATGTAAAGATATTTAGCGACAGCCAAGCAGCGATAATTGCACTGTCTTTAACTACAGCCAAGCCACGAACACTTCTAAAGGACAAATAAGAAGTAACCAACTTAGAACGAAGTGGGTCTGTGGACATTCTGACATTGACGGCAACGAAATAGCTGACGAACTTGGCGGAAAGGGCTGTAGACATGATTAACGTCATTCCTTTGTAAAAAATAGGAGCTGAAATAAGATCTTGGGCCAACGTCGCTCCAAAAAAGCCATGGAACGGCGGGAGACAAAATCAGCGACCCACAACAGCCGATTCTATGCACCGGATCGACCCGAAGGAGGTATTCTTCGGCCAAGGGCTGTCAACTTTTTTTTTTTTAATTAGCCAATACTCGGGGGTTTTCCTCTATACATGCAATGCATTGCGTTGGTCGTTGGAAAGCAAGGGATCGAAGGGGGGAAAGAGGGAGTAATGTTTATTGACATTCGCCTTGAATTTTTGGTGGGAAATACATTTGCCGGAAGTCGATTCCACATACGGTCAGTACGGGCGAAAAACGAATTCGATCTGTAGTGTATAGTGCGGTCAACCGGCCAATCGATAACAAATGGGTGTGAATTTCTGGAAAGTCGTGTATCCCTGCCGAGCATCCTCACGTCAGGAATAAGGCCACGAATGTCTGAAGAACACACACCATGGAAGTAGCGATAGAACAGCGACACACAGCCCACATTCTGACTATGCTCCAGGGAAACAATAGAGTTGGATACCCTACTGTTTCCTATCAGCACCATCGCTCTCCTTTGAACACGGTCCAGAAGCTCCAAGGATGATTTTGGAGCACCTGCCCATATATGGGAGTTGTATTCCATCTTTGGCCTGATGTAGGTTGTATAGATATCGAAAAGATCAGAAGGAGTGAAATATTTTTTGCACCGCTTTAGGAAGCCTATACACTTGAGTGCTTCTTTCGACACTTCGAATACATGTCTCGCCCAACGAGCGTCACATTGTATTTTCATGCCCAGAACATCAAGAGCATCTGATTGTTCGACATCCATACCATCGATAGATAATGACGACACTGTTGGGTCAGCGAATCGCTTGTGAGACAACAAGCAGCACTGTGTCTTACGCGCATTAAAATCTACTCTATTCACTCGACCCCAGTCGGAAATGGCCAGTAAATTCCGGCCAAGTGTCTCTTCCATTATTCGCCTTTTGTCTTCAATATCTTGAAGACTCGGCCTACGGTCGAATGAATATGAATGACATAGGTTGCTGTCATCCGCGAAAGAGTAGATTGGATTCACGGTCTGACTCAAAAGATCATCAATGAAAATGAGAAATAATGAGGGAGAAAGGACAGAGCCTTGTGGCACACCTGCGGTCAGCCTATGTTTATCGGATGAGAACCCATCTACAACAACTCGTATAGTGCGATCTCTAAGAAAGCTCGATATAAATCGAGCAAATGTATTACCGACACCAAAAGCGATCAGCTTTGATAAGAGTGCACCGTGCCAGACTCTATCAAATGCCTTGGATATATCCTTACTCTCACCAAACTGATGTATAGACCGACTCCAGCTTTCCGATAGGAAAGCCATAAGGTCACCCGTAGAGCGATTTCTACGGAAGCCGTACTGTCTGTCGCTAAGCAGGTCGTTGGACTCTAGATACCCTACTAGATGGTGGTTAACCATGCTCTTCATTACCTTGGAGAGCGCAGAGCAGATCGCGATTGGCCGATAATTCGCAGGATTATTGGCTTTACCCTTTTTAGGGATCGGCTGGACGTTCGCAACCTTCCAACACGCTGGGAAGACTCCTGCACGATAAGCAAGGTTGAAAAGGTTGCGCAGTGGACGGGCTAGCGTCGAGGAGCACTTACATAAAACTAGTGCCGAGATACCATCCGGGCCCGGGGACTTACTAACATCGAGATTCGCAAGAACCCTTTTAACTCCACGAGTTCGAAAAAATATCTTAGGCATGGAACTAGATATGTTTTCGATCTCGGGGAGTGGTTGATTGCTTTCCGGCAAGAAAGAATTTCCTGCAAACATTTCAGCCAAAAGGTTGGCTTTATCAACCGGGTCAGTGAATGCCCGGTCGTTTTTAACAAGAGTTGGGATAGATGAAGAACTATCCTATACTCTTCTTACAAACGACCAAAAGCTCTTACTTCCCCTGGGAGAATTAAGAACCTTTGTACGTAGACGTTGCTCGTAAAGAAACTTTTCACGCCTAAGCACTCTGGCACACGACGTTCTTGCCTGTTTACGCAGCAGTTCAGTATTGACGTTTTTGTTTAAATGCCAATTTCTGAACGCCTCCTCTTTTGATCTGACAGCATCCCTGCATGCCTGGTTAAACCAACTGTTTTTGGCAGGCTTAACCGACATAATTTTAGCTGGAATAAACGTCTTCATTCCAAATAAAATTATATTTTCGATCATTTCAGCCGCAGCATTAATGTTGTTATCGAGAAAGCATAGCTTAAAATTGAAATGCTGGAAAAAGTGGTTGAGCTCAGCCCAACGTGCATTTTCGTATATAAAAATTGTGCGCTTTGGGGCTGGTATCGAAGCGACACGAAGGGCGGAATACGAAAAAGATGCTGAAACAATGCAGTGATCGGAATTACCAAAAGGTGCAAGGACATTAACTTCATACTTTTCAGGGTGTGAAGTTAAGAAAAGGTCAATAATATTGTGTTGGTGTCCTTCGACACACGGAATATGTGTCGGTTCATTCACTAATTGCGTTAAGTCGTTTTGCGCGGCGAAGAGCTCGGCGTATTGGCCCTCCGGAGTTATTTGGCTCGAATGGGAAAGCCAGGTAGAATTATGGACATTAAAATCCCCAGCAACGACAATTTCACTGTCCGGATAACTCTCCAAAACTTTCGTTATTGAATCAGAAAGGTCGTCGAAGCCGTTGAGGGAAGCCTCCCTTTCTGAATTTGGGCTTCTATAAATAAACCCAAAATGAAATACGTGTGTTCCAATCCTGAATTTAACCCAAAGGGAGTTAAATTCTGGATCTTGTGAGTTCAAGTGTTGCTGGCTCTGAAACACTATGTCATTACGAACATATACCGCAAGACCTCTGTGAGAAAAGAGTGGGATCATCGAAACATCGAAACGATTGAGCACTTACTCTGTCATTGCCCATATTTCGCGAAAACGAGACTACAACATCTTTCAGCCGGTGTGACAAACCTAGAACACATAAGGGAGGATGATTAAAAGTTTCGTACACGACATAGAAGGCCTTTAGTAGAAAATTTACAAACCATAGAACAAGTGCACGCATAAGGGCGTTTACAAATTAAGGCTCTTTTGTCAATTAGACACGTAGTTTCGAAGATATAACAAATCTAGTTAAATACAATTGTCAAAAAAATGTGGCCCTGTAGGGCATTAAAAACAAATAAGTTAAAAAGAAGTCGGCGGCATCCTATATTTTCCGAGTTACGGGACCCTAAATTTCGGGCCTACAACTGGATATATCTGCGACATTTGAAATTTTGTTAGAAAATGGCAATTCTATATCGAAAAAAGATCTATAGATTTTTTGTGAAAATTTTGTCCAAATCTTGAGCAAAAACTGAAACTAAAATACCAATATCTCCGGCATTTAAAGAGCTAAATTCCAAATCAAAGTCCCAAATGAAAGCTTAAAATGTTGACTATAAAATAGTAGCAAGAAATTAGTACCTTTAAATAGGCAATTTAACATTTGTAGACGAAATTTCAAGCTGTTTTAGCATTTCTTTTAATAACGGAGAAATATTTCATTCTAGAAAACTCGTTAGAAACGTAAAGTGTTGTAAAATTAATATAAAAAACAGTAGGAAATTCCGAAAATTGTTCAGCGATGAAGATAGAGGGGTCATCACTGCTTGAACAATAAATATTTTAAGGTACTGGGTCTAGTTCCAAAAGAGGACAATATTTCTGCCCAAAAGGCCATTATATAAGGCTTATTACACTAGAAAATGTTGCTGATGGATGGATTGGGAGTTTATAAATACATGAAAATCATTAAGAAATGCATGAAAACTGAAATATAATGCTGAAATAAGATACGTTTGAATTTTAAATTGCGAAAATCGCGCGATTTTTTTCCAATAATTTTTCTATTTTTTAATAAAGAGCAATTTCTCCTGTCCTAGAAGGGCTAAAACGTCCAAAAATGCGTTAAATGAAACTTTAATAAGTTGGCTACAAAACTAGATCGATAAACACACTTAGAAATAATCATTTTTCCAGTTATAAGGCATTTTTAGTAAAAGATCGTGAAAACTAAAAATGTTGCTGCCGCTTCTTAATGGGTTAACAGATGAATATATGTATGTAGCGCTGGAATGGTGTTGTAATAAGCTTACCAACGATACGATTAAGCAATATAATAATAAAGTAAAAGTTTCACAGATATAGCTCAATATCTAGAGTAATACCTGGGACACCGCCAATTTTTTTATTTTATATTTTCTGCTTAGAATCAAAAGTTCTATCGATGGTGCAAATTTGTTGTCCGTGCGAGAGTTGTTACTAAACTAAGCCAACAAATTTAAGTATAAAATTCCAACATTTTTTACCCTGGCAAAGGGTGGTCGCGAATTAAGGCTCTTTTGTCGATTAGACGCAAGATTAAGGATGCAAGTAAATAACCAATTTATGTTTTCAAATGAAATTCCACCATCTTTTACCATGGAAAAGGTCGTGAATAAAGCCCTATTTGTCGATTAGACGTTTAGTTAAGGAGATATAACCAATTTAATTTATGAAATTACAACATTTTTTTTTACGAATTCGACTCATAAAATCGGTCCACTTGAGCATACAAACTTTATTGGATTCGAAAGTAGAAAACAATTGTAAAAACCCAAAAAGCAAATACAAAAAACCTTTTTTTTCGGTCAGATAACCGAATACATAAAATGTAACCATCAGTTGGAACAACTAACAAATGCTCGTGGTAATGACAACTGAATTCGAAGAGTTCTAATAGCCAATAATCTTTAAAAACAACCAATGCATGTACAAATTTAGTTCCAATAATCATACCAATTACCCAGCAAACCAAACCTTCAGAATTCGGTCAGAGTTCTGTACGACAATCGTCAAAATGTTCCGATTTCGGATCAGAACTCTTAGCGAGTTCGTAACGAAAAATATATGAGAAGGTTACCACGAATTCTAAACTACTTTTCTAAGGGAATTCTGATGAACCGATTTCTGACCGAATTCTGAACTGTAGTCTTGGGAAATTCGAAAGGAAATTTCGATTTCTCGTATCGAATTCTGAACTAATTCTGAACGACTTCGGTCAGAATTCTGACATTAAGTCTTATTAAATTCTGATGTTTTTACCGACACTTCGAAGCGAATTCGGAACGAATTCTGAGCTTATGTCATGGTAAATTCTGAATGTAAACGATCAAAAAGAAGAAAATATTTTTGTTCTACAAAAAAAAGTTGTAAAACATTTTCAAAAAGCGTTCGGAAAGACTTTTAGTTACAAACAGGGGTGTATGCACTTTCGCAAGCAATAATTGTGCTGTAACTTTGTTTAGTGGCTAAACACTTAAGGGCAACCAGTTTTGCATTTAACGAGAACTGCCGGCAGTAGAGTTTTCCTCTGAACACAATAAAAATCCCTCGCACACCTAAGCTAACCAAACGTTCAAAATTTGAATTTGAAATATAAAAATACCTCCGACAAACAGTTAAGAATTCGTTCAGAACACATAAACAACAACTGTAAAATATGAAGCAAATAACAAAATTTTTAAACGAATAGACTACCTCAGATAAATAGTTCAGAATTCGTTGCGAGTTCGATAACACTAGGTCACAAATAACAAAATTTTCTCTGTTATTTGTTTCTAGCATACTTTTTCCCATTGATTTTGACCTACTAAACACGAAAATGAGTTTTAATTGCTGTTAGCATCGTGTTTTATATTTTATATGAATTTTTATATGGTTTTTTCTGCCACATTTTTACTAAAAAAAACGCCGTTTTTTAACCTTTTTAAGCCGCCAACATCAAAACTACTTACCCGATTTGAAAATTTTCTGAGAATGAGTTGTAGACGGCTCAATTTTCTTTAATTTGAGTAGTAGTAGGATCAAATAGGTCAAAGAAGGCGAAAGATATGCTCAAAATTGTAAGTGTACCTCCAAAAATTTAAAAAAAAGTTCAAAAATTTGTATCTCGAAAACCAATCGACAGAAAAATTTTTAAAACTCATTTTCGTGTTTAGTAGGTCAAAATCAATGAGAAAAATTATGCTAGAACCAAATAACAAAACGACTGTTGGCTAGTGTAAGAGAAGTCTGAACAAAAAAAATTAATAATAATCCCACAGACAAGTCTAACAGAATTCGGGCCGAGTTCGTTCAGATATGTCTTAACATAATAAATTAAAAATCCTCAGACAAATCGAACAGAATTTGTAACGATTTCGGTAAGAATTCTCGATAGAGTTCAGATATTGTTCAGAATTGTCTGATATCAGACATTGTCGGCAAATTTGGTTTACTGGGTAGTTAGGGCTACTAATACTTTGCCTCTTTCCTCTTTTTTAGTTTGACCTTGCTAGTTTTCCACTCGAAATCTCGACAGATAGTACAGGGTGTCCGCCGGGAAGGTATACTTCTTTGTTTTGCCGCCATTTTGGTAAATATTAGTCTTGACAGTTCATACGAGGGCTGCTATAAGTATATATATTTCTGACCTAATAATGAAAATGCGAATATTTATCATTAAAAGTGGTTTTATTGTTTTTTAAAGTATTCTCCAGCATTTTTTAAACACTTTTGCATGCGCTCAAACCAATTTTCGGCGGAGTACCCATCAATTCGACGTTTTGGCCGCTAAAAAAGGCGCTGGTTTGAGCCGATGTGTGAGAGCTCGCATTGTCATGGTGCACAATGATTCGTCTTCTCTTGTTCGTTTTTCGAATTCCTCCGAAGACTTCAGGCAAACAAATTGTGGTGTACCACTCAGAATTGACCGTCCTACTTTGCTCAAGCGGAACAGTCGCCAGTTTTGCCGAAGAAACAGGCGACCATTTGCTTCGAAGTGCTTCTTCCACGAACAACTTTCGTTGGATTTGGCTCGTCTTCGAGGACCCACACGGGTGTTTCGGGCTCATACGCTAAGATCCATGATTCGTCACCTGTGACGATCTTTTAAACGTATTTTGAAGCACCGCGATCGTATTTTTTCAAAATTCCTTTGCACCAATCGACACGAGCCTTTTTTTGAGCAATTGTCAAATTGTGCGGGATCCAACGAGAACAACCCTTTTTTACCGCCAGGTGTTCATGCAGGTGAAAGAAATGTTTAAGGATGCCTCTATCTCACGGTATGTCACATGACGATCTTGCATTATCAGTTCACCCATGGCACCAATGTTCTCTGGCACAATGGCCGTTTTTGGACGACCTTCGTCTTTGAGCGAGCGTCGACCACGATTGAATTCATTAAACCAGTTTTTCACAGTGTTTAAGAATGTGCTTCATCGCCATACACGTCGAAAGATGTGGAAAATGATCGCACGAAAATGTTCACGAGTTAATTCCATTTTTTGCCAAATTGATTTTTTCAAGTCACTGTAAACAACACAAATGATGGTCGTACTTCAAAACGTTCTGATTACGTTTATGCTAGAAATTGTCAAACTTTCCAATGGAAATGTGTTGCCTTGGCCAGAAATATATAGCAGTTCGTACCTCATCCGCTATATTCTCCGGATTTAGCCCCCAGTGACAATTTTCTATTTCCAAACCTAAAGAAATGGCTCGGTGGAAAGAGATTCAGCTCCAACGATTAAATATTTAATCAAACAAATTGACCTAGAAAAATTCGATGTTTTGGAAGAGATACAACAATTACAGAAACGTTGAACTAAGTGTAATGAGCTAAAAGGAGATTATGTTCAAAAATATTTTTTTTTGCAAAAAAAACTTTATTTTATTGTATCTATAAGGCATTTGTTGTCATCTCTTTATTAAGGATGGGTCCATAATATTTGAAATTTTTCGATTTGTATGGTAAGAGACCCAACTAATTCCTTTTTTCTATCTTTTTCGACTAGAAATCATAGCCACTGCCAATAAAACCGATTCCACCATAGCTGCCGAGACACAACAGATCTATTTGCAACGAATGTTCTCGGACGAATTCCATCAGTTCACCGAAATATGCATGGAAAAGAAACCGGTCAATCGATGGTCAGCTCTGAAGCTCTTGTCACATTCATTCTTCAAGCAATGCCGCCACAACAGTATTTTAGATGTAACTCAACGTTTCGGCATGCAATTGTCCGATTACGATCAACTCAGAGGTTCGAAAGAAATCAAATTATTTGCTTGCTCAATTCAGACAATTTATAATTTATTTATTTCTACTCTTTCGTTTTAAAGATGATACATTGCAATTGAACAACGAATTAAATGATTTAAATTTAAATGATAATAATACTTGGCAATGGGAATTCTAAATTGGAAAGTAAACATTGGAAGGTAGAACGAGAAAAGGCAGAATTACTCGTACAAATTCGAAGGATAACTCAAATTTGAGCAGAGAGGATATGAACGTTTTACAAAACAAGAAATCTGCATAATAATATAAACTCTTTGTATTTGTATGTATTAAGTAAACATTTTAATTGTTGTTTGTTAACAAATAAAGAAATCATTTAGGATTGTCTATTTTTAAAAAAAATCTTACAAAAAAAAGAAAAACAAACAAAACAATCTTTTAATACACAAAAGAAAAACTTAATTAGTTTGATTTTTGTTTAAATGCAATTTATAATAAATTATAGGGCAAATGAATACTTTTTTTCTCGCTTTCTTGGATACTTTTCGATTTGAATACATAAATTATTTGTTTTTTTTTTTAGTTTTAAAGGGTAATTGCTTTTTGTTTAAGTTGCCAAAGGTTTTCAAAAGAAAATCTCAGTGAAAATATTTTTGGAATACAAATAATTAATCAACTTAATTGTTATAAAAAAATTCTATATAAAAAATTGGTATGTTGTGGGGTTTTTTCTTGTTGTGGTTATTGTTAAAGTACATAATTGATATTTTTTTTGGCAGCCATGCTCCCACCTTCATATCATTTGTTCAGCTCCAACACTACGTCTGTCCGAACAGCAACGCGTTCTAGCCGTTCATCACCAGACGTACGAATTCTTCGTAGTTAACATTGCCCTGGGAATCCTCTTGATTGGCCAACAGCTGTTCAACCTCTTCATCGGTCAGCTTCTCGCCCAGCGTGGTGAGCAAGTGTCGCAGTTCAGCGCAGGAAATGAAGCCGCTGGCATCTTTGTCGAAATGACGCAAACCTTCGATGAAATCGTCAGCGGTATCACCAGATCTAGCCTTCGATATGGCCTGATAGATTGGCAAGAACACTTCAAACGATATACGTTCGTCGGGTTTCAATTGATGTGTGCACTTCTTGACATCCGATTCGGTGGGGTTTTGACCCAAGGCACGTAGACATTCTCCAACCTGGCCAACGTGAATTTTGCCATCGCCACGATTGTCAAACAAATTGAAGGCTTCTTGGAATTCTGCAAAAGAAAACGTAAACACGATAAAAATTAAAGTCTTTTTGAAATCATTCCGTGGCTTAAGGTTTCAACCTTCAACTGTGGTAAAGGTGTATTTGGTTGGAGGCTCATAAAGGTACATGTTTGAATGATTTAAGATTCGTAAGATTATCAGTGCAACTTCGTTTAAGATTTTATTAATACTTTATGTGTAGACTGTCTGATATTTTTTTTTGCTTTGTAACTGTTTAATAATTTAATAACGACTAAATTGTTTGTAAGCCACAAAATTGTGGCAAGTTGACGCACAACCAGCATTAAGGCTTAGCCGTTCTGCTCTCCTCGTTTGATTTGTGGTCTATCTTTGGCCTCTAGATTTTCATTTACGACTATTGAAAATTTATTGCGGTTTTGTTTTGTGTATACCAAATTTGTCTCTAACTTGTGGTTGGGGTTTTCCTCCTCTCTATGGCTAGTCGTGTTGGAGCTTTTGATAAGCCTGTGTAGGACGTGCGTAGCTGAACGAAGGAGATAAAAGGGAACCCAATTTGGATTTTAACTAAAAGTGGAGAGCAGCTGTTTGGACTAAACTAATCGTTCTATATTATTTAAGTGATCTAAAGAGTTTTCATACGGATATATTTGCATTTAAAGTTATGGATTTCCCTCCCTCTTCTAAATTGCTATTATTTAAGAGTTATTTTTCGGACCAAATCAATTTGTGCAGTTAAATGAATGTAAAAGCATTGTGGGTCCCGTAGAATATGGTGTGCCACAAACGAGTGGACTTGGCCCTCTGTCATGGGCATATCAATAATTCCGTGGCTTTCCAAATAAATTACCCGAAAAATGCCTTTTCCAACATAATCTAATTTAAGCTCAATACGAGGGGCGGTTCGGAAGCCTAGCACAAAAAGCGCGGTATAAACAGAAAAAAGTTAAGTGTTTTGGAAACTTCCATCTCTGCTATGAACACATGTTAAATTTTGTTTCGATCTGGCAACTCCTTCATATAGAAACAGGTGTTCACAAAAGACGCATCCGCGATTTTTTTACAATGGAAAAAATAGAAATGCGTGGTGTCATTAAATATTTACATAAAAAAGGTTTATCGGGACAAGAAAGTCATAATGATATGGTGAATGTGTTAGGTGAAAGTGCTCCTTCATATGCAACAGTAAAAAATTGGGTTGCTGAATTTAAACGTGGTCGTACAAGCATTGAAGATGAACCACGTAGTGGACGTCCAAAAACAGCATCAACAACAGAAATTGTAGCCAAAGTGCATGATATGGTATTAAATGATCGACGAATAAAAGTGCGTGAAATAGCAAATATCATGGGCATCTCAAATGATCGAGTCCATTTAATTTAGCATGAAGAACTACAGATGAAAAAGCTTTCTGCAAGATGGGTGCCGCACTTGTTAACAGTCGACAAAAAACGCATAAGAATGAACATTTCTCAAGCTTGTTTGGATCGTTTTCAGCGAAATAAAATGGATTTTAAGCGTCGTTACATAACTGTTGATGAGACATGGATCCACCACTATACTCCAGAGACAAAAGAACAATCCAAACAATGGACTGAAGCTGGAGGAAGTGCCCCAAAGAAGGCAAAAACAATTCAATCGGCCGATATAGATGGCAACGGTTTTTTGGGACTTGAAGGGTATTTTATTGATTGACTATCTGCAAAAGGGTAAAACAATAAATTCAGAGTACTATTGGAACCTTTTAGATCAATTAAATGTACAAATTCGAGACAAACGTCCTGGCTTACAACACAAAAAAATAATTTTTCATCAAGACAACGCACCAGCGCACAAGAGTGTTTTAACAATGGCTAAAATCAACGAATTAAAGTGCGAGTTGCTTGACCACCCACTTTATACTCCTGATTTAGCTTCCAGTGACTTTTACCTGTTCCCAAATCTAATAAAAATCCTTGCTGGCAAGCGTTTTACCTCAAATGAAGATGCAATTACAGTTGTAAACCACTATTTTGAAGACCTTGAGGAAAACTATTTTAATCAAGGGATAGAATTGCTAGATTAGCGTTGGACTAAGTGTATTGAAGTTTCAGGAGATTATATTGGAAAATAAAAATATTTTTGAAAAACTAACTATTCTCTTTCATTGATAGGCTAAGAACTTTCCGAACCGCCCTCGTACGTACACATAGTAAAACGTGTCTCCAATTTATGTATCCCTTTCAAAAAAAGGGCATTTGTTTGATCAAAAATTTTATCCTCGGAGCTGAATCATCTTTCCACTGAGGCTTTTCTTTAGGTTTGAAATGGTCACTGGGGGCTAAATTTAGAGAATATGGCGGATGAGGTACCAATTCAAGCAATTTTACCATTGAGTCAGCACACGTGTGTACCTGTGCATTATCTTGATGAAAAATAACTTGGTTCTTTGCCATATGTGGTCGTTCTTTTATTATATCCTCGCTAAATCGATCCAATAAGTTGGCATAATATTCGACGTTTATTGTTTTTCGCTTTTGTAGGAAATCGATGTAGATTGTCCCTCGTGCATCCAATAAACTGTTACCATCACCTTATGGGCCGACAAAGTCACCTTGGCCTTCTTCGGAGCTGGTTTACCCAAAGAAATCCATTGTTTAGACTGCTTCTTGGTCTCCAGAGTGTTGTAATGGATCCATGTTTCATCCACAGTTACAAAACGCCGCAAAAAATCATTCGAATTGCGGCTAATCAAACAATCCTTCGAAATGAATTGTGAGCAAATGCGGCACCAATCTTGCAGACAGCTTTTTTAAACTCAACTAATCATGAAATTCGAAATCACGAAATTATTGATATTCCCTCGTATATATTTAAATGACATAAGAAATCGTTTTCGCCCACGCTCGGTAACCTTGAACCAGGACTTTAGTGTATTTTGTTGCTGGATGGCCCATAACGGAAAGCCACTCGGTGCTAAGAAGAATTAAAGATGTTAACATTTCTTGCCTACACGATCAACAAGAAGTCCAATTAGGATACCCCCCTCCAGGCCACGGCACTGCCGCTTGACGAAATTGTAAATGTTTTAAGGCCTACAACATGTACATATAAACCTATCGTTTTGTGATTTATCATTTGTACTCACACAGATGCTACGCTTGCCGGTTAGGTTGTGCTTGGCCAAACTGGGTTGAATAGACGACATACCATTTAAGGCATACAATTTCTGATTGCGGAGACAACATTAAACATTTTTGCCATTATTTTGGCATTGAAATTGTTAATTTATAGTGATGGCATATTTTAACTATTATCGTGACTGTGTGGCGCACAGTGATTAGGTTTGTGGCGAAGTTGTCGGTTGGCACATGTTATTCTGGTTAGGAGCTTAGAAGGATATACCACTTTACTTGAGGAGCATCGTGGTAGCTGTGGTTTAAACCCAAATCGTGAGAAAAGCTTCTACTTGGTGTAAAGTTGCAACGTAATCGGGTGCTGAGACCCATAGATAAGCAAGAGATATTAGATAAAATTTTTTTTCGAAATGGCGCCGGCGGAATTGTCCCTGGGCTATCCTAAAATGGTGAAATGCCTTAGATTTGTAGCGTGCTCTAGTGCACACTTAAAGTTATCACAGCGAGAATTATGTAAAGCTGTCATTAAGAGTTAAAACAAAGCAACAAATTCGTTATCGATGAGCTTCAGCTGCATATTTATCTCCACACAAGAACTAAATCAAAAATTCTAGCAAATATTTTCAAAATAAAATAAAAAGGCTAAAGTCGGTACGGGACCTATGGATTACTATACACCTTTGTAATTCTGAATATTGTGCTTTAAGTAATGTCAATCGTAATAGCTAACTTCTAGAATGGGAGGGACAAATTTCGTTGGCGCTTTATGAAAACATAGACCGATATGGACTAATATCACCAGAGAAAGTTATAAGCAAGATCTATTTTAAAATGTATCCTGTATAGCGCAAGACTTCAAATCGCAAGGGTCATTCTTATAAGGGCTACATCAAAAGATGGACCAATGTAGTCGAGGATCGTTAAGATTGTCAGAAGTCGCCCATAACGAACTAAGCAAAATATGAAAATTATCCACTTTAAATTGTGATTTCTAGAGCGGCAGAACCTGAAACCGGGGTGGGGGGGGGTTTGTATGCATTATCCAATTTTAATTGTTATTTCTAGAGCGGCAGGACCTGAAACCGGGGGGACCTTTGTATGCGACTATATGAAGACATGGGCTGATATGGTTCAACTTCACTACATCACTCATAACGTAAAATGGCTAAAACTGAGCACCAACAGATTTAATGTGTGGATTTTACAACCTCAAATCGGGAGAGATCCACACGAAGGTCCCACCCGATTTCGAGCTGCTTTCTGGTCACTCATAAAGAACCACGCGAAATAAGGCATAAGCGGAGTTTATTTGTTGCTTCTTCAGCGGCAAGATCCCAAATCGGAAGGGAAATTTGTGTGGGGGCTTCTTGAAAATAGTAATCGAAGGGGTCCATGGCCACAAATGGGAGAGATCGTTGTGTGGGGGCTATTCGAAAACATGGATTGATAAGGACTCATTTTAAAGAATATGATATTGGTCGGTCGCAAGTAAATCAGCGGTGTTTTCAGAAAACCTGCATTTCGGTTTTTTTTAAAACCGTGTTTTAAAAATAACCGACTGTACAGTTATTTAAAGTAAAAAACCGGCATTAACCGACATTTCGGTTTTAGCCATTTGCCAAGGAAAGGAAAATATTTTCCTAACAGACGTGAAGTAATTGCCTCTCCTACCCTAAATTAAAGGTTTTTTATTTAAAAATAAACTAGTAAAAAAGTTTAGGAGTAGCATTTTCGATTTTATTATATTCTATACTTTTGGTTGTGCAGAAAAGCTAATCGAAAACAGGATTTTGAACCCGTTGAACCCAGGCTCGTAATGTAAACAAGTAAAAAATGTTATGTTTGGCTGTGCCGAACTTTGGAAACCCTCCACCAGATTCCCAAATAAAACCAAATTTGGTGCGGAAGTGTGTTCTATATAAAAATCTTTATGTAGAAAATTTCATCTCGATAGGTCAAGTTTGTAGTGAGTTATTGTCATATTATTTTTCAAGGCCCATGAGACCGTTAGTGTGGGAGGTACCAGTAGGACTTTTCCGATCTGAACCGAATTCAGCGTAGAAGTGTGTTGTATATAGAAATCTTTATGCCGAAAATTTCGTCTCGATAGGTCAAGTGTGTGGTGAGTTATAGCCATAGGAGGTACAAGAAATGGTGGCCCAATTTAAACCATTTTTACATAGATGATTGCGCCTATATAGAGATTATTATTTGCAAAATTTCAGTGATTTTGCTCAAGAAACTGGACGGATATTTTTAAATAAAAAACTAATTTTTATGAGGTAGTGTCGGTTGAGGGTCTCTAACACCAACTTCCCGTAGAGCTATATAGCCCATTTTCAATATTAACTATGCTAGGTTAACTACACATGTTTGAGCCAAATTTCAGCTCCCTAGCTGTTTTCATGCAGGCTCTATCTTGTTTTCAACAGACGGACAGCCGGTCAACATGGCTAGATCGTCTTAGAATTTTACGAGGATCAAGAATATATATACTTTGTTGGGTCTCCGATGGTTAATTCAAGGTTTTACAGACAGTATGACAAAACTAATATACCCTCCATTGTATGGTGGAGGGTATAAAAAGCAAGTCATATTTGAAATTGTCAGAAAATGTCATTGTTTTCATTTCATTGGGCTAAGGGTTCGTCGCCGGAATTTAGTCGAATTGCCAAATTGTTGGCTTCGTGAGAAATGTTATAGTTATTTGTAAGTCATTATCTAAGTAAAGGGTCGTCCAACTATAATGCACCATATTAATGGTGAGTCTCACCTTAATGTCAAGTTTTTTGCCCAACATAATTTGACATTTCATTGTTTCAGTTTTTGACAAATTCAACCGTGGAGAGGTACACAATTGAGCTGCGCGTTAAGATTGTTGAAGAAAAGTCAAAATGCTTTTCGTGCACTTCGTGATTTTTTTGGTCAGCATAATCGAACAAATTTGTCGGTAGAATTGTGCGCAAATTTCAGCAAACCGGGTCTGTAGGAAATGTTTACACACTGTGGTCGCCCAGTTCGTTTGGCCATCGGGACATACTTTTTCGAAAATAAAGTCGGCCAAGCAGTTACCGTGAATGGTGTTCGATATGATAACGGTCTTCTTGTTACCCATAAATTGAGGATATGGACCTGGACGATATGTGGTTCCAACAGGATGGAGCCACTTGCCACAGAGCCAACGAAACAAATGCTCTTTTGCGTGTGATACTAAATGGACGTGTAATCTCACCGTTGGACGTCTTTCTGTGGGAATTTTTAAGGCGAAAAAGTGGACGTCAATAAGCAAAGAACAATTAAAGAACTAAAGAATGGGATAAATCGGCACATTAACGAGCCTGCATTATGTTTCAAAGTCAATGAAAATAAGGACCATCGGATAGAGGTATGCTACCGAAGCCATGGCGACCATTATGTTTCACACATAATTGTTATAGATCCTTCTTTCATAATAAAAAATATTAAAATAATTCTCTAAAAACTTTGTTTTTTTTTAACAACTAACATCGTGCGCTTTAGTTGGACACCTCTATATATTATTTTGTTAGTTTAATTTTTGGGAAAAATCAAAACCATTTTTAAGAGACTCAATGCAAAACATTCTAAAATTAGTCACATTGAAAGACTGCGCAAGGTTTCGCCGAAATCGCAACTTCTGTTTTTGTTCGATATTTTGCAAGTAATGGGTGATCCAAGTAGAGATACTTTTTTCAAGTCATGCTGTCATGTTATTTTTGTTTAGTATTTTTTGGCATTTCATCATGGAAAGACTTACGCCTGAACAACGTTTACAAATCGTTCAACTTTATTACGAAAATTCACGTTCTGTGAGGAATGTTTTTCGTGCACTTCGTTCAACTTAGGGTCCAATCGGCCAACATTTCTGGCTCAATGGGTATGTAAACAAGCAAAATTACCGCATTTGGGACGAAGAGCAACCAGAAGAGGTTCAAGAGCTGCCACTTTATCCAGAAAAAAGAACGGTTTGGTGTGGTTTGTGGGCAGGTGGAATCATCGGTCCATATTTCTTCAAAAATGATGCCGGTAAGAACGTAACCATCAATGGCGACCGCTATCGTGTCATGATAACCGACTATTTGATGCCTGAAATTGAAGCTCGTGATCTCGGCGACATTTGGTTTCAACAAGACGGCGCCACTTTGCATACATCGCATCAATCAATGGATTTATTAAGAGAACACTTCGGTGAGCAGATAATTTCACGTTTTGGACCGGTCGATTGGCCACCAAGATCGTGTGATATCACACCGTAAGACTTTTTCCTGTGGGGATATGTAAAGTTTATGCGGACAAACCCGCTTCAATTCAGGCCTTGGAGCAAAACAACACGCGTGTCATTCGCTAGTTACCAGTCGAAATGCTCGAACGAGTCATCGGAAATTGGACCCAACGGATGGACGATCTGTGACGTAGCCGCGGCCAACAATCCCCATTCAATTTGAATTTTCGGTGTTTTTTTTCTTTAAAAAAGTAGAGAACCTCGAAATGGATCACGCGTTATCTCGAAATCGAAATGTTATCCAAACTAGACAATAGCACCAATTACAGAGCTAATAAAGAGGTGTAGTTAAGCCTTTTAACAAAATTATAATCCGTTAAATTGGACATTTTTGTATCTCAGATGTGTACGACGGTCCCGCTCGACATCAGAGAAATGTCCATTGATGGAATGAAATGGCAAATTTAGTATTTACCCTATTCGTCGGAGGGTAAATAAATGTTGTCGTGGGTTGTTTAGTCCCTCAAAGAGGAACTTTTCCCCATTAGACCGATTAACAACGTAAGAAGACTCTGACTCTATTGGTTTGTTCTGAATCGTGCTTTACTTTCCACAGTCTCAAGTCTTCAGTATATTTTGAAACTAACTCTGCATATGTGCGGAAAGTACGTTCTTTTAACAAGATCCAAAAATGAAACAAACTGACAACTTCCCTCAATCAGAAAGCAGGGAATGGTATATTTCGTAAACTTCTGACTAGGATCTAGTGTTTAGTTCTGTCTCCAAGCGGGTCATGCATTTTATAGGTTCAAACATGACTTAAAGATTAATCTCCTACTCGTAAGTGACATTCATTAAAGATATGCAACACGATTGGATAAAATTCTTAATTCCGCTTAAAAAAAATTGCAAAGTCGAGCCTTTATAAAAATAATTGTTTTAATAGATCGATTTATTTCCTTGGCGAATTTTTTGTGAGCAAAAACTTATGGAGCAGTACCTATAATTTGTTCAAACTAGTTTTATGAATTCAATCGTGGCCGACGCTCGCTCAAAGACAAAGGTCTTCCAAAAACGGCCGTTGTGCCAGAGAACATTGATGCCGTGCGTGAACTGATAATGCTAGATCGTCATGTGACATACCGTGAGATAGAGGCACCCTTGGACATTTCTTTCACCAGCATACATTCGATATTTCATGAACACCTGGCCGTAAAAAAGGTTTGTTCTCGTTGGATCCCGCACAATTAAACAATCGCTCAAAAAAAAAGGCTCATGTCGATTGGTGCAAAGAAATTTTGAAAAAATACGATCGCGGTGCTTCAAAAGACGTTTATAAGATCGTCACAGGTGAAGAATAATGGATCTATGCGTATGAGCCTGAAGCCAAACAACAATCGACCGTGTGGGTCTTCGAAGACTAGCCAAATCCAACGAAAAAAGGTTTGTTCTCGTTAGAAAAAAGGTTTGTTCTCGTTAGATCCCGCACAATTTGACAATCGCTCAAAAAAAGGCTCGTGTCGATTGGTGCAAAGAATTTGAAAAAATACGATCGCGGTGCTTCAAAAGACGTTTATACGATCGTCACAGGTGACGAATCATGGATCTATGTATATGAACCCGAAACAAAACAGCAATCGACCGTGTAGGTCTTCGAAGACTAGCCAAATCCAACGAAAGTTGTTCGTTGAAGAAGCACCTGAAAGCAAATGGTCGCCTGTTTCTTCGGCAAAACTAGTCATGTGGCGACTGTTCCGCTTGAGCAACGTAGGACGGTTAATTCTGAGTGGTACACCACAATTTGTTTGCCTAAAGTCTTCCGCGAAATTCGAAAAACGAACAAGAGAAGACGAATCATTGTGCACCATGACAATGCGAGCTCCCACACATCGGCTCAAACCAGCGCCTTTTTGACCGGCCAAAACGTCGAATTGATGGGTCATCCGCCGTACAGCCCTGACTTGGCACCCAATGACTTCTTTTTATTCCCGCACATCCAGAAAAAATGCATGGTCAACGATTTTCGTCGCCAGAAGATGCTGTTGAAGCGTTCAAAAATCATGGTTTGGAGGTGTCTCAATCAGAGTGGAAGAAGTGCTTCAACAAATGGTTTGAGCGCATGCAAAAGTGTATAAATCATGCTGGAGAATACTTTGTAAAACAATAAAACCATTTTTGATGATAAATATTCGCAGTTTCATTATTAGGCCAGAAATATATAAAGCAGACCTCGTACAACTGGCTCGACAGTTCTTCATCCGATCAACCCAATTTTTCAGTACATTTTCGATTGTTTCGGGTGGAATTTCTTCAATGACAACTTCGATTTTATGTTTCTACGCTTCAATTGCCTCAGGATGCCTTGCGCAACTTAATCCTTAATGGCTCTTCACAGAAAATAATCGAAAAGGCTCAAATCATAGCTCCTAGGCGGCCAATTGTCATCACAATTTCGGCTGATTATTCGATTTTCAAAAACTGCGTAAAATATCGATGGTTGCGTTGGCTGTGTGACATGTGGCCCGTCTTGTTGTAACCAAATGTCGTCCATGTCATTCTCTTGAATATTTGGAAACAAAAATTCGTTGAGTATGGCGCAGTAACGCTCACTGTTGATGGTTACGGCGGATTCTTGCCCATTTTCGAAGAAAAATGGACCAATGATGCCACCGGCTCAAAGCACAGTGAATCGTTGTGAATGCATTGACTTCTCAACAGTCACGCGTGGGTTCTCTGAGCCCCATATACGGCAATTTTGCATATTGACATAGCCACCGAGATAAAAATGAGCTTCATCTGAAAACTCAATTTTTCGGTAAAATTCTTCATCTCTTGCCAAACAACCTTCAGCCCGTTGGGCGAAGCGAAAACGCATGACAGTGTTTAACCTTTCCAATAAATCCTAAAATTTTTAAAAACGTGTAAATGTTTTTGTTAGCCCGTTACTGCCGGCCCATAGATCGGTTCGGACGATTTTTATAAATTTGGAAATTTATGTCCAAAAGACCATAAAAGGTGGAAGAAAAAAAATTAATTCAGACCAATCTTGCCTCTTTTCTATAAAAAAAAATTACCGCAATATCTCTCACCTGGCCTAAGCTAAAATTATTTTTGTATCAACACTTTCTTTGGTATTTAAATACCCATTAGGCAGGAATGGGTTAAGTCTTTTATCATTATTATGATTAGAACAGTTTAAATTCTGGTTCGAGACCTTTTGTTGTTTCTTTTTCAGAATCAACTAAAAAAATGTGAATAGTATTCGCTATGTTTGCCAGGCAGAATGCCAAAGTTTTTCTTCAGCAGTTGTTGGTACTTTTTTATTTACAGACGATTCAAATTTAAAATTTTAAACGGCCCACTCTATAGATTCGTCTAAGCTAAAAATTTGGTCGATCGCTGTAGGGCGGTTTCACAAGATATAGCTGACTTCGACGGTATCTTAAAAATCTGAGTCGCCATTAATTTGAAATATTCGCATTACAGTCTCTAGATAACCTAATTCAAATTTAGCTTGTCGAGTAATTCACTTTATCAAATTCTAAACTACTTAGTAGGGACATAAATACTGCTACAACATTGAACACACCCATTTCAATAGTAGAACTGTCTTATGGGTTTTGAAAGCTAACCTCAATAGCGTTAGTCTGTAACGGGATTTTAAAATTGTTTCAACTTCCATCATGGAGTGGTCACATAATGAGAACTGTATCGCTGTAATAGTGCTTTTCAAGTGTGAAATGAAAAAAGCGATATTTTCAAAACGCTCTGGCCACTAGTGATTAGCCGCATGTTCGTCTACCGTTGCATTAAACTGTTTGAGGAGACTGGAGATGTAAAAGACCGCCACGGGTCGGGCCGCCTACGCTCTGTTCGAACACCGCATGACATCAAAGCCGTTAAATCAAGAATTCACAGAAATCCGCTCCAGAAAATCATGGCCCGTGAGATTATTATCACGCAAAAGTTCATGAGTCGAATCAGTAAAAAAAACCTTGGGACTTGGGGCTTTCAAACGACGTACCGGACATTTATTGACTGCAGCTTTAAAAAACTAGGATTGAAAAATGCAAACGTCTTTTGGTGAAGCACGCCAATAACTTGCACAGAAAAATTTTGTTCACCGATGAACAAATTTTTACCGTTCGGGAAAAATTTAACAAGCAAAATGATAGGGTGTATGCGCGGTCATCTAAGGAAGCATCTGAACTGATCCCAAGGGTGGAAAAGGGTCATCACCCAGCTTCAGTCATTGTTTGGTAGGGTGTCTCTTACGATGGGGTCACTGACCTGCATTTCTGCGAACAAGGAGTCAAAACATCGGCCAAAGTTTACCAAGAAACCGTTATGGAAGCTGTTGTGAAGCCTCTTAACAATTCCCTATTCCAAAACCAGTCATGGACTTTCCAGCAGGATTCTGCGCCGGCTCATAAGGCTTAAACGTCCCAGGCCTGGCTTCGAAACAATTTGCCAGCGTTAATTTCCTCTGAAGAATGACCCTCAGGCAGTCCAGATTTGAACCCATTGGATTACAAATTGTGGACGGTTTTAGAGGACAAGGTTTGTCACAAAAGATACCCCAAACATTGGATCTCTTAAGACTGCTTTGGTTCGAGCTGTGGCCAATTTTCCAATGGACAAGGTTCGTGCAGCTATTGACGATTGGTCAGTGCGTCTTAAGGCGTGTGTAATGGCAAAAGGCGGACATTTCTAAAAAGTAGATTCTTTCTGGCTACAATATTAAAAAATATTTGGTCCAAAAACATTCAGTACTTTTTATTTTACAGCATAAAAGGTGTGTAACAGTATTTATGCCCCTACTAAGTATTTTTTTATTCTGAAAAAATACTAAGCGTAAATTTCGTGTTAGGTAAATACTAGGCTTTACAAGCGATACAATATTTAGCGATTTAAGTTGAAAGTTAACCTTTAAATCGACAGTTGGTTTTTAAGTAGAATTCAGACCGGCGCGATGCAATAGCCGTGCTATTCACGTGACAGTGAGTTTGTATAAGTAAGTAAAGTTCAGACCGGCGCGACACGATAAAATGCTATAGCTGATACAGCCTTGCTATTTGCGTGACAACCGCTAGTACATCACATCAAAGGTATCTTGTCGATGTTTATTTTCTATGAAAATACTGTAAAACATTTGAATAAATAATCATTTTCACAATTTATTTTCGATTTGTGTTACCAATTTACAATAAAAAAGAATAGAAAGAAGTAATTTGCAAATCTTTCATTCGTTTGAATTTATTTGACAGCACAAAAAACGGTGCAACAAAAGGCAAAACACTTCCAGCTTCATTTTTCATTTTGTCACAGCCCAGCTTCAGTCATTGTTTGGTAGGGTGTCTCTTACGATGGGGTCACTGACCTGCATTTCTGCGAACAAGGAGTCAAAACATCGGCCAAAGATTACCAAGAAACCGTTATGGAAGCTGTTGTGAAGCCTCTTAACAATTCCCTATTCCAAAACCAGTCATGGACTTTCCAGCAGTATTCTGCGCCGGCCCATAAGGCTTAAACGTCCCAGGCCTGGCTTCGAAACAATTTGCCAGCGTTAATTTCCTCTGAAGAATGACCCTCAGGCAGTCCAGATTTGAACCCATTGGATTATAAATTGTGGACGGTTTTTGAGGACAAGGTTTGTCACAAGAGATACCCCAACATTGGATCTCTTAAGACTGCTTTGGTTCGAGCTGTGGCCAATTTTCCAATGGACAAGGTAAGTGCAGCTATTGACGATTGGTCAGTGCGTCTTAAGGCGTGTGTAATGGCAAAAGACGGACATTTCTAAAAAGTAGATTCTTTCTGGCTACAATATTAAAAAAATATTTGGTCCAAAAACATTCAGTACTTTTTATTTTACAGCATAAAAGGTGTGTAACAGTATTTATGCCCCTACTATGTATTTTTTTATTCTGAAAAAATACCTCTAGATGGATCACCCTATATTTGCATAGCTGAATGCAAACAAAACCTTCATACACTCTTCCAATGAATCATGTTAAAATATTAAAGAATCGAATTCCTTATCAAAATGCTATTGGACAGCCAATAAAATGTTAGCTGCTATAGATTAGGCGCTAATAAATTTTGAATAGTTTATGATATGAACCGACGAAGAAGAAAATATGACCAGAGCAAAATCCCACAACAAAAAATGTAACGAGAAAATAAAAAAAACTTCCTAGTTTTAAATTAATTGCATAATAAACAATTGTTTCAACAAATTAAATGGGAATTATAGACATTTTCACATACCAATGCAGCAGGAGATAAAAAACAAACGATCTGGTCACTCAACAACAGCAAGGAGAGAGGGGGCATGGCTGATGGGGACAGGCGGCGAACAGAGATGAAGTGTTAATGTAAACATTACCATATAAGGTAAACAGATAATGAACAAATACTAAAGCGTTTTCAATCATGCCATTTATGGGCGAGTTGGAAAACACAATAAATTCAAACTTTTCCAAATCGAATTGTCATCAATTGTAATGCTGGAAAATCGTATAAATTTAAAGTCCAAAGAAAAATCGAAAACATTTGTCAAATGTTAATCACTCGAAGAAGTTTATCACAAAGTCCACCGCATAAAACTTGCCGGAAATTGGCTTATCTTGCAGATCGGTGACATTACCAGCAGAGCAGCAGTGTTAATGTGTAAAAAAAGAAACAATTGATGACTAAACCCCAAGGCCCAAAGCATACCAAACAAGAATGGTGCGGTGCCCTCGATAAAATTGTACTTTCAAAGATGAGTTGGCACACCGAGACCACCATTTACATATTTTGCTCGAACGTTTGCATGTATGAAAAGACAACATTTTTAACAGGGTTCCGCCCCCTCCCTCTCACTCGCGACAATTCAAAATAAGTGATTTGTTTTGCGTATTCTAAGGAAACATGACTCATAACTTTGCCCCCGCCCGCACATCTATAACTAAAACTCCCGAACACATTCGCTCCCATAGCCCATCCATTAGCACTGAACAATGAACGGGAACAATGAAACTCGTTTACGGCAACTCCCCAACAACATTGAATAAATGAACGATATTTTTTGTTTCTTGTTTTTCACTCACCAGCTAATTGATCTTCCGAATAGTTGGCCTGTAATATAGAATATTTTTCAAAGTGTCGACAAATTGTTGAATTAAGGAATTTACCATTTTTTTCTCAGATAAAGTTAGTTCGATTGGCGGTTGGTCGAAAGTCGATTTTCACACTACTTGCTTAAGCTGCTTCTTTTTGCTTTCTTGTTGCTCTTGGGTCTTCTCTTATTCGTCATGTTTTTTCTTTGGATCTTTTATCACAATGTTCTTCTTTTGGGGATCTTTATCATGTTTTTTCTCCTTATGGAAACTTTAACGTCGGCGCCAAAATTAACTGAGAACGCAGCCAAACCAAACACTTCTAACGACGACGTTGCAGTGTAAACGGCCAAAGAGTACAATGCCGCGATTTGACTGCCATTCGGCGCTAAAACTATAATTCGTAAATGTAGCAAAACAGCTTCAGTGTTTTTAGCATTTTAAGCCTAGTACACTCCTAAAACGAAATTCTCGCTCCCATAAGAAATACATGAAGCAAAGCAAACGAAATTTACCATTGGTTAATTCAGTTTAGCTTCTTTCGTTTGGAGGTATTCAGCTGAGACGAAAAGTTGGCGGAAATTGCAACTGTTACAGGGATGATTATAAGAGCCGTGTAGACGTTTTCACCATCTGCAAACGAAAATTAATGTTCTGATAATTGTTTGGGCAAGGAATTTTTGAAATTTACAAAAAAATTAATTAACAAATGTTGTGAAGTCGATTTTGAGAGTATTTAAATGAATATGATTAAAATATTTTTTTTTTTTAAAATGAATAACGCTTGCTTCCTATACACTGCTCAACTAAGCGTAAATTTCGTGTTAGGTAAATATTAGGCTTTACAAGCGATACAATATTTAGCGATTTAAGTTGAAAGTTAACCTTAAAATCGACAGTTGGTTTTTAAGTAGAGTTCAGACCGGCGCGACACTATTAAACGCTTTAGCTGCAATAGCCATGCTATTCACGTGACAGTGAGTTTGTATAAGTAAGTAAAGTTCATACTGGCGCGACACGATTAAACGCTATAGCTGCTACAGCCTTGCTATTTACGTGAAAACCACTAGTACATCACATCAGAGGTATTTTGTCGATGTCTCTTTTCTATGAAAATACTGTAAAACATTCGAATAAATAATCATTTTCATAATTTATTTTCGATTTGTGTTCCCAATTAACAATAAAAAAGAATGGAAAAAAGTTATTTGCAAATCTTTCATTTGTTTGAATTTATTTGACAGCACAAAAAACGGTGCAACAAAAGGCAAAACACTACCAGCTTCGTTTTTCATCTTTCAATGTCATTCTAAACTCGGTTATCAACGATGAAAGCAATTTTACATCTTGCGGCATTCTATACTGACTGCCTTCGACAAATATTGTCCTCTGGACAAGTCCACGAGTTTCCGAAAACGGCACACTTTAATTTTTGTAAAAATGTATGGACATTCCCAGAAATGAAACCTTTTTATATTTAAAAATTTAGTCGATAATCGAAGTCGACTGAATACTAATAATAATTGATTAGGATAATGGAAAAGAAATTAGTTGATAGGTTGGTCGAAAGTCGATTTCCAGCATTGGTTCTTAATTTGTGTCTGGCAGCTTTGCCTTATAAAGAGCTACGCAAGACCATTTGCATGACATTTGCCTTTTTTTAAGACATTAAGTGTAGTAAAAAACTACTAACAGTGTCATTCAGTGCAGATGGACCAATACAATAGTGTATGTGTTTGATAATGTAGACTCCACATTGCCATGCAAAAAAAATGAAATTACATCAAAAATTATTTTTGGTTATATGAGTTATGAACCAGTTTTCAAACATTGAACCGAATCAGAACCACGGTCAAGAGTGCCAAACCAATTTAAAGCGGAACTAGTGGTTTAGAAGAGATCTAATCTTCTAAGTCGAACCACATTGAATTCTTAAACGGTTTGCATCCCCGATCTAACGACATTCTTGAAAAAATTTGCAGGGCGTTAACTCAATTCTTTGTATTAATTATGGAATTCCTCCTATTCCATACAATTTTTATATAAAGGGCGATCCATCTAGAGGTATTTTTTTAAGAACAAAAAAAATTTAAAAAATCATTTCAAGTGTGGAATCAATATTGGTAATTTGAAAGGACATTTTATGGCATTTTTTTGGAATATAATTTCCTTCAAATGTTGGCCGCAACTACGCCTCAGGGTTTCCATTCTGAGGGTGCAACTATGGATGACTTGTTCGAGCATTTCGACCGGTATGGCTTTAATGCCACGTGTAATGGTTTCAAAAACCTGAATCGTAGCTGGTCTATCAGCATAGACTTTGGACTTTACGCAACCCCAAAGAAAAATGTCTAAAGGTTTGATATTACTCAATCTAGGCGGCCAACTCACCTGTCAAAAACGTGAACTTAGCTGTTTTTCGAAATGACCTCTATAAAGATCCATTGTTTGAGCAGCTGTATCACAAGTGGCACCGTCCTGTTGAAACCAAGTGTCGTCAAGATTACGGGCTTCAATTACAGGTAGAATAAAGTTCCATATCATGGCGCGATAGCGAGCACCATTCACAGTTTCGTTCCGGCCATTTTCATTTTTGAAAAAATATGTACCGATGATTCCACCAGCATATAAACCACACCAAACCGTGGTTTTCTCTGGGTATAATGGCACATCTTGAACCTCTTCTTGATGCTCTTCAGCCAAATGCGGCAATTTTGTTTATTGACTTTGTCGTTGAGCCAGAAATGAGCCTCATCACTGAACAAAATTTTGGTCGAAAACAGTGGATCTTACCGTTTCTCACCAAACGCCTATTTCCAAAATACAGTTGCCAATATTGAAGGTAATTATTTTCAAAATATAAATACCATAACATGTCCTTTCAAATTACCAATAAAGATTCCACACTTGATTTGAATTCTTATATATTTTTTGTTCTGAAAAAATACCTCAAAGTGGATCATCCTTTATTTGATGGATTCCTTAAAGATCTGCTACGATCTGATATAAATCTTTTATTCTCAATTATTTTTTTACGAAAAAGTAAATGTATTACCAACACAACAACTCATATTAAAGGCGCAACGAAATACGAAGAGCGTTTCCATGCAATAAATTATTTTACAGACGGTTTTCTTGTATACCATACGGTACTTGCTTTGCTTTCACTCTGACATACTATTGTGGAATTGCTGTAGCGAGTACTTTTAAAGTTTCATGCATCGTACCGATTATAGCGGGCACTCTGACACCAGCCTAAAGAAAAATTTAGCATTATTTTGTAAAAAATTTGGCACAATAAAAAACCTCTCAGTGCACATATCGATTTAAATATCTGGCAACGCCATTACAACAGCTGCCCAACACAGTGTTGCCAAGTCGATGATCAATAACATCCCGCATTCAGTATCAGAAAATCCTATTTTCATTTAAAAAAATCCTTTTTGTTTATTAAATTATAAAAAGTGAATAAAATAAAACAAATGAGCATTCTTGTGTTTGTACATATTAGTATTATTAGGTTCAAACAGAGTTTGTAGAAATTCATCATTCCCCTACCAAAATTTTTTACAGGGGAATGACGATTAACAGATTTTTTCTTTTATTATTTTTTACAAAAGAACTGAATTAAAATGAATTTTTTGATTTTTAAGAAAAAATACTTTATATTTTATTGTCTTGATCATTTCTCTGTTCAATAAGTCATAACCCTGGAGGTCATATTTTTAAATTGTTGCATGATTCCGTTTAAAATTAAAATCTTGACGTGTACGTTATAAAAACGACTAGTCTTTCTTAGAACTAAGACATCTAACTGAATTAAATATTAAGTTCTGCAAAAAAAAATCGAATTCCAAAAATGATTCGAAATTGGCCCTTGCGAATCTCGACGTAAATAAGTCCCCGGGCCCGGATGGTATTTCGGCACTTGTCCTGTGTAAGTGCTCCTCGACGATAGCCCGTCCATTGCGCAACCTCTTCAACCTTGCTTATCGTGCGGGAGTCTTCCCAGCGTGTTGGAAGGATGCGAACGTCCAACCCATCCCTAAAAAGGGTGGGCCAATAATCCTGCAAATTATCGGCCAATCGCGATTTGCTCCGCGCTCTCTAAGGTAATGGAGAGCATGGTTAACCACCATCTTGTGAGGTATCTAGAGTCCAACTGCTTGCTTAGTGATCGACAGTATGGCTTCCGTAGAAATCGCTCTACGGGAGACCTGATGGCTTTCTTGACGGAGCGCTGGAGTCGGTCTATCCACCAGTTTGGTGAGAGTACGGTTGTGGCTCTGGATATCTCCAAGGCCTTTGATAGAGTCTGGCACGGTACACTCTTATCAAAGCTGATGGCTTTTGGCGTCGGTGATACTTTCGCTCGTTTTATATCGAGCTTTCTTAGAGATCGCACTATAAGAGTTGTTATAGATGGGTTCTCATCCAACAAACATAGGCTTACTGCAGGAGTACCACAGGGCTCTGTCCTTTCTCCCTCTTTATTTTTAATTTTCATTGATGATCTGTTGGGTCAGACCGTGAATCCAATCTACTCCTTTCACACCCGTTTGTTATCGATTGGCCAGTTGACCGCACTATACACTACAGATCAAATTCGTTTTCCGCTCGTACAGTCCGTATGTGGAATCGACTTCCGGCAAATGTGTTTCCCACTAATTGCGACATCCAGAAGTTCAAGACAAGTGTCAATAAACATTATTCCCTCTTTCCCCCCTCCGATCCTTTACTTTCCACTCGCCAACGCAATGCACCGCATGTATACGGGGCATCCCCTGAGTGTTGGTTATTTAAAAAAAAAATAATCTCAGAATCACCCACATATGCATTTCTTTATTAGTTCTGGGTGGATTTTATCCAAGAAAATCCTAAGGTAATTTAATTACACATTTCTATAAAGAATTTATGACATGTACATTTAAATTTGGTCAGTTCATTAGTAACTATTTCATCTTTGAAAAATATTTCAATATCAAAAACTCCCTTTTTCCTATTTATGTCTGAAAATCCCAAAGAAGGGGAATTGTCCCTCGGATGGCAACACTGCCCCACCATCAAAACAAAGGCAAACACAATATAAAACAAAACAAAAATTCTTGCTTTGCGTTCCCTCCAAGCCAGCCCCCCATGAAACAAAACAAATTTCAATTTAGTTTTTGTAAATTTGCAGCTGAAGTAGGGTCGATTGATACAAAGTCGAATCAAAAAAACGGCAGCTGATATCCGATGAAAAACGATAAATGTAAACAAATAAAAGAATTATTCCGAAAAAATGTAGAGTGAAACAAAGAAAAAAAACAATTTCCAAATTAAACGACAAATTAAATATTGAATTGAAAGTATACTAGTTGTGCGTCGAGTCACTGGCATAGACACCGCCGGACGGACAACGGCCAAGGCAATATTTACAAGAAGAAACTGAGCAATCAAATCTTAACTACGCACTTGACTGAACGAACCAACGAATGAAGAAAATTTGTGTATTATCATCGTTGTCGTAGTCGCAGAACGCGAGTAATAACAAAGCAAGCAACAGTTAAGCAACTTAATTTCGCTACGCGTTTAGTTAATTATTCTCGTAGAAAAATAAATAAGAGCAGAAAATATTGTGTACAAATCCAGGCAGAAAAAGAAACGTAGAAGACAAATGCCTTGAATTGCCACGAAAAGAGGAGCATCCAACGAAAAATACAAAAGAAAATTACAAGTAAAGTGGTGGTGAAAAGTGCAGTGTAGTGTTACAAATAAAAAAATAATTTTTCTTCACTTCGACTTGTTTGTCATTTGGTTGTGATTTTTTGTTGAGTGTGTTTCGTATTTTATCAAATTTATCGTTTGTTATTTTTTGAGTTCGACTCCTTTTTGTTGTTTTGCGCAAGCAAATGTCATGCGAAATACTGTTGAAAATTGAACGCCATGACTTCTTTGGGAAAACAAATTCAAATTCATCAACATCTCCATCATCACCATCATCATCAGATACAACATGTAAGTTTATATTCTTCAAATTTATGAGTTTTCCTTTTTATTCTCCTCCATTCACTCTCTCATACACACAATTGAATGTATTTACTTGTTTCGATTTTTATCTTTTCGTTTCAAATTTCTTTATTCGTTCGTTCATTCATTCATTCTTTTTCTGTTATCTGCTGTTTTGTGTGCATTCTTAAAGATACATTCTCAAAGTTCATCCATCTTTCATATCTTTCGTTGTTTGCCAAAAGCCAAAGGCGAAAAAAAAAACAAAACACAATTTTTTATCTAGACTTATTATTGTTTCTCTATCTTTTGTCCTTTTAGTTGTTATTGTCACTCTTCGACTCTCAGTTGTCACTTGTTTTGGGAATTTTCATATTATCCTACACCTTCAGTTCCAAAAACAACATTCATTCATTCATTCATTGAATTTGCACACTTTTCACTTGTCATTCTTGTGATTTTGTTTTTATCTCATCTTCACTGCAAAAACAACCCCCATCAAAACGATTTGTTAAATTTCCCTTATATTTTTCTTTTGGAGTTGAAATTTATTTTCATTCTCCATGACATTCTCTTTGCAAATTATTCTTTTGTCACATTGCACAGTGGCTTTGGTAACATTGCACAGGGAGCTAAGAAGAAGAATACAGAGCTGCCAACATTAACGATTTATCGTCATTTTGACGATTTTAAAACAAACTAATGACGATTGATGACATTTGAAGAATTTGGGTAATGATAAAATATGAGTGGTGAAAAAGGAAAGGGTCAATGTACAGGGTTTTCCATTAAGGACATAACAATTTTATCTATCAAATATCAATTAAAAATTAAACACAAAATATTTAAGTATAGAGCTCAAATTTATTTCAGGTTCTATGGTGTTTTTCGGTTTCGGATTTTTTTTGTTGTTGTTGTATTAAAAAGCTTAGAAAATTCACAATACTCGAGTACAAAATATAGGCTAAAATATAGTTTAATAAAAACTCTCACACGGACACCAAATTTGCATTATCGATAGAACTTTTGATTGTAAGCAGAAAATATAAAATAAAAAAATCGGCAGTCTCCCATAGTTTCCGAGATATGGGCCTCGCAAGCTCAGACGTATATTTCAGATAAGACATATCTGTGAAACTTATCCTTTAACAATATGGGTATCGTTGGAAAGCTTATTACAACGCTAATCCAGTGATACATACATATATTCGATCTGTTAACCCATTAAGAAGCGGTAGCAACATTTTTATTTTTCACGATATTTTACTAAAAATTCCTCACAACTGAAACAATGCTTATTTTTAAGTATGTATTTATCGATCTAGATTTATAGCCTACATATTAGACTTTCATTTAACGCAGTTTCTGACGTTATAAACCTTCTAGAGCAGGAGATAAAGCTCTTTATTAAAAAAATGAAAAATTATTTGAAAAAAATCGCGCGATTTTTCTCTAAGCATATAACACTCTTATTTCAACATTTTATTTTAGTTATCATGCATTTCTTTAGGATTTGTATGTAATCTTTACCTCCAAATCCATCCATCAGCAACTTTTTCTAGTGTTACAAGCCTCAGATGTTGGACGTTTGGGCAGAAATATTTCCCCTCTTTTGGTATTAAGCCTCAGTCTCTTAATATATTTATTGTTCGGGCAGGGATGGCCCCTCTGACTTCATCGCTGAACAATTTTAGCAATTCTCTACTGTTTTTTATATTCATTTTACTACAATTTACGTTTCTAGCGAGTTTTCTAGAATGAAACTTTTCTCCGTTATGCTACCACAGCGTTTAATTTCGTCTACAAATGTTGCCATATTGTTAGAAAATGGCAAGACTGATAATTCCATATCGAAAAAAGATCTTTGTAAATTTTTTGTGAAAATGTTGTCCAAATTTTAAGCAAAAACTAAAACTAAAATGACAATATATCCAGCATTTAAAGGGTTAACTTCGAAATCAAAGTACCCAATAAAACCTTAAAGTGTTGGCCAAAAATATACAAAATGACCCCAGCCCACAATGGGTTAAATGATTCATAAAATTTATATACCGTCATAAGCTTTCCAACGATACCAATATCGCCTAGGTCAGATTCCAAATGTCGCAGATATATCCAGTTGTAGCTTAAAAATTGAGGGTCCCGTAACTCGGAAAATATAGGTTGCCGGCGACTTTTTTTTTGTTTAACTTATTTGTTTTTAATGCCCTACAGGGCCATAATTTTTTTTTTGAGAACCACTTAAGTGTACCGCTCGTCTTAGAATCACCAGTTGATTCGATTTACGAAATATATCTGCCCGTCCATCCGTCTAATTGTTTGATCTTCATGAAATTTGCCCAAGTAAGTTATTGGATAAAGGCTGTTGACTTTTGTGAGAATCAGTTAACATTTAGATATAGCCCCCACACATATGTTTAACCGATTTTGAGGAAATTGGGTACAGTTCATTGCGATCGATCAGTAATCAGCTCAGACAAAAATGAGTCAGTCATAACGGTGCACGTTTTCATATAGCCCTGGTGCAATGATCTCGACCGGTAAATATACAATCGTTTTAAAACATCCATTTTATTTTCGATTTCAATCAAATTTGTTATGGTATATTTCGATTGAAAAGCAACTAGTTTTGGACCAATTGAAGTCATAGGCTTATTTTTTGATATAGTCCCCGTAAAAAAGGTTTTTTTTTTTATTTATAATGACAAATGGATTTAAAATAACTATGTAAAGTATTAAAAAAATTTAATTATATTTACAGTTTGTCTAAATTTGGATAACTGTCCTTATGTTCGAAAGTCTGAACAATTTTAATATGGCAATAAAGGTACCAAAAAAACTAATTGAAATATGACCTTATTTTTAAAATCTGTGTAAATTTAGAGCTGTTCCAGGGCACTATTAATTTACTTATGATTCAGAAAATAATTTCTATTTTTAGCCAAAAGGCTAAACCCGGAATGTTGGTTAATGACAGTTTTTAACTTTAAAAAAAACTCGACACAGTTTTGAAAAACACCCTGTGGAAAATATGCTTAGCGATTTTGTGATAATTTTTTTTGGACAAATAAATTTAGAGCCGTTTCGGGCACTGTTAATTTCTTTTTGATTCAGAAAATAATTTCTATTCTTAGCCGCAAGGCTAAACCCGGAATGTCAATTAATGCCAGTTTTTTTTACTTTTAAAACGGTTTTTAAAAACTTCCTCTGGAAAAGATTCTTAGCGATTTTGTTGATAAATTTTGTATGGTCATTTTCACTGGGTTGTCAAACACGTTAAAAAAAACTGTAGCATATCAATATTTCCGTGACTTTTCGAAAAAAATAGTTTTATTTACAAAAAAAAATATTCTCCAACATAATCTCCTTTTATCTCATTACACTTAGTCCAACGTTTCTCCAATTTTTGTATCCCTTCTAAAAAATAGTATTTTTCGAGTTCCATAAAATAGACATTTGTTTGATCAATAATTTCATTGTTAGAGCTAAATCTCTTTCCATCGAGGCATTTCTATAGTCACTGGGGGCTAACTGCGGAGAATATGACGGATTAGGTATCAATTCTTAATCCAAATTATGCAACTTTGCCATTGAGACTGCACGTGTATGCACCCATGCATTATCTTGGTGAAAAAGAACTTTTTTCTTGGCTATATGGGGTCGTTTTTTTAATCCTCGTTAAATCTGTCCAATAAGTTGGCGTAATATTCGCCGATTATGGTTTTTCCCTTTGGAAGGTAATCGATGTGGATTATCCCGCGCACATCCCAAAAAACTCTTGCCATTACCTTATTGGCCGACAAAGACACCTTGGCCTTCTTCGAAGTCGGTTCACCCGGAGAAACATATTGTTTAGACTGCTGCTTGGTCTCCGGAGTGTTGTAATGGATCCATGTTTCATCTACAGTTACAAAAACTCATTCGTATTGCGGTTTAACAATTCCAAACAATCCTTTGAAGTTGTCACACGATTACGTTTATGGCCAATTGAGAGCAAATGCGGCACGCATCTTGCGGACAGCTTTCTTAAACCCAACTGATCATGTAAAAACGCAAACACAGTGCCATATGAAATGCGTGAAGATCAACAATCTCACGCAATTTTACTCTTCAATCGGCCAACACCATATCGTGGATTTTTTTTCGACATTTTCGGGTGAATTGACCTCAATTGGCCGTCCAGAACTTTCAGTGTCATTTGTACTTGTGCGACCACAACGAACGTTAGTAAACACTTTTTTAACATTGAAATCGATGCTGCAGAGTTCCAATAGTATTTATCAAGCTTTTCCTTGGTTTGATTGACGGTTTTTCCCCCCAAAAAATAATGTTTAATGAGCACTCGAAATTCGATTTTTTCCAATTTTAAGAGAATCCACGAGGTTGTATGTTTTGAACAGCTGTTAAACACAAACTAAGTGATGAAACTCTCTCTGAAAATTTGACTTTTGTTTTTAACAGATGGTACTTGATGGGAGCAGTGTTGCATTTCATATAACTACGAGGAATGTTGGAAAAGTCACGGAAATATTGATATGCCCTCGTGTATGCCCAAATGTTCTAAAGCGACCCGTCCTGTTCCGGTTTCCACAAAACTGCACGATTTTAAACGAAACACAAATCGTGCGATGTTCTTTCGGGCTATTCCAGCAATCATGCGGTATGATTCGTGTCTTCTTCAGTAAACTTGCAAAGTTTACTTATAAAAGTACCCCCAAAGGGATCACCCCATACAATGGAAAGGGTTTGAATATATAATAGTGTTATCAAACCACTGTACCATTGTACTTTGTGGTAATTTTACTGGTTACACGTTTTGTTTGCAGTTTTCCTCCGATTTTCTTTGTTTAGCCAATACATATTTGCAACTCGCAAACACACAAACACACTCATGAATAGATACAGACACACATACACACTCGCTGTAGTATATCCATAAGTAGCGAGAATTTGTTGGCATTTAACAAGTCCACACTATTTTTTCTGAACCCGTCATTCTCATGCTTCGAAAGTGTTTTGTGTTGTTGGTGGTGCTCATGCATGCATGCATCCATCCATCCATTCATTTTATTCCATTTTTGGTTTTGCATTTAGTGGTGGCACCACTAATACCTCCAACCAACAGTGCCATGGAACTCAACTCACCAAAGTTTAAGGACTTCTTTTTGTTGCATTACGATTTCTTTGTTTCTTGTTGTTGTTTTGCTATGTGCCTTGGGTGCTGCTGTTCCTTTATTGTTCCCTTATGTATTGGAGGAAATCTTTGTTTAGGAATCTCTTCTAAATACAAGAGGTTCAATAACCTTGCATCAGTCATAGTTTCCTCGAAATGAAAATTAATGACGATATCCGTTTCATTGGAGACAAAGGAAGACTAAACAGGAACAGGATGAAATTTAATAAAAAAAGAATTTTGTTTTTAAGGCGGGATGAGGTAAACTCAAATAAGGTTTTTTTTAAGAAAAACGTTATTTAATCTAAGAAAACTCGTTTCGAGCTTTCAGTTGTTCGGGAAATAGTTTAAAATATAAATTTGTATTGTACTTTTTACATTTTTGGCTCAAGATAGCCCCTTGACAGCTCACAGCTTTACAAGCTGTTGCTTTTGACTTAAAAAAATGTCTTTCAAGCACTTTACGCTTGTGTGTTTCGATTCCAGTTCGTATTACCACGTACCATCAAAACTTCTAGCGAAATCGTATGGAGTTTGTTTTCGTAGAAAATTTAAACATCCAACCCCTAAAACTGGGGTTATCTTTTGTGTTTTTTCAAAAAGGAAGAAAATGGTATTTAAACGGAAGTTTGAGTATTTTTATGTTCTATAAAATATATCATATTAAGTAAGCTTTATCTTAAAATTCACTTAGACATACGAGCGCTGCTATATATATTTCTGGCCTAATAATGAAACTGCGAATATTTATCATAAAAAATGGTTAATTCTTTTTCATAGTATTCTTCAGCATGATTTACACACTTTGCATGCGCTCAAACCATTTGTCGAAGCTCTTTATCCACTCCGATTGCGACACCTTCAAAACATGGTTTTTGAACGCTTCAACAGCATCTTCTGGCGCCGAAAATCGTGCATGCTTTTTTTTCTTGATGGGCGGAAATAAAAATAAGTCATTTGGTGCCAAGTCAGGGCTGTACGGCGGAAGGCCCATCAATTCGACTCTTCGGCCGGTCAAAAAGGAGCTGGTTTGGGCCAATGTGTGAGAGCTCGCTTTGTCATGGTGCACAATGATTCGTCTTCTCTTGTTTGTTTTTCGAATTTCTCCGAAGACTTCAGGCAAACAAATTGTGGTGTACCACTCAGAGTTGACCCGTCCTACGTTGCTCAAGCGGAACAGTCGCCACATGACCAGTTTTGCCGAAAAAACAGGCGAACATTTGCTTCGAAGTGCTTCTTCCACGAACAACTTTCGTTGAATTTGGTTCGTCTTCGAAGAACCACGCGCGATCGATTGCTGTTTTGTTTCGGGCTCATACGCATAGATGCATGTTTCGTCACCTGTGACGATCTAGACGTCTTTTGTTGCACCGGGATCGTTTTTTTTTCAAAATTTCCTTGCACCAATCGACACGAGCCTTTTTTGAGCGATTGTCAAATTGCGCGGGATCCAACGAGAACAAACCCTTTTTTTACGGCCAGGCGTTCATGCAATATCGAATGTATGCTGGTGAAAGAAATGCCCAAGGATGCCTATATCTCACGTTATGTCACATGACGATCTTGCACTATCAGTTCACGCACGGCATCTATGTTCTCTGGCACAACGGCCGTTTTTGGACGACCTTCGTCTTTTAACGAGCGTCGGCCACGGCTGAATTCATTAAACCTGTATTTCACAGTGCTATAGGATGGTGGTTCATTGCCATACAAAGATTTAAGTTCATCGATGCACACGTCGAAAGTTGTGAAAAATGATCGCACGAAAATGTTCACGACTTAATTCCATTTTTTTGCCAAATTGATTTCTTCAAGTCACTGTAAACAACACAAATGATGGTCGTACGTCAAAACGTTTTGAGTACGTTAATGCTAAAAAATGTCAAAATTTCCAATGGAAATGTCAGATGGCGCCAGGCAACACTAAGTGTTGCTTAGGCCAGAAATATATTTAGCAACACTCGTAACATCGTGCTTTATAGTTGGATCACTTTTTATAAGCAAAACATTGTTTTTCTGATCGGTTTTCAACAAGCGCGGCACCCATTTGCTGAAAGCAGTTATAATGCAAACAAAAACCCGTAGCACACCCATTCACCTGGTGACCTCCAAACTATATAACGGATTTTTTGTTCACCTACATTCTTTTGGTCGAATTGGCTGAATCTGACTGAATCCTTATATTTATGGTAAAGGTTTTAATCAGTCCTTATTGACAAATAATGGATTTACTGATTCTAATTACACCGCCCCCGATTTAAATACTATTATTGGGGACGTAAAGACGAGCGCTAAGATATTTTAATACAAAATGGGGACAGTTGAGGGGGCCGCCTGCAAGCAACACATGATTTAAATGGCCCTAACTACCTTCGAAGATCTAAGGGAAATGATTTTCTTAGGAATCTATAAAACCGGATGACTGGTGTTGTTTGACTTTTATGTAGTACATATAACTGACATGTGTTGTTTCTACTACCAATTGTTGGGTTAGCCTGATTACTGTACAGCTTTAAGATACTTAAATGCATTGCAAGGATGCGACCACTTTCTTCCTTAGGCCTAAGACCTCGAAACTTACTTATCTGATGGTCGCCATAGAAAATGCAATATCTGCTAAAACGACTGAAGGCTATTTCAAAGATAACACTGTTCTGCAACAATATCGTCCTTTGGGTGAAACCAACTGATCCTTATGTAAAATGATATCCTGAATCCGAATTGAATGTCCGTTTTGGCCCATTACGTATAGTTGTCGAGACACTGTGAATAATATTTTTTTGACGTTTTTCATTAATTTGCCTTAAACTTCGGCAATTCTTATCCGATTCACATGAGTAATATTAATTAATAAAAAAATGCATAATTTACACGCAGTAAATTATAACTTATAAAAGTCGAATAAAAATTGTGGAAGTTACAGCCAAAAGAAAGAAATATAGTTTTGTACCACAATTCTGGAGCTCTCCCACTAGATTTGCAAAAAAATATAAAGACTGTAACGATGTAACGTTTCCAACGTGGTGTATAGCAGTTTTTGTAAAATATCATAGGATTTCTTCTCACTGTGAGAACGAGATTTAAAATTTAGCATGTACTTTTTTAAAACGTCTGTTTAAAAGAATCCTATGATTTTTTAAAAAACTGCTTTAACTCAGGCAATTTTCGTCTAATTATCAAAAAATATTTTATAAGTGAGTCGGATAAAAAATGCTTATGTTTTAGGCAGATTGATAAGAAAAGTCATGATATCTAGAAAACTATACGTGGTGGGGCAAAACGGACATTCAATGCAGATTTAGGAGATCATTTTACATAAGGATCAGTTTGTTTTGTCTAAAGGTGGGCTTAAAAGTTAATTTTTGCAGAACGGTGTACGAGTACACTCATACCTCGTTAAACGGCCTAGATGCGATCCGAAAAAAATTGGTTTGTTTTCATACAAACCTATACGAAACACCGGGGATCGGTTCTATTTAAGAACGCTAAAAATAGTTTCAGTCAAAATAGCAAGTTTAACTAATTTAATGCATAACGAAGATGAATCATCCATATTTATTTATAAAAAAGAACATTACAAATATTTTATGTAAATGTTAAGAAAACATGAGTACCTAAATGTGTAAAAAAGAAGTTCTAATTGCTCTTGAACTTTAGGCTTAACAAATCTACTTAATCGTTGTTGCTTTGATGTGTTTTTTTTGGTTCTCCTGACGTTGTTTGTAGTAGTTATTTATTGGTTGTGCAACCTGGGCACTACATTCTTCTTGCGGATCATTATCTTTAAGAACACTAATGCCCTGTTTATAATAATGCCCTGTTTATTAATAGTCTCTGGCTCCTCCTCACTAAATGATGATTCGAAAAAGTCATGTTGCATTACCTCTTCAGTAGTAAGAGCACTTCCTTGAGATCGCAGTAAATCAATTGAATAATTTTTTTATAGATTGTCAAAGCCGACATTACCTTATTACCATTACCGACATTACCTTTTCAAAAAGTTTTCACAGTAGTTTTCTCTTTAACATGAGTTTCGGCAATCAAGTCCTGGAATGCCTTAAATGTGGCGATTGCACCCTGATCCATGGGTTAAATTAGAGCTGTGGTGTTTTTTGGGAGGAACTCCACTTCTACTCCTTCCACTAATTCAGAAAAGTTTACAGGGTGTCCAGGAGCATTGTTCAATCGAAGCAATATCTTATTGCTGCATATTTTTTTTTAATATGTCTTTACTTCAGGACAAAATTAATTTTTAAACCAATCTTCAAACATAGCTTTTGTCATCCAAGCCTTTTTATTGGATTTCCAAATGAACGACAGTTTTGACCTATCGACTCCTTTAAAAGCTCTTTGATTTTCTGATAAGTAGACAAGCAATGTTTTTAATTTTAGGTCAATAGCACCAAGAAGAAACGTCAATCTTTTGTTTGAAGCCTTATGCCCAAATGCACTTTTTTTTTGTTAAAATGAAGGTTCTGTCCGGCAATAGTTTCCAATAAAGCCCAGTTTCGTAAACATTAAAGACTTGATCAGAGCAATATACACCTGTTTCAATAATTGATTTTAATACGCCAGGCTACTTTCTTGCTGCATCATCCATCAGCACTTGCTGCTTCGCTTTGGCTTGCTGTAAATGTTGTTGTACCCGAAGCTGGCTCTTCTGTTTTTAGTTTATAGAAAATAAATTTTGCATTTTCTTGGAAAGTCATTTGACTCATAGGTACCTTTCTTTGATTTTTATCCTCTATCCTCAAGGCTTGTAGTTTTTCCATTCTTGCCATAATGCCACATCTTGCGCGAGTTAAATTACACTGACCAGAAAATGCTGCTGTTTCTGCATAAGCCTTGGTTTTATACTTGTTGTCTCGATTCGTTTGAACCATCGGCTTGGGAAGTCCTAAGCCGTATAACGAAATCAAGCCATAATTTGAAAAGGCTGTAAAAGTGCAAAAAAAAACTTATAACAAAAGGCCGTATAGCGAGGTATGAATGTAGTTACAATTAAATACATTAGCACTGCTACCGATGAGTCAGGAGTTGTTATCCAGAATGGTTATTAGATCACGGGATCGCCTCGATAGTTATGCCATAAAACTTTTCTCCGATAACAGGTCTCACGGGCATTAATTGCATTTTCCCCTCTATTTTATAGAAAAAAATGTTTGTGTTTCCTTTTTGTTTTGTGTTCCATACAAAACGTCGTCGTAAATATTTATTGGATGCATCTGGCGGCATTGTTGTCTATCATTTCTAATTGGTAGATAAAAAACAACAAAACAAAATATTGAGTTCCGGAATGGTCATTAACACCAAACACTCGAACTGATAACCGTTCATTGTGAGCCTCGTATGCATGTGTGTTTGTCAAGTGGTCTATTAAGGCAAACAATGCATTCACAAATTGGAGTTAAACAGTTGTCACTGGACCCTTCATGACTCCAGCTGTCCAACAACCACTTGATCGCAAAGCAGAGGGTAAGCCACCACGTGTCTGTGCTGCCGCCACCACCACTGCGGCCACAACAAATCATGCATTGCCACCACCATCCATCCATACTACCTGCTTATCGCTCACCATTCAAAAAAAAGAGCAAATATTACCAACAAAACGAAAAGGCCAATGTTCTGAACTGCAGATTAATTCGTATGAAATCGGAAATTACGTTCTAGAAACAGACTTGAAATTGAATGAAAAGCGAAATGTTTTTTGAATGTCATGGAGTAAACAATGGCTGGATACGAGTATCTATCAAGACAAGATAAGAGCGTCGGGGTATATACTACGACTTCCTGCAACGATCGCGGTATTGTTTTTTTAGGGAGGCTTCTTGATTCCCTTACCACTCGAATAAGCCACAAACGGCATTTTTTGTTAAATAGTGACCACAACTGATCACAACATTCATACAGGGTTCCTATATATATAGCGAGTGTTGCCTTGCGCCATCTGACATTTCCATTGGAAAGATTGACATTTTTTAGCATAAACGTACTCAGAACGTTTTGATGTACGACTATCATCATTTGTGTTGTTTACAGTGCCTTGAAAAAATCAATTTGGCAATAAAATGGAATTAAGTCGTGAACATTTTCGTGCGGTCATTTTTCACAACTTTCGACGTGGATTGTCACGACAAGAGTGCATCGATGAACTTAAATCTTTGTATGGCGATGAAGCACCATTCTATAAAACTGGTTTAATGAATTCAATCGTGGCCGACGCTCGCTCAAAGACGAAGGTCGTCCAAAAACGGCCGTTGTGCCAGAGAACATTGATGCCGTGCGTGAACTGATAATGCAAGATCGTCATGTGAAATACCGTGAGATAGAGGCATCCTGGACATTTCTTCCGCCAGCATACATTCGAAATTGCATGAACACCTGGCCTTAAAAAAGGTTTGTTCTCTTTAGATACAGCACAAAAAAGGCTCGTGTCGCATGGTGCAAAGAAATTTTGAAAAAATACGATCGCGGTGCTTCAAAAGACGTTTATAAGATCGTCACAGGTGACGAATCATGGATCTATGTGTATGAGCCCGAAACAAAACAGCAATCGACCGTGTATGTCTTCGAAGACGAGCCAAATCCAACGAAAGTTGTTCGTGAAAGAAGCACTTCAAAGCAAATGGTCGCCTGTTTCTTCGGCAAAACTGGTCATGTGGCGACTGTTTCGCTTGAGCAACGCGAAACAGTCGCCACTTCTCCTGAAGTCTTCGGAGAAATTCGAAAAACGAACAAGAAAAGACGAATCATTGTGCACCATGACAATGCGAGCTCTCACACATCGGCTCAAACCAGCGCCTTTTTGACCGGCCAAAACGTCGAATTGATGGGTCATCCGCCGTACAGCCCTGACTTGGCACCCAATGACGTCTTTTTATTCCCGCACATCAAGAAAAAATGCGTGGTCAACGATTTTCGTCGCCAGAAGATGTTGAAGCGTGTAAAAACCACGTTTTGGAGGTGTCTCAATCGGAGTGGAAAAAGCGCTTCGACAATTGGTTTGAGCGCATGCAAAAGTGTATAAATCATGTTGGAGAGTACTTTTCATTATTAACTATCAAGCCAGAAATATTAAGCCTGAAATATACATAGCAGCCCTCGTACATTAAGAAACTCAAATAACGTTTCTAGTTTTCCTGTTCACGTTCATTTAGTTTTATTAAACATAGCTAAATTAGTTTTAAAAATAATGGAATTTAAATGCCACCCCCTGCTCGCTGATGCATAAGCGACATCTTACCAAAAAGTTGTTCATTACTGCTTGGAGAGTTGAGACAGGAATAGCCGCAAATGTTTCTCGAATAAATTGCTTTAGTTCATTCAAATTGGTTGGTTTTGCTTTGTAAACTTCCTGCGTGCAATAACCCCACAAGAAAAAGTCAGATGCAGTAAGGTCAGGCTATCTTGGGGCCAACGAAATGTGGAGTTTCTGGATATCAGCTTATTTATTCTGTCGCAATTCTATCATAACATGCCGGGCTATGTGAGGAGTTTCTCCATCTTTGCTGAAACCACACAGAGTTAAAAGAAATACTCATTCGGCGTAGTTCTGGATAGAAAAACTCTCTCGTCATGCTCAAGTGACGGTCTCCAGCAACCGTAACGGTGTGACCGTTTTCTTCAAAAAAAAGTAGGGCCCGACAATGCAGCGTGATGAAACTACACAGCAAACTGTGACACGAAGTGGATGCAATTCCGCCTAATGGAGTATCTGTGGGTTGGAAGTACTCCATATTCAAAAATTTTGTTTGTTGATGTTGCCGTTTAAATCGAAATGTGGCTCGTCAGGCATGAAAAGACAGTTCAACATGTTTCCGTCCTCTTCCACCATTTGAAGCATCTTCTGGCAAAACTCCAATCGAATCAGGAAGTCTGCTGCGTTTGTTGGCCATTTAAATTCTATATGGGAATAAGTCCAAAACTTTGTGCATAATTGACTGCAGTGACTGTTTGCTTATATCCATTTGAGCAGATAATCTTTTTGTAGAAACTCTTGGATTGTTTTGTTTGGCAGCAGCGATAGTTTCCTCCGTCCGAACTGAAGGGTTTCGATGGTAAGGTATACTGTTGACTGTCCCACGCTTGACAAAATTGTTAACAAGTCTCATTATAGTCCATCCGCTCGGAGGATTGCCGCCAAACGTGCGCCTGTAATCTCTTTGAACCGAGACTACGGACTCCAGTGCGTGAAAGCGGCGGACAATCCATATTCTTGTTTCAGTGTCCTAGTTATCTATTTCAGTTAAATTTAAAAATTAATCTGCAAAATAAAACAAAAAAATCAACAGATTCTTTAAATAGAAAAAAATAATAAATTTTTTTTGTAGCTGCTTTTATCTGCATGTGAGTGAAGATAAATTCGAATTTAACTTTCAAAAACGCGAAAAATCCGCGGTCCCCAGTGGGTTAAAAACATTAAATTCGATTTTACTTTCACTGCACTGCCGCCTCGTCAAAAAGTGAAGATAAATTCGAATTTAACTTTTTTAACCCACTGGGGACCGAGGATTTTTTGCGTTTTTGAAAGTTTAATTTGACTTTGCTGACAATACAGTTGTTGGTCTAATTTTTGATGACTTGGTCTAAAATTAGTAGCGTAATATCGATTTTATCATATCGAATGTTAGCACGCTTGTGGTTTACTATTTAGATTGGATTTAGACTCCACAAGAAAGATGCGTCATGTTGATGAACGCGACGACCACTTAATGAACGTTCTCTTATCCAATGTTGTTCTCGAACTCGTCCGAAATGGTTTACTGTCTAGCGTTAGCTGAGAAATTGACGTATTTCCAATGGAAATAATCGGGGAGTGTAAAATTGATCAACGTCTCTGTTCAGCGTTACATGTGGAAAACCTCTAGATCAAGGGTCCTTACAAACAGATCTGGCCGGTATTAACACTGATGCAATGCTGAAATTGTCAACAACTTCAGAGTGTTGCCGTGCTTGGTGACCATGCTCCAGAGGGAACCAAGGAAAAGGGGAGCCTACCTCGATAAACCATAATGGAATTGGGTCACATCGTTAACGGCAATTTTGCTTACAACATAGCCGCTGATCCAAAAATGGAACACGTCAGAGAAGATAATTTTTTGTATAAAATACTTATGCAAGGCCAACATTTTCTGCGCCCAATAAGCGAACTCTCGACAATTGTGTCTGCTTCAATAACGGCAATCTTGCTTACAACATAGCCGCTGATTCAAAAATGGACCACGTCAGAGAAGATAATTTTTTGGACAAAATAATTATGCAAGTCCAACATTTTCTGCGGCTAATAAGCGAATTTACGACATTGTCTACGGTCATCCACATTAAATGCATGCGTCCACAAAATGTACACTGAAAGAATAATGTTCCTACTATTTACGAATTATTCTTATTATTATGTTTTTTGTACGTTCTTCATTGACGAAGTGTTTCGTACATTTCGCATATTTTGTGAAGAAGATTTTACAACTTTACGAACCGGCTTCTTAAAAGTTTCGTAATTTTTCATCATATGTTTTATGAGAAGTTTCTAATTTTGTATGAAAGGTCATCGTTAAACGATTGAAGGCCAAAATACAAGCGCCAAGTAAACCAGTTTAATTCTGGCGATGATCAATTAAGCTGATCGGCACTGAACTGAAATAAATGGGTCATTCTCGAACTCATTGTTGATGGGGGATATGTTTTTTGATCTTTGCACCAATGCCTGGTCGGCTTTAAAATCGAACTTTGTCTCCGTCTAATAAATGGACACTGAAGACACAACGATCGAGACAAAACGATCTGGAGACAAAAGTCAAGTTGCGTATTTACAACTTTTTAATATTTTCCTCAAGTTCAGCAGGAATGTCAATCAATCCCACAAAACCCATTTCTATGGACTGGATTGACCCGAAGAGCAATTCTTCGGCCAAGGGATGTCATCCCGGCACACAGTTGCCGCTACAATAACCATGGAGAAATTACCACTGTGAGCAGCGCGTTAAGCTTGTTGAAGCCTTTTACAAAAATGGGCGTTCAATTAAAATTGCACTTCGGTAGTTTTTTTATCAGTAAATCTATCAAATGAGTACACAGTGGATTCGTTAACAAGCAGAATTTCCGCATATAGGCCAATAAGAATCCACGAGTGATTGGCGAAAAAACTGAGTGACTCTTTGGTGCGGATAATGTGGCGGCGGCGTCATCGGGCCGTACTTCTTCAAAAATGTGGTCGACCAAGCAGTTAACGTGAATAGTGTTCGCTGTCGCGAGATGATAACGTACTTTTTGTGGTCATAAATTGAGCATATGGACCTGGACAATAAAAGGTTCAAGATGATGGGCCACTTACCACACATCCAGCGAAACAATGGCTCTTTTGCGCGAGATTTCCAATGGCCCTGTTATCTCACGTTGTGGCAGTGTTAAATGGCCGCTAAGATCAGGGGATTTTACACTATTGGACTTCTTTCTTTACGGATAGTTAAAAGAAGAAGTGTACGTCAATACGCCAAGAACAATTTAAAAGTTAAAGGATAAGATAAGTCGTCACATTAACGACATTAAGCCTTCATTATGTTTTAGAGTCTTTAAAAATATTGACCATCGGATAGAGGTATGACAACGAAGCCGTGGCGACCATTCGGCCGTTTTTTTGTTACACACATAATCGACATAAATCCTTCTATCATAACAAAAAATATTAAGATAATTCTCTGAAAACCCATGCGAAACGGAATTGGTGGAAATTATATTGCGCTTTGAAGATTGCTCTGCGCACAGTTCGAAGACTATACGTAAAGGGTAATTCTCAGTAACTCAAATGAGTCTCCCGTATAAGACATTTGATTTGTTGCCGAAGTAATCGTTGCCAAAGACTGCTGAGGAAAAACCTTGGCGGGTTTAGAAACAGCTTTACAGTCTGCCAGGCAACTTGGCGGGCTTAGAGACAGCTTTACAATCTGCCAGGCAACTTACCAATACATTTCACCAATTTTTTACGTTGATTTTGAAAAAGAAACAACAAAAAGGTCTCAAACCAGAATAAAAACTGTTCGTTTTTTTTGTTTTATATATAATTAGCATCGTGCGTTTTAGTTGGACCACCTATTTGAAGCGTATTCCTGTAAAAAAGTCTCTAAAGAATTGATCGGATTTTTCTTTTGTGAACCGAACCATGTTTTTTTTTCATTTTTGCGGTTTAAAGTTCTTTAAGATATTTGGTTCGGTTAACCGTTGGTTTCACAGTCAAAAAGTGATATGGTTCGGCGAAAAACCGGCTGCGGTTCGATTTGGTAGCATCTCTAAAAAAATAAAAGCAATTTTATGTCGGTAAACAAATTGAAATTAAATATCTATTTTTATTTCTTGAACATAAGTGTGTTTTTGGGGGGCCTCTAGGGTAATAGTTGCTTAGTCCGTTACTGCCTGCCCATAGATCTACTCGTACGATTTTTATGAAGTTTGGAAATTAATGCCCAAAGGACAATAGAAGTTGAAAGAAAAAAACCTTAATTTTTACCTGAGATATGACATGGGTATTTAAATACCCGTGGAAGGCGTTTGTTTGAAGTGCAAGGTGAAATTGCATCACGCTACTTGCTTCCTGGATTATCACAACGGTGTTGCACCAGATCAGCAGAAAATTGCTAAGGCTAAGTGATTTATTTCTTTTAAGTACCATGTTTTCTTAATAAAATTACCCATTTGCATTGGACCAGATCTAGAGGCCAGGTGTGTTGACGTATCGCTGCCTGAGTTTTTCATTACGAGGGCGGTTCGGAAACTTCTTAGCCTAGCACAAAAAGATTTAAAGTTAAGTGTTTTGGAAACTTCTATCTCTGCTATGAACACATGTTAAATTTTGTTTCGATCTGGCAACTCCTTCATATAGAAACAGGTGTTCACAAAAGACGCATCCGCGATTTTTTTACAATGGAAAAATTAGAAATGCGGGGTGTCATTAAATATTTACATAAAAAAGGTTTATCGGAACAAGAAATTCATAATGATATGGTGAATGTGTAAGGTGAAAGTGCTCCTTCATATGCAACAGTAAAAAATTGGGTTGCTGAATTTAAACGTGGTCGTACAAGCATTGAAGATGAACCACGTAGTGGACGTCCAAAAACAGCTACAACAACAGAAATTGTAGCCAAAGTGCATGATATGGTATTAAATGATCGACGAATAAAAGTGCGTGCAATAGCTAATATCATGGGCATCTCAAATGATCGAGTCCATTTAATTTTGCATGAAGAACTACAGATGAAAAAGCTTTCTGCAAGATGGGTGCCGAACTTGTTAACAGTCGACCAAAAACGCATAAGAATGAACATTTCTCAAGCTTGTTTGGATCGTTTTCAGCGAAATAAAATGGATTTTAAGCGTCGTTTCATAACTGTTGATGAGACATGGATCCACCACTATACTCCAGAGACAAAAACAATCCAAACAATGGACTGAAGCTGGAGGAAGTGCCCCAAAAAAGGTAAAAACAATTCAATCGGCTGGTAAGGCTATGGCAACGGGTTTTTGGGACTTCAAAGGTACTTTATTGATTGACTATCTGCAAAAGGGTAAAACAATAAATTCAGAGTACTATTGCAACCTTTTAGATCAATTAAATGTACAAATTCGAGAAAAACGTCCTGGCTTACAACACACAAAAATAACTTTTCATCAAGACAACGCACCAGCGCACAAGAGTGTTTTAACAATGGCTAAAATCAACGAATTAAAGTACGAGTTGCTTGACCACCCACCTTATTCTCCTGATTTAGCTCCCAGTGAATTTTACCTGTTCCCAAATCTAAAAAAATTCCTTGCTGGCAAGCATTTTACCTCAAATGAAGATGCAATTACAGTTGTAAACCACTATTTTAAAGACCTTGAGGAAAACTATTTTAATCAAGGGATAGAATTGCTAGATAAGCGTTGGACTAAGTGTATTAAAGTTTCAGGAGATTATATTGAAAAATTAAAATATTTTTGAAAAACTAACTATTCTCTTTCATTGATAGGCTAAGAACTTTCCGAACCGCCCTCGTACATGCAGACAACTTAAGCTATTCGGAAAATTACAAATTTTTAATTTGTACCATTCTCCTATGTTTGACAGCACTTTTCCGAGAAAAAAATCTTCGATTTTTGCCGGCAAAAAACAAAAGATAAAAAAACTGCTAAATGCTTTAATTTAGCCCGATATCATTCACCTGGCCCACGCAAAAATTATTTTTGCATAAACACTTTCTTGGGTATATAAGTACTCATTAGGCAGGAATGGGTTAGTTAACATTTCCTAGGACCAAGGGACCGTTTTTGAATCACTTAAGTTCAATGAAACTTGAAATATTTTTTCCCTCCGTGCCGATTTTAATCTTATGGCTTTTAGCTATCATCGTGCAAAATTTTAGGGTTCTACCTCATTTTGTCTGGTCTTGATCATGCTTCCCACAGATACACTGCAGGACGGACGTACATGGCTAGATCTTCTTCGAATTATACGAAAATCAAGAATATATGCACCTTTATAGGATCTCCTCAATATTTCGAGTCAATCAATATTTCGAGTAATTAGAAACGGAATGACAAATTTAATGGGTTGTGATTAGAACGGACTCTTGAAAATCTGAAACTTTCTTTTTTCCCCCAGTCTTAATTTAGCTGTGCATGCCTTTAGAAAGTTGTCTAGTCTAATTTTATAGTTTGTAGCTAAATGACCTTACTAAGTTCTTTAATTGGGTAAAAGTGAATGAGACAATATTTGTCTTGTGTAGATTTAAAAAGAAAACACAAAACTCAGTCTATGCTAATTTATTTGTCTTTTCTTCTTTCTCTGCATCCATGCAATGCGCCCGATAAGGTTCATGTCTCTGCTGTGGCTGTGTGGACCAGCATACTCACTCTGTTCACACAGTTTTCTCCGTAGACCCCCCCCCCCCCCTTTTTGGTGAAAATTTCTTTAATTGGGTTAAGGTTATGTTCTCATTTCTATCAGGTCTGTCTGTTTTTTATTCTGTTTTGTCAATTTGGGTCTCGGTTTTTGTTGTGTCACACACACATTTCGTAGTCATTGTCGGTCGTCGCAGTCATCGTCTCTGCTATCTGTAGTCGTCGAGCAGTTGTGGTTGCTGTGGCTGTTGTCTGGTATTGCATTTGCTAAAACCCTCTTAACCCGGAAGACAATCGATACAATTTCACCTTCTATGAAAACGCGAAAAAGTAGATAAACGCCACGCAAAAAAACTTGCATAGATTTTCATAATCATATCTCGATCTGTCTGTCTGTCGCACCGACCGCCAGCCAGTCTGAGCATTAATTCACCAAAACTGGCAAAAACTAGCGAATATTAGACTGCAACGCAATTTGTTTAATATTTTAATACGTGTGTGCATGCTGCATTTTTTTGCTGTTTTTGTTGTTATTATTAATTAATAATAATAAAAATAATTACAATTATATGCACTATTAAAAAATAAAGTAGTAGTATCTATTATAATTTATACGAAACGCTGCCCCAGCTAAAGCAATTACATCGGCTAAAGCCTAAATAAATGTTCAAAAGTAACTCTCGACTGCAGTACGTGAGCGTGTTTGAGTATATGTTTTAGGCGAGTGGGCGCAGGAGGGTGTGACTTGGTAGGAGGGAGTGTTGTTTTGTATGGCAGTGTACCCGCCACAGCGCCTTGCCGCCCTTTAAACATGCCGCCATACCGCTGGTACTGCACCGCCTTGCATTCACTTCATGTCGAGAATGTCTCGTTACGAGAGACTCTGACTTACTTTAGTTATTTGTTGTGTTCGTTTTAAACGAGTGCCGTTTTATAAGTTTGGTTGGTTAGTTGTCATATACATATTGACTAAATTGCAATGATAGTTTTACCAATTGTGTTATTGCAGAAGCTCTCTACCAATGCCGCACAGTGGTTGGAAAACAAAATATTTTTATAAAAAAAAAGTCTCTAATTTCTGTTGTGTTTTGTTGTATATCCATGAAATTTTATGCAGCTGTATGTAAGTTGCATTCCAGTTTAGGAGAACAATTCTAGGCCTCTAGCATGCGAAGGTGTGGTGTATGTATCACTGCTCCGAATTTGGCAACCTTGGATGTGAACAAAACTTATTAAGTTTTCTAGTTTTTATCCGATTTGGATAGCATTTATATTTTTGAAAAGCGCTATTTACTAGCTACAGAAAGTGTGCACACCCAATTTTTAGAATCTTCCTTAGTTTAAGAGTTATGTACAATCAAAAAAATTTTATGCCAATTTTCCCCGATCTTTAATTGGTATTTTTCATGAATCGGTTTTTCATGATTCGATTTGTAGGATAATTCTACATTATATAGGTTCTAATTTGTAGTAAAAAATCTGGTCAAATTTTATACTTCTCGGAGAGAGAATTTTACAAAGATGAATGTGGTAGAAACATCTCTTGGATAACTACACTAATTCAAAGAGAAAAAAACAAAACAGAAAATTATTAAAGCTATAATTTTTTCAAAAGAAAAAACCACTGGGTATTTTCTTAGACGTGTGGTTTTCAATCTGGCCACACTTTTTTCGGAGTTAGTCTTTTTGATAGCTGTCACTTGGCAAACCAAACTGTTCCATAATGAATAGACTTACTCCGGAACAACATTTTAAAATCGTGGTGAATGGGCCCAAATGGGATGGCCAACGATCTAGATTTTTACAAGAGAATTTTGTTCAGCGATGAAACTCACTTTTGGTTGCATGGGTACGTTAATAACCAAAATTGTCGCATTTGGAGTAATAAAAATCCACAATCCATTGTTGAGACGCCGTTACATCCTTGAAAAAGCCACTGTTTGGTGTGCTCTATGGGCAGAGGGAATCATTGGTTCATATTTTTTCAAAAATAATGCCAGCCATAATGTTACAGTCAATGGGAAACGCAATAGAGCCATTATTAAGGTTTTGTCGTGCCTGAATTGGAAGACGGCGCTGCATGCCATACAACCAACGAAACAATCAATTTGTTAAAGGAAACTTTTGGTGAGCGCATTATCTCGCGTCGTGAGCCTGTGGCGTGGCCTCCAAGATCGGGAAATTTATTACTGCTGGACTATATTTTGTGGGACTATGTGAATTCGTTTTTCTACGCCCGACACGATAGACGCACTGAAAACGAATATTCGGAGCGTTATTGCTGACATACGGCCCCTAACGCTGCAAAAAGTGGTCGATAATTGGGCCTTTCGTTTGGAATTTATACGAGCCAGCCGCGGCGACCACGTATGCGAAATCATTTTTAAAACAAATGACACACCTTCATGTTTAAAACAAAGCTAAAGCTTGGCCATAACATTAAATTATATGCGTTTCATTTCTTCTTGAAAACCACACGTCTGACAAAAACACACCTTATTTTTTACGTACTGATATAAATGCTAATATCCCATTAAGGCTAAACTGGATCGTGAGCAAACTGGTGGGAAGGGGCGGGCCACTTTTCCAAAAAAAAAACATTTTCTAAGGTTTTCCCGCCATTTTAGTAGGATCTACCAAAATTAGACTTATTTTCGAAATATTTTTTTCTAACCACTGTGCGCTCTGTGTTCACTGTTGGAATGCAGGACATGTGTTTGTCACACTACTCTCAGTACGGGACCAGTACGTTTTGAGGCGACTTCAGCCATAACCCGATCATAATTAGCCCAATGCCACTGGTTTGTTGGGGGAAGTCTCTTACTCTCTTGCACTACACCTGGAGAATGGTCTCCAAGCACAGCATTCACTCTGAAGTTGTTGACAGTTTCTGCGATTGCGTCAGAGTGAATGCCACTCAAACCTCCCTGATCTAGAGATTTTTGCTTGTAACGTTGCACCCACCTCCCTCTTTAGATAATGAAGATCGCTCCTGATATGCCATAGTGGAAGGTGCCTTTCCGTAAGTTGGTGAGTCGGATGATCCCTTTTGTAATACCCCTGGAGGTACTGCTTCGTCAACATATAATTTTCGACCTGTTTCAAAAAGTTTTCGTCAAGTGATTTGTTGGGGAAGTCTCTCCCTCTCTTGTGCTGCCCCTAGAGAAAGGTCTCCAAGCACAACATTTACTCTGAAGTTGTTGACAGTTTTTGAGATTGCGTCAAAGTGAATGCCAATCAACCTACCTTATCTAGAGATCTTTCGCTTGTAACGTTGAACCTTCCTCTCTATATCATGAATATCGCCCCAGACACGCCATAGTGGGGGATGCCTTTCCGTATGTTGGTGAGTCGGATGATTCCTTTTGTAACACCCTAGGAGGTACTGCTTCGACAACATTAAATTGTGTCGACAAGGGGAAAATGCTAGAGCATGCTCTGGGGAATGTACTTTCCTTCCTCATTTCCCAGCATATCACACTTTCCTCATACATCGGCCAAGAACTAGAAGAAAAAAACTTGCTAATATAATATTTAAATTGTTATTGCATCTAATATCCATTTTATACAAATTCTCACAAAAAACACAATGTGTTGCATGCCCATTAGCAGTCGTGTGGTGAGGAAAACCACCCGTTCCATGTCATCTCCCACATCCATATTCATAGTATGTTCACAAATGCACCACATCGATAATAATGATGTGGTGGCAGATAATGCTTCCAAAGTAAACTACTCGACTTGTACACAAATCGAGGTCTGTCAGCCGGCCCGCCAGTCAATCATAGTCACGGGCAGAGCAGTCCAATCTGTTGTATCTCCTGGAAAGACTGACTTGACTGCCTCACTTTCATACATTTTTCATGTCACATTTCGTTCTATTCTATCTGCATTCTGTTATGGCTGTTTTGATATAGCCTTTTGTTGTTGTTCTTCTTCTTTGATTTAATAATTATTATTACAACAAGAATAACAGCAACAACCAAATTCGACAAAAACAAAACATCGCTGTTGTAGCGTTGGTAGAAAAAGTCAAAAAGAAAAATTGCCTCAAGTTGTAGAAGAAGAGGGTTTAATTTGTAATCAACATTTGTGTTCTTCGGTTGCTGCACTTCCCATCTCTCACTCACTCTCTATCTCTGTGTAAAATCGCCCGTCCTCCTCCCCCTTTGCTGTCTTCTACATTGCCTTTGTGGGCTGGTGTTCTCTCGCCGTGTGCCGTGTCATGTGTGGTGTTTAACACGCGCATTACCAAACAGAGCTTACTGCGGCGCAGCGCATTTAAGGTTATTGGGAAAGCAGAGAATAAAGTCTCAAATGTTTTTGCTCTCGTCGTCGCTGTTGTTGTTCAATTAACAACAAAATTTATTCTTTGTTCGAAGACACCAAAGACGGGACAGTGCTGCCATTTCGGTGTTGAAAGCATTGTTTTTGGTGTGATTCTTATTAAAGACAGCGCGTTTTTTCGGCCTTTAGAAAAAGCGGGTACTTTCAGTGGTTATTGCATTGTTTGTGCGTAATTGTATTTAGTTCTTTACTATAAGGTGATCCATCTAGAGGTATTTTCAGAACAAAAAATATACATAAAAATTCAAATCATGTGTGGAATCTTTAGTGGTAATTTGAAAGGACATTATATGGCATTTATTTTTTGAAAATAATTACCTTCAAAAGTTGGCAAATGTATTATCGAAATGAGCGTTCGGTGAGAAACGGGAAGATCCGCTGTTTTCGACCAAAAATTTGTTCAGTGATGAGGACTATTTCTGGCTCAACGGCAAAGTCAATAAACAAAATTACCGCATTTGGGCTGAAGAGCAACAAGAAGAGGTTTTAGAGGTGCCATTATACCCAGAGAAAACCACGGTTTGCTGCGGTTTATAAGCTGAAATTGAGAAAATACTAATTAAATTAAGAAATTGAGAAAAACAAATTCGTTGAACAGCGAAACTGTTGAAACTGGCTCGAGGCCTCTTGCATCTACATTTTAATAAAATATAAGTTGTTGACAAAATGGCAAATTTACAATGAAATCGGGGATAAACATTGCTTTTATCGCGATTTCGGGCCCGTGACAACCTTAATCAGAAGAAACTTGTCTTCTATTAAAATGTAGGTGCAAGAGGTTTCAAGCCGGTTAACCGGTTAATGTGTTAAAGCAAAAGACCAAAATAAAACAAATGATCTAAACATATAAAAATACAAATTAATATTGAGAAAATATAAATAGACTAGCTGAACCCGGCCAGCATTAAAAGTCCCAAGTAATCCTTTGTTGTTGTACGAGTATCGCTTCATGGTTTAAATTGATGGCAATGCGTGTATTTACCGATTCTTTAATAGTAAACGGGAATGCATTTTATCATTTTTAACTGCTTCGTCAGAAGCATCAAGAAAATATAACTACAAATATGTACGTAGCAATAGTTAACAAAATTTTTCGTACGCCGCTGCTTCTTCCATTCTAAGGCGCTAGTTCCAACTTATTGATTCAACCCACATTGAACTCATTGGTGTTTTTGTCCCAATTAACGATTACTGCACCTTACATAAAGGCGATTCTTTATTCGTGTAACACCATCGCCATAGCATTAGGCACAAATCCTCTATCGAAATTAACGACTCCTTGCAGATCTCTATTATGGTATTTTAATTTTATTTTCTTATTTCTTTTTATGAAATCTCGTACACATCTTTTAGATTTCCTAAATTTTAAAAAAAATGTGTTCAATATAAACCTTCTGCTGACAATTGTAGAAACAGCAATTTTTTATCTAACTTCCGAACTACATATAGTTTCTCATAATTATCTTAAGTCCGCTACCAATGGGCGTGTCTTAATTGCATCAGCCAACTTGCCCCTATTTAAGAGATTTATTTTTCGATTTCAAATGAAATCGTACCATAAATAATAATAATTTAAATTTTTAGACAACAGCACCGCCAATCAGGACTAAACTTAAGAGAAATCTTCCGACAGACAAAGCTAACATATTGCCCAAGTTTGCTGATAAACTAACATGCGGCGCAAACAAAATATGTGAAAAAATTGACTTGCTTTGAATTAGTGGAAAACAAGCACTATAAAATATTATCGTCGTGACTAGGACCTGACATACATGTATCCCCATTTTTCGATTTTTGAGCTTAAAATGAAGCTGCCTGTTTGTTTTTCATCGAAAAGGTAATAACACAGACAGAAAAATACAATATATCAATAGTGGTGTTTAAGGTTAAGCCTTGATAACTAATACTGCACAGCAAACCTGCAATCATTATTTCATTTATTAAAAAAAGTGATAATTTACTTTATGTCCAAAGATAAAATCCAATTGTCCGGAATATGTATACCTTTTTGTCAAAGTGTTTTGCCAGATTATATTTTTAGTTTACGATGGGCCATTTGGGAAAAGACGTACTGGCAAAGCATGCGCCATTTGGGAAAAGACGTACTGGCAAAGCATGCGATGCATCCGCAGTGCTTTTTCACACCTCTACCAGTATGTGGTAGAGGCTGTGATATCGGATAATCATATGAGTTTTCAGGTTTAAAAGCAACATATTACATCCAATATTAATGACATTAGCACAATTAAGTTTTTTTTAGCCAAGGACGGTTGCTATCACATGTCCTTTTTCTCGACATCAGGGAGTCCGTGGTATAAAATAGTTAGTTGCCACGCACGACTTTAGTTTTATTTATTACTTTTGTCATGTACCGCCGACAGGAGTGCGCTTTTTTTTTTGGCTGCGACGGCAGTTTCTCAAGGGGAATGCTCCTAAGGCTTACAAAAACCCCCACAAAAATAATTTGACTGAAATCCCTTAATTGGCAACACTGATTGTCACCGATATTATGAGGTAGTGGGAATGAGCGTAAGAGAGAGAGCGCGCGCAGAGTGACAAAAAATAAAAGCAGAGCCAAAATGGGAAATGAAATTGCATGCATACTAAACTTGCAATATGTGCTTTGTTTGTGTGTAGATATTTGTTGGTACACAAACAGTGTTACCGTTGTGCGACTAAAGTCGCAATTTGCAACCGTTTTAATGGCCTGCGACTCATCAATCAAAAATATGTAAATCATAATTTTTTTTAGTTGGGACGCACTCAATGCTTGACGTTTCGGCATATGTGAACCAAAAACGGGCCGCATGGTCAAAATGGCTATTAATAGTTAATATGGACATATGGGTACTCAACACTTTGCTATAGACCAAACGTCCTAAAAAGCGGACCATTTTTTGCGCTTTAGTATTGTATGGACGGTGGACGGTAAAAAAGGATTGGACTCGCCGAAATTAATGACTTTTCACTTGTTCTAATTGAAATTACCGAAAGTATGGGCATTAGGGCGTACCTCAAAAAAAAAGTTCGCCGTACACCTTCGAATATGAAGTATTATTGAAAGGTAGTTTCAAAAAATTTTTTTTTATTTTTTTATGCCGAACGTAGGGGTCGCGCTTTTACATTTTTCTATATAACTTCTGCATTTATAAACGGATTTTAAAGTGTGATACATCGATGTTTTTGTCTCGACGAGGCCGATTTTTTTGTCTTTGAAGTCATTGAGCTCAAGCACCTCCTACTGGTACTTACCCATCATATCTCAGTTGCTACTACCCTAATGTACCACTCTAATATCAGAAAATTAAAGCTCGCGCGGGGTGCTTGAGCTCAATGACTTCAAAGACAAAAAAATCGGCCTCGTCGAGACAAAAACATCGATGTATCACACTTTAAAATCCGTTTATAAATGCAGAAGTTATATAGAAAAATGTAAAAGCGCGACCCCTACGTTCGGCATAAAAAAATAAAATTTTTTTTTTTGAAACTACCTTTCAATAATACTTCATATTCGAAGGTGTACGGCGAACTTTTTTTTTTTTACTTGTAACCTGGTACGCGCTAATGGGCATACGATATATATAAAAATGTTTTAGACGAACTTTTGTTCCTGAAATTGGTCAAACTGGCCGCATATGTATTATGTTTAGCTTACAACAGTGCTTGTTCTGAAATAATGTTTTCTAAGTTAGGATTAATATTAAATATAGTTGAAAAACTGGTGATTCGATGTTATCAGCACTTAGTTTGCTAGATACATAAATAGACTACTGGATTCTAAACAATTAGCTTGTACAAAAATACAGAAAGGAAGTTTACAAAAATATATAAAACTAAGAGAGTAATTTGAGCACTTTTGTTTACTTTTTTACATAAAAAAACAATTTATTGATAAAAATGTGGCTATCTTGTGTTTTGTAGTTTTGTATTAATTCTTAGTTTTTCTTTGTTGATTTTTTAATAAATAACGTCCAACGACAAATTTGCGACTTCTTATTTAAAAAAAACGTATTTTGTGCGACTTTTTTTGAGTAATATTTTCAAATGTGCACGGTAACCCTGTGTACAAACATACTTACATACATAGTATGCAAGGTTTATAAACGGCGAATAATATCAAAAATCAAGCAGTCTTGTGCTTGTACATATGAGTATTAGTGTTGTGAAGTTCAAAACACAGTTTATTTACATCCAAACCAAAACAAGTCTAATTTTCACACAGTGCCTCAATTTCTGATTTATTTCTATTTTTGTTTTCATTTAGGTTTACTAGAATGTAGGAAACAGAATATACGAGTACTGGCATGTAATTTTATTAACATGGGGGCGAATTTTTCACTTTCATACTTGCTAAAATGCTACAAAGTCGATTACGTGTAAAGCATTTCTTTCCATATTTCTGACTTTGCGATAAAATGTAGATCATTTATTTCATCATTACTAGCACAATTTCTACGTGGAAAGTACAAGGACACATTGGAAGCATATTTGCTATTGTGGCTATTGAAAAGCTAATGCATCCACAACGAATCACTGATTGGTGTGGAATTTTGGGCCATTTTTCTTCGAAAATGATCAAGGAGCCGCCGTTACCGTCAACAGTGGGCGTTACCGCGCCATGCTCAACGAACTTTTGTTTCCAAAAATTCAACAAAAGGAAATGGACGACATTTGGTTTCAACAAGACCACATGTGACAAAGCCAACGCAACCATCGATACCTTACTCACTGTTTTTGAAAATCAAATAATTAGCCGAAATTGTAATGCCAAGTGGCCGCCTCGGAGTTGTGATGTGAGCCCTTTGTACTATTTTTTTAGGGGAGCATTTAGGGATAAATGTTACGCAAGGCATCCAGAGACAATTGAAGCGTTGAAACTTCATATCGAAGTAGCGATCGAAGAGATTCGACCCGAAACAATCGAAAATGTACTGAATAATTGGGTTGATGGGATGAAGTACTGGGCCGTGTTCTATTGCCAACTCGCTTAGAAGGTCGCTAATGCGATAACTACACAACATTGTCCAAGAATCGAGAAATGATTTTGTTTACAGAAAACTAAAGACAATTTGCGATTAACCCCGTTTGTTTTTAATGATTAACATTTTTTGGAAGAAAGTTAATAAAGAATAACCTTTAGGACTATTTTTCTACAAATTAGGAATCTTCAAATCATGCGGTTTTTTAATGCATAAAGGAAATCAGTTGTATATTAAGAAGAATTAAAACTTGCACGCAGAGTTTTGAAGTTATCGCCTCAGCGACCGTTTAATAAGTTAAACCTTTCTAATAAAAACCAGAAATTTAAAAAATGAACAGTTTTTTTACAGCCGATTCAAATAAAAATTTTAAATCGCCCACCCGATATATATTGTAAAAGCAAGAAATTATTGTTGTTCTTAAAGGCAATTTCAAAAAACCACCTTTAGTTTTGAAGGCATTTTCAATACGCTGATAAAAATTAAGTTACATTTAAACATAAAAACATTTTAAAATATAAAACCACATAAACACAACTTAACTTTAATATCGCAGAAAGTTTAATGTTGAAAAATTGTTAAATATAATAAAATCTTCGGAAAAATCAGTGAAATAACAAAAACTACATTAATACCTGTTAGGTTTTAAAATCCCACAAAAAAAATTATCCCTGTGGTTGGCAACACTGCAAACACTACTCCCCCTTTTGATACTGTGTGCATTCTCACATTCATGGGATTGCACTTTCATTTTGAAAAACAAAAACAATGAAAGACCAAACAAACATACGTTGTTGTTTTTGGCATAGGTATCGTGTTGTTGTTGTGTTTATTCTCCCAAGTATCTCAAGTATGTATGAATTGTTGAGCATAATACACACAAAAAAGTGCTTTTGTTTTTGGTTTTTTTTTACTTTTGCTTTTTCTCAATTTTCCTTTACAACCAAACCGCCGAGAAGCAAACGAACCAAACGTCGAACCGAGCGCCCACCAGCCAACCAGTTTAACAGATACATTGAAAAATAAAACTACAGCAGTTTGACTTTTGGAACGTTCCACACAACACACAGCAAGATTTAGTTAGCGAACCGAAGACGACGGGCAGAAAAAAAAAACAAAAATAAAAAAAAATAATAAAAAATCAGCAAGAATCAAAAATTCAAATAAAGAAAAAAACAAAACGAAAATAATTAAAATGAAATAAATTTTTAAGAAAACAGCAAGCAAGAGTCAAATCAATCGTACCTCTCTAGGATAGACCGTAGCGCCCGTATATTGTGTTGTCTTATTCTTGGGCATAACGACGATAGACAAGCGAACGACTTGAACGGACGTGCAAGAGAGACCAATACAAACAAATAATAAACTGAAGATGAACATTAAAATTGTTTAATCATATTAAAAATAGGAACACCAACAAAACGTTCGACAACGACAGCAAAATAAATAAAAAACAGAAGACGAAAAAAGTAGAATCTTTGGAAGAAGATTCTTGCGAAAGACTCTTCATCTTGTTTGTCCCCCCATTGAACTTGACGAAATTGATTTGACTTTTTGTGCTGTTGTTTCTTTATTAAAATTTTGACGTTTACGTACGCACGTACATTTATTCGTTCCAATGTGGTCGCAGTGACGGACTGAGGACGACAACGACGCGAGTTTGTGTGTGAAAAATATAACGTAGAAAACGAAATATTTCAATTTCCATCTTAAAAACAAAAAAAAAACGAAAACGTGGAAGTTACGATAGTAAAACCATAATTGTGAGGAATTTGTGTTTTCTAAAAATAAAAAATAGTTGACCCTTTGGCCAAGAAAAGTAATTGAAAATTCAAATTTTGCAGTGAAACACATAAACCACACAAGAGAAGACAACAACAAAAATGTATGAAAAGAAACCTATCAATAATTGCTAGAGAAAATCTTTAGGCAAATTGGAATGTGAGAAAAATTAAAAAAGCAGAGCCTACGGTGCTGTCATCTTATCACTCAACGCGGAAAGAAAGAAAAGTTCAGGGTTCTTGTAAAAGAAAAACAGTGCGTGTGAAAAAAAGTGCAAAGTGCTAACCACTTCAATTAAGCCTTCAAATAAAAAGAATTTAAATTTCTTAAATCCAAATTGTATTTTCTAAAAATAAAAATATCTAATATAAAATTTTTAAAAAATTCTCAATTTTTCCCCCCTAAGATAAAATGTTTTATGGCCGTGTGTTCAAATAGCAACACCATTTTTTAAAAGAAACGGTTCTTACAAGAAATTTTAAAGCCTTTATGCCCTATCAAAGTACCAAAAATAAATAAAATCCTCAAGCATTCTAAATTCAAATTGTTTAAAAAGTAAAAGTGTCCCAGTGTGTTGTGAGAAAAATCAACAACAAATCATCGCTAAGCCAAAAAAAAAATCAATGTTTAAAGTAATTCTTCACAGCCCCCCTTACAACCTTATAAACCCCAACTCTCTCACACATACATATGTACATACATACAAATATACTATATATAAAATATTTAAACAAAAATCCACATTTTTCCCCAGAACTTTTCCAAAATAGCACATAATATCATATATCTTTTTTGTGTCAAATCTTAAAGCAAAACGAAAAAAAAACAATGAAAAGATGGACACACGTTTCTTTAATTTCGTTTTTATTTTGTCATAACAACTTTTTTATTATTATTTTTTCACATTTTGTTTTTTTTGGTGTAGAATTCTAGTTTTTCGTTTGACCACCACTCTCACACTCTCGCTGGCTGTTATTGTTCCGTTCGCTCTCTCTCTCACCGCATACAGCTAGCAACATCTTCCCCCAAAATGCACTCAACCCCTTACTGAGGGATTTAACAAAAAGAAAACCTTTGGATACCACCTTACATCTATCCTCCACACCTGTACAGCTTTAAAGAAAATAATTTTGTTTTTTTATTATTAATTTTTAATTTTTTTTAAAAATTGTTTTCATATTTTACTTTAATATCTGGATGTTTATAAAAAAAAAGAACTCATAAATCTCCATGAAAATTCAGCTCCATTATTTACTTGGGGATATTTGTTCTCTGTTATTGTTTTTTTTCGTGTGTGTGTTTAGGTGATGCCAACTTTTTGGAAACTAAAAGCGTGGGAAAAGCGGAAATATGGCGTATTTTTACGGATGGTCTTTATAATAAAAAAAACATGTTTTTTAATTAGATCGTTTGTTTATTTCGGTCTTAAGATTTAAAAATTGAAAATTTCTTATAATCGGTTGGAGACTTTTTACATCTACATTTTAAAAGTAGAAATTTTTTTTTACAACATGACAAAGTGACTTTTTGGAAACGAAAAGCGTGGGCAGTTAAAATGTGACGTTTTGTAGGGGTGGTCTATATAAGAATAATTAAAAATATCAATTTTTTTTTATCTCGTTTGTTTATTTCGGTCTTTAGATTTAAAAATTGAACAGGTATTTTAACCGGTTCGAGACTTTACATTTTAATAGTAGAATTTTTTTTACAAAATGCAAATTGACTTTTCTGAAACGAAATGAATGGTCAAAATAAAAAATGGCGTATTTGTGGAGATAGTCTTTATAATTAAAAATATCGATTTTATTTTTTTGTTCATCTTGGTCTTGGGATTTAAACACTTAATAGGTATTATAATCGGTGCGAGACTTCTTGCATTTATATTTTAATAGTGATAATATTTATACAAAATGCAAATTGACTGCCCACTGCTTTTAGTATAATTTGGGGTCCGTGAAGATTTTCATCTGAAAGTTTCTTGGCCGCAATGAGAATTAAATTCTCGTGACCAGATTGTAGCCAAACGTATGATAACTACTGTTGTTAATCTCTGGTCACTTTTCGAGTTTTCTTTAAGCAATTGCCCACGAAATCACAAGACACCTTAAATAACTCTACAGAGACTCTTTATTGGAAACCAGATTGTTAAAAAATTGTCTTCTAAGATAATGTAGATGCAAGAGGTCTTGGGCAGGTTATAATACCTGTTTAATTAATATTTTTTTGTACGAAGATATAAAAACCTTTAGTGCGGTTTTCATAGATTTCACGAAAATTATTCGTTAGAAAATTTTATTTATTTTGATTTAGTTTGGCACTGACTTAGTTTAGGATTAGATTTGAACTGCATGAATAGTCCTCAAAATTTGGACTAAAGGAATTATCTGCCAAACTAATCAGGAATTACAAACTCTTAAAGTGGTCAAGTTTTTAATACAAAAACCACAAATATTTTAGACATACATAATTTGATTTTTTTTATCTAGATAAGATTATTTAATTTTTGGTTAAGGCAATATTTGATATAGAGAAAGAAGTTTATTAAATTTGTGGTTAAAGACAGTAAAGCAGATTTTCGGTGAAGTCTAGGCGATTTGTTTTTTTAAATGAATTCCTCCCACCAGATCCTTTGTTTCTCTTTACTCTAAAATAATGTAAACAATACCTGGATTTATTCGATACAAAAAAAAAAAATAATTAAATTGATGGTTAATGTCAATAACACTCCATTTTGGTGGATCCAGGCGATGGCTATTTTGAGCCAGTAAATAAATTCGTATTTGTCCTCCCAACAGGCTCTGTTAACTATTAAATTATATCCAAGCAAAGGAATTACACTTGATAGAAAAAGTATCGTGTTAAGTCCAACCCAATAATCTTTTGTTCTTTACGCTTAAATGCTCTTTGTTGTTGTTGTTGTAGCGGCAACTGTGTGGCGGGGTGACAGACCTTGGTCGAAGAATTGTTCTTCGGTTCAATCCGGTCCATGGTCTTTGTTGTCGTGCCCATCGAAATCTTGTGTGTGACCATTTATTAATTCATTGAGTTCCTGCTCTACCAGATATTAAACAAACCATTTAAACCGATTGTGGCAATAGAATTTGTTTTTGTTAATTAAAAATTCGTTCGCAAAATCGATATGGTGTGTCTTTGATGATACGTGTGAGTTTTTCGTTCTTAAAAACACAAAAGGAAAGTAGTTGAAACCCGGTGCTATGAGTTATATTAAGTGAAAATCTCTTACATAACCAACTAGAATTTTAGCTATCGCTTTTTGAAATATTGAATATTTCAATTCAGTTATATAATTTTGATGCAGTTTCTTACAAACAGTAAAAATATCGTTCAAAAACTTTATTTTAGAAACAAACACTCTATCTGAAAGATATAGATATGTGATTGATGGTGCTTCAAGATATTATTTTAGCGCTTTCAATGATAACTTTAGATATCCGAGCTGATGGCATACTCTAAACTATGGTTTTTATATACATAATTGGGCGCGGGTTTTTTTTGTCTGTCATTTGATTATTTTTATTGCTCTACTGTAAAAACTTTCATTACACAATTCTCATTAATTCAAGAGAACCGAAAACGCATTATCTCGTTTATATATTTTTTGGTACATAGTCTTTTTTTGTATGTCTTTCAGTTGCAAAAAAATATGTGTAACAGAAAAACTATTTGCCGTATGTTTATTAGATCTACTAATTTCAATCGCAGTTGAAGGAACGTAAAGGTAAAAAATATACCTTCAGACGGACCCAATAGACATGCTACGTCTTCAACCTACAGGCTTAGCAGTAGTATCCAAGCATGGGAAAAATCGACTCAGACTAAATTTTACTTAGTTGCATTTAGTTGGTCAAATCCAGGAATGTAATCCATTTCCAATTTTAGTTGGATCGGTTCAGTGGTACAGGGAAGGTTCGAACTAGGGGTTTGGTTTAAAAAGTAGTTTTTAGGTACTCCTGAACCGCGGTTCATGTTCGGTTCAAAAAATAATTTTTTATATAATTATCTTTTGTTAAGAACAAAAAATTAAATAAAAAATATAAATTTAAACTAAGAAACAAATCAAAAAAACTAAAAACAACTTAGGTACATTTATAAAATAATACGTAGAAAGAGCATAGATGCGTAATTCATCTAAAACATTTTTGGGTTCGGTTCGACAATATTTTTCTAACAGCAGTTTGGTTAACGGCTTGGTTTATAGACAAAGAAAATATATATGGTTCGTTTCAAACCCGATTCGGGTTCGGTTTGGTAAAAACCTTTGATGAAAATTAACCGTAATTGCCTACCCCCTGGTAAAAACCTTTGATACAAATTAACGTAATTGCCAGTGGGTAAACCCAATTACGTTTGTGATACGATTGCTGCGAGTTGGCATCACTCTCAGTGTTGTGTGTTCTCTTTATTCGTTCTTTGTCTATTTCCTTCTTACATGATGATGGTGGTGTTATGTTGTTGGAGAAACCATAACCGTCCCCTCTATATTTTTTAGTGAACTCGTAACTCTTCTCTTACATTGTAGATACTGAACGACTTCCAAAAGATTGTGTTTGTATGTATGTATGCGTTTGCATTTTTCATTGTATTTTGTTTTGGTTTTTATTTTGGTTGTGTTTTTGTCTGTTCTTTCTTTCGTTTGCAAATATTATGTTTGAACGTCATCAGCTGTTTTTCTCTTTAGACCGTTCGTTGTTGTTATTGTTGTTTTCTCTCTGTATAAAAATAAAAACATTCGGTTGTTATTCTGGTGTCAGGGTTACCTCTGAGAAATAAGAAAAAGTTGCGAAAACAAACATTCTTATGTTACCGCTGACAAATTTTACAAAAATTAGTTTTGTAAAAAAATGGCATAAAAATGTGTTTATTAAAAAAAAATCGGAGAAACTAACAAAACAAAGACGAATTAATAATTTATGCAAAATTACAAGTTGGTCATAGCCAAGTATGAGGTACCCTACATTCCTCTGCTATTAGTAGGATTAAGCATCTCTGTCCTAAGCTTGAGCTAGGTCGAACTGAATATGTTGGAGTAAATCTTTTGTCCGCATTACATACTCGTACCCTACCAAATTCGAGAGTGATTGGGTATTCCCGTAATTTGTGGCATCTAAAGCTGCAGGACCTCAAAGCAGGAGAGACCTTTGTGTGAGGTCTATTCAAAACGTGGACCGAAATGGTCCAGTGTTACAGGACCGTGGGCGTTGGTCGCTCTCAACGCTCCATGCAGAAGTTGGTAGGAATCGGTTGTAAAATGGCTTTTAGAGATGTAGGTTCTGAAATCGTGATATCATAATATGTATCATATCAAAATAAAGACCGATATGGACAAATTTCAATAACTTTGTTCTTGGCCCAACCTTGAAAAGTGTAACAAGTTTCATCGGTTAATATTTGCGACCTAAACTTTTGTTACAACGATGGATAAACAGACGGATGGGCCGACATTGCTTAATGGAATCAGATATATATTCTTAGTTGATCGGTATTTGTATCATACATTCGTTTAAGGTGTTGCAAACATCAGCAATTAGTCATAATACCCTATACCACAGTGTGATATAGAGTTTTAAATAAGGTTAACATGTTTTTATGTAAAAAAGAAAAACAAAAGAAACTTTTTTTTGTGTAATTTTGTACAAGCTCTTTGTTAGGAATCTAAAATCTATTTTAGTATCTAGCAAATTAAGATCTGATAGCATCGAAATACACTCGTTTTAACTTTTAATATTTTGGGTTTTTTTTTCACTAATCCTAAAAATTCTTTCTGCACAAGCATTGCTGCTAGCTTAAGTCAATACGAATGGGTCCAGTTTGTACAATTTCAGGTTCAAAAGTTTGTGAGAAACATTTTTGAAATTACCTATCGTATGACCCAAACTCTTATCAATTTGAAATAAACTAGTGAAAGCGTCGCCAGGCTGGACTCAATATACCTTTCACCTTTCATGCAATACAAAAGCGCAAAAAATACGAGGTAAAACATCAAAGATACTTTATATTCGTATTTGAATTCGTTGTTAAATTTGCTTTAGTTTGAGTATTCATATGTCCATATTGCCACATGAGCCAAAGCGTCCAGCAGCTATGCTCGTTTTTAAGGTATACATATAGTGCGTCCCACCTAACAGTACCCATTAATCAAATACTCAAAAAGTATACCTTTAATCGAGGCACCTTAAGTAATTTAAAGGGAAACTTTTCCCCCCTGGGCCGATTTTCTCCCTATACTTTATGGAGTCTCCGATCCATATTTCCTGGTGTAGCAAACGGATCGACAGATTTAATATACCCTTCGGTGGAGTTTATAGAAATGTTTTTATATGATTTGTCCCTAATATCATTAACTTATAATTTGTATGCGATAAAGAAATCTTCTGGTATGCTTATTACGTTATAATATAACAATGTACAGGGTAATTCATTCATTCCTTAGCTCATTTTATGATAATATGCCCATCTATGTCCAACCATGCCCGAAAATGCAAGGGGGCGAAATGCCAGCGGTTTGAACATTTTCGGATTGGTGGTCGGAGGGTACTAGAGTAAAATTGCTAAGTTCGGAATTTTTTGATTGTTTTTTTTTTGACTGAAATGCAATTTTTTTTGGAAGCGAAATTACAGCTGGCTTTAATTCGTTTTTGTAAATTAACACAAAAAAAAATTTTTGCATTTCAGTCAAATAGTCCAAATAAAACTGGAACTTAGCAATTTTACTTTAGCATAACTAATTTTTGGCGTTTGGCGTCTTAACACGACCGCCTTTAACAATAAAATATATATTGGATATACAAATGAGTAATTTTACAATAGATGGATTGATATTAAATCTAAAAAAGTCGCACAAAATTAGGAAAAGTTGCATAATGCGATGAGTTTGAAAAGGCGCACATAAAATCGCAGGTTGCAAATTGCGACTTTAGTAGTGAAATGGTAACTCTGTCGTGTGGAAGAGATGCGGTGTGGTGGCGTGTATGTGTGTCGTGTTTTTCTCGATTGCCTACATATATATGTACACACTTTTTCACATACTTATTAATTTATTATTTTTCAAAAATGTTTTTCCTGATTATTTTTTTAGTTTATTAAAAAAAAAACAAAAATAAAACAAATGAGTATTTTGAATTTAACGCATATTTCTTTCTATATGTAGTTATTTTGTTTCTGTCTATTTGACATTCTTTAGATTTAACCTTTATCAATTGAAAACAGCCTAAGTAGGCAATGTGGCGTTGTGTATACTTGTATAAGTCAATTGCGAAAAACAGCTGATTAATGACGTTAAAGAGCAAAAGTATACACCTTTCGAACAGAATATGAACTTGTGGAAATGTAACGTGTGCAGGTGGTATCTTCTAAAAACACCTTTTATTTGTATGAAAAAAGAAATGTTGGAGTCCCTCCTATAAACAGCCTTTAATGGCGGGTTGAAAAATGACATTTATTATTCTTTAATATAAAGAGTAAACAAGTTAAAAACCACCCTGATTTGTGAATAATAGGGAAATTTATATCACTTGGAATTTCCAGTATTCTCTAAGCGATTCGATTAATTGAATTTTCCCGTTAGAATTTTGACATTTTTTTGTGTGACTTGTTTATCACTTCAAGAAATAATTTGTTAAATCATAAATTTATTTTATTACAGCATATTTTTTTTCGTAAGAATACAAATAAATTTTAAATTTAAAGATTTACGTTCGGAAATATATTGCTATATCTACTGAAATTAACAGCCGAAATTCAATTTAAATAATGAAAAGAGGGAAATTTTCGAAAAATGAGGATTTATAAATAAATACTTATATAAGTATATCGCAATCAATTTCGTGGACAATTTTATTCGCGATTTGGAGTCCACATTGCTAGAGTAAAAGTGTAGATCACAATAACTGAGGCCTCTAAACTTGATATCGTGTCCTGAACATTAAAATTAAGTAATATTGGCCGTGTTCGATTAGCAAATTCGCTTAGGAGATCGCTAACGCCATTACTTCACACCATTGCACAAGAATATAAACATGATTTTGTTTACAGAAAACTGTTGACAATTTGCGTTTTTTTCAAATTAAAATTTTTGGGTAGAAATTTATTCATGAATAATCTTAAACGAGCTGGGTTATATTAGTCGCTTAAAGTATTTCTTAAATAACTTATTTTCTAGAAATTATACATTTTCAAATTAAATGCTTAGCGCCAATTAGTTCCTGTATACAAAGAAATTTTTAAAAATTCTCGTAAACTTTTAAAGTTATCGCCTTATTGACTACTTACTTGTTTTATAAGTGAGTTCCATACGAACACAACTATTAATTCGATACGTACTTCTTTGCCTCAACATTTTATTAAGAAACATTCATTATTATCACATTCTTTAGCTCTTGAATTGTTTTAGTCTTATGGATGTACACTTTTTCTTTTAAATATCCCCAAAGAAAGAAGTCCAACGGTGTCAAATCACATGATCGTGGCGGCCAATTATCTTTATCACAACGTGAGATAACACGGTCATTGCATTTCTCGCTCAAAAGAGCTATTATTTCGTTGGGTCTGTGGCAAGTGGCATTATCATGCTGGAACCACATTTCGTCCAGGTCCATATCCTCAATTCCTGGTCACAAGAAGCCCAAGAACGTCATTCGCGGTAACTACTTGGGCTACATTATGTTTATGAAGAAAAACGGCTCGATGACGCCGCCAACCTATGAACCGCACTAAACAGTCACACTTTGTAGATGCATCGGGTAGTGGATTTTCATTTGCCCAAATGCGGAAATTCTGCTTCTTAGCGAATTCACTGTGGACACATTTAGTCTTCTATACTGACCAAAAAAAATTACGAAGTGAGTGATTTGAACGCAAATTTTTGTTGCTCAACTGTGCTCCTCTCCACCATGGTTGAATTTGTCACTGAAACAAAAAAATATCAAATTAAGTCGAGCCAGAAACTTGACGTTAAGGTGTGACTCACAATTATCGTCGTGCATAATGGTTGGACCACCCTTTCGGTCCAAGTTAGAAGTTAGCAGCATCCGTGCTTTGTCCAAAAAATTTACCTCAGCCAAATCGCTAGCTTTAGATAGACAGAAGACGAACAGACATATAACGTTAAATTGCATCAACTGATGATCAACATCTTCAACACACTTAAAGGTGGATCTAGCTTAAATATTTTTGGTTGTTACATATTCCGTACTCTAAAATAATGAAGCTTTTTTGCATTTACATAAAAAAACCGGAAACCACGACAGCTAAATACAGCGTAAACCGATATGTCGGGTTTAAGAAACGGGGCTTAAACATAAAACCCAGAATGTCGGTTTTCGGTTGTGGTTTTTGGACACTTTATTTTCCCGTTACCACAACTAGCAGTGTCAGTTTTCGATAATTTTAAGATAATATGTGACAGCGCATAGATAAAGGGACCTACGGGTAAAAAAATCAATTTCCACTTTTTTTTGATGTGGACAACATCTGAGCATCGAATGAGACCGATCCCATGCCCCAAAAGTGTTCCCTCTCAGAGATATGCACGTTTTATGAAAGTGATGGTACACCAAAGAAACACGTACTTAAATCTTTAAAATGGCTCTCCTGAACAAAACTGGTTTTTACCCATAGGTCCCTTTCTATTTTGCGCGTCACATATGCTGAAGGTATGACCAACTTCTCTTATGGCCGTACTGAATAACCATAAGTATTAAATATTTATTTTGCAATTTAAAATTTTAAATTTGAATCGGCTGTACAAAAAGAACTGATATTTTTTTTTTCAAATTTCTGGTTTTATTGGAAATGTTATACTTTGTCATTTAATAATGGAACACCATCCGGCAGGACATAGAGAATTTTACCGAAAAATCGTGTTTTCAGATGAAGCTCATTTAATCTCGGTCTATTAAGATGCCAATGCATCCACAACGGGGGACTATTTTGTGTGGATTTTGGGCTGGCGGCATCATTGGACCATATTTCTTAGAAAATGTGCAAGTAGCCGCCGTTTTCGTCAACGGCAAGCGTTTCCGCACCGTACTCAAGGAATTGTTGTTTCCAAAAATTCAAGATTATTACATGCATGCCACACAGCCAACGCAATCATCGATATTTTACGCACTGTTTTTGAAAATCGAATAATAAGCCGAAATTGTGATGTCACTTAGCCGTCTCGGAGCTGTGATTTGAGCCCTTTGTGTTATTTTCTGAGGAGCTATTAAGGATAAATGTTTCGTAAAGCATCTAGAGACAATTGAAGCGATGAAACAGGAAATTGAAGTTGTCATTGAAGAGATTCGGCCCGAAACAATCGAAAATGTACTGAAAAATTAGGTTGAACGGATAAGGTACTGCTGAGCCAGTTGTGCACGCAGAGAAAAGATATGGTTGCTATATGGTCACCGTAACAATAATATGTTCTCTACAATAAAAGCATTGTCGTCGCAACCATAGTATTGTTTTCTGAATTTTATTTTGACAACAGTATGATTGCGGAAATAATAATATTGTTGAAAGGTAACAATACTATTTTTGCTTAATTTAGAGATGAAAATATGGTTGGTAGGTAACCATGTAAATATTGTTGGTGCGACAAAAGTATTGTTGTTAAAGGTTTACGTTAAGAATAATATGATTACGGCAATCACACTGTATTGTTTAGACTATAAACAAAGCATAACAAGTTTTTAAAGACGATGCAGTGCACGGTTGTTGTCCATTATAAAAAACAAAAACAATCGGAAGTTAGTTCGAGGGATTTTTATTGTGTTTACTTTGTTCGGTGAAATACTCTACTACCGAGGATCATAATATGGTTGTGAAGATAATAGTATGATTGAGTGTGAATCATACTATTGTTGTGAGGATCATAGTATGGTTGTGGAGATCATAGTATGGTTGAGTGTGAATCATACTATGGTTGTGGGGATCATAGTAGTTATGTGTGAATCATACTATTGTTGTGAGGACCATAATATTGTTAGGGGGTCATAGTATGGTTGTGTGTGAATCATACTATTGTTGAGAGGATCATAATAGTATGCTCCTCTTCGAATATTGTCACCCCAACCACACTTTTTTTCTGCGTGTGGTAGCCATATGAATGATATTGTGTTCCATTGTTAAATGACAAAGTTCAACCATTCCAATAAAACCACAAATGTGAACAAATCATCAGTACTTTTTTACAGCCGATTCAAATTTAAAATGTTGAATCGTTCATTAGAAGAACCCCAGCACATTTTAATTATCAATTGTTTTGAATTCTTTTAATGAATTTAGTACCAGTCACTTTTTGTCAGATGGCTCGAGACTTTTTGTTGGCTGCGGCTTTAAACTTCTGTTTTTAAAGCTTCGACCAATTGATCAATGAAATTCAGAATTAAAACTGCCCACTCATAATTCTCAAATTGTCGTTACATTTGTCGGCGTGTAGCGAACGCGCGCCCGCTGTTGCTAAGCGGAAACTCAGCCAGTCGATACGGACATGCATTTAATTACGAAAATGTTTAAAATCGAAACGCATTGCCCGCCGCCGCACAGCTTACAAATTGTGAAACGCAGATAATCACGTTAACAATATTTAAGAATATAACAACCTGCATACGCTTAACAATGCAGGAAATTAATCATACATTGTGTTTTTTTTAAGTTTGAAAAAAACCGAACAACAGCAGCAACAACTGAAAAAAGCCAATCCTGTTAATTTGCATATGAAAATGAAATGCGTTTCTTTTTTTCATTTATTTATTTTTTTTATTCCGTTCAGTCTTAATACATCTCTCGGTAGAACAATAAATTATTCTTCTTATTCACTTTCGGTTCAGTTCGGAGCATGAATTGAATTGAAGGATGAATCATTTGAACCAAACGACGACCGCGACGAGACAACTACAAACGACGACGACAACAAGACAAAAGAAATGTCGTCGTAGTTTGTTGTTGCTGTTCGCTGCTCTTGTCATTGTTAATGAAAACAAGGATAATAAATATAGAAAAAAAAAATCATTTGACAAAATAAGATTCGTATAGAATTTCTTGACTTTAGCCAACAATGAATGGTTGCGAATGATAATGAATTTTTTTTTGCGATTGGGTTGGAAGACTGAAAAACCTCTTCTTTTTTTCTGCTGCTGGTAGGGGGGACTATCTTTTGTTTCACTTCTAGGAATTTTCTAGCTGTGCTCAAGGTCGTTGGGCAGCAGGAATAGGGTCATTTAAATAAACATTTCTGCAACAGACGAAACAGTAATAAATGTAATTTGAAAGCAAGGAAAAATCTGGCATTCCTCAAACGGCTCGTACGATTTCATGGAACTTTGAAATTAGCTGAAATATATTCTAGCATAATCCCATAAAATTAATACGAGGGAACCACATCGGTTCATAGAAGACGCTGTACATGCGCCAATGTTGTATAAGTATATCCTCATCATACTGGGATATTTCCACACTGAGAAAAATCGGTTAGTCATCGAACAAAAAGTCCGTTGAACAAGGAAATTTCCTTTTTTGAAAAAGTGATCTACTCCACATGTTGTCATTACTTTTGAAAGAGGAATTACTTTACGAGTAAGCGAACACATTATTGTCTGGCAGACGCCCGCATCGCCGTTAATGTGGGACGGCTCATCGGTACCATATACTCGTACATATATGTGCTGCCGACAAGGTCTCTATTTATTTAGCGATCTATACTTATATAAGAAAAATTGCTTGATTTTACATATGCGAAGTATTAAGTTGAAGAGTAAGGACACAAGCAACTCTCTGAAACAATTCCTACCATATTGACAGAATGTCCGACTGACGCTTTTTTTTAAACGAAAACAATTACTTTCGTTCATACACACACACGCGTATGTCGATGTTTTGAAAGTTTCTATTTATAAAGGGTGTCCTAAGAAGAGCGCAATTTTTAAATTTTAAATAAAACACAGATATTTAAGAAAAAGTCGTGAAACTTTATTATATCGTAAAGTAGACAGAATGAGGTTATGTATGGAACAATATATCGTGCAGATGGCCGCCGCGGCTTTGCTGGCATGCACGCGATCTTTTAATGAAATTTTCAATGACCGTTTTGCATGAATGCTGCGGTATTTCATTAATGCAGCGTCCAATTTCGTCTTTTAAGGCTTGAGTCGTCGTCGGCTTATTCGCGTAAACCATCGACTTCAAAAAACCCCAAAGAAAAAAATCTAATGGTGTTAAATCGCACAATCTAGACGCCCAATTTTGATCTCCAAAACGCGAAATAACACGACCGGGAAATGACTGATGCAGCAATTGAATTGTTTCTCTGGCTGTATGACATTTGGCGCCGTCTTGTTGGAACCACATGCCCTCCACATTCATTTCTTCAATTCTAGTCAAGAAAAAACTGGTTATCATTTCACGATACCAAACACCATTGACTGTTTGCGCTTGACCTGCCTCATTTTCATAAAAAAAGGTCCAATGATTCCTCCAGCCCAAAAACCACACCACACAGTGACACGTTGAGGATGCTTTTGCTTCTCGTGAATCACTCGAGGATTTTCCGCACCCCAAATGCGACAATTCTGCCTATTGACGAAGCCATCAAGATGAAAATGGGCCTCGTCACTGAAGATGATTTTATCGGCAAAATCAGCATTTTCATGTTGTCTCTCCAATACCCAATTAACGAACTCCCTTTCGTGTAGCGCTCCATTTTTACTAACCTCGTACCTTCTACTAACAACCAATAACAATTGTTCAAATGTCAAACAATGACACTTCGAATGTTGCCAGATTTAAAAATTGCGTTCTTCTTGGGACACCCTTTAGAACTGCGATGTTGCTGACACTACATTGAAGGCGGGCAACTTTTTTCGAGACCCTGTTAACCGACTGTCGGGTTTATTAAAAGTAAAATCCCGGCATTAACTGACATTTCAGTTTAAGCTTCTTGCCTATAAATGGAAATTATTTTCCGAGTCAGAACAAAAGTAAAAGTGCCTTTGAACAGCTCTAAATTTAACAGACTTTTTAAATAAGGTCATATTTGAATTTCTGTTTTTGGTACCCATAAAAGTAAAAAGCTACAGAAGCAAAGAATGTTGCCCATACTGCAACGCTGCAGGGCGTAGCCACCAGAGCTTCCTGGAAGAGTAAAAGAAATGGAAATCTAGTGACGTATACCGCAGATATTATCAGTGCATAGCGATTTCACTTTTCTATCCTATTGACACCTGATCATTCCGTTTATAAGTGACAGCATAAGTAGACCATTATCCTGTATTAGAGAAATCGTAACTACAAATTCAGACCGTAACACGTAAAAGAGTCAATAGACTTACAGGGTCGACTATATAATATCCTACGCCACTTTGAACTGCAGAAAATACAACGCTTCTGTACAGAATTTAATAGAGATCTTATTAAGAATCAGAAAAGTAACATTTACCGATTACAACAAAAAATCTTCTGCCAAAAGGAATTTCTAAATTTGAACTGGCTTTTTCTCCGTATACTAAATTTGAGCGAGATCAGATGTTAAATGAGGATTGTAGAGCGGTTGGATCTAAAATCGAGATTGTCCTTTGGATGGTGGGTCCATAGAAAACTTGAAGCAATATAGTACAATTTCATTGCGACTTTGAGATCATCAAATTGAAACGGACCTTTGTAAAAGGGGAAACTCGTATATGACGACGTAGGCCGTTGTTGTTTAATGTGGAAAACATTGACAAATTTTATTTCACCAGAGTTAATATTAAGTCGGTCATCACATACCATGCGCAAGGTCGAATAAAATTTGTGGTTTCTAGAGTGACAGAAACCCTAAAAGAAAGGAGCCTATTAGCAAACTTCAGTCGATAAAGTTGAATTTTACCATGGTGAAACTAAGAGCGGGTAGAATTTTAGGTGCAATTTTACTACAGTGAAACAATTATTCGCTCACACCATTCAATGCGAAATTTGTCCAGAATATGATTTAAATCGAGGCTTCAAGATTTAGAGTTACCACACTTATTTGTTCTATAAAAAATTAAACATGACACAGTCTGCTTTATAAAAACATATGTTTTTTGTTCTGTATACAAGAAAATAAACAAACAAGAAGAGGTCTCATCGGCGCATTCGTATTGGGAACATCTGCATGAGATGTGATAAGTAAAACTATTACTAAACTCGAACTGATAGTGCAAGTTCAAATAAAATTTGCACAATTGGCCAGTATATGATTTAAAAAGTGTAATCTAGAGTTACCGGTTAAGTCGTCGAAAAAAGATTGTATTCGAAAAAACGGGTCTATAAGATCATATTTCACCAAAGTTATTTATTGGTCGCTCGTAACGTGCTATGCAAAAATTGGTCAGATATGATGTAAGATATGGCTTCTAGAGCTTCTTGTTTTGTTAACGGAAAAGACCTTTGTATTTTAAAAGGACATGGCTCGATGTCGAACTATTTTAAAAGGGTTTGCCCTAGGCCCAATCCTGAACGATGTGCAAAGTTGCGTCGAAATGCCAGGCAAAGAAAAGGTATTTAACAATAGTGTAACCGCCAAATTTCGAAATAATAATGTGGTTGTTGAAACAGTATAAATATTGTAGAAAAATATCAAAATTGCCCATAAAGATTTTTATTTTGTTTTTGGAGTTTTATCTTAACAATAGCCGTGTTCTTTTAAGGTAATTTGCTTAGTTACCTGGTTAGTTTGCAATATGGTAATCTGGCAGCATTAAACAAAAGTCTTAGTAATATGGCAACATTGTTTCTCTTTGTTACATCAAAGAAAAACCAACAGCTGGAGGCTTGATTGGCGAACTCTTCAAAAACAGACAATAGAAATCTATAAATAGTAGTAAAACAACTCAATGAAATATAAAAAAATCAATTAATTGCTACACTTCTGCTTTGTAAAAATGTGTAACATTTATTTAAACTATCAGTTCGAGTTGATAAATAGTTTTACTTATCACATCTCATGCAGATGTGCCCCATACACATTCGCCGATGAGACCTCTTCTTCATTGTTTATTTTTTGCATACAAAACGAAAAACATATGTTTTATAAAGCAGGGTGTGTCATGTTTGGCTTTTTGTAGATAAAATAAGTGTAGTAACTCTTACTCGTTTCGTTGGCAAGGCTAACTCGCTAGCTAACCGAGTAAATTCTATACAAATGCTAGTTAAGTAACCTGAAAAAAAAAATAGCTAATATTATGATTGCGGTAATCATACTGTATGGTTGTAAGGACTATATATGTTTCCTGGCTTATTATGGCTTCCAAAACCATTCTATGATAATAATAAGAAGTTTTTATATGGTTGCCACAAGAATTGTAAAATATTGTTACCCCCCAGCCACATTATTTTTTCTGCGTGCAACGAAAGTTGGACGGACGGACACCGTTTAATGGATTCATATATATCAATGCTGAATCGATTGGTCTCATTCTTGTTGTTGTAGCGGCACATAGTGCCGGGTGACAGCCCGAAGAATTCCTACTTCGGGTCGATCCGGTGCATAGAACCGACTGTCAGGGGTTTGTCTATATCATTTTCTTTTACGTTGGTGTTACAAATATAATAGTACCCTTTACCGCAGTGTGGTGTAGGGTACAAAAGGCTATTTTGTGTAATATTTTCTTACGCTAGCCGGTGTCTACCCTTCGGAAGACACCATTGCCATTTTGAGGGGGTCGCCATGAAAGATAACCTCCTGCACATAAATAAAAATGTTTTTTATTTAAAAATATAAATCAATTCAAAAATTATAAAAATATCATATCGGTTAATGATTTTTTTTTATATCTACTTGCGCCGTATCTTGGTGTCGGTCGTTGCCTGGCGTTGTTTGTTGTGGCTCTTTGGTGCGGTACGATGTTCCGTTGTAAGCCGTAAACAATTACGACGGGCGGGTGAAGTGGAGGTCTACAACTGCTCAGTGTGCGAAATGTCGGCAACATCGACAACAACAGCAGCAGCAGCAGCATGCTTTTGTTCCCACAGAAAATGGCAACAACAGCAACTGAACTGAAAATATTCATATTTGTGTAAAAATATCTGATTGTCTGAGTATGAATATTTATAAAAGAAAAAAAAAGAGAAGGAGAAGACTTCACCATCCGCATCATCAACAGCGAATTAATTTTGCTCAGAAAAAATGGCAAATCATTTCTTTTTTTGAATTCTTTTATTAGCGCTTTGATACGGGGGGATGCATAGACGTACTTGTAGGTATTAGGATGTACTGAGTGAAAGGACTTAAGTAATGTTTTTTGTAGAGCAGATGGTACCCAGACCATCCAACAGAATCTTTTGGCTGCAAAAGGTTTGAACAAATTGTCTCATCGTGTACACTCCTATTTTTATCTACAGGAGCTTATAAACACGTATAACTCTTGTACATAATAACGTTTTTTTAAATGATTTATTTTTATGTGTTAAATACATTTTATGGAAATTTAACGTGACCATGTTTGAAATATGACATCAGACAAATGACGACCATTTTGCTCGATACAGGCATTGACTGTTTTTAGCGCCAAGCTGCTGCACAGCTGCCAAGCTGTTGCACAGCTGCCAAGCTGTTGCACAACTTCCACGTTCTCTTCAGTACGAATATTTCGATGAGCACCTCTTTCTGGACGTTCGGCAACAGAACCCAGTTCCTCAAAACGGCGAACTAAACTCGTTATCATGGAAGATGTTGGCGCTGATCTTACTTTAAAAAAAACGGCGATAATTTCGCTGCGTCAGAACAATTGATTGCTGAGAAGAATAATACAAGTCGATAATTTTAATGCATTGTTGTGGATTGTACGTATTCAATTTGAATTTCCAAGAGTTCAATTATAATCTGCAAAAAGAAAATATAAATTATGTTAAAAAATAAAAAAGTTATTTGTGTTTCACATCAGCTGATCTTATTTAAGCCACCCTGTACAATTGTTTGTTTAAGACTGATGTTTGACTTTTAAGTAGAATTTTTTGGCATCATTTCGATTACTGTACATTTAAATCTTTTCACTTTTCTTAATTTTCATTTATCGCTTCTTATTATTTGGAATGAGCTCAGCTAAAGCCTTACAAGTGCCAAAAGGCACATGGTCTTACACCTAATCAAAAACAAGTTAAACTTGAAAGAGCAAAGACGTGTTTACTCTTGCCCGAACGTGCCGAATTTAAAAACATTGTGTTTTCTGACAAAATAGTTTTTCCTATTGAGTCTCATAAAAAAATCGGACTTACTTCACTAAACGCAATGACGAAAATTTAAGCAATCCCACGACAGCCGGTTCTATGGACCGGGTGGACCCGAAAAGCAATTCTTCGGCCAAGGGCTGTCATCCCGGTACACAGTTGCCGCTAAAACAACAACAACGACGAAAATTTGAGCCTACGAATGGCCACTCGAAGTAATTTTTTCAGTTTCATTTATTGATATTCAAAAAGTTACCGAGCCTTTAGGCCTTATATAGTTACAAAATAACTTCAGATTTGTTTAAAATATACAAAAAACTTAAAGTAAGATTAAACAATTTATTATAAATAAGCATTAAGTTAGGTATACGTTTAAATAAAAAAATAAAAAATTACGCAAAAAAAGGTATTAATGAAAGACTACTAGATAAGTTTCGTAGTGTAACAGCAGCATGAAAGTGAAGCACACTAGGACTACTAGCCAATACTATTGTTTCAAATCAAATTAAAGACAAAGAAATACCCATTTTTTTAATTATTTACAAATAATTATGTTTCACATGTTGAAATATTATTTTATTATAAGTATGGCAGGAGTAATTAAATGATCTGAGCGAGACAGACAAACTATTAAAAATGCGAGCAACTCTCACGTGAAATGATCGACCTAAATCAGAAATCAATCGGGGAATTATAAGCTGTGGATTTCTTCTGGACCTTCCAAACTGAAAAAACTCAACTACAAAGAAAAATAATTTTCCATTCCAAAAATTTTTATGGGCAGCTGTGACGTTGTTCAAATGATTTAATCGAGCCTGGTATTGTATCAATGCGCAACACTAGCGGAAACATGCTTTTGTAAGCAGATTTTGGTCGTAGACTTTGGATGTACCACCAAGACTCGGCACCGTCCCATAAGGCTCACGTGGACAGAGAATGGGTAAAAAAAAACATTTTGGAGATACGAGGCCTGCTATATAGTATATTTCTGGCCTAATAATGAAAATGCGACTATTTATCATCAAAAATGGTTTTATAGTTTTTCAAAGTATTCTCCAGCTTGATTTGTACACTTTTGCATGCGCTCAAACCAATTGTCGAAGCACTTTTTCCACTTCGATTGAGACACCCCCAAAACATGGTTTTTGAACGCTTCAACAGCATCTTCTGGCGACGAAAATCGTTGACCACGCATTTTTTTCTTGATACTAGGGAATAAAAAGAAGTCATTGGGTGCCAAGTTACAGGGCTGTACCGCGGATGACCCATCAATTCGACGTTTTGGCCAGTCAAAATGGCGCTGGTTTGAGCCGATGTATGAGAGCTCGCATTGTCATGGTACACAATGATTCGTCTTCTCTTGTTCGTTTTTCGAATTTCTCCGAAGACTTCGGGCAAACAAGTTGTGGTGTACCACTCAGAATTGACCGTCTTACGTTGCTCAAGCGGAACAGACGCCACATGACCAGTTTTGCCGAAGAAACAGGCGACAATTTGCTTCGAAGTGCTTCTTCCACGAACAACTTTCGTTGGATATGGCTCGTCTTCAAAGAACCACACGGTCGATTGCTGTTTTGTTTCGGGCTCATACGCATAGATCCATGATTCGTCACCTGTGACGATCTCATAAACGTCTTTTGAAGCACCGCTATCTTTTTTTTCAAAATTTTTTTGCACCAATCGACACGAGCCTTTTTTTGAGCGATTGTCAAATTGTGCGGGATCCAACGAGAACAAACCTTTTTTATGGCCAAGAGTTCATGCAATATCGAATGTATGCTGGTGGAAGAAATGTCCAAGGATGCCTCTATCTCACGGTATGTCACATGACTATCTTGCATAATCATTCCACGTACGACATCAATGTTCTGTGGCATAACGGCCGTTTTTGGACGGCCTTCACGAACTTTGTCTTTGAGCGAGCGTCCGCCACAATTGAATTCATTAAACCAGTTTTTCACAGTGCTATAGGATGGTGCTTCATCGCCATACAAAGATTTAAGTTCATCGATGCACTCTTGTCGCGCGAAAATGTTCACGAGTTAATTCCATTTTTTTGCCAAATTGATTTTTTCAAGGTACTGTAAACAACACAAATGATGGTCGTACGTGAAAACGTTCTGAGTAGGTTTGTGCAAAAAAAATGACAAACTTTCCAATGGAAATGTCGGATGGCGCTAGGCAACACTTAGTGTTATACTATTATAGTATATAGCAACCCTCGTATGCAGTATGGATGCGCTGAAGAAAGCCATTGTACGAAAGTGGATCAAAATACCGCAAGATCATATTCGTGCAGCATGCAACTCGTTTTTTAAGCGTTTGAAGGCCATAGTCAAGTAAAAAGGTTGCCACATCGAGCTAAAGTAAATGGATTCTGAAATTTTAAATATGTCCAGCATACTTCACTTTTTAACCTTCCAATTTCCTATTTCTCTCATGCAGCTTTTGTGACTTAAACCTACAGCGTTGCGTTATGGGCAGTGTTTTTGGCTGTTGTAGCTCTTGTGACACCCATCGTCGCACTATGGGTATCGTGAATTGGTGTTCGATATCCCACTTTTTCTTTAAAACGTCTTTTTTTCTTGGTCTGTTTTTTTTCTAATGACATCGCTTGAGCTGCCCCTATTCTGATTTGCAATTCCAAATAATATTTTTTCGGTACACCCTATTATGTATGTAAACATGTCATGTGCCTGTTTTGTGTGTGTTTCTTTGTATATTTTTCGTATCGTTTTCTTTTATAAATTAAACTCGTAAAAAGTCTCAACGAAATAAACAAATCAACCACAATTGAAAACGAAGTGGCAGCACACTCTGCTCAACTCGCGTAATGTCTCGTGAGTGATGCCCAGCGGTGTGATATAAAAAGTTTGTCATCTCATTTGTAACATCTTAAAGAAATTGAATAATATTAATTTATTATTTCCCTTAACTTCCCTATAAGGGAGAAAAGGGAACTTTTTCCAAATCATTTGCTCAATTATTTGAACCCTCTGTTTAATGGTTTTTATACCCTACAGCCACACACTCGAGCAAAGTATCATAACTAAGTGGTGCTTTTTGTTGTTACACCTATTACAAAAAAAATATAACGATCGACTTTATTATCAGTTTTTATTTAGCGATGAAAATTGGAACTAAAAGTCTTCTCGTCTAGCACAAATTCAGATTGAGTTCCAACTAATTTTTTCTCTATGTGTATTGGTCGCTTTATTTTATCATAGAGCCTTCTTTTTTGGGACGCACTTTTTTATATGTTCAATATTCAGGCGATGTCCCCTGTACATGCAGTGCTTTGCGCTTAAATTGTCACATGTTCATGCTGAATATTAAACGTTTCTTAGGATTGTGGGATACGTTTTTGAGAAAAAAACAAATGGACCTGTTTGGAACCTTAATTTTTTTTTTGGAGATATTAAGTGCATATCTAATAATGGTCTCCATTTAAAATACCATTCGATGACAAATAGTTAAGATATGCAAATACTCTTAAAATTGTATTTTTTTTGTCAGTGTAATTTTGATCCCCTAAAGGAAAACTTTTCCCGCTCTAAGAGGATTTTGCCCATTTTCAAACCCAAACAGGTTATTACTATAAAAAATCATTGTTTAAAGATTCACGATCGTACCTCAAATGCTTTGACCGCAATCTTCTTTCCATGGCCAGACCTCTAAGAATTTTCCGACGTTGATATAGTATTTCAAGCAATATTTCGAAGTGTTGCAAACGGAATGACAAACTTAGTCTATACGAGTACTTCATCCCAAAATGGTGGGTTAAAACATCGAGAAAAAGTAATTATATTCTTAGATGTTCTAATCGGAATCACATGCGTTATAGCTGTCGTGCCCTCTAACCATCTTACCACGGCGTCCCGGTGTCGTATACGTGATTTGCATATGCCCATATTAATATTGCGTATACGTATATTTTATCTACTTGATTTATACATACTCGTATGTGTGATGCTATTAATATTGAGCATACGTTTAATGTATAGGCGATGGCGTATACGTGATTTAAATGTGTTCATATTGCGTATACGTATATTTTATAAGCGATGGCGTGTAAGTGATATGAATGAATTTATCTATATGACGTAGCAAGTACAATGTAATAAAATAAAAATTTAAATATGTTTGACGGCTCTTCAACATAATCGGCCAAGATCTCAAGATTTTTTGTAACAACATTATTTTTCCTTTACAAAAGGCTAAAGCTGTACGGGGAAAACAGAAAAATAGGGCAGAGCTTTAGTCGCTCTTTACCGAATTCTTCTAGTTTTTTAAACTAAAATAAAGCTAAATCTTGATATAGAAAATGGCAGGTACTACTTAGTAGAGACATAAATACTGTTGCACACGTTTTATGCTATAAAATAAAAAGTACTGAATGTTTTTGGACCAAATATTTTTTAATATATTTATTGATGCATATTGTATCCAAAAAGAATCTACTTATTCGAAATGTCTGCCTTTTGCCTTTACTCATGCCTTAAGTCGCACTGGCCAATCGTCAATAGCTGCACGAACCTCGTTCATTGGAAAATTGGCAACAGCTCGAACCAAAGCAGTCTTAAGAGATCCAATGTTGGGGTATCTTTTGTGACAAACCTTGTCCTCTAAAACCGTCTACAATTTTTAATCCAATGGGTTCAAATCTGGACTGCCTGAGGGCCATTCTTTAGAGGAAATGAACGCTGGAAAATTGTTTTGAAGACAGGCCTGGGACGTTTTAGCCTTATGGGCCGGCGCAGAATCCTGCTTGTTAAGAGGCTTCACAACAGCTTCCAAAACGGTTTCTTGGTAAACTTTGGCTGATGTTTTGACTCCTTGTTCGCAGAAATGCAGGTCAGTGACCCCATCATAAGAGACACCCCACCAAACCATGACTGAAGCTGGGTGATGAACCTTTTCCCCCTTGGGATCAGTTCAGATGCTTGCTTAGATGACCTCGCTCTCTATCATTTTGCTTGTTAAATTTTTCCTGAACGGTAAAAATTTGTTCATCGGTGAACAAAATTTTTCTGTGCAAGTTATCAGCGTGCTTCACCAAAAGACGTTTGCATTTTTCGATCCTATTTTTTTTTAAATCTGCAGTCAATAAATGTCCTGTACGTCGTTTGAAAGCCCCAAGTCCCACCTCTTTTTTAATGATTCGACTCATAGACTTTTGCGTGATATTCACCTCATTTCGGAGCGGATTTCTGTGAATTCTTGATGTAACGCCTTTGATGACATGCTGTGTTCGAACAGAGCGTGGGCGGCCCGACCGGTGTCGGTCTTTTACATCTCCTGTCTCCTCAAACAGTTTTATGCATCGGTAGACGAACAAGCGGCTAATCCCTAGTGGCTGGAGCGTTTTGAAAATATCGTTTTTTTTCATTTCACACTTGAAAAGCGCTATTACAGCGATACGTTTCTCATTATCTGACCACTCCATGATGAAAGTTGAAACAGTTTTAAAATCCCGTTACAGACTAACGCTGACGAGGTTAGCTTTCAAACCCACATGACATTAACGGGGTATGTTCAGTTCTACTATTCAAATGGGTGTGTTCAATGTTGTAACAGTATTTATGTCCCTACTAAGTTGTTAAATCTTGGTGTAAAAATGGCTGGTACTAGTTAGAACCCTACTACACGCAGAAATAAAGTATGGTTGTGGTGACAATATACGAAGAGGATAATACTATTGTTGTGGTACAACAGTATTATGATCCACATATCATAATAGTATGATCAAATACAAAGATACTATGATCCTCACAACCATACTTTGATCCTCACAACAATAGTATGATTCACACATAATCATATTATGATCCCCACAATCATAGTATGATTCTCACACAACCATACTATGATCTCCACAACCATATTATGATCGTCACAACCATGGTATGTTTCTCATACAACCATAGTATGATCCTCACAACCATAGTATGATTCACTCGTAACCATGTTATGATTTCTACAACCATAGTAAGATCACACACAAATATGCTATGATCCCCAATATTATTTATTACAATTGGATGAAGTTGTCCACAATAGATTTGAATTGTGAAAATTATTTAAAAATACATTATATTCAAAATTATAGAAGTGATTTATTTAACAGTAGAAATAAACAGTTTAAAAAACGTAAGCCTTTTTAATAAAAATATTTGAGTTAAACAAAGCAAAAGCAGTTTGTTTGAAAATTTTTAATTTCCATATAAAAAGTAATACTATTGCATTAAATTTGTAACAATAACATTGTTCTAAAAAACATTTTTAAATGAGGAAGAATTACAATTATACAGTATGATTGCCGTAATCATATTATTGGTAACATAAAACCCAAAAAATAATAATTTTGTCGCACCAACCAAATTTATATTGTAACTACAACCATATTTTCATTATTAAATTTGGCAATAATACTATTGTTACATTTCAACAATATTAATTTTGCGGCAATCATACTATTGTCAAAATTAAATTCAGTAAACAATACAATGGTTGCGACGAACATAATTTTATTGCGGAGAACATATTATTATTGCCGTGACCATATAGTAACCATGTTTTTTCTCTGTGTGTACATTTGCAGTTTAAGACTATACACAGAGAAAAAATAGGTTGAAAATCGTCTGGAACTACCAAAATTCCGTTGCAAAAGAAGAATTTCCCTTGCAATCATAAAATGTCTGTTATCGTAATGGATATTGTGTTCTTCTCATTATGATAAATATGATTATCGTATTAATTACACCACAAAAAGATCGGTCATACTTAAGCAACTTGGACACTTTTATTTTCGATTAAACTACTTTTATTTTGACTTTTTCCTGTAGAAGATTTTTGCAACTTTACATATTTAAACTCTACGGCGAAGGATGGGTGGTATACGAAATTTGTAATTCCTTTTGTAACACCGTGAAATATTGTGCGGAGACCCTTAAAAGTAGAAGATACATTATTAAACGTCGTGAAATGTTAAGAGGATTTTCATATTTTGCATTCTTATGTCATAGTTTGTTGAGTTTTGTAAATGGAACAATCAGGTGAAAAAAAGTTTTCCTTTCTCGGCTAAAGGAACCTAGGAAAAATGTACGCTTTTTTTAAGTATTTTCTTAAGAAATCGAAATTTTTTGTGCTAATAGTTGGATTGCACTAAATGCTTCCAAATAGGGCATAACTGCTGAAATTCTTGGCTAATGTGGCCCAAAAAAATCGATGGCACAATATCGACAAATTGTTGTCCTTACAAATCGGCCCACCCTATTATACAAGGCTTCTAAAGCTAAAGATATTAAATCGGTTAAACATTTTCGTGGTTAATCTTAATCTGAACGGATTGCGTTCAATTCAATAACGACTGTTTAAAAAAATATACTTATGCCGACATTCATAAAGATCGAACACCAGTTAAGACCTGTGGTTTGATTACATGCTTTAAATCGAATCAGCTCCCGATTCCGAGTCCATCGGAACATTTGTAGGTGGGTCTAGCTCAAACATTTTTGGTAGTTACAAACATTTGTCCTGTAACTAACCTATAATACCCTGGAACACAGAGTGTAGCAGGATATAAATATTTCTTCAGCTGACAGCAAAAAGTCAAACGCAAAAGTCCATGATTCGATTAAAATCGGAAACAAAAGTCGATCAAGACTTTTTTAATTTTCTTAACAAAACTCGATTAGTTGACTAATCGATAACTGATTTTTAGAATTCTAGTGGCAACCAATAGTTTTGCAAACATTTTGATGTTGTAACCAAAGATGATAATTTTTACAAGACGGGCTATTTGAGCTTTATCGAGAAATCGATAAAACAGAGATGAGTTAAAATCATTTTGGGAATACTGTTTTTTTTCTGTTTAAAGTGTGCGAATTTAGTGTTTTCTGTGTTTCAATTTTGACTTTTTAGCGTTCTAGTGGTTGAGTACAAACGAATGTGGAAAAATAACCACCGAGAATTTGTGCGTTACTGAAGTGTGTTTTTCTACATTATTGTAAAGAAGAAGCATATCAACTATCTTGTACAATTTATAGTCTTTGGATGTAACCAGTTGTTGGTTAAGGATTTTTTTTTAAAATTTAATTTTTTTGCTTTGGATATTCGTTATTGAAATTAAGTAATTCGATTATTACTGACTTTAGGCGAATCGTCTATTCAAATATTTTTCAGTGAAAATCTTTCTTTAAATTTTCAATTTTTTCTCGAAATTACCCTCCCTATATTTCAGAGGACTTCCAGTGTGTAAGCTAAAAATGTTTGCCTCTGTTGGATTTTTTTTTTAAATTTTTTCGTATGTGGATTTTTAGATGCAAAAATACTTTTCTGGAGGTTTGGACACTTCGTAGGATCCACCGATACTTCAGTTACAATTATTGCAATTTGAAGACACCATCTAGCATTCGGCTGTACGGATGAAATACTCCTAGTGCATGAAACCTCAATCATTCGTTTGTGGCAACGAATCTGTTCTCTAAGTATTAAACCGCCCTCTGTTCACTATGCGTTGAGGTAGGGTAACTTGAATTCTGTCCAGCCCATTTTACTGGCGCTTTTACTCGTCTTTACTACAGCTGCCGCTGCGGCTGTTGCTGCTGTGGATGCCCGACGTATGACTACCGTACACATTCGTTCAACGTATGTGCGACGTACATACGTATTACATTTAAACGTATTTACGGTTTTGACGGGTTCAATGCCACTTAAAAAAATAAATATACAAAAACAACAACATGGTCAGTCGCAGCAACAACAGCGCTCGCTTCGTATCTGAATGTAGACGTTTCTTTTTTGCGTGTTTTTTTTCTTGAGCGTGTCTATGTGTACTAAGTCGTCTCCATCGCAGTTGATTATTATTCATTTATTGTGATCATATGTGAGAAGAGTTCTTTGGCTGATTTGTATTCGGATCGTCATTGTATAGCGAGGGTGGAGGAGGTTTTTTTTCAAAAGATCTGATCCATTGCTTAGGCCGAAATTTGCAAGTACAAGCGAAAAAGGAACGTTCGAATCTTCTTTGAGAACACTGGAACAGAAGTAAAAATCAAACATATTTCTGCAATATACTATTAAGGAACAATAAACGTGGAAATTTCTCTCAGTGACCAGAGTATGATCTACTGGGCCGTAGAACCTACGGTTTGACGCCGGTTCCGCACATCTTATGCATTTAATAGTGAGGCTTGAAGCTTCTACATGGCTTAGAGTTTAATCTGTGACTCGCATAGTCGCCGACATTTACTCTACGCCGCTTTAGAATGTTTGATGTTCTTACCCAGATTTGAACCTAGGTTTCCTTGGGTTATAACCACCAATAATTGGTTGCAGCAATTATTTTCTGCTAAACTATTGGTTACCACAACCACCAGCTGTGACAATGAACTATTTTTGCGCATTTCATTATTATGATCGATACAACCAAAAGGTATGCCCAATGCGTCCATTATATATGTCGAACTGAATATTGATTACGATTGAAAACATTCGTTTATGGCAACGGAAGTTCTTCTTTTGCAACGGAATTTTTATAGTCTTTCTGTGTGTGATGCTGTGGCTGAAGAGCCAAACTTCACGATGTCTGCTAAGACTTCGTCATGTGCTTGCTAAAGATCTAAAAGAAAGAAGATTTAAAATCAAAAGACTACCAAATTCCTAGAATGTTCACTGCTTGCATTCTGTAGCTCTAACACACATAGAATAGATTTGTGACCACCGAATTTTTTGGCAACCGAATTATAGTGGGTGCTGGTACTCCACTTATTTCTTCAGTGCGACAGAATGTTGGTTTGGTAACGCCACTTGTTAAATAAATTTTCTTAAGCAAATAAATTCTCTTTCTGTCCGCTTGACATTTCGACGATGATATTTAAGTTGTCTTTTCGATAAAATCCTTTTCATTCTAAAGGGTGGTTACATTTTAAGGGCCGATGTTGATTTTGAAAAAAACAAATGATTTAAGAAAATATTGTCATTTCTTTTTATTATGAAAATATTGATATGGTTCAATTATGTATGGAACATAATATCGGCCAAATGGCCGCCGCGGCGGCACACCTCCATCCGTTGGTTCAAATTTTCGATGACGCTGAGTCATAATTAAGGTTCTATGCCGTTAATGTGCCGAATAATCTCATCCTTTAGCTATTGAATTGTTGCTGGCTTAAAGAAAGAAGTCAAACGGTGTCAAATCACATGATCTTGGCGGCCAACTAACATCGCCACGACGTGAGAAAACACGGCCACTGAGTTTGTCGGGTAAAAGAGCTACTGTTTCGTTAGCTGTATGGCAAGTGGCACCGTCCTGTTGAAACCACATATCGTCCACATCCATATCTTCCAATTCGGGTCATAAAAAGTTCGTTATCATCTCACGCTAGCGAAAACCATTCACAGGAACTGCCTGACCACCCTCATTTTGAAACAAATACGGCCCGATGATGCCGCCAGCCCATAAACCGCACCAAACAGTCACTCTTTGTGGGTGCATTGTTTTTTCGACAATCACTCTTGGATTACCATTCGCCCAAATGCGGCAATTCTGCTTATTGACGAATCCACTGAGGTGAAAATGTGCCTCATCACTGAAGATGATTTTCTTCGAAAATTGATTTTCATTTTCATAATAAGCCTGCTCGCTTGTGTATCTTTCCATGGTTCGAATAGAGTTAGTCTGAAATTGAGAAATATTAAATAAAATGCATAAAAAAATTGACGTTTAGGTGTGGTTCACATTCAACATCGGCCCTTAAAATTTAACCACCCTTATTTAAGTTAAAATTATAACCTAAAAGTTCCGTCCAAATATTTTAAATTTGTTGAGCTATTTTTAAACTAATTGTTGGTGTAAGCAATACAAGATGCTTCAAGAAAATTTTAGTTTTTTGGTTATTTGAACGAATTTTTTTGTTGTTGTTGCGACTTTTTCGGTTCCAACAAACACATCGATTTCAAAATATCTGTTACCACAAGGGGCGGTATAACCTACTTCTACTAATCTATCTATATAGTACACACTGAGAAAAAATTAGTTAAAAATTGATGGGAACTACAATAATTGGATTGCAAAAGAGGAATATTGGTTGCAATCACCAAATTTGTTTACCACACAATGATAAAATACCACACAATGAAAAAAATGATCATCTTACTGTACTCACAACTTATTGATTAATCGTGCCAATGAAACGCAAAAAGAGAATTCAGTTATCAGAACTGTTGGTTGTGGCAACCAATAGTATTGGAAAAATGTTGTTGTCGTAACCGAATATTAGAAATGATAACAAAAACGTTATCATAACCAAAAACGAGTTGTTTAATAATATACTATTTATATATTTTATTTAAAAATATATATATTAAAAATATATATTTCGATTATCTCTGACTTTAAGCCAATCGATTGAACTGAGTTTTTTCCGCTAAAAGTCATCCATCAACTTTTTACTTTTCCCCGTCATCACCCTGCATATAAGTACTTCAAGCTCTTCATGTGTTTTGCCTCTGACTAAAATTTTCTTTTCGCTGAACAAGTGTTTTATGTGTTTTTTTAGAGTCAGAAAATATTATTTTGAAGGTTCGGATAAATGGTATGTTTCACCGAAAATACAGTTCCAATAACTGAAAATTACAGAGCACCAACTAACATTCGGTTGTACTGATATTATACTTGAGGTACATGTAACCTCAATCATTCGGTTGGCAAACAATTCGGTTGTGGCAACGTATCTGTTCTCTGTGTGCAATATATTAATTTTCATCGTTCCAATGTGGAGTGTTTGGTAAGTGCAACAGAAAGTGTTTTCGGTCAAAAGAATTGTTGTAGTTTGGACCGAATTGACTTTTTTCTATGTGTGGTAACGAATCTTCAGCCCAATTTTGGGTACGGACAAACCAATTTTGAGTAGGGAAGGTCTTTCAGTCTAGTGGGGCAACTCATTGCGAACGGGCCAAAATATCACAGGTGAAGTCGTGCTGTACCCCTTCCAGACAGAAATACATCTTAGAAAGTCCTACACACAAAGAACAGATTCGTTGGCACAAACGAATTTTTTACCAACCGGATGAACCAAATGTTAGTTGGTGCTCAGTTATTTAGTTAAGTGTCCAAACCTTAAGAGGAGAATATTTGAATCTAAAAATTATACACCACTTTTCCAACGAAAAAAATTTAAATTTTAGTTAGAACAAAAAAATGTTTGCTTAAACAAAAGTACTTATACTTGAAGTACTCATAGGGAGGGTTCTGAATAGGACAAAGTGGAAAAGATGATGGATGATTTTACATAACTGGTTTAAAGTCAGTAGTAATCGAATTATTTTATTATTAAAAAAATAACATTAAACAATCTTTTGACCGATTAGTAAGTTGTGAGTACAGAATGATGTTCGTATTCATCATATTGTGGTATTACGAACCGAATATCCATCACATTAATCAACATTTGGTGATTGCAACTAAAATTGCTCTTTGCCGAATAATGATATCCAACCGTTTTCTGAGTGCAGGTAATTTCTATGTGATAAAGATGATGGTGACAATTATTTTTGGGGCTGACAAAAGTGCAGTTTATCGGTATCGAAAAATATTTTAATGTTTTGACTGAAAAATATTTTAATGTTTTGACTGTGAGAGCTCTTTAAAAATTACCCTCTATGAACAATGAGACTCCACATGTTAGGCCATTGTGTCACTTTTAATTAAGTCATACGGGCAAGTGACTTTAGGCCACAAATTCCATTAGGACCCCGGTTTTATAATGTCCTTAGACATTAATCATTATCCTTAGTCGTTATGAAATGCCACCAGTATTACCGCACCAGCAAAGTCTAGACGTCCCTAATAACTTGCTTTACCCCACCTCCCTTGAGTTCCCATTTAGCAATCAAAGCTAGCAACCACCAGAGGTTGTCTACAATAATCCGAATTGTCTTTGTTATATTTCAGCTATGGCTATAAAATAGTTTATAAAACTTGAAATGCCAATAAAAACATTTGAATCATAGAAAGACACCAACCTAGCGTGCATCTTGCCCACCTCGTGGAGTGGAATAGCAGACCGCATTAGATCCTTTGTGTCTGGCGGGCGCCATCTGGCGTTGGTGGATAAACCGACCGCAGTACTCTTTACCGCTTTGGGTGGAAGGAGATGAAGGGCGTGGGAATTCAACAACCTCTGGCTTTGCGGCAATGCATCGCGTATTGCACTGCAGCTCGATGAGTTGCTTTGCAAGAACAAAGCAGCTCATCATTCCACCGGCGATGTTTTGTTGTCTGGACGCGGAAAACAAACAAAGAAAACTTTACAAAAGTCGTCGGTGATGTTGTTGTTGGTGGCTGGTGTTGATTTTCTCAAATTAACACCACACACCAGGAAGGAATTTCAATATACTTGAAATATCCAAAAAATAAAGCAACTCATTCCATCCCTCTTCCCATACAGACCTCCAACAACAAGCACAACAGCATAAAACTTAAAAACATTGTTGTGTCTGGTGGGTTCTTTGTGTCTGTCCACTCCGATGGCAAACGTTGATTTGTTTGTCTGTCTCTCCGTCTGTCCCTCTTTCAGGCTGCAGCAGCCACACCACAGCATAGTAGTGGCCCATCACATAAAGGAACGCCGCATTTTGTAGTAAATGAATGCTTCACAGAAGTTATGAGTCTAGTCACATGGACGCCATCATTAATGACCTTAACAGTGAGTCAGGAGCTGCTCAGCAGCAGCTGGAGTTGGAGTGAAGCGGCTGCGGGTCAGACCAGTCAGTCAAACCAAATTGCGTTTCTCATTTTCCTGACGCCTCCATCTTTTCCTTTCCCTACCACTTGTTCTCGCACGCACATTTCCATCATGTGTCATAAAAAAAACCTTTTTGTTTTGTTTTGGTTGTCTGGAATTTCATTAACAAAAAATTAGGAGCGAAGCAAATAAAGAATGAAAATGCCCACGCAGAAAAGGAATATTTTCCCTTGTTTGCGCAATTTGCCATAAAAGCAAAACTCAATGTTCGTCGCCGACAGGCAATACTGCTGGGGAATCTTAGATAATATCCCAACGAAAAGAAAAATGACTAATTTCTCGGATTCATTGAGGACAGCTTGTGGAAATGGCGATTTATTATTCAGGTAGAGAAGATTTATAAGGATATTTAAAGGAAAAAATATAAGTATTGATTAGGTAAAAGGATTTGTGGTGGAGTTGTTAGAGTTTTAGAGTTTTCTTCCCCAAATGTTTCCTATGAGAAATTTCGAAAATTGCTGTTCCCGCACAAAGAGAACATATTTGTTGCCACAACCGAATTCTTTGCAAACCGAATGTTGGTGGTTGCACGTACTATCCATTTTTTCCATCGCTACAACCAAATGTTGTTTGGGTACTTGGCAATTTTCAGTAGTGGGAAGTGACGCTATCGGTTGAATAGACCGACAGTAGCGGAAAACCCCAAATAATTTTAAAGAATTTTGGAACTGAATTTATACATGTGTTGGTTGTTGTTATAGATTATTGGTGCGATAATGATAAAGCTGATCATAATACAGGGTGGCACACGAATCGTCCTACCAAAACAAAACGTAATAAACTTTTTTCTGTGTAAGCAATCGGCTTATTGAATTTGGTTTAAGAAAGATGAAGCAACTGCACATGCAGCCAGACCAGTTGTGACAAAGCTCTAACCAAAATTCCAAAACAAGTTATTATCTAGAAATTCCACTTTCCTGGCGGGCTCCCAAGGTCACCGGACCTGACTATACCAGACTTTTTTTAATGGGCTTATGTCAAGCAAGAGGTGTACAACGCGAAACCAAGAAGTTTGTCTGAATTGAGGCAGGCTATTAAAACAATAATTGAAGCGCCTGCTTAAGGGTTAAGGTGACAAAAAATACCTCAAATGAATTCATAAAGTATTGGCTACGGATATATTTTCATATCGGTCTTATTTTGTATTTGAATTTTTAAAATAGAAAAATAAGTGTAATAAAATATATTTCAATTCGCCAATTCCAAACGAACCTTGTTACTTAAATTTTATTAAAAAAAATAAAATAAGACGGTCTACAATGAAATGATAATAAATGTAGCTTAGTAGAACATTTTAACCCAACAACGACAGTTTTATCAAAATATTTATACAATTTCATTAAAAAAATGGACACGCCCAAACTGAAATTAATTGGACAACATTTTTGCAGAACATAGAAATACTAAAACTACCGTTAAACAATCATTTTTTGACCTTTCTTTACTCTTTCGAAAAATGGACGAAAAGGACACTCCTATCTAAGGGATAGGATGTTAAAATGTTCTACGAAAATAAACTACATACGATTTCAGCTAAGACATCCTATCACGAAAATTCGCTAAAGCATCACACAGAGAACAGATTCGTTGCCACAGTCGGTTCTAAGTATTTTTGCCAATCGAATGATTGAGGTTACATGCAGCTCAAGTGTTCCATTCGTACAACCAAATGTTATTTGGTGCTTTGTAATTTTCGGTTATTGGAACATTACGGGCTGCTATACTTATATATATTTCTGGCCTAATAATGAAAATGCCAATATTTATCATCAAAAATGGTTTTATTGTTGTTTAAAGTATTCTGCAGCATGATTTATATACTTTTGCATGTGCTCAAACCAATTGTCAAAGCACTTTTTCCACTCCGATTGAGACACCTCTAAAATATGGTTTTTGAACGCTGCAACAGCATCTTCTGGCGACGAAAATCGTAGACCACGCATTTTTTTCTTGATGTACGGGAATAAAAAGAAGTCATTGGGTGCCAAGTCAGGGCTGTACGGCGGATAACCGATCAATTCGACGTTTTGGCCTGTCAAAAAGGCGCAGGTTTGAGCCGAAGTGTGAGAGCTCGCATTGTCAGTGTGAACAATGATTCGTCTTCTCTTGTTCTTTTTTCGAATTTCTCCGAAGACTTCAGGCAAACAAATTGTGGTCTACCACTCAGAATTGACCTCCTACGTTGCTCAAGCGGAACAGTCGCCACATGACCAATTTTGCCGAAGAAACAGGCGACCATTTGCTTCGAAGTGCTTCTTCGACGAACAACTTTCGTTGGATTTGGCTCGTCTTCGAAGACCCACACGTCGATTGCTGTTTTGTTTCGGGCTCATACGCATAGATCCATGATTCGTCACCTGTGGCGATCTTATAAACGTCTTCTGAAGAACCGCGATCGCATTTTTTTAAAATTTCTTTGCACCAATCGACTCGAGCCTTTTTTTGAGCGATTGTCAAATTGTGCGGGATCTAACGAGAACAAACCTTTTTTACGGCCAGGTGTTCATGCAATATCAAATGTATGCTGGTGGAACAAATGCCTAAGGATGCCTCTATCTCACGGTATGTCACATGACGATCTTGCATTATCAGTCCACTCACGGCATCAATGTTCTCTGGCACAACGGCCGTATTTGGACGATCTTCGTCTTTGAGCGAGCGTCGACCACGATTGAGTACATTTAACCAGTTTTTCACAGTGCTATAGGATGGTGCTTCATCGCCATACAAAGATTTAAGTTTATCGATGCCCTCTTGTCGTGATAATCCACGTCGAAAGTTGCGAAAAATGATCGCACCAAAATGTTCACGAGTTAATTCCATTTTTTGCCAAATTGATTTTTTCAAGTCACTGTAAACAACACAAATAATGGTCGTACGTCAAAACGTTCTAAATACGTTTATGCTAAAAATGTCAAACTTTACAATGAAATGCCAGATGGCCAGAAATATATATATAGCAACCCTCGTACTTTTTAACTTATTTCATACAATATAGCGTTGCAAAATAAAATTTACTATAATCACCTAAGTTTTTCATTTCTAAAAGAATGTTGAATAGTTTAAGTAACAATGGCGAAATAAACGGGATTTAGTTTCTACAAAGAAATTATTTGCTATCACCACCAATTAACATGAACCATAGTAATATGTTCATCATAATTGGTGGGTTATCATAACCACTAATAGTAGAAACCAATAGTTTTACTTAATTCGGTTGGTATAAACAACCTGTTGGCTGTAGGAATCGTAATATTATTGTAGCTACCATCGAATGGTATGTCGAACCGTATAATCATCAATATCCTGGAATTTTGGTGATTACAACAGAAAGTATGTTTATCCAAACGAATATTTGTAGTTGAGACTGATTTCCAAATAATTTTGTCTCTGTGTGCAGGAAAAAACATTTCTCAAATCAGTCAAAAACTCCCTTGTACTACTTGAAAACATGGACCGCTCCATTTGTTCCTTAGCATTTGTGGTTTTAACGAAAGCCCATGCAAAACAGAATTGGTGGAAACGATATTTCGCTATTAAGATTGCTCTACGCACGGTTCGAAGACTATACGCAAAGGGTAATTCTCAGTAACTCAAATGAGTCTCCCGTATAAGTCATTTGATTTGTAGCCGAAGTAATCTTTACCAACGACTGCTGAAGAAAACCCTTGGCGGTTGTAGAAACAGCTGTAGAAACAGCAACCATAGCGAAAACGTTTCACCAATTTTTTAGTGGATTCTGAAAAAGAAACAACAAAAGGTCTCGAACCAGAATAAAAACTGTTTAATTCAAAACAGTAAACAAAACAAAAACATAATTAGTAGGTTAATTTAATATTAAAAATTGTAACAGTAAGTATATTTCTGGTTAAAAGAGGTAACCAATTATTAGTTAATTTAACAATAAAAATAATTTCTACAACGATCTTCATAGTTAATAATATTAACAATTTGATTGTTAAATTGAACATGTTTTGTTTCAATTAATTAACTATGCAATTTTAATATTAACAATGTTCATGGTTAAAAACAATGCATTGTTAAAACAACAATAATTATTTTAATAATAACAATTTTAATGGTTAAAAAACTCAACAATGCATTGTTAAAACAACAATAATTATTTTGAAATTAACAATTTTCATGGTTAAACGATTCAACCATAGAATAGTTAAATAAACTATTATTATTGTTAAATACCAGTCAACAACAAAATGTTCAAATTGACCTTATATAACGTAGACTAGACAAATCATGTTTATTTATGGATAAGTTTAACCTATATAAGGTTATTTCAAAAAACCTAAACTTTTTAATGAGTTCCGTCGCAATCGGTTTATATAAGCGAGCTGTTGATAACATAACGTTAGATAGACAAAGGGATATCGCTCAATGGAATTAGATACGAGTAGTGTTCTGAATTGATGGGTATACTAATCATGGGGTCTTTCTCTATTTCTTTTAGGTCTTACAAACATCAGCACTAAATCATACTACCCTATACCATAGTGTGGTGTAGGGTGTAAAAAATTGGAAAATATCATGCCAGTTAGCCAAACATGCATAAATATTTTTAAATATTATTTTTGTATATTGTATTATTAAAAACTATAATCAATTTTCTGCATGTGAATATTTTTTTCACGATACTTTTCTACACTCTTTTCGTATCGACTCGAATATTTTCCCATCATAAAAAGTGAAACCCTACAATTTGTTTTCGATTACTTTTTGTACGATTCAAATTCATTAGCATTTCATCATATTTTTTTTTGGATAGAACCTGCATTTCTAAGACTTCATGTTAAATTAATATGAAAGGCATAACCAGTAGACCTCCCCTAGGTCATCTCATACATATAATTGTACGATTTATTTCTCAACATTACAAGAAACCCCACATCCTACCTCCTAGCCCCTCCTCCAAACACCCACACGCTGAAAATCCCGATCATTCTATGGGATTTAAATGTAATATAACTTTTGTTTTTTTTCCTTCTTCTTCTTTTGATTTCCTTTGAATATTTAATGGAACGCTTGGATTTTTAGATTTTAAAAAAATAAAAAAAGAACAACCAAAAAACAAAGAAAATTTCAAAACAAAAAAGTTAAACTTTTAAGAAAACTCAGATCTAATCCAACAAAAAAAAATAAAAGGTGAACCAGCAACAGAATTTTGTGTGCGTGTCTTTTGAAACTTTGGACATATTCAAATTTCAATTAAGCACCGGATTTTAAATGTTTATTCAAAACAATTCAAATTTCGATAACAGTGGTGGTGGCGGCGGTGGTGGTGGTGGTATAAATGGTGGTGGCGGCGGTAGTATTAGTGCTGCAGGTGGCGGCGGTGGTGTCGGTGTTGGTATAGTCGGTGTAGGTGGTGATGGAGTCGGCATCGGCATGGCTGTCGGCAGTAGCATAAGTGTTAGCGCATCCGGCGAGGCCCACAGTGTTGGCGACAGCAGGAGCACAACGGCCAGCGAGGGTGGCGGTAGTCAAGAACTTATATTTCCCCTTAGATCGCCGCGACATCAACAGCGCTCCAGTGATCCGCAACAGCGTGAAAATAACAATAATTCCAACACGAAAAGATCGTTCAATTTAAATCTCAGCTTTAGCAACAACAACAATCGCAAATTGTTAAGCGTTGGCGGCGGCAACAGTGGCGGCGGTGTGGGCGGTACATCCTCCCAATCCTTTTGGAGTTCGGTAGCCTCAAATGTGTCAGCGTCGTCGTCATCCTCCTCCTCATCGTCGATAACCTCGTCCGCTTCGCCCTCAGCATTGGCCTCATCGTCGACCTTGTCGTCGGATGTCAGTAGTACCGGTTGCGGCGGCAGCGGTGGAGTCGGTAGTATTGGTATTGTCGGCGGAGGCGGTGGCATTGCCATTGGTCCCGGTGTTGTGCAACGTGTTTTTCTCAATACGAAACCGAAGAATAAAACCGAATTGATTTTGGCCACAGGACCCAGTACAAGTGCGGCGAATACAACGGCCACAGCGGCGGCGACATCGTCCGTGGGGAACAATATTTTAAACGTTTTAGAGCGTAAAGCAGCGACCTGCGTATACAAAATGGATGTGGACTCGTCAGATGAAAATGGACCTGTAAATATGCCAAAATAATTTTTAATGCAAACGCAAAAAACATATTTTTCCATTTCTTCATCATTGATTTCGATTTCAAACATCATTTGCATCTCCATCCATTCCATCTATCGGCATAAAAGTATTGAAAGGGCGGGCTAGTACTCGTACGTATGTCATGAAGGGAAATGAAGGGAAAAATTTGGTCATATAGTCAATAATTTTAAAAGGTTTTCATTTTAATCAGCATTTTAAAATTTAAATGAAATGAAATTTAAATGAATTAAAATTTAAATGTAATTTCAATTAGGCCTACAAACACAATAAATTAAGCAAAAACTAAGCAAAAGTCATCCAACAAACTTTTTTCAACAATAAAATCGCTTTAACATTTAAAGTTTACAATATGATAATCGATTCAAACTAATTTGATTCGTTTGAAAATTTTTTTTTTTAAAAAAATTCTAACTAATTTTGAAATTCAAAATGAATGTTCGAAAAATTTCGGTAAATGTTCGCATATTCGAAATTGGTGTTCAGAAATTCGAAATCGATGTTCGAATAATCGAAATCGATGTTCAAATAGTCGAAATCGATGTTCGAATATTCGAAATCGATGTTCAATTTTCGAAACATGCCAGATTATTGAGAATTTAATGTTGATTGAGAATTCAATGTTCAATCAGCCAATTATAAATCAACATTTCAAAATTAAAGTAATTTTCAAAAATTTTAGCTTCACAAATTAAATTCTAAATATTTGTTCTCTTCGTTAGAACGATGTCTTATTTTATAAGTTCGAAATTGTTTTTAGATAGTTTTTAACAGACGTTCGAAAAAATGTTCAAACATGCCTTAAAATTAACCATTTAATCTGTTCTTAGCAGAAATCATGCTTTAAAGGATATTCCAAAAAAATAAACTCAATATTTTAAAATTAAAAATATTTCTAAAAAATAAATGTACTGCGTTTGTTGCATTAGCAAAATCAAATCATAAATAACGTTACGCATCGAACTACAGCTGTAAACTTATTTAATATGACCGAAATAGTTATTTTAACTTTCGAACATGAGAATTTCGAAACTTTGTAGCCAACTTCGGAGAATAATATTTTTTAATATAAACTAAAACACTTGTCCAACGAATTCATATCGCATATAAACATTGAATAACTCATTCAAACTAATTAGGAAAATTCGAAATTGGCAATCGAAAAATTCGATATTGATGTTTGACAATTCAAACATCTCTAGAAAAATATGCAGCATAATCTAATCGAAAATCATATTATTAGCAAAATTCAAACGGAAGTTTTCGTTGAAAATAATTTTCGAAATGGGCAATAAGATTTTAAAATTATTCACTAAACTTGTTTCGTGATGAAAAAGTTATTTAACGCACCGATTTTAATTTATTTCAAAATTAATATTCTTATCCAAATAACAAAAAAAATGCAAAATTAGAATTTCGAACATTAGCATTAGCAGCTACAATTTTATTTATAACTTTAAAAAAATCAATGATAAATTTGTTACAAAAATGAATATAAAATTTATATGTTAATTTAAAACAAAATTGCCAAAATTTGCTTTTTAAAAAACTTATTTAAATTTGTAGGAAATGTTTACAATTACCCAAATTTATTTAAATCTTCTGCGACTTTTTTAGGCAGGTTGTTAAAACTGGTTTTCGAAATTTTGACCACGTTTAAGTAACAACAAAATTATAAGAAATAAATCGAAAATTACATTTAGACAATGATTTTATGGTTATTTGTAAAAAGTCTGCCGGCTAGTAGACGCAATATTTTAAAATACACTTTCGAATATCGTGCAATATTCTTAATTTACCGAAAAAGCGTATTCTTTCATCCGTGGAAATAATGTATATATCAAAAATGCGATTTTCGTTGTATTCCTTAAAATTAAATTCGTTCATTCATGGAATTAATGCACATATCAAAAGAACTATTTTAAAAAAATTTGAAATTATGTTCGAATATTCAAACATGCTTAAAATTAAAAACATGAGGAGTAACAATTACTAACACAAACATCACTAACACAAACCTCATATCGTATGCTTTAGAATATCGTAATGTCATAATATATGAAATTCAAAAACTCGAACTTGCATATTTTATCCAAGTCCTCAGGAAATTAAAAAACAAAAAGTTGCTGGTATGTTTGCGACTGCAACATTTTTAACAAATATTTGGAATATTTTAAAATTGAAATTGTGTGAAGTCGATTTTTTTTATAAGTAACAATTACTAACATAAACATCATGTCGGACGCAATATTCTAAAGCATAATTTTATAAAATATGAAGTTCGAAAACTCGAACTTGCATTTTTTATCCAAGTCCTCAGAAAATAAAAAACACAAATAGTTAGTTGCTGGTATCTTCGTGTCATTCTTAACAAATAATTCGACAATTTGGACTTGCTTTAAAAGAAAATTAAAATGAAAAATCGTTTTTTTATGATTAAGAATTACTAACACCAACATCATGTCGGACGCAATATTCTAAAGCATAATTTCATTAAATATGAAATTCGAAAACTCGAACTTGCAAGTCTTCGTAAAATAAAAAAAACAAATAGTTGCTGGTATGGCTGCGACTTCAACTTTTTTAACAAATATTTTGAAAACGATATAAATGGGATGAAATCAACATTTTGAAATAGGAGAAATTTCCACAAACTGCAACTTCACTTGTTGCATTAGCAAAATTAAATCGAAAATCATTTTCCGCTTCTAATAACAGCTGTGAACTTTATTATAAGCTTGAAATTATATTTCGCAAAATTTTAAACGGATGTTCGAAAATTTGTAAATGTTGTTCACAATTTCAAACATGTCTTAAATACGGAGTTTAATATGAAGTTTGAAATTGAATTTTCTAGGAAACTTAAAAATAAAAGAACCTGCTGTTATGAGATTTCGATAGTTTGAATTATCTTCAAAAAATAAAAATTAAAACTGCTTGTAATTGCTATCTTTAATTCCTTATATACAGTCACGTACAAAAAATAGGGCTCGAACGGATGTTCGAAATTCCTAACATGTCTTTAAATTAGAAGTTTAATATTAAGTTTTAAAACTCGAACTTGAATTTTTAATCAAAGTCCTAGGGTAATTAAAAATAATAGCACTTGCTTTTATGAGAATTCGATAAATTGGATTTGCTTTATAAAATAAAATTTAAAATTGCTTGCAACTGCTCTCTTTAATTCATTTTATACAGTCATGGACATAAAAAAATAAGGTTACTAATAATTTAGACGCAATTTTTTAAATTCCGGACATATTTGTAATGCTATTCTAAATATTTTTGCCTGAAATTATTGTGAATGAAAAGAGTTTCTCAAAATTATAATTAAAATCTGGCAACACCTTACAGTTTAAGGCAATATGGTTTATTGTCTTAAATGAGAATTTGTCAACCGTTGGTTATTGGACAAATAGATAGGGTCAACGAAGAATTTCGAAAACTTATTTACTTTAGCCAGACAACCTACAATTCATAACTCATTGTATTCTATTCCGAAAAGGAATTGTCAGTATTTGCTGGATCTAATGCCAACAAGATGCAACGTTTTTTTTATGAATATAAAACTAAATATAAGCTCTTAAGCCAAAGTTTTATAGATTGCCTTTGTTTTTCATCTTGTCTTTTAAAATGACCCTATTTTTTGTCCTGATGCATTTATGTTTTTTTATTTTTATGAGTCAACTGTTTCGAGCATTTGTTGGTTATTCTCGTATAGAAAAACAATAAAATGAAATAACAATCATTTGATTGTTTAAAAATTATTTTTCCTTCTCTTCTTTCATTATAACCTCAAGTGACCCTATTTATTTGTCCGTAACTGTACGAAGGTACGACTATATATCATATAAATTCTTGGAAATAATTTCGAAAAATCAAAATGAAGTTCGAAAATTCAAACGTGCTTACAAACTTTATACTTTGCGTAGAACTAAACTGAAAATTCCAACATGCTTAAGAAACAACAAAATTATGAAAAACTCAAAAATAGCTCAAGCTGGCTAACATTCGGAAATACATCAAAAGTTCAAATATTCGAACAAGCTTACAAACATTATACTTTGCATAGAACTAAACAATAAGCATATCTGACGCTTGATCTTATGCATATTGAATTTCGAAAATTCGAACATGCTCGAAAAAGCTTACAAACTTTATACTTTGCTGTAATCCAATGTATATTGTCATTTAATATGAATTTCGAAAATTTGAAGATGCTTACGAAACAACAAAATTAAGAAAAACTCAAATACTCGTAAACACATTTTTAAGTAGGTACGCGTCTAAAATTCGGCAATACAAAAAAGCTCGAAAATTCGAACAAGCTTACAAACTTAATACTTTGCATAGAACTAAACAAAAACCGTATCTGATGCTATAATATAATGCAGATTGCAATTAAATATGAAATTCGAAAATTCGAACATGCAATAAAATTATGAAAAACTCAAAAATAACGCATACTTAAGTATGTAAACAGGGTAAAATTCAGAAATAATCAAAAGTTCGAAAATTCGAACAAGCTTACAAACTTAATACTTAGCATAGAACTAAAAAAAAGCATATCTAATGCTAATCTAATGCATATTGTAAGTTAATTTGAATTTCAAAAATTCGAACATGCTTAAAAAACAACAAAATTATGTAATACTGAAAAACAACGCATTATTAAGTAGGTAAGCTAAATAAAAAGCTATAGCCTAATGCATATTGCCATTTGATATGAATTTCGAAAATTCGAATATGTTATGAAATCAAAAGTTTATAAAAAAATTCAAAAATTAAGCACTTCAGCTGGCAAAAATTTGAACATACTTCAAAACATTAAAGAAAAATTGGAAAACTTATAAAATTAATTTTCTTAGTTAGAAAATTTTCATAGAAAGAGTATAGCTAATCTGGTTTATAAAAAATCAAAATTGTGTGTTCGATAAATGTAGCATGTAGAACTTTACCCATTCGCACTTTAGTTTAATAAAATAGCCTCATTTTTGTGTTCACCTTAAATATTCGTCATACACACACACACACCATCAACCCCTACGCGTTGCATTATTTCAATATAATTTCAATCGATTTGCATATGTATTTATTTTTAAATATTTTTTCTTTGGGTTACATTTCCTCATTCTTTTGTTGCGTTGCGTTTCGTTTTTTTTTTTGTTTTGTATTGTTTTCATTATTCTGTATTCTGTATTATTTTTGCAGCAAACATTCCTCAATACAAATGATAATGATGATGAACTTATTAAACAACTGCCAAAGGAAATACTATTACGTATATTTTCATATTTGGATGTGGTTTCATTATGCAGATGTGCACAAGTAAGACAAGCAAATCTGTTTTGCACTAGACGCTCTTTGAATTATTTATAAACACATTTTCTGTATCTCCCTTATAGGTCTCCAAATATTGGAATATCTTAGCTTTAGATGGATCCTGCTGGCAGAAAGTCAATCTATTTGATTTTCAACGTGATATTGAGGTAAGTGTGAGCATATCTTTCTTTGTCTTTCTTTAAATGGATTTAAATTTTTATTTTTTTTGTTTTTCTTTACTCCCCTAAGGGTCCTGTTATAGAGAATATATCCCAACGCTGTGGAGGATTTTTGAAATTTTTATCCCTGCGTGGTTGCAAATCTGTGGGAGATCAATCAATACAGTATGTTTGTTTTTTTTTATATCTAGGCGATTATACTCGTATTTGTTTCTCTTTTTTTGATAAAATTTTAATATATTTCTTTGTTCTTCTCTTTCTCCATTTTAGAACTTTAGCCGACTACTGCCACAACATAGAACAGTTGGATTTATCTGAATGTAATAGAATAACCGATATATCGACCGAATCGATAAGTCGCCATTGTTCAAAACTATCCTCCCTTAATTTAGAATCATGTTCTAATATAACCGATAATAGTTTAAAATACGTTTCGGATGGTTGTCCGGTAAGTTTGATTTGCTAATATTGAAATGTATACACACATATCATAGAGAGGTTCGAGGGGTTTGAAATAATACACGAGGAGAAGTTATTCAAACAAAATCCACGAGGTTCTATGTTTTGAACAGCTGTTAAACACAAACTAAATGACGGAACTCTCTCAGAACTTGACAGTAGTCTTTTAGCAGATGGTACTTGATAGGAGCAGTGTCGCATTTCTCATAACTACGAGGAAAGTCACGGAATAATTAATCTGCCCTCGTATGCTAACTTGACCGGGCTTAAGCGGACTTTATCCTCCGCTTTGTGACTTGACTAAAATAAAATTTGGAAATCAAATAATTTTTGGATTTTCGATAACCATTTAAAGTTATCACCTTTTCGATGTTTCTAGCGGATTTGTTTGCTTTTAAATAGAACACGCCTATTATCATGGCATTTTCATAGTTTGAACTAGTTCCATAGTATTTCTGTGGTCCCTTGTACTGCCTTTCGTGATTGAGTCCACTATATGTGCATTAGTAAGAATTTTTTGTTACAACAAGAATTATTGTTATTACAAAGTAATTTGTAGTCGTCTGTACTATCTCTTCAATAGAGGCAACTATTTGTCTTTATTGAATAGTTATTTTGAAAGAAATGAATATCAGCTTATCATTAAAAAAATATTGCGCTGTAGGATAGCCATTATCAGAATAGAAACTCTGATATTCAATTTTGTCCTGTATTCCACTGCGGGTTGACAACGTTTTTTTTCTTGTTTTGTTTGGAATCTTACTTTTGAATTCGATTTTAGGCCATATTACGGCTTTCTTAAAACCAATATTGTCTTTAATTTCTATATTAGTTTGGAAAAGCAATAACATTTTGAGTATGTTAAAGATACTTTGAAGCCGGTTTAGAAAAAGAGAATCGTAATGTGGAATTTCCAAAATAAACAAATACAAAAATTGAAATCAAGTGTGGAATCGTTATTGTTCATTCGAATGAAAATTGTATTCAATTTTTTTTGAATAAATTTCCTACAAATGTTGACCGCAACTACGCCTCAGGGTTTCCTTTCTGAGGGTCCAATTTTAGATGACTCGTTCGAGCATTTTGACTGGTATGACGTTAATGGCACGCATAATGTTGGCTTTCAAAACCAGAATCGTAAGCTGGTTTGTCAGCATAGAATTTGGACTTAGTTAGCCCCAAAAAATTCTTTAGATGTGATATCACACGATCTAGGAGGCCAACTCAACTGTCCAAAACGTAAAATTAGCTGCTCTTGAAAATTACCTCTCAATAGATCCATTGTTAGTGCAGCTGTATGGCAAGTGCCACCGTCCTGTTGAAACCAAATGTCGTCAAGAAAATGGGCTTTAATTTCAGGCAGCAAAAAGTCCGATATCATGGCGCGATAGCGAGCACCATTCACGGTTACGCCCATCATCATTTTAGGTCGAAAACAGCGGATCTTCTCATTCTCATTTCCAAAACACAGTTGCGCAATTTGGAGCTGTTGTTGCGGTGTTAGTCTCTTCATGATGCAATGGCAAACAATACTGAAAATAAAAAAAATTAAGTTAAACACAGCTTACGCATAATCTGTGAAAAAAACTATTGAGATAATACATCTAGATTGATCACCCATTATAAGGAGGATTATGATGGAATTTGTATAACATTGACTAGTATACAAATTATCTTTTCGCTAGTTTTCGTTACTTTTGCCAAAGAATGTCTAGGTCTACTATGTATTATTTTGTTTCTACGAATATGTCGTCAACGATTTGAGCCTAATACAGTCTACTCATTCAGTAAATTTGTGTGATTCTTAACGAGGCTTATCTAATTTCCTTACAGCGAGGTCAGTATTTCTTGAAATTAGAGAAGAGCATGGTTAGAAATTTCCGTAATACCACACAAGTGGTATACTAGTTTTGAGACAAAATCAAATCCGCGACCTACTTGAATCAGATCCTTTAAGGGTCTTAAAGTACATCTAAAAAAGTTCCACTACTTCGAGTATTTACACAACATATTTCCATTATTTGTGGTCAAACTAAGGCTTAAGTTTGAATCGTTGATGCAGGCCAAATAAAACGTCCTAACAAATGTTTACTAAAAAAACATGGACTTATGGTCACTCGAAGATAATTAAATTTAGTTACGGTTTTAAGTATCTACATATAAGTGCCTCAAGTATCTACATATAAGTGCCCTCTAAACATAAAGACTGTTATGTTTTAAAGCGAATCTGAAAGTATTTTCGCTCTAGCAGGCTGCATTCCTAAGCTAAACCAGTTTCAAAACATTATTAATATTGACATTTTTCTTCAATAGCATTCTCCAATATATACTTTTGATCAAAAAAATTACGAAATAATTCATGGTCCCTGAAAATTGATTTTAAGCTTGATATATAAGGAGTTTTGCTCAATTTTTTTTAGATTTTTTTTAAGATTTTTATGAAGTTTAAAAAAATGCGAATTTATATTTTCTCTTCTGTATCTTTTTAAACGAAAATGAATAATAATCTGATGCCATCGCATTTTTTTGGTTAATACCCTGAAATTAAAAGTCAAATGAAAAATAGGTATGAAAAATATATTCAAAATATTATGAAAATCGTCTGAAATAAATTGCACAAAACTCTTAATATCTCCAGAATTTCTTTTTTCATTTTCGGCTATTTTTGAATACTTTTCTTCCGTATATTTTTAAACTAGAATAAACAATTATCCGGCACCACTGCATTTATTTGGTTAATACCCCGAATTTGAAAATAAATTCAAAACATATAAAAGATATATTCAAAATATGAAAATCGTCTGAAAAAAATTGCACAAAACTCCTAATATCGCCAGTGTTAAAACAAGTTTTAAAATTATTTAAATGCAGGTTCCAAATACTTGCGTTGTTTTATTATACTTTATTATTAATTTGACTAAAAGTATAAAATCCAGAATGTTTTAAAAGGAAAATTAAACTTCTGTTGGTTTTTGAAACTGGCCCAGCTCTCGAATGCTGCAAACTCACATTAAAATATGTTTTTGGAGGGGTACATTTGCACCTATTTTTTTAAGGCACTCTAATGTACATAGATATATATGATCTGATTATTAAGTATGAATCGGGAAACGTTACTTTTTTATATTTAAATTCTGGCTCATAATCAAACCTACGACCCCTTCGAACTAGATTAGATGTGAATTTCTATGATTACCACAGATTATTTTTAATGTTTTGTGAGGTCTTAAGTATTAAAATAATTAGATGAGAGGTATATTGAAGTGGTTTCCCAAAATGTACTTCTTCAAATGTGACTCGGAATAAATATTGAAAATGTATGCATTTTAGAATTGAGTGCAACATTTGTTTATAATTTTTGGTACGGAGTTCTTAATTTAAATAACTTTTTGTACACGTAAAATAATATGGTTTATCAGGGACATGGAAACATGTCCATGTAACCAAAGACAATAAATTGTAGAAGATGGACGATGTGCTTCTTCTTTGCAATAATGTAGAAAAACAGCACTTCAGTAACGCACAAATTCTCGTTTTTTTTTTCTACATTCGTATGCAGACAATCACAAGAACGCTAGAGAAAGTCAATATTGAATTACAAAAAACACAGAAAACACTAAGTTTGCACACTTTAAACACAAAACCCAGCATTCTCAAAATGATCTTTACTAAACTCTTTTTTTCGTTTCTCGATAAAGAACATATCGCCCATCTTGTACGATTAATCGTCCTGGCATGTTACATGTTACTGTGTCGAGTTGATAGGTCAGAATCTTCAGATATACTTTCCGCTATAGCCGCAATATTCTTCTCATTACGGGCTGGATGTTGTATTTTTGTCCGTATATCATTCAATAACGTCCACTGAGACTCAACAAATTATCCCAAGACGTTGTTCCTTGACTTTGTACACAAACTAATTTTTACTTGAGTTAAAAAATCGTCCATTTGGTACAAACCAAAACCTTTGTTATCAAATTTATTTCACTGCGAACTTTCAAAACATTCGAATGAATGAACTTTGAAATCCTTGACTTTCAAAAATATTAATTACCAACCAGTGGGATTCAATAATTTTATATCAAGACTTTAAAAGAATGTTCAATTTAATGATTATAGACCTTATGTCGAAAAAACACATACTAAACATTGTGTTGAAGCCCGTGTAAAAGAAGAAAATATTTCCCTCTATAGTTATTATTTAATTGTTTTTAAGCACTAGGCTCTCCCCTTTGTGCGTGTGTATGCGCTCTCGTTCGTTAAATTGCAGTTGAATAGACAAAATTGCCATTGATTTTTGTTTTTCTTTTTTTGTAGCTGTTTTTGTTGTTGTAATTTCGCTTTGTAATTGTATATGCCTCCTTTTTGGTAGTGTCTTTCATTCTTTGACTCTCCATGAATTTTTACCATGTCCCCTTACGCTGGCATTTTTCGTAATATAAACAAAACTTGTGCAATGTGTGTGTGTGTCTATACGGCCAAAATAGACTACAAGCAGCAGCTATCAGCCAACACCACCACCAGTCAGCAACAACAGGAAAATAAAAGAAAAACAAAAAATCCCCTCCCTCCTCCTCCCTTTCCTGTGCTACTGTGCGCGCTTTGTTTGTGTTTGAGGCCTAAAAGAGCGGAATATCCTTTCAGTTTTTTTTTCTCGTGCTGTGATATGTTTGTTGCCATCCAAACTAACTCTCGCTCTCATTTGAAATGTCTGTTATGCTGCGCTGTTTTGTTGGTGTTGTACTATTTCGTGCTGCTCTATATACAATATTTTGATCCGAAACATTACTTTGCCAAAGGAAATTGTTGTTTTTGTTTTGCGAAATAAAAAGAAGTCCTTAATTCTCTTTATGTTGAGCGTGTGTGTGTGTGTTTGCTGGCCTACTTTGGCTAAGCGAATATACTCGTATGTGTGCCTGTGTCTGTTGCTAGTGTCCTCTTTCATGTGATGGCCTCTTTTAATGTGGAAAAATGGGGAGAGTGAGAAAGAGTGCAAGTATAGATAGAGCACATACACTTGTACTCAATGAATATATGCAGGCGAGGTCAGAGTAGAAAATGGAAAGGAGTGAGTGAGTGAATGAGTGCGGTGTGTTGTGTATGTTTAAATGTGCAACAACCTTATGCCTATTTCTATACTTCGCTCTCCTGCCACCCCTTATTTCCTTGGCCGCCACCCACACACAGTCCTGCCCTTTACCTTCTTCTATCCGTTTGTTTGGATTTCCTTTAGTTCGTTCTTTTCATTTTTTTTTATTTGTACGAAAGTATGTTTCGCGCTGTTGCTTGCCGACTTTGTTGTTGGGGTTTTTACATTGGCCCACTTTTTGTTTTTGTAGTTTTATCCATGTACATATGTTTTGGTTGGTATGTGAATAAAAATGTATGCATGTATTTATGTTTCTATGTAGACATACATACACACAGCCATATGGGTACACAATCATTGTGTTGTTGTTGCCTCAATAAATTTGTCCTCCAATTAGGTGCAAACCCAATGAAAGAGAGACACACTCTCACAATCACTTAAACTAGGAAATTTGAGGAAGGACTCACGACCGACTCAGCTGTTTGCTTCCACATTTTTTTCTTCTTTTTGTTGATGTGGTACTTATTGGTCTCGTTGTTGTTGTTGTCATTTTATTCAACACATTTTTTATCAATGAAATTTATAGGCAAGTGTCATCTTTCCAGCAACAAAAAAAAAACAGAAATGGAAAAAAATACTAAAAGAGGTCAACACCAAAATGTGTCGAGTGTCTGCTTTACTCTTTGCTTTCAAAGGAAGTGAAACTTTGTTTAATGGACAACAATTTGAGTCCTTGGATATATTAAAGTACACTTTTAAGGCGATTTTTCATTTTTGTTGTTTACATTACTTAAAAAAAATCCTCACAGTGGGATATTTAACATTGAGTAACACAGTTTATGACGAAAGAACACTTGTTTACAAAAACAAAAAACCTATTAGTTTAGTCATAAAACATTCAGATGTTTGCAACTTAACTTATTTTTTAAAGTCCCCTGTACTTGTTTTTTTTTCTTTTCCCTCAACATTCCATTGAGGAGCTTCTGCCAAAATCAGAGAACTACACGTAGAGAAAAAATATGGTTATTATATGGTCACAACAATAATAATATGTTCTCCGCAATAAAAGTACGTTCGTCGCAACAATAGTATTGTTTTGAATTAAATTTTGACAATAGTATGATTGCCGCAATATTAATATTGTTAAAATGTAACAATAGTACAGGGTGTCCCCACAAAAAGAAGCCCAGAGCAGTCAAATCTGGCGACCGTGGAGGCCAATCCACATAACCATTTCTTGAAATAACTTGTTGTGGAAAGAGGTCTAGCAGTAATTCCATTGTAATCCTGACTGTATGCGATGTGGCACCGTCTTGTTGCTACCACATGTTAATCAAGCCCAAAGCATGCAGTTCTGGCGTTAAAAAGTTTTCAATCATATCACGATGTCGCTCCCCATTGACAGTTACTGTTACGCCGTTTTAATTTTCAGGTCCAATGATTCTCCTGACTAAATTGCACACCAGACTGTCACTTTTAATGGATGCAAAGGTGACTGATAAATTATTTAAGGGGTTTCCATTGCCCAGAACCGACTATTTTGTTTATTAAAATATCCATTCAAATGAAAATGTGCCTCGTCACTCATAATGATTTTTTCATGAAAATCGGTTTTGTAATGGGCGAGCTGTAACATCCTATTGGCAAATGTACGGCGGCGTAAATGGTATTGTGGAGGAAGCTCTTGTGTAAACAGAATCTTAAATGGAAACAAAAGCAAATTGTGACCAAAGTTGTTCTTTGAAGACCCAGCTCCTGAGCACGGCGTCGAATTGAGGTTAATGGATTGTTTCGAACACTTTCCTGATCAGCAGTAATGATTTCAGCCGATCTTGCAGTACGTTGTGATATGTATATGCTTGGGCCTATCAGCTACAGACCCTCTTTGTTCGAAATCATTCACTACACGATAAATAGTAAGTTTTGTTGGCACGTTGTTTCTCTCAAAAATTTCACGTAACTTTCTCATCGTCACAGTAATCAATGATTGATTTTGATAAAATGTTTTACCCATTAAAACACGTTGGTTTATCGAATAATTTTCCAAAACAAATTTGCCACGTCTCTGCTTCACGACTGCCATATATGAACTGTCAAGACTAATGTTTACCAAAATGGCGGGAAAACAAAGTAGTATACCTTCCCGGCAGACACTCTGTATTATTGCCAAATTTAAAAATGGAAATATGGTTGGTGCGACAATAGTATTGTTTTTTGGGGTTTTATGTTAACAACAATATGATTACGGCAATGAATATGCTTTTTAGAACAATGTTATTCTTACGGATCTAATGCTTTTTATATGGAAATTGACATTTTTCGAAAAAAAAACTGCTTCGGCTTTGTTTAACTGAAATATTTTTAATAAAAACGCTTACCTTTTTTAAAATGATTTTTTCTACCGTTAAAAAAATCATTCCTAACGTTTTGAATTTAATGTATTTTTATATAATTTTCATAATTCAAATCTATTGTTGACAACTTAACCCAATTCTATAAGTACTAGCAGATCCTACTGCTACGAGTGGTAGCCGACTGAAAATGACGAAGGCATTTCACGTAAAAAATCTTTTTAAATTTAGAAACGTTGTCTATTTTTGTCTTGAAAGTAAAGTTTATTTGGGCGGACTGAACCGTTGTTTATTTTAGACAGACCGAAAAAACAAAAATGTTTTTTTTCCGAAATATTATTTGTTTACGGGTTTTGGCTCTATCTTACGAATGGCTTTTCAATTTCACCTTATGGGCCGATGGTTTATTGTTCGAATAACAACGGTCCTTTAACCCACAAAAAACTCTTAACGGAATTAAATTCCAAACCGAAATAGGCGCGCATAATATTGATTGTGGAGAACCCAAATAATTACAAAAACACTATTTTATAAAAAAAAGTTACACCAAAAATTATTAAAAAAAAATCTAAAATCGGGCGTGGCCGACTATATTATACCCTGCAAGTTTAGGATGTTAAAATAACCCAGTTTAGAAAACTAATGTAATAATTAAATTTGTGAGAAAATGTCATTGTTAAATCGGTTAAACATGTACGAGGGCGGTTCGGAAAGTTCTTAGCCTATCAATGAAAGAGAATAGTTAGTTTTTCAAAAATATTTTTCTTTTTCAATATAATCTCCTGAAACTTCAATACATTTAGTCCATCTAGCAATTCTATCCCTTGATTAAAATAGTTTTCCTCAAGGTCTTCAAAATAGTGGTTTACAACTGTAATTGCATCTTCATTTGAGGTAAAACGCTTGCCAGCAAGGCATTTTTTTAGATTTGGGAACAGGTAAAAGTCACTGGGAGCTAAATCAGGAGAATAAGGTGGGTGGTCAAGCAACTCGCAGTTTAATTCGTTGATTTTAGCCATTGTTAAAACACTCTTGTGCGTTGGTGCGTTGTCTTGATGACAAATTATTTTTTTGTGTTGTAAGCCAGGACGTTTTTCTCGAATTTGTACATTTAATTGATCTAAAAGGTTGCAATAATACTCTGAATTTATTGTTTTACCCTTTTGAAGATAGTCAATCAACAAAATACCTTTGAAGTCCCAAAAAACCGTTGTCATAACTTTACCAACCGATTGAATTGTTTTTGCCTTCTTTGGGGCACTTCCTCCAGCTTCAGTCCATTGTTTGGATTGTTCTTTTGTCTCTGGAGTATAGTGGTGGATCCATGTCTTATCAACAGTTATGAAACGACGCTTAAAATCCATTTTATTTCGCTGAAAACGATCCAAACAAGCTTGAGAAATGTTCATTCTTATGCGTTTTTGGTCGACTGTTAACAAGTGCGGCACCCATCGTGCAGAAAGCTTTTTTATCTTTAGTTCTTCATGCAAAATTAAATGGACTCGATCATTTGAGATGCCCATGATATTAGCTATTTCACGCACTTTTATTCGTCGATCATTTAATACCATATCATGCACTTTGGCTATAATTTCTGTTGTTGTTGCTGTTTTTGGACGTCCACTACGTGGTTCATCTTCAATGCTTGTACCACCACGTTTAAATTCAGCAACCCAATTGTTTACTGTTGCATATGAAGGAGCACTTTCACCTAACACATTCACCATATCATTATGAATTTCTTGTCCCGATAAACCTTTTTTATGTAAATATTTAATGACACCACGCATTTCTAATTTTTCTATCGTAAACAAATTGCGGATGCGTCTTTTGTGGAGTTGCCAGATCGAAACAAAATTTAACATGTGTTCATAGCAGAGATGGAAGTTTCCAAAACACTTAACTTTTTTCTTTTTATAGCGCGCTTTTTGTGCTAGGCTAAGAAGTTTCCGAACCGCCCTCGTATGTGGGATCTATACCTTAATCTGCACTGATTTTCTTCAATTTTAACAGCGTCCGTCCTTGGCACAAGGAACTTACTTTTAATAGGGCACTCCCTTGGTCCAAAAAACTAACGTGTGTCAAATTTCATCCATATTGGATATAATAAGTGGCTACTAGAGCTAAAAACATATAACATATTTGTATGATGTTTGGGAGCTATAGCTAAGTCTTAAGCGGTTTTCTTCAATTTTAATAACGTCCTTTCCTGGCCCACAAAAGATTCTACTGCTTAGATGAGGCTTCTAAATTTAAAAGCTTAAAATCGGATGAACATACATGTGGGAGCTAAATCTGAACCGATTTTCTTTAATTTTAATAACGTCCTTCCTTGGTCCAAAAAAAAAAACTAACGTGTGCCAAATTTCATGAAAATAGGACAACAATTGCGACCTGTAGTTGACAACAAGCTTTAGATGGACGGATGGACGGACAGACATCGTTAAATGAAATCAGTAGGAGATTATACGTAAATCGATATACTTAAAGGTGGGTCTAGCTTAAATATTTTAAGTAGTTACATACATTTGACAGGAAACTGACTAAAAATAGCCTGTTTCACAGGGTCCGCGTTGCTGGTTTTAGCTGACCCTGTCCTCGTTCTTGGTCCATCCCCGCCGTTGAATTTCCCGATGGTTGTCGTCACTTCAATCTGGTTTTTCATTAGAAATTAAACCACTAGCCTAGAAAGTCTTGGTGGGTCTGGCAAAATGCTGTGTTGATGGTGCAATAAATAAGGTAGTGTTATGCAGTCGGCTGATTAAGGGTGTGAAGATGAAATTATAATTAAAATTTGTCCGCGACCGAAACACCTTAACGCGCAGTGCGACTGCAAATTTTTTAAATTCATCTTATTTTTGGTAAATCCCTGAAATATATTATAAAACCTCATTACGGTCGAACTTAATGTCCCTAAATAGATCTCAGACCTAAAAATGGCTTAGAATATACAGTTAATTGGTTTATAATCTCCCTAAAAAACCCCGGTCTGAAATCTGTGATATATCGTAAATTAGGTGGTAATATTCTCCTTACGGCCTCGATCGTCGTTTAAGTTGGCCGGAAGTGCCTCTAAAAGGGAAATTCTACATTAAAGGTAGACAAGTAGTGCATGCCATATATCTCCGATCTGAAATCGATCTACTTTCTATCGTAATTTAGATCGTATTCTACTCCCTCGTACGAGTATGTAGCGACATCTCGATGGTCGATTAAGTTCGACCCATAGTGCCCTTAATTGGACCTCCAATAGTGGCATTCCATATTAAGCGCTGACATTTAGTGCATGCCATATATGTGACGCGCAAAATAGAAAGGGACCTAAGAGTAAAAAACAGTTTTGTTCAGGAGAGCCATTTTAAAGATTAGGTCCCTTTCTATTTGCGCTTAGAATCGTCGACTTCTCTTTCATAAAACCCGCATATCTCTGGGAGGGAACACTTTTGGGGCATGGGATCGGCCTCATTCGATGCTCAGATGTTGTCCACAACACAAAAAAAAAGTGAAAATTGTTTTTTTTTACCCTTAAAAAAAGTGAAAATTTTTTTTTTTTACCCTTAGGTCCCTTTTTCTATGCGCTGTCACATATGTATCTACGATCTGAAACCGGTCTAGGATATATCGTTAATTAGGCCGTAATCTACTTCCTCCTATTTAGGGACATCTCGATTATCGATTAAGTTTGACCGAAAGTGCCCCCAAAGCGGCCTCTATTACATCCGATTTGGACCGAAAATACCAAAGCATCACGAGTGCCTAATACCCATCTCTAGTTAAATTTGAACACATCTGTCGTTGTTTTCGAATAGCTTGCACACAATGGTCCCTTCCGATCACGCCCAAATTTTGCATTGTACGTTATGAGCGATCATTTATTAACCATGAAGAAACTGGACCATATATGTACATATTATAATATAGCATCCAAACGAAGGTCCACTACGATTTGAGGATCGGCAGCTCTAGATGCCACAAAATACAACCGATCACGCCCAAAATTTAGCATGCTACGTTATGAGCGACCCGATTTCAGATCCTATAGCTCTCAAAGCCAAATACTCGTATTACAACCAATTCCGACCAAATTTCGCATCAACCTGACCAGTGACTAACACTTAGCTCGCGTGAAATTGGACCATATCGCCCATGTTTTCGAATGGGTCACTTCCGATTTGAGGTTCAGCAGCTCTAGAAGCCACAAACTATACCCGATCACGCTTTTATTTTGCAAGGTACGTTATAAGCGACCATTGATTATCTGTTATGAAACTGGACCACTTGGGTCCATACCTTCATATAGCTGCCATACAAGAGTCCTTCCCGATTTTAGAACTCTTAAAGCCACATATTACCAACTGATCCCGAACAAATTTCGCTTTCAAGCTTTACCAGCTGCCAACACATATCTCTGGTGAAATTGGAACATATGGGTCCATGTTTTCGAATATGTTACTCCCGATTTGAGGTCTAGCAGCTCTAGAAGCCACAAATTATACCCGATCACTTTCAAATTGTGGTTGATACGTTACGAGCGAAAAATACTTATATCTAACATATTGAGTCCTACCTTTCGTAAGCTTCATGCAGAGGTCTGGGGCATCTCATAGTCGGCCACGCCCGACTTCAACTTTTATACTGGGTTTTTTTTTTGTATGGAGATTTGGGTATTCTTCAACTACTTCAAAAGATCGTATTTGTCTTTGATCGTTTTCCTTTAGTTCCTGGCTGAGTTTGATTTTTTTCTTTCTCTCTCAGAGATTCGACTGATATTTCCGCTCTCCCTGGGGGAAATTCTAATATTCTTTTGTACAACAGTGTAATAATAATTAATGTCATTTAATAATGCTCGTGTGTTTTTTTGTTTTTTTTTAGAAGGCTGAACTCTGAACTTTATTTTTTTTTGCATAAATAATGCCATTATCGATTTTATGGACGATGTGTCGTTCTCAGTCCCAGCGGTCTCTATATGAGTGTGTGTGTGTGGAAGTTGTTAAAATTTAAAATATTTGTCTTTTCGGTTGTGCTTTCAGAATCTACTAGAAATCAATATATCATGGTGTCATTTAATAACCGAAAATGGTGTCGAAGCTTTAGCACGTGGTTGTAAGCATTTGCGTAAATACAGCAGCAAAGGTTGTAAGCAGGTGAACGATAATGCCATATCCTGTTTGGCTAAATATTGTCCCCATTTAATGGTGCTCAATTTACACAGCTGTGAGGTGAGTTTTCTATTTCAATCCGTTATTTGAAATCATCTTTTAATTTTTGTTCTCTATTTCTAGTCTATCACCGATTCATCAATACGACAAATAGCGAACAATTGTCACAATCTACAAAAACTTTGTGTATCCAAATGTGCCGAACTGACCGATCTTTCACTGATGGCACTCTCTCAGAACAATCCATTTTTGAACACCTTGGAGGTGTCCGGTTGTCGTAACTTCACCGATTTAGGCTTTCAGGCCTTGGGCAAAAATTGTAAATATCTGGAACGCATGGACTTGGAGGAGTGCAATCAAATAACCGATTTAACATTAGCACACTTGGCCACCGGCTGTCCAAGCTTAGAAAAATTGGTAGGATTTGGGTGTGGTATTACAGCGGCATACGTTTCGTAGCGTGCAAGCTAACGCACATGACTCTAAGAGAGAATCTTTCCCAGAATTTTAAATTTCATTGGCGCTACGAACGTATTTTGTGACTACCGCCTGTTTTTTATTTTTATCCTTAAACTTTTTTGATGACCCTTTTCTTTCGATTTCAGTTTTTATCTCATTGTGAACTGATAACGGATGATGGTATACGTCAACTGACGGCTGGCAGTTGTGCAGCTGAGAGTCTATCCGTCCTCGAATTGGATAATTGTCCTTTAATCACTGATCGTACATTAGAGCATTTAGTTTCTTGTCATAATTTACAAAGAATTGAGCTATTTGACTGCCAACTAATTACAAGAGCAGCAATACGCAAACTAAAGGTAAGAACAAATACGTTTTGAAAGTGACTGCTCCAAAGAATTTATCCATATGGTAGTAATATTTTTGTAGTCGTCAAAGAATTTGTCAATTAAGGGTATTAAGGGTTTATACATCCACCCTGAACTATAATTAAAAATCAACCTTATATTATCAGAACAAAACGAAACGAAATTCCGTGGAAAAGCAGTAATGTCTGTTACATGAGCATTATGCTTCACTTCGACCGCTGTTCTAAGGGCCCATTCTCCAAATTAGGGCTATCCTTTTGCATCTATATTTCACTAGAATACATGTTTTTTACTCACAGGTCTATTCTACACCTGCTACCATTTGATATACTAGAAAAAAAAGTTATGACAACGTTTTTCAAATCCCCTTAGACAATCTTCGCACTGAATTTTTTGCTTTAGAGCCCTGAAACGTTTTTAGAAAACGCAATCCCCCCTCTATCATTTTGCTTATTCAATTTTTCCTAAATGGTAAAATTTTTTCATCGGTGAAGAAAATTTTTCTGTGCCAGTTATCAGCGTGCTTCACCAAAAGACGTTTGCACTTTTCAATCCTATTTTTTTTTTAAAGCTGCAGTCAATAAATGTCCGGTACTTCGTTTGAAAGCCCCAAGTCCCAAGTCATTTTTAACTATTAAAAATATTTGATAGTTACAAGTCAGCACGAGCTGATTCAATTAAAATTGGGCAGAAAATAGATTTTTTTTTGATCAAAGACTAACGATATTAAAATTAAAGCAAAGCTAGAAGCCACATATTACATCCAATCTTGATGAAATTGGCCACAGTTCATTACGATCGATCAGTAACCAGCGCGGATAAAACTATCGATCCACGCTTTGTTATAGCCGCGGAACAAGGGTCCATCGCGACTTTAAATTTCACCGTTCTAAAATAACCATAGTTATTCCGATTTCGGGAGATATTTGTTATAGTATATAACTATGAACAAACAACCAATCTTGGACCGTAAATGCCAATTTTTTGATACAGAAAACCATACAAAACGTCTGACCCCAAAAAACTACTTCCAGTATAAATGAACATAGGGTGAATCATTAACATTTATAGGTATATGCAAAGCTATATAAATTTGGGACCAATGGTCGCCATTATTTTTAAAATCTTGCTAAATTTAAAGCCGGCTCAGAGGTCCAACAAATTGTTTTCAATAGGCTTTTCTGCACATCCAAAAGTGCAGGATATAAAATACTTGTTCACACTTTAGTTTTGCAATTAGTTTATTTAAAATAAAGCAAACCTCTATTGGTCGCTTTTGTTTTTAATGCAGTTTCAGAGTCTACACATGAGGTCAAACACTTTACTTCTGAATGGGAACATGTTTTCCATTTTTAGGCAAAAGGCTAAGACCTTAATGAAATTTAAATGCCGCCATTTGAATTTTATATGGGAATAAGTAGAAATCTTTGTGCATATTTGACTGCAATGACTGCCTGCTTATACCCACTTGAGCAGATAAGCTTCTTGTCGAAACTCTTGGATTGTTTTGTATTGCAACAGCTACAGCAGCGATTGTTTCCTCCATCCGAACGGAAGGGTTTCGATGGTAAGGTCTTCTGTTGCTCGGCAAAATTTTTAAAAAGTCTCATTATGGTCCATCTGCACTGAGGATAGCCGCCAAACGTGCGCCTATACTCTCTTTGAACCGAAACTACGGACTCCAGTGCGTGGTAGCGGCGTACAATCCAAATTCTTGTTTCAGTGTCCCAGTTATTCATTTTAGTATAATCTAAAAATCAATCTGCAAAATAAAAAAATCACCAGATTCTTTAAATAGAAAAAAAGTTAATAATTTTTTTTTTGATAGCGGCTTTCATCTGCCGCCCTGTAAATGACATTTCGTATTAAATTTTTAATTTAATCTTACTCAAATGAAGCAAAGCGCATTAAGTGCATCCTTTAACTACGATGAAATTGGGCCATATCTGTCTATGTTTTTATACCAACAAATATATTCATTCCTCCCTCTCTAGAGTTTAATTTAAGTCCGATCTTGCTTAAACTTTAGTAAGAGGGCGAACCTCTGAATAACAGTAGCTTGGGTTATCTTATTAAACTATCACCCCTATTATGAGTTAAACCATCACCCCTATTATGAGCAGAATTCTTTTGGAAATTGTTGTCCTTTGCCAATTTAAATTGTTAATTAATTTCCAAAGACTTTCCCCCCCTTTTTTTGATTTTTTCACTTGATAATTCCCCCTTTATTCGGGATAAAAGAGGAAAGTAGTTTGCAGGAACTTACATTGCTTACTAATTTACTTGAACATTTCGTTGAGGAACATAATCATTCGGTTGCCAAACAAATTCGATTGTGGCAACCAATCTGTTCTCTTGACTTTGGTTTCATTTCCAGAAGAAATCATTCACCTCCCGAGACAGTCCAAAATGTTCTTGCCTAGTGTAATATGTTAGAAACGAGGTTTGGTTATTACAAATAATGTATCTATTGTCACCACGGAATGTTGGTGATTGCAACGGAATGAATGTTTATCCCACCTAAAATTTGTAGTTCAGACCGATTTGTCCAGATTTTAACTTGGGCTTACATGTACGAAAGTCGTGCACACTAACCATTCCACCACGGTGGTATAACATACAAAGTGATGAATATCATTTTATAAAATTATTTTTCGGCTTGAGGTCATTTATTTAAACTCGTTGTTCTGTGTTGTTTAAGTTTTATTTATCCCAATATTCCGATTGACTTCGTCAATCATATTAACAAAACAATGTCGTCCGTCTGATTATCGCTGTCAACTTTCTTTATATCATTTTTAAAAAATATTCTTTGATGGTGGATTTTTTTTGGGATATAGGTCAACCACGGTATTAAATTTGTATTACTAATTTTCTTTAATTGTTTCCCCCATTGCAGCAACATTTACCAAATATAAAAGTTCATGCGTACTTTGCCCCAGTTACACCGCCACCAGTTACCACTGGACAACGACCACGTTATTGTCGATGTTGTGAGATTTTGTGAGATTCGGCCATTGGCTTTGCCCGTAAACTACTGTGCAAAGGCCCCACGGACTGATGTTTGTATATATTCGCGTGCAGCATCCTGATTATCTCGTCGATAATCACTGCATCGCTAACATTATTCTATCTTTTTACCGCTATCTATAAATCTACCATTTGAGTTTTTAAAAAAAAAGAAAGAAAAAAAACCAAAAACAAAACACAGCAACAAGCAAATATTTTACATTTAAAAATTCATTTCAGTTTAATTCAATTCAATACGATTCGATTTTGAGCTTTTGATTTGGCGCATCAATCAAATATTTTCCATTCATTTCATTATAACGATAGCAATAGAAAAAAGAAATAAAAAAACACAAGAAACAATTATAATGGAAAATTTGTAATTCGAAAACGAATATTATTAATAATCGACAACCATTTCTTTTTTTGTTTAATTTATTTTTGTTTTAAAGAAAAAGAAACAAAAGCATAAAATCAATTTTTTATACATACATACGATCAAAAAAAAAATCAGAGAAATGTTTAACATTTTATGTTTATAAGAATTTGTTTTAAGTGATAACAACTACAATATCAAAAATTAATTTAGAATTTTAAGTTTCTATAACTGTTTTTTTGTCTAATTATGTTGGACAATTTTAAATCACATGTTATGTCTAACTTTCTTTTTTGTTTTAGTTTTTTTTTTTATTTTAAAAATATGTTTTCGTTTTGATTAGTTTTCAAAAGTTGTGCGTTTGTTTAGTTTAAAACTATTAACCACTTTCCTAACAACGAATTAGATTATTATAATATATTTATAGTTTTTCCTTTAAAATGAGTTTTCTTCTTCTTTTTGTTAACTTTATTGGTCTGGGAAAGATTTTGTTAACAATCAAAGTCATTTGTTTTTTGTCTTAAAGATTATCTTTTGGCGAGCTTTATAAATTTTAGATTCTCTTGAAGCAATTTTCTCAACTGAGCCTGTAAATTAACCAGCATTATTCCGCTGTTGTCGTTTTTGAGTCAACAACACACCGATTTTCTATTCTCTAACCACAGCGATTGTTTATCGATAATTTGTTAAAACAAACCCCAATCACATCTCTTACATATGAATCAGCTCAGTTTTACGATTGTTTATCGATAATTTGTTAAAAACACCAATCACATTGCTAACATATGAATCAGCTGATTAACTTATTTTTGTTAATTTTTAAAGAAAAATAATTTGGTTTCGATTGCAAATATTTTGTAACGACGTCTGTTTATCGATATAATCAAATGATTGAAACAAATATTACATCTCTAACATCATACATTTGAATCTTAATACATATATTCCGTAATGACGACGACAGTTTATCGATAAGTTAAATAAAACGAAAATCACATCTCTAACATTTGAATCAACTGTTTAATCTTTTTTTTGAAATTTTTTTAATTTCCAATACAAATATTTCGTAATGACGATCAAAGACGATTAATGGGCGATTTAAGCTTTATCGCGAAATCTAAAAACAGGGATGAGTAAAAATCAGTTTGGGAATACTGTTGTTTTTGCATTTAAAGTGTGCGAATTTAGTGTGTTCTGTGGTTTTTGTCTTTCTATATTGCCTTTTTTGAGTCTTTCTGATTGTGATCAAACCAATGTGGAAATATAACACGAGAATTTATGTTCTGAAGTGCTGTTTTTCTACATTATTGCAAAGAAGAAACATATCGCCCATCTTGTACAATTTATCGTCTTTGATTTTCAATACCAATATTTCGACGACATGGCAACATTGTGTCCCTTAGCACAGAACAAAGTGAATCAAACAATAAGAGGTGTTATCGGCGAATTCGTCAAAAGCCGGCAATACATTTAAAATTGTAAATCAATGATAAGAGGTTTTATTGGCGATTTCGTCAAAAGTTAACAATAAATTATAAATTGTAATTAAATTACGAATGAAATAAATTAAATAATTTATTTTCTACACTTTTGCATTGTACAAATGTGTTACATGCGTTCTAAGAGTTTTTTTTTCGCTGGTTCAGTAAAACATGACGGTTGTTTTTCTGATTGTGATCAAACGAATGTGGAAATATAACACGAGAACTTATGCGTTCTGAAGTGCTGTTTTTCTACATTATTGCAAAGAAGAAACATATCGCCCATCTTGTACAATTTATCGTCTTTGATTTTCAATACCAATATTTCGACGACATGGCAACATTGTGTCCCTTAGCACAGAACATAGTGAATCAAACAATAAGAGGTGTTATCGGCGAATTCATCAAAAGCCGGCAATAAATTTAAAATTGTAAATCAATGATAAGAGGTTTTATCGGCGATTTCGTCAAAAGCCAACAATAAATTATAAATTGTAATTAAATAACGAATGAAATAAATTAAATAATTTATTTTCTACACTTTTGCATTGTACAAATGTGTTATATGCGTTCTAAGAGTTTTTTTCGCTGGTTCAGTAAAACATGACGGTTGTTTTTATAATGCAGCACTTTGATTCACTTCAACCATCACCAGCTATTCTCAAGAGGACAAACATATTTAAACCTTTTCTATTTCATTTTATTATTCTTCGAAATTCTTTATTATATTATTTTATCAAATGGTTAGAGTTCGATTCTTTTTTTGCTTAAACCTCTCAAAATATGTATATCGGTTTGTTACAAAAACGCTGACGACAAAAACCGAGGCACCTTAACACAATATTGACGTCAAATTTCTTTACAGAATACCAAATATATTTCAATAATTATCGGTTAATGATAAATATCGATAGTTATCGATAAACAGGAAAACCGAAACATAATAGACGATGCACGACGACAACAGGCATAGGGCTAAATAAGTTGTAAAAAAGATTTAAAACTACGCAATATAAAATTCGATTGATCATTTGAAAGATCCTTTTAAAATATAAATTTATACAAAATATTTTCTTTAACTCACCAACTTCTGCTGCTAAAACTTAACATAAAATTAATTTTTGTAATATGCCTTTTTTCAAATCCATTATTTTTTTCATTTTAAATTTTAATAGAAGATTTTCACTTGCATTAAGTTTTTTATGTTACTTCGTTTACTTTAAATCAAAAGCGATTATTACAACAACAAAAATCGATGATCAACAAACAAAAAAAATATATTTTCGATATATTTGGTCTTAGAAGTTAACTGATTAATTAACAAAACAGAAAACAAAATAAACAAACAAAAACAAAAAAATAAGGATATATTATGTATTAATATTAATTAACTAACGATTATAATGATTATTTTATGATTATTATAACATTAGTTGTAGAATGTGTGATAAACAAAAAGAAAAATGCTTTTAAAAATTATATAAAATAAAATAAATAAAACCACAAAAAAAAATCAAATAAAACTCATTTTTAAAACAAAAATTACAATAGACAACAAAATATATTTAATGAAACCAAAAGCAAAAAAAGAAGAAACAAAAACAACCACAAACAAAAACTGATTTAGGATACCGAAACGACCGAACGATTGACCGACCGACAGACAGACCTATTAAAATTTAAATTTATAATTTCATATTTTAACCAACAACAACAATATACAATATAAATATATATATTTTAGTCCTTTAAAAAGAGAAAAACAAAAATAAATCACAGAAAATCAATTTCAAAAGCAACAATGAATAAAACAGAGGTGGAGAATGAGAAGAATAAAAACACAAACGATCTTTGGATCGGATCGATCAATCGAAATTATGACGATGAGAAGGATGAAATTAAATGTAATATTTTATGCGTAGCATTGTAAATTATTTGGAAAATAATATATAAATACTGAAATTTTCGAAAATACAAAGTGAAAAAGCAGAGCTGAGTATATTTTTTAAAATGTAAGACGAAAACAAAATGTTTCGCTGTATAGAAGAATAAGGCATGAGTTAGTGAAGTAGATAAAAGAAAACGATCCCCCGATGAAGAGAATAAAACTTAAAAAAAAGGATTTCTATAATGCAGAGGTTTAAATGATGTTTCAGGAAACTAAGGAATTTACTGTTCCACGGTAAACTCAAATTTTTAATTTAAAACACCCCAGGGAGTGCGGCCTTTCATGGTTTTCCATACTTCTCGATGTTGTCTATACAATTGTATAAGTACGAGTATAATGCAAAGGTTTAAAATATGTTTGAAGAAACTAAGGAATTCACTATTCCACGGTAAACTCTAATGAAGACGTAGGTTTTTTAATTTAAAACACCCTAGGGAGTTATTTTTTATATTAGTGCGGCCTTTCAGGGTTTTCCATACTTCTCGATATTGTTTATACAATTGTATACTCCTGTTTTTCCAGTTTTTTTTGTTGGCTATTTCAATGGTGACTAAAAAAAGATTTTTTCCTTTTCGAAGCTACTCGTATTAATTGCTCTTCCGCGACCCATGTCTATGAAAATATTAAGCCGACTGTTTATATTTTGTTGTTTGCTGTACGTGTTCATATTGACAATTGAAATTAAGGGCTACTTCATTCGAATTTAAATATTCCATATTCAAGTGACTCGAAAAAATTGGGTGTATTTTTATGGAACCTCAAAAACAAAACATAATTCGATTTTTTTAATTACCACACTTTATCGAAATCTTATGTAATTAACAACTCTTTAAACTTTAGGTCCCAAATCGGGAGGATTAGGCACTATCGGACTTGTGATGAGAATCGCACGAATTGCAATCACGCGCGTTTTCTAAATCGCATAATTAATTAAGCTATGTGTAAAAGTATAAGTAATGAAAATATGACTTCTGGCATTAACCGTCACGGCTGGCTTGGACATATTTTAATCTGGAGGTCAAATTTTCGGTGACTTTTCCCAAAATTTTAGGCCGAATATCGGCAATAACGCGGCGAATGTTATCATCCAAATGGTTAATCGACTTGAAGGACAATTCACGTACGTACGATACGTATTTCGAACAGAACCATGATTTTCAAAATAAATTTGCACAATTTGGAAGCATGGTTCAGGCGTCAGTCGTCTATTTATGTTGAAACGCCAAACTAAGCTTGACAGCTGATAAAATAGGCGCCAGTTAAAAAAGTGTTGCCAACTGAAAGTTCTTTACTTTTATAAAAAAAACACCCGTTATAATAAAATAGGGAGAGGAAAATCATAAGGCAGAGTTTATGAAATGAAAGACTAGAAACCGATAAGTGAGGACTCATGGAGCTAATTGGTACTTTCGATAAATCTAGCAAGAAGTCTGTTCGAGGACGTCAAGGAACCTGTCTTGGACAAGCAACTTTTATAGTAGTCCTCGGAAAGCCACTTACGTTTACGACTCAAAATCTAATGTTAGCACTCTTAGCAAATAAAGGATCACACAAACAAAATTTTAAAACCTTCAACTCGGACAGAGTTACAGCGGAATTTAAGTATATTCGTCGCGCAAAATTTTACTTGTAATTCAAAGATCAAAACAAATATAATTTCAAATTATCAAACTCCCAAGCATGCATAGATAAACAAGGTATTTCGAAAATGTTAATGTTTTATGTCTCCTATTTTACAGAAGATAAGAATAAGAAATTTTGCTCCATCTGTCGCCGAATTGTGATTGGCGTCAAGACGAAACCTTAGCATTATGATTTGAACTTGAAAGGTTTTTCCTATTCTGGTTCAAGATCATTTTTTGTTTCTATTTGGATACAACATTTTGGTAGATAGCTTTGTGCTTAGTTCGAAAAATATACACAAAGGGTAATTCTCACTAATGTTTAAGAAACTACGGGTATACTCGTATGAAGTTTTACTTTAAACCAGAATTATCATTGCAAAAAGACTGCCGATGAAGAACCATGGCTGGTTCTGAAACAGTTGTACAGTCTGCCTTTGCAGCTAAGGCCAACGATTTCCCCCAATGTTAAATGTCTTCTTTCCAAATAAAAATTACAAATGGTCTTGAGAAAGAATAATAACAATTTAAGTTCAAATCATAATTTAGAAAACTTTAGAAAACCATTTGACGTTGTGCAGCAGGATATCTAAGCGTAGGCTAAATACTCTAACGTTCTATTGGACCACAAGATAAAATCAAAGAAAAGCCGTGAGAAATTAAAGGGTGGGTAAATTACACTATATGCGAGCAAATAGTGTAAAAGGATGAGTTAATGTATGAAATAAAAACAAAAGTAAACACGATATATAGAGCAGCTATCAGACCAATCCTACGAGTAACTTTTCCATAATCTGTGAGCTTTACTTACAGATTCACAAATCAAGACAATACTCGTGTTTTTTTTGACAAACAAAAAATCTTTTTTTTTTGTATGCGATTTTTTTCTGATGGCTTAATTAAGTGTTTTCTTCTTATTGTAGCTTTTTTTTCGCATAGGTCGGCATTGAAAAGCCTAAAATTTTTGTAGGTGTCAGTAGAAGGCATTGCCATATTAATTTTTGTATAGATTTTTAACGTTTTCCTGTGCTTTTTTTGGCATAGCGTCAAAAAGTGTCGATGTCATTCATTTTGAATGTAACTAAAGAAGAAGCATATTTCAGTGGAAAATTTGAGGAAAAAGTAACAAAAATAGTATGGTTTAGAAAAAATTTCTTGACAAACACATGTGGTATTGGTCATTTTCGTCGCATTCAGCTGTGACTTCCACAATTTAAGGGATTTCATCGTTTAAAGCAGTAAATATAGAAAGAAACAAAACTACTAAATCTAGACTAAATTTGAATTTAACGTTTCGACGTTTTTTTAAAAACCTCAATTGCCTTCTTTATAATTAGCAATTTGACAGATATGCTATAGTATTGTTACAAAAACTTATTTTATTTGTTACTTAACTAGCGAAATTGTGATCTTCTTAAATAAAACACGCCTAAGGTCTTCGTTTGTTATACCATACACCACAATGTGGTATAGAGTATTAGACTCTTTGTTAAGTATACCGATCGACTCAGAATCACTATTAATGGCGATTAGATGTCTATTGCTGTAATCAAAGTAGAGGTCGCAATTACGATATGAACCGATTTCGAAACTTGTTAAATTCTTCAAGTTTGGGCCAAGGACGAACCTTTTTGAAATTGGTACCTATTTTGATATTAAACAGTTTTTTTCCCGATTGCAGAACCTACAGCTCTAAAAAACACATATAACATCCATTTTTCGAACAGAGCATTCTTAGTGACTAAAACCCATTTCTGCTGATATTTGGTTCAAGTTTTCGAATAGCTCCCACACAAAGGTCCCAGCCGATTTGTGGTCCTGCATTTCCAGAAACTACAAATTACACCCGATCATGCCCAAATTTTGCATGGTACGTTATAATCGACCATAAATTAACTGAGGTAAACTTTGACGACATAGATCCATATTTTCGTATAGCCCCCATACAAAGGGGATTCCCAATTTCAGAACCTACAGCTCAAAACGCCACATATTAAACCTGATTCCGACCAAATTTCGCACAGAGAAAATTTCAAACGAGTGGCCAACACATATCTCTAGTAAAAAAGGACCATATCGGTCCATGGTATTAAATATGTCCCTCACGATTTGAGGCTCTACAGCTCTAGAAGCCACAAATTACACCCGACCACTTTCAAACTTTGCATGGCACGTTGTGAGCAACCCTTAATGTACTGTGGTGAAATTGGACCCAGAGGTCCATTCTTTCGTATAGTCCCCATACAAAGGTCCTTCTCGATTGCAGCAATTTTGAAGAAATGGAGGAGTTCCTACCATCAAAAAGTGAAGTAGACTTTTATGTAACTGTCTCAGACTTAGAAATAGAATAAATTTTTCCGAGGGTGAAGAAACTTAGCAAAAAGTTAATATGACTATTAGAAAGGCCAGACCAATATGGTGGTTAGCTCCCCAGGATGCCGGCAAAGCCTCTTTTTCACCAAGAGGAAAACGCACAGGTTGTCAGTTGCCCAAGTTTAGAATATGATAGACAACGGTGGTATAGCTATCTAGATATGTAGTCGTAAACTTCTATAAAAGAACTTATGTCTCGAGATTGAATAATGCCAAATATTTAGATTACAAGTTGGAAACGCGCAGTAATGTAGCATTAATTGAACAGGATACAACTTTTCCTCCACATTAAAGAAATCACCTCCACCTAAGTATCGTATGACTGAAGTCTGTGCCACCAGTGTAGCGCTATAAATATGTTCTGATAATTGTTTGGTCAAGGAATTTATGACATTTGCAAATAAAATAAAATTTAAAAATGTTGTGAAGTCATTTTTGAGGGTATTTAAATGAATATAATTAAATAATTTACTTGAAAACGAATAACGGCTGTTTCTTGCTAAAATTGCTTTCCACTAAAATTTGTCCATGTAGAGATAAATGCAAAACTCGTTAGCAAAAATTTCGTTTTAGGTGAATACTAATCTTAAGGAGTAAATGTAGCAAGGCAATCACAGTTTACCTTTTGTAAATTACGTTTAGCAATTTGATCAGCTGGCACCCAGCTGAAACGAAAAGGTGTGGGAATTAGCAACTGCTACAGGAATGTTAATCTGTAGCAGTGTATACTTTTTTCGCCACCTGTAATGAAAGCTAATGTTCTGATAATTGTTTGGTCAAGAAATATTTTGGAAAAAAATAACTAATATTGTTAAGTCCTTATTTTTGGGGTATTCAAATGAAAATGAACTATTTTTATTTGAAAATAACTAACGGCTGGTTTTTTAAATTAATTTTAAGTAATTGCGAGGTACTTGACATTACAAATTTAGCTTAGTAGGAATAGGGTTAGGTTGAATTTTATATTGAAATGTCCTAATCTCGTGCACAAGAACCTAGAAATTGGGCGGATAGAACCTGTTTTTAAAAATTAGGCCCTTTTTGGATCACGGTTATCGTTGTCTTAATACTACTAGTGTATTTTTTGCCGACAACGACAGCCACGATGAAGGCCATTCGAAAATAAACTACATTTTATTTTCGACTTTTTCCAGTTAAAGTTCTATTGCAATCCCTGTTGAAAAATACCCTCGTCAAAAGCCAAGATTTCTTGCCGTTCATTTTCGTAATTCCTTTCTTTCTCCAGACATCATTTTGTCCTTTCATGTTTTTGGTTTTAAGTCGACAAGGATAGGGATCATGTGTATGTACTATGTGTGTTTGTATATAAAAATTAAAATTAAATTCAAGTTCTTTTTTTAATGCATTCAACAAAATTAAAACAAAATACCAGAAACCCTATATTATATATAATTATATATAAATTATGTATTAAAAAATTACGAAAATGGAAAAACCCCGACAAAACTTATATGTTTAACAGCAAAGAAACAAAACAAAATAAACTACTATAGAATATATATATACATCTATATATATTTAATGATAAATTGAAGTCTCACAAGAGAGACTTGAAGATAATAAAAACAAAGAAAATGTGCTACTAAAAAAATTAAAATCCAACTGTTTTACTGAAAAATCAAATGGTAAGTTATGAGTGCTGTAAAGTTTTAATAACAGGCAAATAAAATTCCAGGCGGAAATTTATTTCCCTCAGGATTTTCAATTTGGGAAAATGCCGAAGACACTTTTCTTCGATTTGTTTACTTAATTGAAAAAAGTAAACATAACGTTTTTTCTATGAAACTCTACAAGAAATAGCACCATTTGTATGACAGCGCCAACTTGCGTGAGTGTTAACTAAAAATAAATATCAAAAATTAATTCCTCGATCCCAAACAGTAAGATGCCACAGCTTTCCTTTGCTTTGCTACACGTATTTCTTATGGGAGCGAAAATTTCGTTGTAGGTGAATACCATGCTTTTTGGTCAAGGAATTTTTTACATTTGCAAAAAAAAATAACAAATATCGTGAGTATTGAAATGAATGCTTCTTCTACACTTCTCTTGACTACAATTTTTCATTTTAGAGGTAAATATAAAACTCCTAAGCGACAATTTTGTTTTATGTAGGTGAATACTAGGCTTGAATCTAAAACAGTTATTAGATTTTCGGGGCCGACAACATTGTTAAAGTTTTGGGCAAAACACTGGCGTTGATCGGTACCCGGTACACATATTCAAGAGAAAGTTTCTTCAATAGATAATTTCTTGTTAGTAGAAGACAATTCTTTTTACAGAATGAGAGTGGCATTTTCGTGGCTGCCCACAGCTTTTTTTCGTGATTTCGTGTCAGCCACGATAATGTTAGGCAAAACTTATTTCTTAAAAACCACGTCTGCATTGAAATTAATTTGAATAGAAATTTTAGGAGTTTATTCAGACCGGCGGAAAATAGTGGTTTGAAACTTAAATTTTTATATATAAGAAAAAAATAGCCTAGAAATCACGCTTATTGCTTGTGCTTCCAAGAATGCTAAAGTATAATTTTAATATAATCAATTGCACAAATAATCTTGATTATATTTCTACTATAAACATAATCTTAGCAAATGTTGACCGAATTAACAGCAGCGTTCTTTTCAGGTAACTAGCTTAGTTACCTAGTTATTAAGCAATATGGTATTCTGGCAACATTCCACAACATTTTTAATCAGATGCAGCATTAGCCCAAAAAAGTTTGTTTCCAAACAAAACAAAAAAAGACAAAGCAAATTGTAAAAAAAACCAATTTAGTTACTTCGTATGGATAGTTTTTTGTTTTTTAAACACTTTATTGACAAATTTTATTTCGTACAGTACAGCATTAAACGTGAACTCCAGACAAGGCTTTAAATACATTTTATATGTTTCAAACCACTATTTTCCGCCGGCTTTATATACATTTTATATGTATTTAAAGCCTGGTACTAAATGGCTGATAAATAAATGAGGGTTTGTCAAGATTTTTTTTCAGATTTCTACCGCAATTTCACAGAACTTTATTGTTGAAGTTTGAGATTTCTTCGCATTAAAAGGCGAACTTAGTAGCGGGCTTAATATAATTTTTTTTTCTAAATATTTGATAAATTTACTGGAGTTATTTTTACCAATGTGCCACAACAACGACTGTAACCTTCTTGAAGACATTAAGTATATTCTCTTTCAGCTCATTAGCAAGAATCAATACAATTTATGGAAATAGTTTTATCGAGCTTTTTCTTTTTTCTCCTTCTTTCTGCATCAATAACAAAAAACATATGTTTTTGATTTTGTTGTACAAGCCGGGTGTGTCATAATTTTTTGTTTGTTAAAAAAATAAGTAAGTTAACTCTAACTCGTTTCGTTACCGAGTAGCAGCAAACTCGCTTGCTTACCGAGTAACTTTCCTACAAATGGTTGTTTAGTAACCTAAAAAGAACACGGCTAATGTTGCATTTCATTGTAAAACATTGTTTCTGAATATAGTAGCTTCGGCGCAACAATATAGAGGCGGCGGCAAAATGGAGTCCGTTTATAACATTTTCCGTCGCCATTTTTAGTTTGGATTGGAGTTCTGCTTGTTGGTAGGATATTGGCTAAATGGGATACTCGCATTGAACTAAAGTAAATTTTGAAAAAGAGGAGGCTGAACATTTATTATTAATTATTGTTTTTTACTTTTTTTGTTTATGTTGTTTTTGACTGGGCTGATTGGTCAGTCTTCTTTCATGAATTATTTATTATTTTGATTATTATTATTTTTTACGTTTACATCAGTGACGATAACGTGTACAAGATGGGCGATAAGCTTCTTCTCTCCAATAATGAAAAAAGCTTGCACTCAATAAAGCACAAATGTTCGGTTTATTTATCCACTTTCGTTCGATCACAATCAAGAGAACTAAAAAAAGGCAAAATTTAAACACAAAACGCACTAAATTTGCACACTTTAAATGCAAAAAGAGCACTCCTACAAAGATTCTTGTGTTTCTCAAGAAAAAAGCATTTCGTTCATTATGTACCATTTATCGTCTTTGGTTTTATTAAATAATCTAAAGAAAAAAATCGATTACGGAAAATTTACCCATATGGCCACAATCGAAATATATATACCAATCACTAGTTGGATTCGTGAATTTGTGCAATAAAAGTCGAAAAGAAAATACAAGTCGATGCAAAACTTGAATTTTGTGTTAGGAACTTCATTTATATGATGCGTGTGTCGTGAATATTGAATAAAAATGTTGTGATAAATGTGTGAACAATTGAAAACCTGATATTTTGCTCTGTTTTCGCCAAAGCCGTGTGAATGTGCGTTTTATCCCTTTGATTTTCATTCGTTCATTTCTCTACCTTTTTTTGTTTGTGCTGATGTGTGTGCACTTGCACAAACCAACAAGCGAGCAGTATTATTTAATTTTCATTAACAAATTAATTAGCACATAAACACATAAAAAAACCTTGAAAATGCCAGTGCATTTGATGGGGAAAAGGGTACAGATGGAAGAACAAGAATTACATTGCAACAACAACAACAAAAAATCGATTTGTACATTTTATTTTGTTATTGTTGTGGTTTTTGCTTTTGCCAGAAGAAGAAGAAGGGGAAAACAAGAACAGCTGGGACGACCAACTGAGAGAGAGAGGAACAATAACAAATATGAGACTGTGTGTTGCCAACAAGCGGGGATAAATCTGATTGCCTAGGGATTTTTTAGCTTTAAATACAGAATAAAATAACGTCATTTATTTACATTAGGGGCATTGCTCCGATTTTAATAAATTGTTTGCCACATAGCGATTTTGCAGACCTCAATCCTATTAGGGACAAATCGTTTCCTTATAGAACAGCTAATAATCCTTAACAAAATTCCTTCAATCCCTTAAAACCAGAAATTCCCTCACAAGAACAATGGTGTTGGCAACAATTATTTTAATACAAACTACAACAACAACATAACTTATTTTCGCGACTCAATAACAGTGAAAGAGACTAACGAGCGAAAGTATTCGGCTGAGCCCAGGGAATTCGGTAGTCCGACATTTAAACATGATTTTCTTTTAAATTTCCTTTACCTTTTATTTATATTGTCGTTTGTCGCACTTACTTTGTTTCCCCTCCGCATTCGAAAAAAATGTATTTAATTCGTTTCAAGCTCCGAATAAAGTGGTTTTTCCAAAATAAGTTGTAACAATAATTCACGTGACGTCTTTTGTTTTTTATTTCTTCTCGTCTACTGGCTTGGGCCTGTAAACTTTTGCAACTATCATTAATAAATGCACTTTTATAAAATGTGTTCATAATCGATTTGTGATAATACAAAAACAACAACAAAAATAAAAACGAAAAGTAAAAGGAAACAAGATATTGTAAAAGAAAGAAACCTTGGAAAAATGAAAGAAATATGGCGTATAATTACATGGGGTGAGTACAACTAGAAATGTAGAAAATGCAATACGAATTAATAAATTTAATACAAACAGAAAATAACTCTTGCCTGTTTGCTTTAAAAAAATTAAAAGCAAAAACCTTTTAATAATGAGTAACACTGTGATTTATTCCGTTTTGTCCTTTTTCTGTTATTTGTGATGCATGTATTCGAGAGTGAACTTGACCTCAAACCTGGCTCAGGTTCAGGGTGTCTCAGGCAATATTTCGTTGAAAACTTTTAAAGGTTCTTGTCAAGAAAACAATTCGTTGACCTACTTTTTTATTGATTATGATGAACCTTTGTCATTGACGGTTTTGATTCCGCGTTCTCCAAAGACTTTTTTCACTGGGGAAAAATCTTCAAAAAAAAAAACATTTCCGCATAGAAAGCTTCCCAAAAGCATTTAGCTCATTGGAAAAGTCTTCCACAATCCGTTTTGGTACAGAAAACGTCTCCACGAAAATTGTTCTCATTAAGAAAATACTGCCCCAGGTTTTCCGTAGAAAAATCTCCCCCAAACATTTTCAGTTTATTAAATGTCTCCGGTAGTTTTTTTTATGTCTAGAAAAAGTCGCCAGAGATCGTTTCAGTATAATGAAAGTCTTTCCGAGCGCTATTTTGCATAGGAAACGTCTTTCTGACCTTTTCTTTGTTTAGGAACGATCCTCTCCGTGCACTTTTCCGTACAGAAAAGGTCATCCCGACCTATTTTCCGTATAGAAAAAGAACTCTTGAGATATTTTCCGTATAGGAAAAGTGTCCTCTCCATTATTTTCACATAATTAAAAAAGACCTTTTCGGTATAGAAACGCAAAGGAAATTCTACCACAGACCTTTTCTGCATTGAAGAATATACCCCAGAAATTTTCAGTGTAGTAAATGTCGCTGGGAGATTTTTACCATGTAGGGAAAGTCTCAGAGTACAGTAAAAGTCTTTCCGACCTCCTTTCGATATAGAAAAATTCACCGAGGTATTTTTCATAACGAAAACCTATCCCCAAAAATTCTTTTCATATAGGAAATTCTGCCACAGATATTTTCCGTATATGAAAGTCTTCCTCAGAAATTTTTAATATAGTAAAAGTCTCCGGGAGATTTTAACTTTGTAAAAAAGAAGACCCCAGAGTTTTTTTTTTTCAGAAAAAGTCGTTTTGAGCTCTATTTCGTATAAGAAAAGATTTTTCTGTTTAGCAACGATCCTCCCCGTGCCATTTTCCTTACAGAAAAGTCATCCTTTTCGTATAGGAAAATTCTCCGCAAGGTATTTCCGTATAGGAAAAATAAAATCTTTTTCGCGTAGAAAAAAATCCCCGTGAACTTTTCCGTGTAGGAAAAGTATTCTCTCGATTATTTTTGAATAAAAATCAAATTTTTTTCCGTATAGAAAAAATTGTGAATAGATTTTTCGTAAAGAAAGTCTCACAAAGAGAACTTTTAAGGGAAAATTCTTCCTAAGAAGTATTCCTATTAAAAAGACTCCAGACCACAACTCTTTTTTCATTTGGAAAAGTAATTCCCGAGAACTTTTATTTCCCGATAGAAAAAAATCTTCGAGATCTTTTTCGTATATGAACAGTCTCCTCCATAATTTTCAAATAAAAAAAGTCTAACAAGACCTTTTCCGAATATAAAAAATCTTTAAGGCATTTTTCCTATAGAAAGTCTACACAAGGCAACTTTTTAAAAGAAAAGTCTCCCTAAGAAGTTTTCCAATTACAAATACTTCAGACCACGACATTTCCCTTAAACTCAAAGTCTCCCTGAGAAAATTTCCGTACAAAAAGACTTTCGCATCGACTTATTTTCCGATAGAAAAAGTATTTCCAAACCCATTTTGTATTAAAAAAAAGCTTTCCATACAGGATAACTTCCAACTCCCAAGTCCGTTTCTTTATAGAAAAGTTTTAGTCGTTTATTTTTTGGTATAGGAAAAGTGTCTCCAAAATCCTTTTTGTATTAAAAAGACTCCTCAAGACCTATACTGTATCGAAAAACACCACCTGAGACCGTTTGCATATAAGAAATTTATCATCGTTAATTTTTTCGTATAGGAAAAGAGTACCCGAGAAAATTTTATGGTATAGAAAAAGTGGGCCGCCGTGGCGTGATGGTTTTGTGCACAACAATCATACAAGTTAATCCAAGTTCAACTTTGGGTAAGAATGACTCAAAAGTTTCTGCAGCAAGTTTCTATCTCGTAAATGCCTTGGATTTTATCAGTAAGAGATTATTCTCTAAACTATGTACTTCTTTATAAATCACATTAGCTATTCGGGGCCGGCATTAAACAGTAGATCGCAGTCAGTGAGTATAAGAATTATATCGTTCTCAATTCGCTGATTCGAGAGAAGTTAACACTTGAGTTAAGTATGTAAGGAAAAGTGTTTCCGTAACATTTTGCGCTTAGAAAACACACGCCGAGACCTTTTCCGCATAAGAATAATGTTATTTGGATTGCTTACTCGAGATTTATGTTATAGTTTTAGTACAAAACAAGTAAAAACGTCGTAAAGCTAGGCCACGCCGAACCTTTTCAAAAATTTAAAAAAAAAAGCAATCTCAGCCAAAACTTAAAAAGTAGTCTATATTTGGATTGGTACCCAAAATTGCTTATATTTAAGTACCCATGTGTCCTTATGGACTAATAATCGCCCGTTTTGACCATGCGGAACGTTTTTTGGGCCACATGAGCCATAACGTTCAGCAACTTTCCCCCTTTTTAAGGTATTTAGAGCGCGTTAACTAATACGTACTAAATATATCATTCCGTTTGCAACATCACGAAATTTTGTTTGGAGACCCTATAAAGCATATATATATCAGTTCAAATCTAACCATTGAACAGCATAGTTAAGCGGAATAGTTAAGTTTTGTTTTTTATGTTTAAATTTCTAAGATTGTAAAAAAGACCACGACCTCGATCTTAAGTATTCAATTATTTCATCTTATATATATAGAAGGTCGAATATTTATTATTTATCAATAAGTACAATTGTATTATTGATCGTCGTAAAATTCTTCTACGATCTAGCCATATCCGTTCAAACGAACCAACCTAGGATCCTGAAATTTTGTATGATGATGGCTTATGGTCATGAGCTGTTTAGGATTGTAAATGGTCGAAATGGCCCGAGTGGGTCAAAAGTTTCCCTTGAAGGGACTTAAAATACCTCGGTATAAAGTACACTTTCTGAGTATTTGCTTAACAAATCAATATCTTTTGTGAACAGACAATTGATAAAATGATTACGATCGTGTATCATCCAATCTTCGGTAAATGGTTTAATAAAAAAATTCAAAACAAAAACTCCAAAAAAAGTCTTTATGATTTGACATTTTTTTTCTGCACCCTGGTAAAGTTCAAATCACAAGTCATAATAGTGTATGAAAAATACATGTATATAACAAAATTACCGAATTCATTAGGCAATGTTCTATATAAGTGGTATATTTTAAACTCATGTCAACCACAACTCTTATCTTGTCCCGAATTAAAACCTCAAGAGCTCTTGAGATTTTTTTTTTGTAATTTAGGTTCATTAACATTAGAAATGTTTTCAAAATCTAAAATGATAATATTTAACTTCCATGAAGGCCGATAAGAAAACCAGAAAACGTTATTTTACAATATATTTTATATAACGAGTTAAAGATCATTAATTATTTCCCAGATTTTTTGACCGCTTATAATGAAAAGTTTAAATGTGATTAAAGGTATGTCTCTTCCCCGATTCATTGCAACTTTGCCGCCTTCTACAAAGGACCTTTTCTGGTTTTTCTTGTTTGACTATTTCTCATTGGGTGTGCCAAGCGATGGGGGAAGTTGTCTATTTTCTGCTTTATTAATAGGCCATCATACATTAAGAAATTAAGTCGTATCACTCTATGGGGGATTAACAATAAAATTTCTGTATTTTTTGTTTGTTTTAATTACGATGACTATAAAGATGCCCCGGTCGAGCGAAATTCCAATCTTTTGCCAAAGTAATGAATGTTTACATGTGCTGAGGCTATTCACCTCCAAAATAAAATGCAAATACATATCGTGGATCGATCCAACTGAACAAACATATTAAGGGTATTGAGAGCAAATAATTTTTTAGTTTACAATTTTAAAATAAAAAAAAAATTCCCCGATTTTATATAATTTTTTTTGATAGTATAGACTTTCTTAAGTCCCTCAACATCCCTTTAAGGAACAAACCGAGGACTTCTCTCAAATCAGTAGTGAGCGTTGTACGATAAAATTCTTATACTCACTAGCCGATACCTTCTGTTTTATTCCGGCTCCCAACGGCTAATGCATTTAATGGAGAAGCTTTTTAAAGGCTTAAAGATAAATCTCTTACTCGGGAATTCTACCATATTTCCCAGGTGGAAACTCGGCGTTCAACCTGGGTTTAAACATTTTTTTCAATTAGATAACAAAAATCAGAAGCGATCAAAATTACTACTGCGAACGATCTGTCAAAATATTTTGTTAGATTTGTCCATGGTACAGTAAACAAAGTAGGCACTAGCCCAACAACAAATAATACGGTCAAAGTCACTTGAAAGAAAATGCATTTTTGTGAATGTTTGATATGAGGGCATAACAATAATTTCTTGATCCGGAGAATATGGCGGATGAGGTACCAATATGCAACCCAATTCACAAAATTTTGCCATGGAGACTGCACCCGGCCATTATCTTTACGAAAAATAACTTTTTTCTAGGCCATATTGGTTTTTTTAAATCCTCGTTAAATCGCTCCAATAACCTGGCATAATATTCGCCGTTTATTGTTTTTCCCTTTTAAAGATAATCGATGTGGATTATCCCGCGTGCATCCCAAAAAAACTGTTGTCATTACCTTATTGGCCGACAAAGACACCTTGGCCGGTTCACCCGGAGAAACCCATTGTTTAGACTGCTGCTTGGTCTCCGGAGTGTTGTAATGGATCCATATTTCATCCACAGATACAAAACGCCGCAAAACACATATCGGATAAAAAACTACAAACAATCCTTTGAAGTTGTCACACGATTACGTTTATGGTCAATTGAGAGCAAACGCGGCACCAATCTTGCAGACAGCTTTCTTAAACCCAACTGATCATGTAAAATCGAAACCACCCTGCCATATGAAATGCGTATGGCATCAACAATCTCACGCATTTTCGGGTGTATTTACCTCTAAAACCACTGTTTTACTATTGAAATCGATGGTACAGAGTCCCCCATAGTATTTAACAAATTTTTTGCTTGGTTTTATTGACTTTTTTCCACAAAAACTAACGTTAAATGAGCACTCGAAATTCACTTTCCATTTTTAACAAAATCCATTAGGTTGTATGTTTTGAACAGCTGTTAAACACAAACAAAATGACGGAAGTCTCTCAAAATTTGACAGTTGTCTATTGACAGATGGTACTTGATGGGGGCAGTGTTGCATTTTATATAAGTACGAGGGAAGTTGGAAAGGAATAGAATTATTGATATGCCCTTATATACAATTTTTACATAACAAACTTCAACAATTGTCTTTGTCCAATTTGAAAATTATAATTATTGGTAGAAAAACAAAAAAACTTAAAAAGAATTGTAAAAATTGTAAAACCGTTATTTGCAAAACTGCACCTTCTTTATTGTACCATAGGTTTGTCGAATATTTGGAAATTAATAAAAAAATATTAAAAATCCGTCTAATGCGTAAATTTTTCTTAAGATCGCTTTGACCTGAGCACACTCTTGTTGGCCTTAAGCCTCTAACCAGAGAGCTTGGTGCGAACTGAACAAACATAACCATTGTTGCGACCAGTGTCGAAGTCAACAACGTAATGTCTTTTTGTCACTTTGGTCCTACATCCGTTTTAAATTTTCTAGTGTCACAATTAAAAACAAAGCGCCATAGGAAACACTGAGAGTTCATGGACATTTTGGCCGAAATTTCGAATTTTTGACATCAAAAAAATCACTTCTCTTTTGCTCACCGGCTTTGACAAGTGCACTGGAACTAGTCACTGTGAATACCCTTAATGTAAGAGTCAATAAACACAAAGCGAACGATCTTTTCTAACCCAATTTTGTTATGCTCTTTTTGCGCATTAAAAATATCATACATTCACAAAAGAAAAACAAGAAAATGAAACAGAAATCAACGCAACCGAGAATGCATCGATCGATAAGTGGGGAAGATGATGCCGATGATATTTGTGCCAAGAAGATGAGGACGGCGAAATAAAAACTGCCAGCACATGCAAATGACGATGGAACTAAACAAATTAAAATTAAATGAAACAGCGTTCCATGTGCCAGTCATCCGAAGATTAAAAGCGCATGAGCGAATGCCAACAACTTTTAATAGCGGCTATTTAGTTTTTTCCCCTTAAATATCGGCTTTTTAAAGTTATGAACAAATGAAGATTAAAAAAATGTATTTCTTTAACGAAGGCTATTCATGTTTACATTTGTAAATAAATCCTCATTAATGAAATAATGGACTAGAATCCTGATTTAAGTAAATGCACTGGAATTATAAATATGGAAAAATACACTAGGATATGTCAATGTGACAGTAGCCGTGTTAGTTTGGTGTAGGAATGTAACAAAAGTGGGTTTAGCGAAAGCGAATAATGAAAAATAAATAAATTCTATTTTTTGAGAAAGGGAATATTGAAATATTCATATTTGCGAATGCAAAAGCGAATATTGAAATATAAATTTTTGCAAATGCGAATATTAAAAAAAAACAAAAACTTACCTTTTTCTAAACCGAACATAATATTTTGTTCTCTATATACCCTTACCACTCTGTGCTAAACCACCCAGAAACAAGTTTTGAACCATTAAAAGTTATACCGACAAACTCAGAAATACATAATATTTCAACTTAGGCAGGACCATACGCGTATGTCTATCTATTCTTTTAACCAGTGTACGAGTATGACGCAAATAGGAACCAATTTTAAAGAAACTTTGACTACTATTTTGGACACTACTAATATTTAAGATTAGAAGTTTTTAGGTCAAAGTAATAATGGGACGGACACAACGAAAATATGAACAGAATTATAAATTAAGTAATATATTTTAATACTCAATATTTTGTTGAAAGGCCCTTTTGCTGTATTACTGCTTTCAAGCGATCCGTCATCGATTCGAAATAATTGGCGATATTTTCCCTATTCGTCCTTTTATTATAGATTTTATTATAATTTGGGGATTTTTTAATTTTTCCACCAAATGACTCCACACATGCTCTATCGGATTTAGATCCGGGGATTGTGGTAAAGTTTAGTGTACATAAGGGCAATTATAGACCATACAATTTCTAACATTATAAGCCTAATGCTTAGGATCATTATACTGATAGAAATAATACATGTTTGTTGGAGCCAATTTTTCAGCCCATTCTGCGAAATTGGCTCTCAAGATATTCAAATAATATTTGTGGTCCATGATTTCTTCAATAAAGCAAGATCTTTAGGCCCAACCGCCGATATTGCATCCCATACAATTACTGACCCTGATTACTGTGTTGATCTCAATTTCATTCCAACAGCTCTTCATTCGGCCTTCCGCAGACATACAAACGCCTATTTGACCAAAAACATTGTTTTTACTTTTGTCGGTAAAAATTTGTTTGTACCGAATTGGCGAAGCCTAGACGTTTTAGCCTATTTATCTTACTGATAAAAGGTTTCTTCCTAGCTACCTTAAAACAATTCTGATGGTTTCGGGGCTAGCCCCTATCCCCAAATATATTTCTGCCTAAGCAGCGAGTTTGGGTGCGCTAAGGTGTAGCCTTTTCTTGATTAGTCGTAAAAGTCATCGCTCATCTGAGTTGGAGAATATTTTACGCTTGCTCGGTTTTCCAACGTTTTCGAAATTCTCTGTATAATATTATCGCTTAATGATATTAAATACTGTATATCGTGTTTGATTTATTATTTCTGCATACTTCGGATTTCATACTTCAGATTTTCCAGATTTGGAATAGTTAATATTTATTTCTGTTAGTTCTGATGATTTTTGGGTAACGCGAGGCGCTATGAGAGATATTTTGACTGACACTTAAAATGTTGCAATGAAAAAATGTACGGTTAACTGGAGCAAAACTGCCAAGGGGTTGCCACATCGTTAGCTTCACTCGCAAACACGCTAAGTCAAATTTTTCCAAATCTATTATTCCAAATCTGGAAAATTTTATTTTTTGAGCAGGAATTTTTATTAATACGCTCCGCTTAAATACCACTAATAGGCTGATTAAATTAAAAATACAACAATGAAGTAAATGGAGAGTTTCTGGACTTAGCATGTTTGCTTTTAATGATTTATTTTTTTATTTTCTTATAAACTGACTTAGTATTTTTGGTAATTAATTACTATATAAGCTACATAAGTACACACTGCATTTGAATCAAAATTCGTTAACATTATTAAAACAATACATAATTTATTACCTTTATTCTGTCTCATTATAAAGTTAAAACACTAGATTTATATTAGCGCTTATTACAGCTTACCAAACATCACTTAAATGTGCAGATATACAAACGACTTTTTCATTATAGTCTCTATTACAATTTTTTTTTTTTAAATTGACATTGAGATTCCCTCACCCGGAATAGACCATTTGACAACATTCAATTACATACAAATTTTTTTAAAAACAAAAGACGACTGAACACCATTATGATGCCCTTCGTGATATTGTGAAGACATTGACTTTCTAGAATCTCCAATTAAGAAAAACATGATTTTAACATTGAGACATCGATTCGATTCGGATCACTGTTTTTATGCGGACACAGTGGCGTGATAAGGAATTCGATTCACCGTCTCGCATAATTTTGTTGTTCGAAGAAATTTATAAAGAACATCATCGATATCTGCAGGTAGACGATAATGGGATCAAACTGTGATGACGATGCACGCATGAGATAGAGAAGATGCAGATGAATGTTTTACTTTATCAGAATCGTTAAATGAATAACCATCGAGACAGTAATCCGGGTCAATGGTTTTGTGGTTTTACATACGTTTTTGGTTAATGTTGCTGAGTGGATGATCCTTGATCAGTTTTCGAATCGTTTCGGTGCTATGTAGAACCGATCGCCGTAGGACGCAGAGCCAGTGTGGTCGCCCAGGGTAAGCGATAGCCAGTGGAGGAAGCTTAACAAATTGTCATAACGCCGCCCTCTGAACCAACACGAAAAAACGTCTATCTTTATGGATAAAAATCATTGCTCTGGGTCGTTTCGGTGCTAGAACCGATCTCGTAGGACGCTGCGCGAGTGTGACCGCCAAGAGTAAGCGATCCCCCAGCGGAGGAAGCTTTTAAACTGCCAGAATGCTAACCTCTGAACCAACACGACAAAACGTCTATCTTTATGGATAAAAATCATTGCTCGCAATTCCTCCTGGAACGTCATCGTTGGTGAAATGTCAGGAAAAATCTTCTAGTGTGTTGAAAAGCAATTAAAGGTTTCCTCAGTGAACGATTAAATCGTACCTCATACAGGACACCAAAGAACGAGAAGAGAAATACACACAGTAACTGCCAATAGTAGAATCTCCGCATTCCATAACTATATCGTTCTCGAATTCCGTCTACCACCTATAAAAGCTGTGTAGCGTGGTCTTGGCGAAGTAGCTGTTTTAAATTTATAATGAACATTATGGAATTCCGCCCCTGATGATTGTGCGACAAGACCCAAAAGATTTTTACTGATACTGGAGGAGCTCATCATGTTGTATGTTGTCTTGTGGGAGTGAACTTTCTCCCCTACGGAGATTGCTTTACTTTGGCAAATTTAAGGCGTTGCCAGATCCTCGGACTAGAAATATGTACATATAACATAAAATAAAGGGTGGGCCGTTTAAAATTTTAAATTTGAATTGGTTGTAAAAAAAGTACTGATATTTTTTCAAATTTCTGGTTTTATTGGAAAGGTTGAACTTTGTCATTTAATAATGGAACACAATATCATTCACATGACTACCACAACTGGCTCCGCAGTACCTTATCCGATCAACCACATTTTTCAGTACATTTTCAATTGTTTCGGTTCGAATTTTGATGCATATGTGACAGCGCATAAGGGTAAAAAAATTAATTTTCACTTTTTTTTTGATGTGGACAACATCTGAGCATCGAATGAGACCGATCCCATGCCCCAAAAGTGTTCCCTCCCAGAGATATGCGCGTTTTATGAAAGTGATGGTACACCAAAGATACACGTATTTAAATCTTTAAAATGGCTCTCCTGAACAAAACTTATTTTTTCCCTTAGGTCCCTTTCTATTTTGCGCGTCACATATTGTAATTTAGCTTTAATAGGCCCCAATGGGCTTCGAATTACATGAAATGAATCTCTTTAATGGCAACTTCGATTTCATGGTTCAACTTTTCAATTGTATCCGGTTGCTTTGCGTAAAATTAATTCTTAAAGGCTTTCCACAGAAAAAATTGACAATTGACAACACAATTTCGTCTGATTATTCGATTTTCTAAAACAAAATATCGATGGTTGCGTTGACTGTGTGACCCTGTCTTGTTGAAACCAAATGTCGTCCATGTCATTCTCTTGAATTAATGAAAACAAAAATTCGGTAAACATGGCTTTCGGTAATGCTCACCGTTGACGTTAACGGCGGCTTCTTGCTCAATTTCAAAGAAAAATGGCCTAATGTTGCCGCCAGCCCCAGAATTCACACAAAACAGTGACTCGTTGTGAATAGATTAGACTCTCAATAGCCACGTGTGGGTTCTCTGAACCCCATATGCGGCAATTTTGCTTATGGACATAGCCACCGAGATGAAAATGAGCTTAATCGATGTGGAGTCTCTTTAGAGGTGGCAAGAGTGAATTGTATTTTCGTGGGCAATTGTGCGAAGAAAACTTGAAAAGTAAGGTTTACAACAGTAGTTCTCATTCGTTTGGGGAGAGCAAGGCCTTATAGAGTTCGGTTTTACTTTTAACAATTGCAGCAAGGCTTTCTGAAGAGGGTTGTCACGGACCCGAAATCATGATAAAAGTAGTGTGCAGCCACGAAAATCAATGTCACTTTGCCATTTTGTTAAAAACTTGTCTTCTATTTAAATATAGAAACAAGAGGTCTTGAGCCGGTTTAATCCCTATTTAATGTGTAAAAGCAACAGACCGAAATAAAACAAACGAGCTAAACATAATAAAAAGTAATAAATTTTATTCCATCTTTCAAAGTCGAAGTAATCGATTGTTAAAATTTTAAATGGCCCACCCTACATCTGATAAATTTCACTTTGTCCGTGCCAGACGTTTCAATTTGATGTGGACTGTTCTTTCAAAACAGTGTCATAAGACTATATTTGGATTTGTAATGGATCGGTGGGCCGCTAGGTGTGATGGTTAGTATTCACGACTATTTTAATGGGTTATCCATCTAGAGGTTTTTTCAGAACAAAAAAGAAATATTAAAATTTAAATCAAGTGTGAAATCTTTATTGGTAATTTGAAAGGACATTTTATGTTGGCAACTGTATTATGGAAATGAGCGTTCGGTGAGAAACGGGAAGATCCACTGTTTTCGACCAAAATTTTGTTCAGTGATGAGGCCCATTTCTGGCTCAACGGCAAAGTCAATAAACAAAATTGCCGCATTTGGGCTGAAGAGCAACAAGAAGAGGTTCAAGAGGTGCCATTATACCCAGAGAAAACCACGGTTTGGTGAGGTTTAAAAGCTGGTGGAATCATCGGTGCATATTTTTTCCGAAATGATGAAGGCCGGAACGTAACCGTGAATGGTGCTCGCTATGGGGCCATGATATCGAACTTTATGCTACCTGAAATTAAAGCCCGTAATCTTGACGACACTTGGTTTCAACAGAACGGTTCCACTTGCCATACAGCTGCTCAACTAATGTATCTATTGAGCGGTCATTTCGAAAAGCAGCTAATTTCACGTTTTGGACAGCTGAGTTGGCCACACTTGATTTGAATTTGTATATTTTTTTTGTTCTGAAAAAATACATCTAGATGGATCACCCTATACAAGAAAATGCTTGTTCTTATACTGCGGCTTAGAATAAACATCAGCCGTTCGAAGCTGCCATTAAACAGAAGGTCCCAGTCAATTAGTATAGGCTTATGCCCAATGACTTGAGGGAAGCTTCCCATGTTCCCCTTCATGAAATATTGAGGGAATTAAGGAAGTAAAGGATATCGACAAGTTAGCAACCAAACACTAAGACATGGTGAAAGGTGGGCTCTCTCGAGTATGATAGCGCCATAACCTTATGGAAGAGTTTTTGTTGTTGTTTTAGCGGCACTTATAGTGAGTGCCGGGGTGACAGCTCTTGGAAGAAAAATTACTGCTTCGGGTCAATCCGGCTGTCATAGGATTGAACGTTCTTGTTCTTGTAGCGGAGCACGTAGTGCCGTGGTGACAGCCCTTGGCCGAAGATTGCTGCATCGGGTCTATCCGGTACATAGAACCGGCTATCGTGAGCGCGATCGGGTCATCACCTAAGGCAAGAATAAATGGCTTACTTTTTGTGTCAGTTGCTGTCTGTTCAAATAAATACATCTTCCAAACTTAAACGTCCGCCAAAGAACGAATTTTTTTTTAAAAATCTCATTCTGCTTGATTAAAAAAAGGTTTAGCCAGTAAATTGTGTATCATCTAAGGAGGCTGGAAACAGGCAAGAGTATATCCTATACTTAAATGCTATGACTTTGGCTTCAGCCAGCCAGCTATCCAGCGATGTCAGCGGAGATTGTGGTGGCCCAGGCAACAGACAGGCCTCTAAAAGAGCGAGTCAGCCAATGGAACGAGTATGTATTCTATGAACCCATACATACATACTTATATATAAATATGTATATGGTATGCATGTACATACAAGTATATATATTTTTGTTTGTCTTTAGCACGCATTATTCCAAAGAAAAATAAGTGCATACCGACCGACCGTCCGACCAAATCAACCGACGACCGACCACCATCACCATTAAAGCACAGTAAAAAGAAGAGACGACTTCTTCTCATCAGACTCGCTCTGACTCTGATTCTGGCTGAGTAATGAACTTGGGTACAATGAACCACACGGAGACCAGACCAGACCAAATGATAAGTGAGAGTAAATATAGCTTATGTCAAACGACAACAACAACAGCAGTAGCAGCAATAAAAAAAACGAAATGTAAAAATGTGATCCAAAATAAAGGCAGAGGAAACAAAAACAAAATTGAAATTAAAAACAAAACAAGTTGTTTATATATACTCGTACTCGTATATAGCTAGGTGTAGGCATACATGCTGGAAAGGTATTGAGTAATCGAATAGATTCCTTTTTTCGACTAATCCTCGCCCTTAAGAAACTTTTTGATACACCCTTTTTCATACAAACTCCCGTGTTACTTTTTTGTCCTGCATGTGTACCTGTATTTTTATTAAAATGAAAAATTTCCATTTGAAATCGGCAAATTTCTTTATTGAGATTTTTTTTTGAAAATCCACAATTTTGGTTTTTACAAATTGTCAGCTGGATATGAAAAAGGTTAAATTAATTTAAACATTGCTTTTCCATATCAAATGGAATAAATTCCATTTCAAATTGGCATTCTCCATTTCAAATTAAAAAAAATTATATTAAGGTTTAGAATATTATTTTTTTAATTAAGAAAAAAAATTTTAAATTCTCGTTTTAAAGTGAGGAAATTTCATTGTTATAAATATTAGACAATTTTAAATTTACAATGGATATGAAGAAAATTCCACTTAATTTAAAGATTAAATTAATTTAAAGTTAAAGATAATCTTTCTTTAAACATTGTTTTTCCATATTTAATGGAAAAAAAATCCTTTCCAAATTTGCGTTCCATTTCAAATTGAAAAAAATACCAATTGTGGTTGAGAATGCTATTCTTTTATTTAGAAAAATCAATTTTAAATTGAGAATTCTCATTTTTAATTAAGACAATATCATTGTTTTAAAGATTTGACAATTTTGGTTTTAAATTTACAAAATATCCGCTGGATATGAAAAAATCCCATTTCATATTAAGTTAAAAAGAAATAAAATTAAAGATAATTATGACTTGAACAGTTTTTATTCTGGTTCAAGACCTTTTTGTTGTTTCTTTTTCAGAAACAACTAAAAAATTGGTAAAATGTATTGGCTTCGGTTGCCAGGCAGACTGTACAGCTGTTTCTTAACCCGACAAGGTTTTCTAGTTGATTCTGAAAAAGAAACAGCAAAAAGGTCTCGCACCAGAATAAAAACTGTTCAAGTCATAATAATGATAAAAGACCGAATAAATGTAAACAAAAACATACTTAAAAATAATATTAATTTAAAAATTGTTTAACCATATCAAATGGAAAAAAAAACATTTCAAGTCTGAATTCTACATTTCAAACTGAAAAATTCCACTTAAGCTTTAGAATGTCATTATTTTATTTAGAAAACTCAATTTAAAGTTGAGAACTCTAGTTTTTAATAGGGAAAATTCCATTGTTATAAAGATTTTCAATTTAATGTTCGGCTTTTACCAATAAAACTCGGAAGAAAAAAAGGCGGGCAATTAAAAATTTTAAATAGGAATCGGCTGTAAAAAAAATTACTGATAATTTTTTTTGGTTTTATTGGAAAGGTTAAATTTGGCAATTTAACAAAATCCACACCAAACTGTGACTCGTTGTAGAAGCATTGGCTTCTCCATAGTCACGTGTGGGTTCTCTGAACCCCATATGCGGCGGATGACCCATCAATTCGACGTTTTGGCCGGTCAAAAAGGCGCTGGTTTGAGCCGATGTGTGAGAGCTCTCATTGTCATGGTGCACAATGATTCGCCTTCTCTTGTTCGTTTTTCGAATTTCTCCGAAGACTTCAGGCAAACAAATTGTGGTGTACGACTCATAATTGAACGTTTTACATTGCTCAAGCGGAACAGTCGCTTCGAAGTTCTTTTTCCACGAACAACTTTCGTAGGATTTTGCTCGTCTTCGAAGACCCACAAGGTCGATTGCTGCTTTGCTTTGGGCACATACGCATAGATCCATGATTCGTCACCTGTGACGATTTTATAAACGTCTTTTGAAGCAACGAGAGCCTTTTTTGAGCGATTGTCAAATTGTGCGTGAAATTGTGAGAACAAACCTTTTTTACGGCCAGGTGTTAATGCAATATCGAATGTATGCTGATGGAAGAAATGTCAAAGGATGCCTCTATCTCACGGTATGTCACATGACGATCTTGCATTATCAGTTCACGCACGGCATCAATGTTCTCTGGCACAACGGTTGTTTTTTGACGACCTTCGTCTTTGAGCTAGCGTCGGCCACGATTGAATTCATTAAACCAAATTTTCACAATGCTATAGGATGGTGCTTCATCGCCATACAAAGATTTAAGTTCATCGATGCACTCTTGTCGTGATAATCCACGTCGAAAGTTGTGAAAAAAGATCGCACGAAAATGCTCACGAGTTAATTCCATTTTTTTCTAAATTAATTTTTTCAAGTCACTGTAAACAACACACATGAGGGTCGTACGTCGTTCTGAGTACGTTTTGCTAAAAAATATCAAACTTTCCAATCGAATCGCCAGATGGCGCCAGGCAACACTTAGTGTTGCCTAGGCCAGAAAATATGTAGCAATCCTCGTACTTTTTACTAGAGTTTATCATTTCTCAGACCTTTTCAATTCGTGGGAAACCGGTAACATTTTTTATTTCTCTGGATTTCTGCATAACACAAACCATGCTAATTTTGTTGTAAGCGTGTTTTTTATTATTATTTAATTCATTCAAAATCCGAGAATATAATTGAATGCAGACCATATTTCGGATTATCGAAAATTCGGATACTTTATAAAAGATTTTTAGAAAATACAGAACGATGAGGCTTTTTTCTTAAAAAATCTGTATTCTTTTTACTGAACGCGTAATTAAGATTGAATTAAGCAAAATTTGACTGCGCTTGACACACTTTTAAAATAATGTTTATTAATAGCTTAACATATTTTGATGTCAATTCGGATTAAAAAATACAATCAATTATGATTAGAGAATATAGCACAGGGGTTTTCCCAGGATAATTCGGATTACAGAGGTCTTACTGTATACATTAAACTGATTTTCAGCAAATAGTTTTTCGGCGTATTTACGTATTTATTTTGCTGGCGAAAAGCTTAGAAATTTGTCAACTTCTGTTATTCACTCAGGGGTGTTGAAATCTAAAAGTCGAAACCTCAATCCGCATTTAAAACAAAAAAAACATTTTTTAAGGAGTTTGGCTTTTATAAATCAGAAATAAAAAGAAATTAAATGTACTTTTGTTGATCATAAAAGGAGAAACGATAATATAAATTATAATCTCTGACATGTGTGTTGTTCTTAATTTGTTTTTTTTTCGTAAAAAACCAATTTTCATAAAAAATGCATCGTCTCGATTGTTTACATAATTTTAAGACGCAAAATCGAATATTCAACAGTAACCACATTCAAAGCACCTCTAACGACTACAAAAGGTTTCTCGGTTGTGCTATACACGTACATTATTTCTGCACCCCGATATCTCAAGGCAAAAAAGGAAATCAAACGAAAACAATAAAAGCAGATGCTACGTAAGGCAGAGACTGACTGCAACACACTTTGTTGTAGTTTTTGGCTAAGATTTAAAAGGTAAATGAATTGTTGGCTGGTCACTGCAACGCTTCCACCCATCAACCGTCGTCACCGCCGATCGCTAAAAAGACAACGAACGATGAACGGCGCGGCGCTGCGCGGCACAATCATCAGCCATTCATTCAGTAAAGACATGCTAATCACATCCATACAACGAATAAAAAGAAATCTTGAAAGAAAATAAAAATGAAAAAGAAAATCAAAAACAATTATTGGCATCTTTTTGGATGAAATGCAAAATCAATTGTTTAATTTTAATGCTAGTATAAATTTTTCTTTTATTTTTGTTTGTTTCTTTTCTTTTACAACGGAAAGTAAAAGTGAAAATGTCAGTTTACACTGAAAAAAATTGTTAAGCGAAAAGTTTAAGTTTGGCTGGATGGGTCTTATATGCCAGCCAAATATGTAACGTCGCATAATGTCAATATATATCTTCAAAGAAAGGGATGCATGTTTTTTTGAGGCTGAAGAAAGAGATTCCTCTGATTGTGCCCAATTGTGAGATAAGAATTTTTAAAGACGTAAATTATAGAGACCAAAGCATTTCATGTGGAGTAGATGACTAGAAAATTATGCATTTCATTATGATCAATGCATTCCAATGATGCATTTTTTGAAACTTTTCAAATAATACCTTGGCAACTTTATTTCATATTTTTTTAACAAAATGCACGGTAGTGGTGACCAGGGCTGCTAATTGGGGCGATTTTTTTTTGTCATTTTTACGTTTTTAAACTATTTTAGCGTAAAAATGCCGATTTTTAAAAACTCGTTTATTATGTAAAATAAAGAGGAAGCCAAATATACCTTTGCAAATATTTAGCGTGACAAAACTTTGGACTTTATAAGTTCGTAGTAAGAAATTGTAAGTACATCATGTTTTTTTTGCAATAATTTATTGAGACAGAAATATTTAGGCAAAGATTGATATTCCAGCCAGATCAAGGAAAGAAAAACTAGAAAGATTATTGTTTTGGTTTCTTTATAAAAATAGATTTTTATTGAAATTAACATTGCGCAGCTCACAGACCAAAGTGATGTTATTTTTTCTTTTACTCATTTTCAAAATAAAGCAAAATTATTACATAAAGATTGGAGTGTAGGGCTAGTCGGCATAAAAAGCACAAAATATGAATTGATAAGACGAATCATATCCTGGTGGTATTGTGTATGAGGGCGACCGCAAAATTAACTGGCCTGGCACATTTTCTGTTTTACTAGCAACTTTTTTTTTTGTTTTTTAAAAACAATCTTTTATAAGCCATCTGTCAAAATTTCCGAAATATTTAATAATTATTTTCTTTGTTACAGGTTATTGAAGTGAACAAGTTTTATAATTTTTGAAAAATGGAAAATAAAGAGTTTCGTGCGGTAATTAAACACTTTTATATGAAAGGTTATACGCCACAATTAATCAAAGATGAATTGGATTCTGTTCATGGTGATAATGCACCATCATACTCCACCGTGAAATCCTGGGTTCAACAATTTAAAATGGGTCGTTCAAGTACGGAAGATGAGCAACGCTCTGGAAGACCGAAAACTGCTACTACTATTGAAAACATTAGAAAAATATTTAATGAAGTGACTAAAGAGAGACGAATAAAGTTCAGAGAACTTGCTGATATTGTTAAAATACACGAAAAACAAGTTTGGAGTATTTTAAATGATGAACTCCACATGAAGATGGGTGCCGCGTTTGTTGACTTTGCCCCAAAAAATCGTCCGTTGGACCAATTCCGAGGAGCTTTTAGCGATTTATCAGCGTAATCCAATAGAGTTCCTGCGCCGATTCATAACTGTTGATGAAACATGGATCCATCACTACATCCCAGAATGCAAAGAACAGTCAAAACAATGGATAGAAGCTGGTAAAAGTGGTCCCTAGAAGGCGAAAACTGTTAAGTCAGCAGGAAAAGTAATGGCCACAGTATTTTGGGATGCAAGGGGTATAATATTTATTGATTATCTTGAGAAAGGAAAAACTATAAATAGTGAATATTATTGTGCATTATTGGATCGGTTGAGTGAAAAAATCAAGATAAAACGACCGCATTTAGAAAAAAAAGAAGTTATTTTTCATCAAGATAATGCTCCATCACACACTGCATTTTTAACTCAAAACTGGCCGATTTACGATTTGAAATTGCTCCGCATTCACCATATGGTCCAGATTTAGCTCCTTCCGATTATTTCTTGTTTCCAAATTTAAAAAAATTCTCGGTGGCAAAAAATGTTCATCCAATAGCGAGGTTATTGCTGAAACTGAGGCATATTTTGAAGGTCTTGAAAAATCATATTTTTCGGATGGAATTAAAAAACGTGAAATACGTTTGATGAAGTGTATTGAGTTGGAAGGAGACAATGTTGAAAAATAAATAATAATAATTCCAAAAAAACGGTTCTTTTTATGTTAGGCCAGTTACTTTTGCGGTCGCCCTCGTATATGTGACGCGCAAAATAGAAAGGGACCTAAGGTTAAAAACCAGTTTTGTTCAGGAGAGCCATTTTAAAGATTAGGTCCCTTTCTATTTGTCGACTTCACATTCATAAAACGCGCATGTCTCTGGGAGGGAACACTTTTGGGGCATGGGATCGGTCTCATTCGATGCTCAGATGTTGTCCACATCAAAAAAATATTAAAATTGATTTTTTTTACCCTTAGGTCCCTTTCTCTATGCACTGTCACATATATAAATTATTCGATTATATAATACGATGATATAAATTTGCAAAAATTACGATTTTGACGACGATTTTTTATTGATTTTGTTTGGAAACCCTAGTAGGGATTACTAAGGTCTTTGGCATCTCTTAATAAATTTCAATAAAATATTCAAAAGTTGGATTACCTTGATCTTCATCATTACACATCGCCCAGCAGTCCTTGTGATTGATACAAAAAGAGTTTCGTAAAACAAAATTCTAAGGGCCAAATTCAAAATAATGTACGGAAGGTTCAAAATTCAGATTAAACAAGAAATTTATTTAAATAATGGTCTCTAAACCTATTGTGAGTTTTACTTAATTATTTGTTCCCTTGCTGAAACTGGCATTACCAGTAGATTAGTGTTGTCGACTACGTTTTTTGTTCTTTTTCTGTGTTATTGTTGCCAATTTACATAAATGTAAAATACTGTTAGCATCATTGAAAACAACATCATATGTCCCTATTTACACTAAGCAATTTAACTTGCAGCAACTCTCAGTTTGGTGAAGAGAAAGTTAAGGGGAATGGAAAGGGAAAACTTGCTCAGAAACTGGCAATTCCTTTTGTGTTTATATCTTTTATAAAAATTATAAATTATATTTAATTGAATACACCACTTTTTTTATTTTCTTGTGTATTTTTTCACACAAAAATCAGAACGAATAAATCACAGCAATAATGAAAAGAAAAATTGCCGGCACCGATTTGCCTTGTTCACACATGGAAAGGTTAAAATAATTAATAAAAATTGGCGCAAGTGAAATTGCCTAGTGTGAATGGGAACAATTATATTATTTTGTCATCCCCATTCATCATATTGTTTCCATTTTTGCTTTTCAAAGTTATTTTTATTAAAGTTATTTGAATTTTTATTAAATTTTATTAAAAATCACCACCGTTTATTAACCTTTATGAAAATATTTCCATGCAGACACAATTTTTTAAAATTTTAAGGGCTCGTTACTGCTTTCTCCTAGCTTCTCAGCAGTTTCGCTAAATTTCACAGGAAACATTGAACTTTAGTACCAGCCTTAAAAGGATAAATGTTTGGCCCGATACAGGGTGGTTGATTCCGGGTAAATGTTTGTAATTTTCGAGCAGAAATTATTTAAACTTTGTATGGTTTTCAAGCACTCAGTTTCTGTAATAATTCTCTTTAAATTTGTTTTTTTTTATACTTTAGTTTTATTACAATGTTGGAATAAATTTGGTACAATGTTCTGATTTAATTCACTCCGTTTTAACAGCTCTGTTCAGCTTCACTCAATGCACGCTTACAACAGCAAAAAAGGATATATGGCGGGTTTCTATTTTGACGTTTTTCTTTGTTCTTTTATTTTGTATGCTTGTACTTTCTTTGACAATCATTTCAACATATGCATACTTGTTACAGTTTCTGATCTCACATAAAAATTTTCGCTTTATTTAAAATTGCCACGCCACTTGTCCCAAGTATAGAGTAAATTTTAAGTTTTGGCTGAGATTACAGACGGATTCATGGGTCGAAAGGGACTTTTTGTTTTTTGATAAGCCCATTTCCTTTGAGCACATTTTTTATTATATTCTCACACATTTCATTAATTTCATCACGAATATTTTGTTTATGTTACTCAAGCGTTTCTGCTTTGTTTGCATAAACCTTGATTTTCAGTATCCACATAAAAAGAAGTCCGGAGCAGTAAAATCAGGAGGCCAACATCACCATTTCTTGAAATAACTTGTTGTAGAAAGAGGTCTCGCAGTAATTCCATTGTAATTATGGCTGTATGCGATCGCCCGATTGACAGTTACCGTTACGCCGTTTCCATTTTCATAGAAGTAAGGTCCAATGATTCCTACTGTCAAAATTACACACCAGACTTTTAATGGATGCAAAGGTGACTGATAAATAATTTGATTGGCCAGAACCGACTATTCTGTTCCACATATCCATTCAAATGAAAATGTGCCTTGTCACTCATTATGATTTTTTCATGAAAATCGGGGCTGTCATGGGCGAGCCGTAACAGCCTACTGGCATATGTACGTCGGCGTAAATGGTCTTATGGAAGAAGCTCTTGTGTCAACTGAACCATAAATGGAAACAAATGCAAATCCTTGTGCAAAATTGTGGCCAATGCTGTTCTTTGAAGACCAAGCTCCTGAGCACGGCATCGAATTGAGGTTGATGGATTGTTTTAAACACTTTCTTGAGCAGCAGTTATATTTTCAGCCGATCTTGCAGTAGGTTGTGGTCCATGCTTGGGCCAACCAGCTACAGACCCTTTTTCTTCGAAATCAATCACAACTCGATAAATAGGTAGTTTTGTTGGCACGTTTTTTCTCCCAAAAACTTCAGGTAACTTTCTCAACGTCACAGTTTTAACGATTAAAACACGCTGGTTTATTGAATATTTGCCACGTCTCTACTTCACGGCTGCCAAATATGAACTGTCAATACTAATGCTTAACAAAATGGCGGAAAAACAAAGTAGTATACCTTCCCGGCGGACACCCTGTCTTAGACTTCTTCGGTTCTATACTAGAGCATAACAAACTAAGTGGCTCATTATCTACAGTGTCATACGTTTCTCAGTCACGATTAAGATTTTTGCAGAAGTTCCTGCTACCACATCTTTTGAAAATTATTTATTTTTTGCACCTTTATTATTAAAGATGCAACGATATAAAATGAAGTAAAATAGATTTAAAAATATATACATATAGATATAGATTTGAAAAAAATAAGGATATAGATTTAAAAATATTGGTAGTATGCTACCTTTCTACTGATATATCTTTTGTTAATTTGATATGAGGAATATAGTTTTTTTTTTAATTTTAGATTAATGTAAACACACCCCTCAAATTTTTAAGAATGCGATATGTTTGTGGTTTGTATTTAAAATGTACCACATAAACTACTCGTATGTACATACAATTTGAACAATTGGTATGTATGTATGAGCACATATATTAAAAAAATATTCCAAAACCGCTAAAATAACATAAACTACCACTAAACGGAAAAGAGAAACCACACTTTCAAATAAATACTGTAGCGGACAAAATAAGAGCACCACAATATCAATTATAGGTTTGATAAAGTATATTTCAAAAACGTATGTGTATCAACACATTCATTATTTCTATCTATTATTTCTATTATAGTATTCCTTAATAATATCATAATGTAAGTTCAGTACATAAAACTGAAACTATTGGTGGAAGTGGCTTTTAAACGCTCTCATCTCCCTGGTGAAGTTTTTTTTCAGTTCATGGTGCATAGGTACCATCGTACATCGGTCAGAAGAGCCTTCGGTCTCTAAAGCCTGTTCAAATGAATTATTGGCACAGTGCGTCTCGTAGTAATAAAATATTTCCATACAAGCTGCGTCAAAAAGACAAAGGAGTCTAGCTGGGATTTTAATACATTTTACACACTTTTTATAAGACACAACTTTGGATTTTAAATTTTCGAAAAGCTATTTATATGTTTTCCTACGAGGGCAACCGCAAAAGTAACTGGCCTAACATAAAAAGAACCGTTTTTTTGGAATTATTATTATTTATTTTTCAACATAATCTCCTTCTAACTCAATACACTTCATCAAACGTTTTTCAAGTTTTTTAATTCCAAAATAAGATTAAATAAAAAAGAAAATAAGATTTTTCAAGACCTTCAAAATATGCACCAGTTTCAGCAATAACCTCGCTATTGGACGAAAAATTTTTGCCATCCAGAAATTTTTTTAAATTTGGAAACATGAAATAATTAGAAGAAGCTAAATCTGGACTATATGGTGGATGCGGAGCAATTTCAAATCGTAATTCGGCCAGTTTTTGTTGAGTTAAAAATGAATTGCGTGAAGGAGCATTATCTTGATGAAAAATAACTTTTTTTTTCTAAATGCGGTCGTTTTATCTTGATTTCTTCACTCAACCGATCCAATAATGCACAATAATATTCACTATTTATAGTTTTTCCTTTCTCAAGATAATCAATAAATATAATACCCCTTGCATCCCAAAATACTGTGGCCATTACTTTTCCTGCTGACTTAACAGTTTTCGCCTACTTGGCTTTTATCCATTGTTTTGACTGTTCTTTGCATTCTAGGATGTAGTGATGGATCCATGTTCATCAACAGTTATGAATCGGCGCAAGAACTCTATTGGATTACGCTGATAAATCGCTAAAAGCTCCTCGGAAATGGTCCAACGGACGATTTTTTGGGGCAAAGTCAACAAACGCGGCACCCATCTTGCGGATAGCTTTTTCATGTGGAGTTCATCTTGTAAAATAAAAGTGTTTAATTATCGCCCGAAACTCTTTATTTCCATTTTTCAAAAATTATAAAACTTGTTCACTTTAATAACCTGTAACAAAGAAAATAATCATTAAATATTTCCGAAATTTTGACAGATGGCTTATAAAAGATTGCTTTTAAAAAACAAAAAAAAAAAGTTGCTAGTAAAACAGAAAATGTGTCAGGCCAGTTAGTTTTGCGGTCGCCCTCGTATATAAATATTTTGACGAACGTCGCGATTATGGAAAACGTGGTCATATTTTTTTTGGTTTTTTAATTTCTTAAGAAATTTTTTATTTGATCGCATGTTAGCATAATTTAAACTTGTGAAAATTGAAGCAAAAATATCTTCCTGTTTGGTGTAAATCAATAGAACAATAAAATAAACATATCAATTTTTTTCTTCTTTATAAACAATTTGTGTTATTTCGAAGAAATGTTAATGAAAATCCTTTGTTTATAAAAATGTTTGGTGATTTTTGCTATCAACTTTTTTACCCTAGTAAAAAGGGGCAAAAAAGTCAAGCTAAATTTATATTATGTATATGTGACGCGCAAAATAGAAAGGGACCTAAGGTTAAAAACCAGTTTTGTTCAAGAGAGCCATTTTAAAGATTAGGTCCCTTTCTATTTGCGCTTAGAATCGTCGACTTCACTTTCATAAAACGCGGATATCTCTGGGAGGGAATACTTTTGGGGCATGGGATCGGTCTCATTCGATACTCAGATGTTGTCCACATCAAAAAAAAATGAAAATTGATTTTTTGAACCTTAGGTCCCTTTCTCTATGCGCTGTCACATATACATACGTATACATATATATGTTAGACAACAATATACCATTATATCATATTTTCAGTATAGAACTTTTTATCGGTAGACACCGAGAAGAGAAATTGTATTTATTTTAATCGGTAGACACCGATAAAAAGTTATTTAAACACATTGAATTTAACCTTCCACTATAGAAAACCAAATTTGCACAAACAAAAGGGTGGTACATTATTCGGGTGTCTCTTGTTGTATTCTGTGTAGGGGGTTTTTTTTTTTTTGAGAAAATTCCCGTCCCGGGAACTTCAGTTATTAACGATTCTAGATTCCTCGGCAAAATTTCACTGTATCCCGGTAAAATTTAAAAATCGTTCAAATCAAATCATATTTAATTTAAAAATCCTTAGTGGACGAACATAAAACTAACTGCATTTTATATTAGATATTGTAACTAGCTGGACAATCAACTAAAAAAGTGGTTTCATTGATTTGTGGAAATGAAAAAGAAAATATTGTAAACGATATGTTTTCATAGAAGAGACAATTTATGAAAAGTTGAAAATTAAACTATTTGAAACGTAATTTTATTCCCTTAATTTAAATTACCTTGAATTACCCCACGCATTTTAAAAAGTAATAATCGAAATATATTAAAGGATTCGACATTAAATACAATTTTTACATCGAAAAATAATATAATTTAATTAACATTTTTACAAATTATTATTTTCTTTATTCTTTCTATTATAATAATAAATAATACAATAAATACATATATAATAAGTATTAATTGAAACTTTCGATTAGCTCGTTTGTGTATTTCGGACTTTTGCTTTAACACATTAAACAGGAATTAGGCGGCTCAACAATTTTGGCATCTACATTTAAAAAGGAAAACAAGTTTTTTTTTATTTTTTTTAAAAAATGGCAAAGTAACATGGATTTTTGTAGCTGCACACTGCTTTAATCGCGATTTTGGGTCCGTGACGACCTTTATCAGAATGCTTCGCATCTATTGTTGAAAGGAAATTGCTGCGAATTAAATAAAGAGGAATCCTGACTATAAATCTGCTTTCCAAATTTCTTAGACTTGTATCATTTTTAGGAGAAATTTGTTTTTCGAGTTATCTTGTCATATTTCATTTCATTTATTGATATTCAAAAAGTAGCCGATTTTACAATACACCGTCCCAACTTGATAATTTTAGTCGAAGAAATTTCATGCTCTAGTTTAATATCCAATTGAGTATAGACAGAACACATGGCGTTGAATTTTTTTTTCTCCTTATGGTAGTTAAGGAAATGTCATTTAACAAAATTTTGTGTTTACTGATTACTGCTGGCTATTTCAAAGAGGCTAAATGGGTTTTCATATTCAAGATTTGTATACTTTTTGTATACTCCCCATTGCCAGATTTGCTCTTTAACCCATAAAGTCAGTACAAGATTGACTGGATATCTTTACAAATATCTATGATCAATTGTGCATAGCTTTAAACTGAATTGGTTGAATGTCTAAGGTTCGAAATTTTTGGGCGATCTTTATGGTACTGAAGTGTGTAATCAATGTTAATAATGGGTGATCCAAGTAGAGATACTTTTTTCAATAGCTTTTTTTTGACAGATCACGTGTGAGTCGTGTCATGTTATTTTTGTTTAGTATTGTTTGGCATTTCATCATGGAAAGACTAACGTCTGAACAACGTTTACAAATCGTTCAACTTTATTACGAAAATTCACGTTCTGGTGAGGAATGTGTTTCGTGCACTTCGTTCAACTTATGGTCAATATAATCGGCCTACTGAGCGTACTATTCGCAACACCATCACCCATCTTGAGATCCAGCATTCATTATTGGATAGTATTCGACCGAATAGACCACGTCCAGCACGTAGTAAAGAACATGTAGCGGCCGTAGCTGAGAGTGTACACCAAGACCGCGGAGAGTCGATTCGGCGCCGTTCGCTTCAACTCGGACTGACGTCGAGATCTTAAATTGAAAGTGAACAAAATACAGCGCTTGTGCAAGAACTGAAGCCGCCCGACGTGCCCAAGCGACATCGGTTCGCTCTATGGGCTCTTGAAAAGTACCAAGAAGATCCGACGTTTTCCAGCCAAATTTTGTTCAGCGATGAGGCCCATTTCTGTCTCAATGGGTATGTAAACAAGATAAATTGCCACATTTGGGGCGAAGCGCAACCAGAAGAGGTTCAAGAACTGCCACTTCATCCAGAAAAAAACAACAGTTTGGTGTGGTTTGTGGGCCGGTGGAATCATCGGTCCATATTTCTTCAAAAATGATGCTGGAGAGAACGTAACCGTCAATGGCGATCGTTATCGTGCCATGATAACCGACTATTTGATGCCTGAAATTGACATTTGGTTTCAGCAAGACGGCGCCACTTCCCACACATCGCATCAATCAACGGATTTATTGAGAGAACACTTCTGTGAGCAGATAATTTCGCGTGTTGTCCACCAAGATCGTGTGATATCTCACCGTTAGATTTTTTTCTTTGGGGCTACGTAATGCCCAAAGTCTATGCTGACAAATCAGCAACGATTCAGGTTTTGAAATACCTGTCCAAATGCTCGAACAAGTCATCGCAAATTGGACTCAACGGATGGACCATCTGAGACGTAGCCGCGGTCAACATTTGATAGACATAGTCTTCAAAAAATAAATGCCAAAGAATGTTCTTTCAAATGATAATAAACATTCCCCATTCAATTTGAATTTTCTGTGTTTTTTTTTTTAAAGTAGGGAACCTCAAAATTAATCACCCTATATTTTAACAATGAGCGTATTTACTTAATGGGTTGTAGTCTTCTTTAGATTTTCAAAAAAAAAGTTATTTAACTTCAAGAAAATTAAAATTTTATTTTTCTTTGCTTTCCCGGGAAATGAAATAAAACGTGGGAAAAGCTCTAAATACGAAACACAAATTATTCATCAAAAAGAGAGAAATCGATTGAATCTCAATAGTCACGTTCGTCTTATCTGATAGAAAAACTCCGATTGTGGTTTACACTACGGTGACTTTCACACCACAGCTAATAAACATTTACAAAAAAAAGTTAAGGAAAAGTACAATTTCTCACAAATAGGAAGACAACTAAAGGGGGGATAGCTTACTTAGTAATTTAACAAACTCAGTACAAACGTTTTAAATACGACTGTATAAATATTATTTTTATAACTTCTGACAACTCTATACATAAAACAAAAGTCAAATAAAAGAAATTTACAAAAGTTTTTTTCCTGTGCGTAAATGTAAAAGTTCCAATATGTGTTATTTTGTACCGCAATTTAAAAAATAAATATTAAAAACACATTTAAAAAAGATCCAAAACAACATTATGGCTCATTACAAATTATAAACGTATATGCGTTGCATTTTTGTTTTTCCTTTAGTTTTTTTGCAATACGAAAAGTTTCCGTAAAAGATTTCTTGGTTTGAGAAAAAATAGACGTCACATGAATAAATTTAGAAAATTACCCATTGGATAGTTTCATTAAAAGAAAATAAAGTCAAAAAACCTCATGAACATACATATGTTTGTATGTAAATATGTTCCATGTACAAACAAAAAATATCTTACAATAGTGTGTCCCGAATATTTAAACTAAATTCTAACGGCCCATGCAGATAGAAAGCGTCAACAATTTTCTTTGCTTCAGTCGTGTGTCCAAAAATAATAAAATACATGTACATACTCGTATTGGTATGGAGGCACACACATAAGTGACTTGCTTTAACGTAAAGAAAGTACCCATTCATACAAGGCAATTTTACTTGCATCAATTTTTATGATTCCCTTTTGAATTTACCTCTTGTGTTTACACAAGGAAATTTGATTTCGCCAATTTTTATTTTAATTATTGCCTTCTCCGACATTCTGGGATTTGCTTTAACGTAAAGAAAGTACTCATTCATACAAGGCAATTTTACTTGCATCAATTTTTATGATTCCCTTTTGAATTTACCTCTTGTGTTTACACAAGGAAATTTGATTTCGCCAATTTTTATTTTAATTATTGCCTTCTCCGACATTCTGGGATTTATTCGTTCTAATTTTTGTGTGAGAAAATACTAAAATAATCTGCAGCCAACTTCACACTACGAAAAACATTGACAGTACAAGCAATTTTTTTCACTTAACATTTCCTAAAAACTGAGAGTTGCTGCTAGTAAAGTTGCCTATAGTGAGTGGAGACAAATAGAGCAAGACAAAAATTTGCCCAACTTCCAACTTTTGGAGAATTTCTTTGTCTTTGACATTTTAAAAATAAACAATTGTATTTTTTTTTGTAAAAAAAAAATCAACTAGCAAATGAAAAGAAATGAATAACGTGATAAAAGGAAATACAATTTTTAATTACTGGATACATTTGAAGTCAAATTTTTCAATTAATTTGAAAAATGTTTTCTATGTGAAAGCCATAATTATGATTTCTATGCCAAGAAAGCAAGTGAAGAGGAAATCTAAGGCTTGGTATAGCTTGTCTCTTAAGGGCAAACAAACAAAGATTTTAAATAAAATAGTTTATAAGTATAATATGAGTAACGATACTTACCCCCATACGAATATTCATTAAACCTTTAATAGATTTCAAAAACATTTTTATAAAAAAAATTTTGGATTTTAGGACCTTCTTAAATTTTGATGAAGTTTAAAGTTTGGGGAAAAAGTCAAAAATTTCGAAAAATCAAAGAAATAGCTTTGTAATTCGTTAAGGGCGATTCCATTACAAGTACTGCGTTTGAAACATGCAACTTTTATTGAAACTTTTCGGGTTAGCCTAACTCACCCTACATTCGTTCATAAATAATGTAAGAACATACATACTCGTACTCCCCTAGCTAAAATTCTAAAATAAAAGTATCATATGATATATATAATAGCAAACACTTTCATGCATACATACATACTCGTATCCATGTATTTATGATTGTTTTTGATGTACATTCTACATACTAACGGACATAAGTACATACACTGCCGCTCACGTGAATAGGGCATCAAGCCAACCTGTTCTTGTATACAAAGATATTTAAAAAAATTCTCGTAAACTTTTAAAAATATAGCCTTAGCGACCACTTACTCGTTTGATAAGCGACTACCAATAGAACACGCCTATTATTTATAACGTGTGGGGAAGATGGTTAGTACGCACTTTATGTCCGGAAATCTGTACTCTAGTAAAAGTAAGCTCATTATTAGATTCAAGCACAAAAAATATGCTAGTCCTTTTTAAAGGGAGTATATTAGGGTGTGTCGATTTAGCAATCGATATTGTGTCGTCGATTTTTCGATAGCTTTTGGCAAAGGAAAAAAAGTTTTACTACGACACATTAATAAAAAACATTTTCCAGGCGCCCAAATTTTAATTTGTTGATATTTTCTGAACTTTTATTTTTAAGGTTTTTTTGCAGGTAAAAAAATACTTTTTTTAAAATAACCTTTCCAAGGTGACATACAATACATGCATTGCCACATACAATATAACGTTTGAGCGATTGATAGTAAAAATACGACTAAGGGAATCGTAGCAAAAAATCGATTGCACAATATGACAAATTTTTGTCTTTACAAATCGACCCACCCACCCTAGAAATATATGAACGTTTTTCTGAACCAGGGTGGAAGCACTTATTTTTAACTTGTATCGCAAATACTTGTTTCTAGTCTAGAATATTACATCGAAAACATTTTCTGGATTTAAATTGAAAATATCGCCTCTAAACCAATATACAGGGTTAAGCGTGGTAATTTCCTTTTTTGCACTGCAAGCTGTGGCGACACTGTTGGTCGAAGATAGTGGAGAGTGTGCGTGGCTTATAGTGGCTGACGGGAGATTTTTATTCGTCTGCCTTTCAGTTGCCATCATGCATTGGACACGTGAGGAGATGTCATTTTGTGTTGAAGCGTATTTTTCAAATGCGCACTCGATCATTGTAGTGCAGCGTGCTTTTCCTTAGTAGTTGTGTAAACAAACAAAATATGCGGTACTACTCGTAGTGTGGAAAAGTTAAAAATTAACATACGTTGTTGGGTATAATTTTATTTTTTTTATTAAAACTTAAATGAATTTTATCTTATAAAGTTTTGACAATTACTTTTTTTTAAAGAGACAACACATCATTATTATTTGAGAAGAAAAAACACGCTTAAAAAATTCTTATTGTCTCTATTTATATGAGCGGCAGTGTATCTGTATATACCTTGTGTGTTTTAATGTAAAAATATCTTACAAATGCAAATATGTATGAATGTTCTTACGTTTGTATGTACTTTACGCTTGTACGTATGGTAGATGGAAATATTTCACGCTGTGTTACATACGAATTGATAAAATAAATATATGACCCTTGCTTTTTTAGTGGGTTGCGGTGAGGTGGCCATGACAAAAACAGCTGATTGCGTCGTCAATTGTTCGGTTACGACGCTCAGCGAAGGCGACGACGCGCTGATTTCACTGAGGCAAGAAAGTCTCCGCACAGGTGCTTAGAGAAAATAGAAATAAAGAGTAAAAACTGACGCTATGTTCGGCCCAGCCTAATCTTATGTATATTCTAGCGTTTATGTATTAGCCATTGAAAACGGCAGTATTTTTCTATGGGTGCGGTACACACTTTTTCTCCCTCGTATGACAAACAACACCTAAACTGATCTACAGGGTGGGCCAAAATTTACCACGGGGTTTAAAACTTTAATACCTTTTTCGTTAATTAATGGGTGATCATTTTAGAGGCATTTTTTAAAACAAAAAAATATAAAAAATCAAATTAAGTGTGGAATCTTTATTGGTAATTTGAAAGGATATTTTTTGAAATTAATTTCCTTCAAATATTGGCAAATGTATTATGGAAATGAGAGTCCGGTGAGAAACGGGAAGATCCGCTGTTTTCGACCAAAATTTTGTTCAGTGATGAGGCCCATTTCTGGCTCAACGGCAAAGTCAATAAACAAAATTGAAGCAATTGGGCTGAAGAGCAACAAGAAACCAAGGTTTGGTGCGGTTTCTTAGCTGATTCCATCGGTGCATATTTTTTTCAAAAATGAAGATGGCCGGAACGTAACCGTGAATATTGCTCGCTATCGCGCCTTAATATCGATCTTTATGCTACCTGCAATTGAAGCCCGTAATCTTGACGACACTTGATTTCAACAGGACGGTGCCACTTGCCATACAGCTGCTCAAACAATGGATCTATTAAGAGGTCATTTCGAAAAGCAGCTAAATTCACGTTTTGGACAGGTGAGTTGGCCGCCTAGATCAAGTGATATCACACCTTTAGACATTTTTCTTTGGGGTTACCTTAAGACCAAAGTCTATGCCGACAACGCAGCTACGATTCAGGTTTTGGAAGCCAACATTACGCATGTCATTAAAGCCATACCGGTCGAAATGCTCGAATGAGTCATCCAAAATTGGACCCTCAGAATGGAAACCCTGAGGCGTAGTTGCTTCAAACATTTAAAAGAAATTATATTCAAAAAATAAATGTCCTTTCAAATTACCAATAAAGATTCCACACTTGATTTGAATTTTTATACTTAGTAGGGACATAAATACTGTTACAACATTGAACACACCCATTTCAATTGTAGAACTGAACATACCCCGTTAATGTCATATGGGTTTTGAAAGCTAACCTCAATAGCGTTAGTCTGTAACGGGATTTTAAAATTGTTTCAAGTGTGAAATGAAAAAGCGATATTTTCAAAACGCTCCGGTCACTAGGGATTAGCCGCATGTTCGTTTACCGATGCATAAAACTGTTTGAGGAGACTGGAGATGTAAAAGACCGCCACCGGTCGGGCCGCCCACAGCTCTGTTCGAACACCACATGTCATCAAAGCGGTTAAATCAAGAATTCACAGATATCCGCTCCGAAAACAGAAAATCATGGCCCGTGAGATGAATATCACACAAAAGTCCATGAGTCGAATCATTAAAAAAGACTTGGGACTTGGGGCTTTCAAACGACGTACCGGACATTTATTGACAGCAGCTTTAAAAAAAATACAATTGAAAAAAGTAAACTTATTTGGTGAAGCACGCAGATAACTTGCACAGAAAAATTTTGTTTACCAATGAAAAAAATTTTCCGTTCAGGAAAAATTTAACAAGCAAAATGATAGATTGTATGCGCGGTTATCTAAGGAAGCATCTGAACTGATCCCAAGGGTGGAAAAGGGCCATCACCCAGCTTCAGTCATGGTTTGGTGGGGTGTCTCTTACGATGGGGTCACTGACCTGTATTTCTGCGAACAAGGAGTCAAAACATCGGTCAAAACTTACCATGAAACCGTTTTGGAAACTGTTGTGAAGCCTCTTAACAATTTCCTGTTCCAAAACCAGCCATGGACTTTCCAGTTGGATTCTGCGCCGGCCCATAAGGCTAAAACGTCCCTGGCCTGGCTTCGAAACAATTTGCCAGCGTTCATTTCCTCTGAAGAATGACCCTCAGACGGTCTAGATTTAAACCCATTGGATTACCAATTGTGGACGGTTTTAGATGACAAGGTTTGTCACAAAAGATACCCAAACATTGGCTCTCTTAAGACTGCTTTGGTTCGAGCTGTGGCCAATTTTCCAATGGACGAGGTACGTGCAGCTATTGACGATTGGCCAGTGCGGCGTATGTAAAGGGAAAAGGTGGACATTTCGAATAAGTAGATTCTTTTTGGATACAAAATACATCAGTAAATATATTAAAAAATAATTGGTCCAAAATATTCAGTACTTTTTATTTTACAGCATAAAACGTGTGTAACAGAATTTATGTCCGTACTAAGTATTTTCTAAAAAAAAAGATACCTCTAGATGGATCACGTTATATAATATACAAAATGAAAAGTATGATAAATAACCCCCGTTTTCAGCTTCGCAGTTATATTCTCGTTTTGGAGCATTTTCCATATCATCTTTCAAAATTTGTGGTTGTAGCGTTCGAATTTCTGCAACAATGTTGACCTCGAGTTGAAGGATTGTAATTTCCGAGTTTCTGGAAATTGTGTCTCGGGCAGTGTGGGCATTTTTTTTTTGAAAGATTGAATTACTGCACATGCTAGAGGGATCAGATTATGTTGTTGTTTGTCATGGAAGGAAAAGTAAGTCAGCGAAGTTAAAGCAAACACATCACCATCTGGTAGACGCACGGTTCGTCGTTGGTGTGGGACGGCTCATCGGTACCATATATGTGTGCTGCCGGCATGGTCTCTACTAGTTTAACGATCTATAAATACGAAGCATTGCATTTATTTTCCAGTTTTAATGAATATTTTTCTTTTCTAATAATACATTAGTTGTTGAACACAGACTTTTTCTAGTCACTGTATCGACATACGTTTGTACATTTAGGTGTGTTTGTTGTGTGCCTCTTTGTATAATATCGGCTATATAGAGGGGAGTATGTGTTCTTTCTGGTTGCGACCCTGTATTTGTGTGTACGTCTATGCTTGTATCGTGTATAGCCTTTGTACAAATTTGATCAATTTTTTATAGTTTTCGCTTTGTTTGTATGTCTGTCTGTCTGTACATATATTTTGCCTTGGAGTATAGAGAGTATAGAACTGCGCAATATAAACTAAAGTATGTGTGCATAGTTATAGTTTTGTTGTAGCAATTGTTTTTACTATTAATATGATGTAAAAATTTCGATTAACCCATTGTGGGCTAATGATGTAAAAAGATGTTATGACATCCTTTGGCATCGTGGCAAGCGTTGGGTTAAAACATTGCCAGGTGGTCCATATAGTGGGTTAATTTTTTGAAATAAACCACAGCCACCAAAAAATCTCACTGAGGGGCTGCCGCACTTACTTACTCGTAGTAGTCAGCAGAGAACGAAATTTCTGTTAGGCTCCTGACTACACGCGTTACCAGATTAAGGTCCATCGCTAGACCTCGTATCCCAGGGCGACTGACAACTTTTGAATCATACAGCGTTAGACTGATCGCCTAAAACATTCCACACCACAGTCGATCTATTGCGTGTCTTATCTGAGTGATGATCTGAGATTCCACGCCATTCGGGTTATTGTGGGTTTTTGTGAAAGACGGTTCCGTGATGCTCTGCATGGAAGCGACGTTCTGAACAGTGGTGCCTGAAGTGATGATTTTTTGATATTTTGACGATTTTTTGTGAATTTTAGCCAAATAACAATTGAAGATTTTTAGTTCAATACCGCTTATACTTTGACGATTTTCTTTAAAACTTCAAATTTAAGAAAAACTCAGTACTCCGGTATTAAATCACAGATGGATAGCTTATTGATATTAACACATAAATTAAATTGTGTTAATTTTGAACTAAATTTTAAATTCATAATAGGGTATCAAAGACGCAATAGATAACTTATCCGTAAAGAAAGAGTACCGAACCCTGTCATGCATATAGAAAAAGTCCTATAGTCTTTTATATCCAAAAGAAATTGGTACCTGGATAAATACGTTTAATTGATAACTGTGGCGCCTAAGTACTAAAACGGCTATAACTAATTTTGCTTCTGAAAATGTTTTTCGAGATTGAAATACTGTAGGACGTTTCCTATAAACAATTTTTGTCAACAATTATATATTGCGGTTTTGCTATCGTTGTCAATATTAAGGCTTCGAAAAACACCACTCAAAACTTTATTAACACTAAAATGGGCGGGTTACTGGTTTAAAATGAAATTGAGTGAACATCATTAATTTTCTAATGATAAAACCTAAATTTTAAAAAAATAATTTGATAAATAAGGTTTCAAAATTGTCTATAGTTCACAATGTTGTTAAAATCTTTAGCAAATGTCAAAAAAAAATCGTTTCAATAGCTGAAGTATTTTTAATATTTGGTTGTTGTACACGATTTTTACCTAAAATCTTAAACTTTAGGTAAATTATGCCTACTTGTTACACACTATCAAACAAATGGGTTTATTTAAACCTCATAAAAAATACGATTATTATTTAGCGTCATTTTTAAAATAAGTCATTCGAATTTAATGTTGCCTTGTACAAATTTCTAACACTGGGCTTATCAACTTCAGCTCCGTAAAAAAATAAGTAAAAGACACCACACTCAGTCTTTCACGAATTTTCACCTCAACTTTGAAAATTATTGTTAAATTCTTCAAATGTTCAGTTCATTAAAAAGTCGCTTAGAAATTAAAGCCTTAGTTTTTATTGGAAATTCTCAAAGTTGGGTTTCCCTGCTGCGGCTAGTTATAGCCTTAACCTGTCGATAAAAATATGCTTATCACCTTTTTTTGTTTTAAAATCTGCTAAAAGAACACTTTTATCAATTTTCAAGCGCCGCTTTTTAAATTTGTCTTTTCATGTGGACGTTATTATGTAGAACCCGCAGAAACTTTGCCTACAATCAGAAATTGTTACTAAAATTCTATAGAACAACAAACATAAAATTGTTCGCAAAGTTTATTCGCCATTTGATTTTCTTATTTATATCTTTAAAACATTATTCAGATCCGAACTCTGTACAATTCTGTAAAAGAATAACAAAGAAAATCATATTTCAAATTATCCGTTTTGAAATATGTATTCAATTTTATTTCAAACACAACTTGACCTACAAACTATAAATACAAAAAAAATAGCCGAATCTGTTCAGCTGTTCTCAAATGATTTGTATTCAAGTGTCAATTCATTTTTATAGATTTTTCAATCGTTTGGTACTTACGTATTATTAACCAAGACACCATTTACACCAGGCAACTTTACTTGCGTCAATTTTTATAATCACCTTTTGAACTTGCCTCTTGTGTTTACACAAGACAATTCCGTTACGGCAGTATTTGTTTTCACTATTTTCTTTTCTGAGATTCTGTGATTTATTCTTGCTGTTTTTTGTGTGAAAAAATACTAAAATAAACTGCAGCCAACTTCACACTACAAAAAACACAAAAGGTAACTTGTTTCCTTTCCATTCCCTACAAACTGAAAGTTGCGGCAAGTATAGTTGTCTCGTGTAAATGGAGACCAAGTATCCTTATTGTGCAACGATTATACTGTTACTGAAATATAATTGCGGCATGTTTTTATTTTTTAAAGTTCGGATGACTAATTCGACCGAAGATTTGGGTTTTTAGACAGCGTCGACAAAAATAATGTATCGACTCTGGTTTGTAAGGACATGTAATGTGCAAAAATGTTAAAGAAAGAATTAATTTTATTTTAAATTGAAAGTATTCGTAAATGTCACCATGGTTTTTTCATTGTATATATATCTAGAGAACGATAGCGAAATTTAGCTAGGTTAGTATTAACGGTTAGAGTGGTTAGTAAAAAAATATTTTTTTTAGCAAAGTTGTTCTCATATTGGAGTCAGAATATTAATTACTAATATTTTTTTTGCTCGAAAAGTTTGTAATTCGCTTCTTTATAATCGTGTTATGTCTGTAATAATTTTTTGTTATGTATTTTTTTAGTGCGGACCTTTAAAAAAATGAAATCCAAAAAAAAATATAAAAAAAACATTTTTAAAAAAAAATGCTGATTTGCACCAATGCTTGGCCCATACATAACTTCAACAATTATGGCAGTCCCAAGAATCTAAGTAATGATGTCGATTCGTAAAACTTATACACAAATTTTATATAATTTTAAAAAGTTTCAAAGCCAACGAACATTTAAAAAATTTAAACGATCGTTAAAAGTAGTGCAAAGAAAACTTAAAAAGTGAGATTAACAACAGTAGTTCTCATTCGTTTGGTAGGAGCCTCATCTTAAAGAGTTCGGTTTTACTTTCAACAACTGCTGCGAAGCTTTCTGAAGAGGGTCGTCACGGACCTGAGCCATTGTCGAATTTGTCAAACACTTAAAAAAAGAAACGTCAAATTAAGTTAGGCAAAAAACTTGAAATTAAGGTGTGACTCACATTTAAGACCGTGCATTATGGTTAGACCACCCTTCACATGGAACTACAGGGTGGCTAAAAAATATTGCTACATTTAGAAACTCAAATAACTTTTTTTCTGTGTATGGAATTCATTTTTTTTTATTCATGTTGAAGCTCACTCAATTTTATTAAATATACCTTTATTAGTTTTAAAAATAATGGAATTAAATACCCCCTGCTCGATGATGAGTTCATTACTGCTTGGGGAGTTGAGACAGGAATAGCCGCAATTGTTTCTCGAATGGATTGCTTTAGTTTATTCAAATTTGTTGGTTTTGCTTTGTAGACTTTCTGTTTGCAATAACCACAAGAAAAAGTAAGGTGCAGTAAGGTCAGGCGACCTGGTTGGCCAACGGAATGTGCAGTTTCTGGATATAAGCTTATGGGAAAATTTTCGTCGCAATTCTGTCATTACAGGCCGGGCTTTGTGAGGAGTTGCTCCATCTTTGCTGAAACCACACAGAGTCGAAAGAAATTATCATTCGGCGTAATTCTGGATAGAAAAACTCTCTCAACATGCTCAAGCACCGGTCTCCAGTAACCGTAACGGTGTGGCCGTTTTCTTCGAAGAGGTAGGGCCCGACAATACAGCGTGATGCAATTCCGTCTCTTAAAGTATCTGTGGGTTGGAAAGGGAGTTTAGCATGTTTTCGTCCTCCTTCACAATTTGAAGTATTTTCTGGCAAAATTCCAAGCGTATCGGGAAGTCTGCATTTAGTTTGTTGGCCATTTCAATTTTATATAGGAATCAGTCCAAATTGACAGACTGTCTGCTTTTGAGCAGATATGCTTCTTGCCGAAACTCTTGGATTGTTTTGTATGAGAGCAGCTACAGCAGCGATTGTTTCCTCCGTCCGAACTAAGGGTTTCGATGGTAAGGTCTTCTGTTGACTGTCCCATGCTTGGCAAAATTGTTAACAAGTCTCATGGTCCATCTGCTCGGAGGATTGCCTCTTTTAACCGAAACTACGGACTCCAGTACGTGAAAACAACGAACAATCCAAATCCTTGTTTCAGTGTCCCAGTTATCCATTATTGTTAAATCTAAAAATCAATCTGCAAAAAAAAATTAACCAGATTCATTAAATAGAAAAAGTTATAATTTTTTTTTGGTAGCGACTTTCATCGGCCGTTATTTATTAAATTTGAGCAAAACTTGACTTGAATTGCCGAATTTATTTTCGGAAATACTTAAAAGTCTGGACTTTGTATTTTATAGTGGAGCACAATATCATTCATATGACTATCACAACTGGCTCAACAGTGCCTTATCCCAATTTTCCTGTACATTTTCAATTGTTTTGGGTCAAATCTCTTCAATGACAACTTCGATTTCAGGTTTTAACGCTACAATTGTTTCTTGATGCTTTGCGTACCATTTATCCTTTATAGCTCCCCACAGATAATAATTAAAAGAGCTCAAATCACAGCTCCGAGGCAGCCAATTAAATGACCCACCCTTTAGTACATCAGAGAATATAGATTTACATTGTACCTTTTTGCTTTTGCATAAAATTCATTTTAAATAGCTCGACTCATTTTCTTTAAAGTTACAAATTTTCACAAAATTTACTCTCTTAATGAAATTTCTTAACGGCTATTCAGAGCTTAATACGTTTAAATAATACATTTTCCTCGAAGTCTTTTAGCGCTGAGATTTTTGTACGCCACTACCAGATGTTGCCGTTTCAAATTTTCTTTGTCTGAAGTGGCCCTTTAGTCGACATAGGCTATTTTTATATGTTGACACAGAAATTATAACTGACCATTTATGCCATTTGTTATTCCCCATTAGAAATGACATAAACTGCTGTAAATCCTTGAAGAATTCATCAAGTTCAGCTAATACGTAGGTACATTGACATTTGGTTGAACCCCATTAGTCAAAGCTCAGGCTCATGCCTGATCCCCGATACGTGTTTACTTGAATGTGCGATGGAAGTTATTTCGAAATTCCACGAAATCGTTTTCATTTCTTTGTTTTCCCTTCCAAATTCTGAAGGATAAAGGAGAGTTTTTGGGAATTTCTATGCATTTGTATGCGAGTAGAACGTTCCAAAGGCATTTGACCCCCCGAGTATGTAACGTATCGTCTAGGCCACCAGCTATTCGCTGTTGTCTGTCTCCCTCGTTTGGTCCTCAACAGAACGGTTAGTATTTGAACTTGTCATGTCAAAAGACATTGACTTTCTCGTGTGCCGTCCCTCCCTTCGCTCGTCTGTCTGTCGGTATGCCTTTGTGTGATTTTGAATACATTTAACTTTGGCCAAAGTTTATTTACATTTGAGAACTCACCCACCCCCCGCCCATCCATTGCCTTGCCGTCTCTTACAAGCGATTTCCCAATACTTGATGGTGGTGAAAAGGCGGAATGTGAAATGTACCTACGCCGTATAGCAAATTATTGCTACGTACATAGAGTATAATATTCCGTCGTAGGTCTGTGAACGGAACGTAACAATCCATCGCACAGGCGGGCACGACAGACGGAGACGGTAAGACTCAGCGATATGAATTAGATTTCTCACTCGTTTATACTTTGTTGAACATCAGCAGCAACGGCAGCGGCGGTAGCGATGACGGCTATGGCAGCGTCACCACCACCATTCAAACTAAGGGCGAAACGAGGTGAAACGCCAGCAAACAACAACAACAAAGCCACCATCCATAATATTGTCTCTTAACACGCAAAAAGAGTTGTGTGGTGTCTCTGTTGTTGTCGCCATCGTCATCGGGATCGTCGCTGGTCAGCGTAATAGCTGCTGAATAATAAACAAAAACACACGGGCATATGCGCAACAATGTGTTCCATATTGTGCTCTTTTCTTCTGCAACAGGAAGGGTGTTTCACACAGAGGTTACATGTTCAATTTGGTCTTAGTTTCGTATCAGCTCAAAGAATTATAGAATTAAATTACGCGAATTAATAGCGAAATGTAAAAATAAACAGTTGATAGATGAACAGCTGTTTCTGTCAAGCTGTGTGCTGTGCTGCCAGATGCTGATTTATTAGATAAGATCAGGGCTGCCCATCAGAACCACAGAAAATCGTTTTGTTTTTAAAAAAATAAAACGTTAAAAACGTCATTTTGGAAATATATAAATCATGGAAAAATCGTAGCATACAAGCTATGTTTTCAATAATTGCCGTCTTACTGTGATTGAAACACAGATATAGGTGATTCTGAGATTATGGGCCAATTTCGACATAATTTTTGGCATTCGATTTTTTGCAGAATTTAATATTTAATTCAGATGTCTTGGTTTTAAGAATGACTAGTCATTTTTAAAAGGTACACATCAAAATTTATTTTTTACGGAACCATGCAACAATTTAAAAATAAAAAAAAAAAACAATTTAAAAAAAACCGAGGAATGACCGACTTAAGTGTGAACGTTCGTAACGAGTGACAAACTCGATTTACTTAATTTTAATAAGACTGTTGACGAAAAATCTATTAGATGTGCACCTACTTCACGTAATGTTCAATCATATTTAAGTTGCTTGAAATTGGTTTGGAAATTTGAATTTTAGCGAATATTTGATTTTACAGGGGAATACTGTGTATTTTCAGGGACAGAAAATAAATATTCATAAAAATATAAATTGAATAAATAATTATAATCAATAATAGCAACAAAATTAATTGAATATTAATTTTTACTCTGGACTGGTTTTATTAAAAAAAAAAAATTAATATTTTTGTAAATTCAGAAAATTTCAATTGAAAGTAGTGTAGGGACAACCAGGGTAATGATATTTGAACACTTTGCTAGGAAATTTTTTGAAGAACAAATACACTTTTTAAAAAACAATTTTAAAGACTTTAAAAGACGTTGTCAAGGAGTCGGATGCTCTTGATGTTCTGGGCATGAAAATTCAGTGTAATGTTCGCTGGAACAAACACATTTTTGACCTCCTCAACATCTACATCACATACATTCGGCCAAAAATGGAGTATAACTCCCACATCTGAGAGGGTATTCCAAGATCTTCTTTGGAGTTTCTCGACCGGGTGCAAGGGAGGGCGCTGAGGCTTAGCAAGGTAGCCAACTCTGTTGTTTCACTCGAGCATCGGCGGAGTGTTGGTTGCGTATCACTCTTTTACAGGTACTTTAACGGGATGTGCTCTTCTGAGATAGGTGATCTCACCCCGAGATCGAGTGTTCGCCCTTAACACCCGCTTGTCTAGAAGTGCGCATCCATTAACATTAATTGGCCTACTGATCGCACGACGCATTACAGGGAGAATTCATTCTTCAGCCACGTTGCCCTATGTGGAACAGACTTCCCGTAAGATGTTCAAATTAAATGTCCATAAACATTACTCCCTCATTCCATCCCTACCCTAACCTATCTTCCCTTGACCGATGCAATGCACTGCATATATAGGGAACACCACCTGAGTGTTGGTCTTAATTTAAAAAAGGACAGCAATGTGGCCCATAAACTCAGAATCAACCATACACTTTATTGGCAAATGTCAAACTCACAGCGATAATTGCTACTTAATTTCCAATATAAATATAACCTATGGCTTAACATACACAGGCCAATCAGATTTCGTCTCTCATCAGTACTCATAGCAACATTCGTTTTGTCTGACAAGTTCGATCGTAGTTTTTGAGCGAAAAAAAGATATATTTTTTTCTTTTCCCGAAACTGGCTAGAAATGTCCACGTAATCAAGTTACAATTTCTCACTTCAAAAAAGTAAAGGAATATGTTTGTGCTAAACGAATGCCATTATGCTTGCTACAATTTTCTGTTTTTGCACAATCCTTCAAAGTAATATATCGATTTTTCATCAGATTCTTTTGATTTTTAAAAATCATAAATTTTGGCGTTTTTACTAAAAAATGTCGTCAATCGTCATAGGGTCAATGCTACTCATAAAATCGTCAATATTGGCTGCCCTGGATAAGACCATTGCCCTTGCTTGCCGTTTTGCTTCGTCTGTAGTGATTTAATACGGGTATTACCGTTGTCATTATAGTGATTTATCGATAACTGTTTACATATGTATTGTAATATGCATTGTGGCCGTGTGCGAAATAAAAGACTTTTACTACCTATACAAAATGAAAGAATTTTCGGAGTGTTAAGTTTCTTGATCCTCCATAGAGAATGACAATGTGTCAGAGTTAGGAGTATTTTTTTGAGAAGCTAACATTATAAATTCTTTTGCGCTAAGTCGTTTTTGGGTTGGCATCATTTGAATATCTTTTAAATTTCTACAAGACATTTGTAGGATTGTTAGTGCAAAATAAACATCAAAATTAAAATCGCAAAATTAAATCATTTATTTATTTAAATTATATTAAATAACAAAAATGAACACGTATAACCAACATATTAGTATACAATTTTGAAATATAAACGATTTTCACGGTAATATTACATAATTCGGCATAATTCCCAATAGAGGCATATTTAACCATATTCCATGATAAGAGGTTGAAGATATTTACTTGGGCGATCTTTGGTTTCAGCAGTATGGCGTGCCATGCCGCACAGCCTACGTCGCAATCGTTCCTCTTCGCGCCAAGTTCGGTAATCGTGTTAACAGCCGTCTCGACGATGTCGATTTACCTCCTCGGAGTTGCGATTTGACGCCAATAATTTTTTTTTTCCTTTTAGCATTCAGTCTCCAATATCGAGCACGAGCTTAATAAATCGGGTTGTCAAGGTGCGCTAGTGCTACTGCGAAGCTAGTCGCTACATAAATTAATCAACTTGATAGGTTCCACAACCTCATGTTGATCTGGGCGTACTCAATTTATGATTTGTTACCACTTCGGTCTTGGAAGTGCCTCCTCAAGTTTTCAATACGAAGAATTATTGTATCATACTCTACTCGGTCTCTTCACCAGAGTTTGGCTCTTTCCTGTCCGCGCTTTCCGTGATAGCGTCTTTCTGGCTGGAGCGATTGTATCCAAGACCGCCACTTGTTAAATTTGTATACGCCTAACTACATTCATTTTGATATACAGCTTAGGAATGGAATTGTTTTCCATAAGTAATGGCAATATTTGTTCTTTCAAATAATCGAAAAATATTGATTTTTTAGAATTTTGTAAAATAAATTTGGATTTGAATGACCCTATTTAGTGCAACCGTTCAACACAGTACCACCAATATTGTTACCTCCACTTTATGTGGTAACCTCTCTTGGAATCACCCTGCACTTAACAATGAACTCATCCGTCCGTCGTTTCTTGATATGGATGGACTAGACACAATTTATACCGGCGCTGCTGTTATTGTTGAGGTCTTTCATGGTATGTATTTTTATTTTTGGTCCTGTTACTACGATGGCGATGCGCCTTCCTTTGCAGATCAAGCAGCAGAACAGCAACAAAGAACAAAGAAATTCATTCCATGCACACACCCATACAATTCCATAAACAGAAACTAAAACGGAATAATGAAACCAAGTTCAACCGTCGCATTTCGCAAGCATAAAGGCCAACAGCCAAGCAACCAACCAAGAAGACAGACGGACGGACAGACCACCATCGCCATCATCCACCACCATCAATGATCAATGGCTCCAGACATCGATGCTGCGGCTGGCTGGCTGGCTGGTAAGCTGACTGTTGTTGCTTCACGGTTAATAACAAACCGTGGAACTGGTATCTCTAGATTTCTTTATTTAAATATTTATACATACGTACGTGTTTCTTTTATTTTTACTTTTTGTATTTTTGTTTACTTCTGCTCTTAGTCGCTTTTATGATATTCGGCCACTACACTCGGCTTCAGTCCCATCCAACATTCCCCGGTCCATCACAGCAGCACAGCCCTTATTGTGCACTGTTGTCGACACTCGACCGTTCAAGCGAAAGAAGACGATTCATTTCAACGAAAGGAAAAGTTTTCAAATTATGCGTTTCAATTTTTTTTTAAACTCCTTTTCACTTCCTCTTCTTCTCTATATCAAAACGAACTTTAACTTAAAACGAAAACAAAGATTTGAATGTTTTCTTTCTTTGTCTGCTGAAGCCAACCAACCCAACCACTCGACGTTTCGTCATCTTTCGGCCCGTTTGGCTTTGTTTTGGAGGAAACAAAGGAGGTCTGTGTTGATTTTTGTTAAACTGTAAGAAAAACGAGGGATGTGCTCACCTTGTCTTGCACTGTACGAGTATGTGGGTCATTGACACTTGTCGTTTGGTCGGAGTGTATTGAACTAAGCTTAGCTGTTGTCGCCCAGAAAAGTTTCGGGAGGTGCTGTAAGGAAAATACACTAAGGAATACGAGTACATACTTGATTTAAGAAAACTTTAGGCACCAGGAGGAAAATTAAGTTATGTTTATATCTTACGAATGTCATGCTCGATATTGGCCTTAACCCTGTAGGTACGGGAGACTAATAACGAGTTTCCAAAGGTTGTAATGGATTACTTTAGGGTGATCCATCTAGAGGTATTTTTTCAGAACAAAAAAAAATATAAAAATTCAAATCAAGTGCGGAATCTTCATTGGTAATTTGAAAGGACATTTTATGGCATTTGTTTTTTGTACTCGTATATAATTTCCTTCAAATGTTGGCCGCAACTACGCCTCAGGGTTTCCATTCTGACGGTCCAATTTTGGGTGACTCGTTTAAGCATTTCGACCGGTATCGCTTTTATGACACGCTTAATGTTGGCTTCCAAAACCTGAATCGTAGCTGGTTTGTCAGCATAGACTTTGGACTTTAATGTCTAAAGGTGTGATATCACTCTATCTAGGCCGCCAACTCACCTGTCCAAAACGGCAAGTGACATTGTCCAGTTGAAACAAAGTGTCGTCAAGATTACGGGCTTCAATTTCAGGTAGAATGGCGCGACAGCGAACACCATTCACGGTTACGTTCCGGCCATCATCATTTTTGAAAAAACATGCACCGATGATTCCACCAGCTATCTACCTTCCACCTCCTGAACCTCTTCCTGTTGCTCTTCAGCCCAAATGCGGCAATTTTGTTTATTGACTTTTGCGTTGAGCTAGAACTGGGCCTCATCACTGAACAAAATTTTGGTTGAAAACAGCGGATCTTCTCACCGAACGCTTATTTCCATAATACAGTTGCCAACATTATTATTATTTTCAAAAAATTAATGCCATAAAATGTCCTTTCAAATTACCAACAAAGATTCCACACTTGATTTGAATTTTTATATTTTTTTTTTGTTCTGAAAAAATACCTCTGGATGGATCAACCTTGATAATAGAGACATGCATTTTAATTAAAAAAAATGTCCTTGCGTGGTCCTTGTTTGGTAAAAACTAAATTTGGGGAGGGGTGGGACATTTATGTCCCATCAGTTCTGAACAAGATTGGGGAGTGGGACATATAAGTCTCTTCAGCCCCTTACATGCGAGCATATAAATAAAAAATATATTAAATTATTTTTATTAATTTTTAGAAATTCAAAATAAAGGACACAAATTTAAATACTATCGATGAAATGGTACAAAACAATCCTTGCACAAAGGAAGTTTACACTCTTGAACAACAATTTTAGTTCCCTTCTCAATTTTGTTTTTTTTTTTTTGGCAACCTGTGGACCGACGTCTCGAAGTTCTCTCGATTGGCATGTGAGTAGCAGATTATCCACATATTTTCTTCCTTGCGAATTGTGAAAGGCTTGTGAGACCTTCTGCTAGCTGAACTAAAAATTCAAGGAATGATTCCTTTTTACGACGCAACCTCATACACAGGATGATTCATTCACGACTGGACAAATTTCACCAGCGTATTTCTCCATTATGTCCATCTACGACCATGCTCGAATATGCAAGGGGAAAAATGACAGCGGTTTGAATATTTTTGGATTGATAGGCGCAGGGTTCTAGGGTAAAATTGCTAAGTTTTCAGTCAAATAGTCTTAACTTTGGAACGGTCGGACCTCTGGGCTTCGTTGAGGTTATTTTTCAAACAAAAAAATCGGACTACTGGTTCAGAAGTCCTCCGGCCACCAATCGGAAAATTTTCAAACCGCTGCCATTTCGCCCCTTGCATTTTCGGTCATGGTCTTAGATGGACATACAAGTTTTCATGAAATGAGACAAGGAATACGCTGGTGAAATTTGTCCAGTCATGAATGAATCACCCTGTATACGATCCTCGAACTTATACCTGACATCGTCACCTTTCATATATTCCTGAAAACTGATTAGCTAGACCTACGCCCCCATTATTGATCTGTAGAATTTTATTACTTCCGGACACGGTGCAACTACTTATACTTTTTCATTAAAGATTAATGGCAATTGTTTTTAGCTGCTACCTCCTGGGTATCTTTTTCATTAAAGATTAATGGCAATTGTTTTTAGCTGCTACCTCCTGGGTATCATCCCATTTTGTATACATAATTCCAGAACTGCACGATTTAAAAATTGATTCACGCTTGGGTAGTTTTTAGTTTGGCAAGTTCTTTTGATTCGTCATTACTGTTCCCAATGCAGCATATTTCAAAGTTTTAAGTAAATGGACAATTTTCAAAAACTATTGTCCCGTTCTCCTAGGGAGCCTATGGTAGGTCCATCATCTTTACCGCCATAAATATTAAAATCGTATACGTAGCCACTCAGGGAATCACATCGCATCCACATCCTTATGTCACGATTGCTAGGTTTTAGTGGCATGTATTACTTTAGTGATAAACGATTTTTGAGTTTTGAATCTATAGATTCATCAATAGATTGAAATGGGCTATCTTCTCGAGCATCCTGAAAACAGGTTTTTAAGCATTTCACAATATCGTCTTCATAATAAGTTTACGAAGCGTTGGCAGGCTTGTCTGGGCTGCACAATAGCATATTTGATTGCTTTATTGCCTAATGACTGGTGATTTGACCAATCATGTTTAGTTGAAGGAACATGCTTATACTTTTTTTACTTTAATTTATATGGCAGGAACGATAAACGTAGGTAGCCAATGCCCTCAGCTGATTGCAATACAGAGTTTCCAGAGTTACTGGCGTTTTGTCCGTTGGGCTTTGAAAAAAGCCTACTTCCTTCGTTTAATCGTCATAAGTGATAAGTTGTGTGTTCAAAAGAAAATATTTTTAGATCGAAAGACTCGCTTCCCTTAAGAAAGCTGTTAACTGCGAAAAGACTTTAAAGTCTCTAATCTTAAAAATATCATAAAGATTCGAAAACATATTAAAAAAGTTACAATTGAGGCAAAAGGAATTGTACTTTGTGAAGTGCTCAGAATTGTCAAAATCCCCACATACATCGCAAAGAGCAAGCAGACTGCCATGCAAAACACCATTATATGAGTGGCCCGTCATTAGCACACTTATATTTACCAGTTAATGTCCCCAGATTCGAGGACTGAGTTATCAAACAATGAAACTTTCGGAATGTCAGAAAAAACGGAATAAAATACTCTACCATTTTAAACTACCTTACAAAATTCTGTATTCCACTCCTCTTTCAAAGACTTTTAATCACCACAAGAGCATCAATGTATGTAAAACCATTATCAAGAACATTCTTAAAGCTCATGAGAATAATGCAAACTAAGATTATTTATATCTTTCTAACGTCTGTACATTTACGAGTAATATGTTGATATATTCTCCTAGAAGTATGAAATATTTTAAATACTTTTGTTTGTGTATTGCTTGGTATATACGAGTGTCATTAGGCTCGAAGAAAGCATTTTTTGAAAATCTGAATGGTGTATCAGTTCTATCATAACGTAATCCTAAAGCGGGTTTGCGATGGCTTCTAGGTATTTTTTAGCTGTGAATTCTACCGGTGTTGACCATATATTAGTTTAAAAGTCAGGTGTTTAAGTTTTGGGTGTCAATACAGAAACATCAGTTTCTTCCTGATCTTGTTCTTCATCAAAATTACATTATTAATTTATTTGTGGATTTTCTTCTTCGTACGCTACACTTTGGGAGTCTGATGGCCCGGATAAAAGACATCATTATTGGATATACATACATATATTCGTGGCAGTTAAACCAGAAAAAATCGAAACCAAAAAGTCGATTATATCAATTTTTTCGATCATTTTGCACCTTTTTTTTAAGCCAAAAGTCGATTAGTCGAGAATCGATATATAGAACTCACATTTACATAATTAAATGTAATTCATTCTTGTCATATTAGTCTTAAATTAACTTTGATTAAATATTGTGCGAATCAAAAAATTGTAAGTTCCGATGGAAGTTAAAAATTTGTTGAAAACCTTACTGACAATATTGTAAGATCGTATTACAGTCTGACGGAGCTAAAGATTAATTTTAGTTGCTGGTTTCTGCCAACTTCTAAAGGGTGGCCCAATTAAAGCACACGACGTTAATTGAAAATAAAACAAAAAGTTTTAAAAAATTATCTAAATATTTTTTATTATGACAAAAGGATCTATAACAATTATGTGTGAATTGAAATATCGGATCAAGCTCGCCACGGCTCTGGTGGCATACCTCTATCCGATGGTCCTTATTTCCAAGGACTCTGAGATATATTGGAGGTTCAATGTCGTTATAATGCCGAATTATCTCATCCTTTAGCCCTTCAATTGTTCTTGGCTTATTGACGTACACTTTTTCTTCTAAATATCCCCAAAGAAAGAAGTCCAACGTTGTCAAATCACATAATCGTGGCGGACAATCAACATCGCCACTTCGTGAGATAACACGACCATTGAATTTCTCGCGCAAAATAACCATTGTTCCGTTAGCAGTGTGGTAAGATGCACCTTCCTGTTGAAACCACATATCGTTAAAGTCCATATACTTTATCTTTGGCGACAAGATGTCGGTTATCATCTCGCGATAGCGGATACCGTTCACGGTAACTGCTTGACCGACCTCATTTTCGAAGTACGGTCTGATTATGCTGACCAAAAACTCACGAAGTGTATTTTTATTTAAATGCTTCAACAATCTTAACGCGCTGCTCAATTGTGTACCTCTCCATGGATTAGTTTGTCAAATACTGAAACAAAGAAATGTTAAATCAAGTTGGGCTTTAAGGTTAAATCAAGTTGGGCAAAACCCTTTACGTTAAGGTGTGACTCACAATTAACATCGTGCATTATGGTTGGACCACTCTTTATTTACCAACTGGTGAAAACAACATCATTTATCCTGATCCATCCTGCCTTCATTGTACAACGATCACAATTTTGACCGAACGATGCTCAATTTTTGTTAAGTGTAACCCTAAACTCGCTGTCGTAGTTAACTTCTGCGCCAAGTAGTCGACAGACACAAAGGAAATTAACTGTTAGTTGTGATTGCTGCTGTGTGGTTGTTGTTGCTTATTTTTCTTTGTTTCGCAAACAAAATATTTACTGTTAGAAGGAATAACGAACGAGTGTGAAAGGAAACAACAATAAAAAAAAACTTTGCGAACAACGAACAGAAGAAAGTGTCATCGTCGTAAAGGGAGATTGTGGTCGAGGGGGCAGCAGTACAATGACACTTGTAAAACCAGACAAGCGTGTGCGGCTCTTCACATTACATTGTACGCACTCCGCCGTGCTAGACTCCACCTCTCCGCAGGGAACATTTAGAAACGAGAGATGAAGTTTCTCTCAGCCGTTGTTAGCAGACTTTTCGAAGGACACTTTTTAAGTAGTGGGATTTTTTATTCATATTCTGCAAACTTAAAAAAAGTTTTTTAATTTGGACGATGTACGACCATTGTTAGCTGGCAACACTAACGGTGTGCTTTAAAATCGGGAGAGAGAAAATTCCACTCTCGATATTCACTCCTCCGACCACCATAACTGGAGTCAACGAAATGGGGAATAAAAACTTTGCCGAGATGTGTGTAATTATTACAACAATTGAATGAGTGAGTGAATAAATGAACGTATAAATGGATATATAAACACGTTATTAAAGTTGATTGATGCCATGTACAACAATAATAATTTATATATTTACCACTTGCCACTTCTATATACATACTCGTATGTATATAAGAGTGTAGTATATACCCTATATTGTAACATATGAGAGTTCGTTATCATGAAATATGATTAATTTCTCACAAAGGCCACAATTACGTTCAATTTCTTTATCAGGTGTCTTGTTTGTAATGTTTATTTTTCGAAGGCCCGGAAATACAAATATGTTTTTAAGTGGAAACTCTAGTTTTTGGTAATGAAATTTGTTAGAAACCATAGGCAGGCACACCAAATCAGATTTAAAAAATTGGAGAGACAAGACATACATATTCCATAATCGTCAACGATTATGGAATATGTCTCCGATATATCGTTCGCAAAGACTCGCAACCCGATTCTAAATACTCCGCGGGATATTATTCCCGGGGAGTTTATTTTTCCCAGGAATAAGATCCTCCTATTTTAAACATAGAGAGAAGAAGAAGTAGCGAGAGAGAATTTCGATTATTCGAAATCAGCTGTTTTGTTTTGCTAACAATAGGTCTGTCTGCGTACTTTTCCAGTAGCAAATACTCATAAGTTTTGGGGGGGGGGGGGGGGGGGTTAAGAACAATTTTACTCTGTCGGTTGAAAATATCTCAAAAAGTACGCTGACAGAATCCAGTGATTCTTGCAAGGAAACAGCTGATCGGTGTGTAAACATTGGTGTGTAAACGGTTCTGCCATCTCCAATCCACTTGCATCACGGTCGCACTGTATACTTCCACGTCTCTAGCATGAAGTAAAATGTTTTGTTTATTATAATAATTTATTATAAACGTTAAAAAACAACACAATTCTGACTACTTACCTCTGCCATTGTTAAATTTCAATTTTTATTTTCATTTCACAAAAATTATTTCATTCAAACAGTGAATAAAAACAGCTGTTCAAACTAGTTGCAAAATCTTGCAAGCAGAAATTTCTCCATAAATTGATGTAATGGACCTGGACGATATGTGGTTCCTACTGGATGGTGCCACACAGCCAACGAAACAATGGCGATGTTAATTTTTCGCCACGAGTATGTGATTTAACACCGTTGGACTTCTTTCTTTGTAGATATTTAAAAGAAAAAAAGTGTGCGTTAATGTCGCCAAGAACAATTCAAGAGCTAAAGGATGTCTCAGAGTCATTGTAAATATTGGCCATTGAATACCACCGGAGCGGTGGCGATTTGGCCGATATTTTGTTTCACACATAATTGTCACAGATCCTTGTATCATAATAAAAAAAAATTCAGATAAATCTCTGAAAATTTTTTGTTTTATTTGCAAATTACATCGTGCGTTTTAGTTGGTAAACGAAAAAAATGAAAAATTTTAAATACTTACATATTTTGGCACAACTGCCTTGCAATTTTTGACGAAATGTACCCCAAAATTTTTTTAAATTCTCCCTTTTTTTGTTATCTATAATACCTACTTTTTTCCCGGGTAATTTTTCCGTTTTCAAAGTTCGTTTAGAATAAGGGAAAAGAGAAAAATTCCCGGGGGAATTCTATCTAGTTAGAATAGGGGAACAGGAAATAGGGAGAAAATTCCCGGGCTGTAAGTTAATTTTCATAAAAAAAAATTGATGATTATAGAAAATCGGTTCAAATTTTATTTGTGTGGAAAATGTCATTGAAAATTCCTAGTTTTGTAAAAAATCTCGTTAAACATCAGTTTTTTAGAAAATTCGGTTACTTAATTTGTATCGAAATTTTCGCCGAAACTATGTTTACTTAATTATATATCAGTATAGAAAATTGGGTCAAATTTTAATTTGTGTAGAATATAACTTTGAAAATATCTAGAGTTGTAAAAACTTTCGTTGAAATTTCAGTTTTTTCAGAAAATCTGGTTGATATTCAATTTATATAGAAATTTTCGTGGAAATGGCTCATAGATGCGGTTTTGTCAAGATTTTTCATGTACACTTATTACCAAGAGAATTAAAAAAAGTTTGAGCAATGGTGTGCTGTGTGCCAGATATTGATCAAAACATTTTTCAATGTAATTTCACAGCTTTTTTATCTTGCGTTTGTTGAAACATTTTGTCAAAAAAAAACGATCTTCTCTCAAATCAGTCAGCTTTGCTTCGTTTAATTCTTATACTTTTTGACTGGGACCTACTGTTTAACGCCGGTTCCGAACGGAGAAGTTTTTTACGTGGCTGAGAGATAAATATCTCTGACTTGAAATATCGCCGGCATTTACGAGCTGAAAAATTGTTAGATATTCTTACCTGGGGTTGAACCAGGAGTTACAGGCATGTTATGATTATTAGTTATTAGTTTTTTCAACAATATTTTCTATTAAAATAAATATTTTGATTTTGGTATAGTTCAGACAACACCACACTTTAATTTTTTTTATAAAAATAAATTAAAATTCTAAATTTTGTTTCATTTTTATCAAAAAAAAAAATAAAATGTGGATTTGTCTTGAACTACTAACCCAAAATCAAAATATTTATTTTAATGGAAAATATAATTTAAATTACTTTTTCACAGAAAATTTCGTCTAATACAGATTCTTTAAAAAAAATGGACGAAATTTAGTTTTTATAAGAAAAAATTTTCTCTATAGAAAATCTCGTCAAAATTACAATTTATTTATTTTTTTTTTTAAAATAAGTTATGCTAGCTAAGCAAAGTAAACATAATAAATTTTATAAAAAATTTCGTCGATTTTTCAACTTATACAGAAAAAAGGTTTCGTCTATGTTAAAATTTGTTGTATTGGAAAAAAATGTGTTTATAGAAACAGAATAGAGTCGTTTCTTGTAGATTTATTTTTCATAGAATTTAACTTTATGAAAGTTTTAATTTTTTATACGAATTTTATTAGAAAAAAGTAAATTTTACAAAGTAATAAATTATTTCTTTGTTAAAAATTTATTCTTTTTAAATAATTGATTTTTTTTGGGCATTTTTTAATAATTTTCTAGACAGAAGTTACAATTTCTGCATAAAGTTTCTTGTAAATGTCTTTGGCAAAAGCTGAGGTTATAGAGAACTCCCAGAAAGAAAAAAGATTAAAATTAAGCAAACTCGGTTATTACCTGATTATAGTACGAGGGTTGCTTTATTTTTCATAGAATTTATATATATATTTTTGGCCTAGGTAACACTAAGTGCTACCTAGCGCCATCTGACCATTGCAAAGTTTGAAATTTTGTAGCATAAACGTACTCAGAACGTTTTGACGTACGACCATCATTTGTGTTGTTTGCAGTGACTGAAAAAATCAATTTGGCAAAAAAAATTAATTAACTCGTGAACATTTTCGTGCGATCATTTTTCACAGCTTTCGACGTGGACTATCACGACAAGAGTGCATCGATGAACTTAAATCTTTGTATGGCGATGAAGCACTGTAAAAAAAAATCGAAAGTCGTCCAAAAACGGCCGTTGTGCCAGAGAACATTAGTGCCGTGCGTGAACTGATAATGCAAGATCGTCATGTGACATAGCGTGAGATAGGTGCATCCTTATGCATTTCTTCCACCAGCATACATTCGATATTGCATGAACACCTGGCCGTAAAAGAGGTTTGTTCTCGTTGGATCCCGCACAATTTGACAATCGCTCAAAAAAGGCTCGTGTCGATTGGTGCAAAGAAATTTTGAAAAATACTTCAAAAGACGTTTATAAGATCGTCACAGGTGACGAATCATGGATCTATGCGTATGTGCCCGAAACAAAACAGCAATCGACCGCGAGGGTCTTCGAAGACGAGCCAAATCCAACGAAAGTTGTTCGTGGAAGAAGCACTTCGAAGCAAATGGTCGTCTGTTTCTTCGGCAAAACTGGTCATGTGGCGACTGCTACGCTTGAACAACGTATGAAGGTCAATTCTTTGTGGTACACCACAATTTGTTTGTCTGAAGTCTTCGGAGATATTTGAAAAACAAAGAAGAGAAGACGAATCATTGTGCACCATGACAATGCGAGCTCTCACACATCGGCTCAAACCAGCGCCTTTTGAGCGCCCAAAACGTCGAATTGATGGGTCATCCGCCGTACAGCCCTGACTTGGCACCCAATGACTTCTATTTATTCCCGCACATCAAGGAAAAAAATGCGTGGTCAACGATTTTTGTCGCCAGTAGATGCTGTTGAAGCGTTAAAAACCCTGTTTTGAAGGTGTCTCAATCGGAGTGGAAAAAGTGCTTCGACGATTGGTTTGAGCGCATGCGAAAGTGTATAATCATGCTGGAGAATACTTTGAAAAACAATAAAACCATTTTGGATGATAAATATTCGCATTTTCAATATTAGGCCAGAAATATAAAAGCAGCCCTAGTATTTCTTGAAGAACTTTTTTCTACAGTATTTTAAACCAAACGTTTTATGATGCATTAAGCCAACCAGTTTTTGTATACAAAGAAATTTCATGAATTTCCCTAAAGTTTTAAAGTTATCGCCATAGCGAACACATGTTTAACAAGCGAGTGCCAATACTCGTAGATTGCGCCTATTTAATCAACTAACATTTAATATAACTTTGGTTGTGACAAAAAATTTATTCTGTTACGACATTTAAATTAGAACCGTGTTCATTCGTCTACCGATTTCCTTCTCAGACAATCGATTTATGGTCACTGTGACCTATTATTGTTGTAAGAAACAAAATACCGATGTAACTTCGTTTTGAAAATATAAATTTGATCAAATAAAGAATTTGATTTGAAAAAAATTGTATTTTATTACCGAAAATTATTTGAAGAAAATATGAAATAAAGCTAAACGTAAGAAAAAACTTGAGGAGAATATCAATATAATTAAACGCGATATAGTTGCTGCTTTTTCAAGAAACGAAATTATGGACAAGCAGATAGATAGCAGTAAATCAAAATGACTATTGATTCAAGGCGATATGTACTGAATTAACTTTGTCTTACTTTAATATTTCAGGTTGTTATAAATAAGGAATAAACTTTGAGCTTAAAGTTACGTTTATTTCTGTTTCTATGTCTATATAATATTTTTGGCGACGACCATTTACAAAAACCATCAAACGGTGATATTTTTTGCCAATATCTGAAATCGATATATTTTGTTGGCAACCTTTCTTTTGGCCATGAATGTCAAAGCAGCAGTTACTCGTATAATAAAGTATATTTTTTATAATATTAATAGGCATTTAATGTTTACAAAAAAATGTTATTCTGATTAAATTTGGTCGTTGTCGATATGAAAAATAAAAAAGTCTTCTAATACTATTGCATAATTTAAAAATGTTTGTTAATTTTATCATTTTTCTCTTTTTTTAGAATAACTGCAATTGGGCTATGTCGCTATCTTTCGGTAAGTAATACTTTTATAATTATTTAAACCATTAATCTTTAGTTAATAGAAAGTGTTAACAAATTAGTTTAAACATATGGGTGATTCTGAGATTATGGGCCAATTTCGACATCATTTTTGGCATTCGATTTTTTTTGGCAGAATTTAATATTTAATTTAGGTAGATGTCTTAGTTTTAAGGTACACATCATTTTTTAATTTTTAATGGTACACATCAAAACTTAATTTTTATTTTGTTCTTCATATTTAACTGGATCGTCTTTTATTTTCTGATATCGCTTTTTCTCTGCCTCTCGCTTTTCTGCCAACACTTCCTCCCTTGTTTTCAACTTATTTTTAGCCCTCATTAAATCCTCAAAATTATTACACTTCATTAACTAAAGTTTAATTATTCATTCGCCTGTTAAGGAATGACTTGAATATTATTTTTTACTATGGACTGGTTTTATTAAATAAATAATTAATATTTTTTGTAAAAAATTGGGAAATTTTCAATTGAAAGTTGTGTTAGGGACAACCAGGGTAATGATATTTGAACACTTTGGTAGAAATTTTTTTGAAGAACAAATAAATTTTTAAAAAACAATTTTAAAGACTTTACAGGTCCTATAAAGATTTATTGTACAGTAAATAATAAAGCAAAGTGGTCCATAATCTCAGAATCAACCATATATGTTTTTCATCGCATAATCTAGACTAAGAAGTTGGAATTTTCCAAAACTGATTTGTTTTCCAGTTCACTAAAGCCTAGATTAAAATTGTTAACCTCTAAATAAAACAAAGCTATGGTAAACAGTGAAATAGCAAATAGTCGAACAAAACTGGTCGACATGGTTTATTTCTACTTTGTAAACTTTTTATGTGTGAAACCTTTGAAATATTTTATGTGCATGTTGGTAATTAAATATTCATATTTTCAAAATCCCCACATGTACATTTACAGTGATGGGGAAAATAGTAGGGATGTTAACTATTTTTTAAAAAATTTTCGGCTACCATCGATGGCAATTATGTAGGGCTGTAGTCGTACAAATTGTAGATAACAAGAAGTTTGACTTTACGAAAGTGTTTGTCAGCTGCTAGCTAATTTTGTGCTGATTTCGAAAGTTTTGGTCATGAGTATTAAAGAGAGGATACAGTTACTGTATTATTTCTTCTGTGTACGAGTATAAACACTCTACAATGTAGGGGCGTATATTATTTGAAACTTTTAAAAAGTGTAACTTGTTGACTTAATTCGTTTCATGATTTTTTAAGTCATTGAAAACATGTCAGTTTGTACGACTAGTTTGCTTGATAATTACCTTTAATTTTGCTGTAAAAACCGCCTTTTTAAAAACTTGGAATTTTACCTCAACTTTTCTAGTGCCTCCTTTGATATTTGGGTAATGTCTCTTATATTTACTACTCTTAACATATTGCTCAGTAACGGGTGGAGATTTAACAAATTAATTTTAAAACGGCTGTAAAAAGTACTGATAATTTATTCAAATTTCTTGTTTTTTTTTGAAAGGTTGAACTTTGACATTTAATAATGGAACACAATATCATTCATATGACTACAACTGGCTCGGCGGTACCTCTTCCGATCAACCCAATTTTTCACTACTTTTTCGATTGCATCGGGTTGGATCTCTTAAATGACAACTTCGATTTCATGTTTGAACGCTTCAATTGTCTCTGGATGCTTTGCGTAAAATCTTTTTAATGGCTCCCCACAAAAAATAATCCAAAGGGCTCAAATCACAGATCCGAAGCGGCCAATTGACATCACAATTTCGGCTGATTATTCGATTGTCAAAAAACAGGCAAAGTATCGATGCTAGCGTTGGCTGTGTGACATGTGGCCCGTCTTGTTGAAACCAAATGTCGTCCATGTCATTCTCCTGAATTTTTGGTAACAAAAATTCGTTAAGCATTTCTCGGTAACGCTTACCCGAGGTAAAGGCGGCTCCTTGCTCATTTTCCAGAAAAATGGCCAATGATGCCGCCAGCCCGAAATCCACACCAAACAGTGACTCTTTGTGGATGCCTTGGCTTATCAGTAGTCATGGGTGGGTTCTCTGAACCCCATATGGCGCAATTTTACTTATTGATTTAGCCACCGAGGTGAAAATGAGCTTCATTTGAAAACAAGATTTTCGGTAAAATTCTTTATCTCCTGCCAAACAATATACAGCCCATTGAGCGAATCGAAAACGCAACGGATGGTGTTTAATTATTAAAGGCAAAGTTCTACGTTTCCCAATTAAAGCAGAAATTTGAAAAAATTATCCGTAATTTTTTTTTGTACAGCCGATCTATCTCACGGTATGTCACATGACGATTTTGCATTATCAGTTCACGCCCGTTTTCTCTGGCACAACGGCCGTTTAGGGACGACCTTCGCCGACCTTTGCCTCTGATTGAGCGTATATTATGGTGCTTCATTGCCATACAAAGATTTAAGTTCATCAATGAACTCTTATCGTGATTATCCACGACGGAAGTTGTGAAAGATTTTCGCACGAAAATGTTCACGAGTTAATTCCATTTTTTAGCCAAATTAATTTTTTCCAGTCTCTGTAAACAACACTAATGATGGTCGTAAATCAAAACGTTCTGAGTACGTATGTACGTTTATGCTAATAAATGTCAAATTTTACAATGGAAATGTCAGATGGCGCCAGACAACACTTAGTATTGCCTAGGCCAGGAATCTATATAGCAACCCTCGTAGTAATTAAATTGGATTATGAACTACGTAACAATTTTATGACCACTTTGGAGACGTTGACTTTCTGGTACCTCTCATATATATGCTCCATTGCAGCTACTTTTGGTATAAAATTATCCTTGCGACACTGAGAGCCTTTGGAAGCATGGGGTAGGTCTATTTGTTTTAGGATTATTTCTTATTATCTGTAGTTCGGCCTTTTTATATTTACATATGTGGACAGACTAAGAGTTGTATATTTCAACGACAGTTTTTAGAACTAATGCCGGGTAACAAAATCTTGGCTTAACTAGGAGTTAACCATGGATTATGTCCCAAATCATTCCTCGTGTATATAGCACGAACATGGTTCGAGCAGATTAATATTTGTAATTTAGGAGACAAAATATATTGTTGCTTAAAATATTTTCTTAAGAGAACAAAAATAAATTCTTCTTCCAAGGCAATGTTGTCAGCAAGTTCAGGACGACTCCTAAATGTACGAAACGTACAAATCGTCCAATTGTTTGCAGGGCACTATTTTCTCCACCACTGTGCATGCATGCAGCTTAGAAATTATTTCATCTCGTATTACATTCACCCCTCACCCATTCACCTGCCTGCTCTCTCTCTCTCTTTCGCTTCACGCGCATGTGATAAAATGTAAACAAAACCTCCATCTCAGCTGCTGCTGTCATAAGGTAAACAAATATCAGCTGATGACACCAAATGTTCATTTCGAATGCATGCCTTGTGCACGATACAGGGTGACACCAACTGCTGTGTGTGTTTGTGTGGGATTTTCTGTTACTCATTGACGGAAATTAAAGTTTAAAGTTCGTTCAATAAGACGTCGCGTCGTCGACGTTGCTGTCGCATTCAGCCACTGGCCGACGTGCGGGTTCTAAACGTGTTGTGTGAGGGTACGTGTGTGCATATGTTTCTCTGCTCGTGTGTGTGTTTGTGCAACTGGGCACGAGCAGCCCCCACAATATTCGCAATTAATACGAGTATTTATGTGTGTGCGTTTCATTTGTAACTTTTTCTTTTTTTTATTATTTCCAAATACTCAGCTGTTCGCTACACTACGAGCATTTATTGTTGCCATGAGCGCGTTATGTTTGTTTGAGTCGGATTTAAATTATGCCTTGTATTATAGTACTTATATATTGTATTTTCCCCCATTCTTCTTTGTTAAGGCAAACTATAATTGCAAATTGAAATAAATATGTTTGTGTGGATGTGTGTTGGTGTGCATTCGTTTAAGTGATCTAATCACTCAGCAAAAAAAAAGAAAATACGTAGTTTTGAATAGTAGTTGTTGTTGGGGGGCACTGTCGGTAATTACTGTGTCCCGACTGCTGCAAAGAATAGTCAGTCAACCGGGTGGCGATGATGATGATGATGATGGGTGGAGCAAATGTATGGATTATGGGGTGACCTACTTATCCGTAGGCGACGATTCGCTTTTAATGATTTTTATTTTCGTGTTTATTTTTTTCTCTAAAGAAAATTTGCTCATTTTTCATTGCACTCAATTTAGTTTTTCGCCACAGAACTAATATGCTCTCTGACATGTTGTTGTATAGGGTGATCCATCTAAATGTGTTTTTTGCAAATAAAAAAATACAAATATTAAAATCAGGTGTGGAATGTTTATTGCTCATTCTAAACTACATTTTATGCCATTTATTTTTGAACATAATTTCCCTCTAATGTTGGGCGCAACTACGCCTCAGGGTGTCTACTCTGGGGTCCAATTTTAAATGACTCGTTCGAGCATTTCGACTGGTATGGCGATAATGACACGTGTAATGTTGGCTTCTAAAACCTGAATCGTAGCTGGTTGGCAGCCTAGACTTTGGACTTTACGTAGCTTCAAAGAAAAAAGTCTAAAGGTGTGATATCACATGATCTAGGCGGCCAACTCACCGATTCAAAACGTGAAATTAGCTGCTCTTCGAAATAACCTCTCAATAGATCCATTGTTTAAGCAGCTGTGTGACAAGTGACACCATCCTGCTGAATCCAAATGTCGTCAAGATTACGGGCTTAAATTTCAGGTAGCAAAAAGTCCGCTATAATGGCGCGATAGCGAGCGCCATTCACGGTTACGTTCCGGCCTGATCATTTATGAAAAAATATCTACCGATGATTCCACCATAAACTACATCAAACCATGGTTTTCTCTGGGTATAATGACATCTCTTGAACCCCTTCTGGTTGCTCTTCAGCCCAAATGCGACAATTTTGTTTATTGACTTTGTCGTTGGGACAGAAATAGGCCTTATCACTGAATAAAATTTTGGTCGGAAACAGCGGATCTTTTTCGAGCTTTCGAAGAGCCCGAACACTGAAACGGCGACGCAAAGGAACTTCGTTAGGTCTTTTCATGATGAAATGCCAAACAATACTGAAATGAAAAAAAAAATAAAACGTAAAGAAACTCACGCGTAATCTGTTAAAAAAAGCCCTATTGAAAATAAACCTATTGATTGATTACCCGTTATAAGTACCAGTGTTGCCAGAACTTGGTGACGAAAAAAGCTAAATTTCTGCAAAGAAAAAAAAGCTGAAAACCCACTAGACAAACTAGATAAATGAAATATAACTAGAAAATCAGATATTTTAATTAGAATATATGACGCGTTAAATAGAAAGGGACCTAAGGGTAAAAACCGGTTTTGTCCAGGAGAGCCATTTTAAAGATTTAAATACGTGTATCTTTGGGAGGGAACACTTTTGGTGCATGGGATCGGTCTCATTCGATGCTCAGAAAAAAAATGAAAATTGATTTTTTTTTACCCTTAGGTCCCTTTCTCTATGCGCTGTCACATATAGGCAAAACATATTGTATTACTTTTCAGTTCGACCATACGACATCTTACCAACAATTTAACTTTGATATAAAATTACAGTAATACCTCGGTAATCGGCACTGCGTTTATTGCTTCGGTAATCCGAACTGCGTTTTCCCTGTACTACATACTCTGTGATCCGAATTGATTGTATGCTGTAATCCGAATTGACATAAAATATGTTGCGCTACGTTTCAGTTGTTTAACCACCTTTTTGTAATTTCTGAAAAATAACCATTATTTCAAACGTCTGTCATAGTTCGAGCGCAGTTTTATTTTTTTGCAAAGAAAAACTAATCGATACTTTTGTATTTCCTGGAGAAATATCTTAAAAATTTCCGTCAAAGTACAGTTTTTATTTTATTTTTTTTTGTACTAAAAATTGTATGCGTTTTTTTAACAAAAAACTTATTATTTTTTGTTTATTTTTAGAATTGAGGTCATAAGCAAAAACAGATGTTGGTGTTTTTATAATTTATTTAATTTTAAATAATCAAATATTTCGAACTGATTTCGTCGTTAATCATCAGGGGTAGTCAATTTAAATACATACATACATATATGTTTACTTATGTCAAGTTGTACTTCACATATTCAGCTAAATTATAAAAATATAACTAATTTATTGTTTTTTGATTTTTAGGAACGCGAAATGTTATATTTTATTCGTAAACAATTAATTTATATTTTTTAAAAATTATTTTAATAGTGAACAATCATTTGTCACATAAAAATAAATTTTAATCACTACTTATATGTATAGAGAAACTCGTTTTCAAAAAACATGTGAAGAAGAAAGTATCCAATAATCAGAATTATGGTCAGCCATCAATTATTCGGATTAACGAGGTCTTACAGTATTTTGAAATCTCAAAAGGAATAATTTACAATGTTCCATTGTTTGTTAAAAACAAAATTCTGAGGGTTATTTACTTAAGACTAAAAGTCGACATTTAGAGTTTGCATACACAAACTATTTTTATATCTCGCTTAATTCATTTACTTTTTGGGATTTTGCAGTTAGGCGTAATATTATAAACGTAGTATTAGTGATAAAGGTTAGATCATGAAGCCGTGGACTTCTTACACTCATTATCCGCTTCACCCCCATTAATTACATTAGAATTTGCCCCCTGTCTCTAATATCGACCTCCCAAGGTTTTTTAGTATTGAAAAACACACGAAAAGGGGCCCCTGAAATTATGTCAATTTTTTTATATGACTTTTTTTGTTTGAGTAGGTTTGGCATTAATGTGTGTATGATCTGAGAGGGGGCAGTTCAACATAAAAAAAAACTTTATTATGTTTTTGTACGGAGGGGTTTACTTATGTCTACCCCATGCCAGTTTTATCAAGTAACGTAGCATGAAAACATGCACGGACAAAAAAATATTCACGGACAATACAAAATTATAATCTACACACAATTTTCTTAATTTTAGAGAAATTAATAAATCTTTTTAAAAAATGTTCGGTAGGAAATATTGTGTACCGCAAGGATTTCTAAAAACGCAACGCCTTCCAATTTAGATTATTGTACATCGTCTAATATGAGATGAGTCAACCGTAGGTGGGGACTAAAAATGGGGTCAAATGCAAATTTAATTAATACGCAAGAATAACAACTTTTTGCTGCTGTGTTTTGTTAATGATTTTTTTTAAATATTTTACTCATAAATTGAGTAATAACAAAAAAATTGCAAAAGCTAAGTAGGGTAGGGCAGTGAATATTTTATCATTTGAACTTTAAAAGATAAAGGTAAAACCTAACTTGAACTTGTCAAAAAGAACATTGCAAAATCGTAGAATTTTGTGTGCGTTACAAGACTAAAATAACTTTTCTTGAGAGCTAGACAGTAAAAAATATGATAACCACATTTAGCTATGTCAACTTGAAATCGTTTGAAGTCTTCTGAATAGGTTAAAACTGAGCTAGGAGGTTTAAATTCTACTATAACTTGGATATGCCGATAAGTAAAAAACTTTTAATTCTGGAGATTTTTCCGAAAAGTCCCAGAAGGTAAGAAAACAAAGACAGCGACAAAATCGCATATCATTTGAAAATAAAAAATCTAAACGTGTCTAATCTAAAGTAAAGTTAGACGAATCTAAATAAACTTAATTGGTAATCTTGAAAAGAAGCTTATTAAGACGGCCTCAAATTAAAGAACTTTGTGTCCCCTACACAAAAAAAAACTTAAAGTATGGAAGAATACTTATAGTTAATGTTATTTTAATAAATACTTCAACACGATGCAAAACACACTTCGGGTCTTGTAAAAAAAGTAATTTCAGAATAACAATAAAATGTAATACCATGTCCTGTAGAATTTCCTTGTATAGATCCTATAGAATAGTTTTAGGAAATAGTCAAGAAAAAATTTGTCTGGAAAAATCAAGAAATAAGGAAGAATTATGGTGCACACATTCAATACGCTTGGTATTCTATTTTGAAAAGGGCTTGCCAGTATTTGTTGGACCTAATGCCAACACGAGTTAAACAGTTTTATCAAATAAAAGTTATTCTTCTAAATAATTGTTATTTAGAGAGAGTTTTATAAAAAATTTGGTTTTTCATCTTGTCGTTTAAAATCAATGGATCTGATAACTTTTTAAGTTTTTTTTATTTTTTATAGGTAAGCTATTATGGGGTTTTGTTGTTTATAACGCGTGATCCATTTCGAGGTTCCCTACATTTTTAAAGAAAAAAAGAAACAGAAAATTCAAATTGAATGGGGAATGTTTGTTATTATTTGAAAGAATATTCTTTGGCATTTATTTTTTGAACATTATGCCTATCAAATATTGGTCGCGGCTACATCTCAGATGGTCCATCCGTTGAGTCCAATTTTCGATGACTCGTTCGAGCATTTCGACTGGTTTTTAAGAAATGTTCGGTAGGAAAATGTCACGGCCTAAATCAAAGCGGGTTTGTCCGCATAAACTTAAGACTTAACATATCCACACAGGAAAAAGTCTAACGGTGTGGGATCACATGATATTGGTGGCCAATCGACCGGCCCAAAACGTGAAATTATCTGCTCACCGAAGTGTTCCCTCAATAAATCCAGTGATTGATGCGATGTGTGGGAAGTGGCGCCCTCTTCTTAAAACCAAATGTCGCCGAGATCACGAGCTCAAATTTCAGGCATCTAATAGTCGGTTATCATGGCACGATAACCATTGACGGTTACGTTCTCACCGGCATCATTTTTGAAGCATAATGGACCGATGATTCCAGCGGCCCATAAACAACACCAAACCGTTGTTTTTTCTGGATGAAGTGGCAGCACTTCTGGTTACTCTTCGTGCCAAATGCGGCAATTTTGCTTGTTTACATACCAATTGAGCTGGAAATGGGCCATATCGCCGAAAAAAATTTGGCTCGAAAACGTCGGATCTTCTTGGTACTTTTCAAGAGCCCAAAGAGCGAAGCGATGTCGCTTGGGAACGTCGGGCGGCTTCAGCTCCTGCACAAGCTGTATTTTGTGCGCTTTCAACTTAAGATCTCGACGTTAAATGCGCCAAGTCGTTCCATACGGCAGTCCGAATTGCTGCGAACGGCGCCGAATCGACTCTCCACGGTCTTGGTGTACACTCTCAACTACGACCGCTTCATTTCTTCATTGCGATTAGTACGCTCAGTAGGCCGATTAACTTGACCGTAAGTTGAACGAAGTGCACGAAACACATTCCTCACAGAACGCGAATTTTCGTAATAAAGTTTAACGATTTGTAAACGTTGTTTAGGCGTAAGTCTTTCCATGATGAAATGAAAAACAATACTAAACAAAAATAACTTGACAGCAGGACACGACTCACACTAGATCTGTCAAGAAAAGACTATTGAAAAAAGTATCTCTACTTGGATCACCCATTACGAGTAACACGATAAGCAAGTAGCTAAAGAATTGAGTAAAGGCTCCCAATTTGATTTTTAAAACAAAATCAAACATGACACACCCTGCTTTAAAAACATCTGTTTTTGGTAATGTTTACAAAAATAATTGTCAAACAAGAAGAGGTCTCATCGCCGAATTCATATCGGATTCAACTGCACGAGATCGTATAAATAAAACTATAAATCTACTCAAACTGATAGTTTAAAATAAAGTTTCACACTTTTGCAAAGCAAGATTTATTTTATATCATTGTTTAGTTTATTACATTTCAAAGTTTTTTATTGTTTGCTTTAAATAAATTTCCCACTTGCAGTTCAATTCTTTTTGGTGTATACAAAGAGACAAAATGTTGCCATATTACTTGGAACTATGTTCGTTGTTGCCAGATTACAATCTGGCAAACTAACTAGGTTACTCAAAAGAACACGGAAAATAAAATGAAACAACAAAAAAAATCATTTTTTTAAAAAAAAATGACCTTTTTGTGTTTTTTAAAGTATGTACTGCAAGGAACCCTATTTTTTTGTCCTTAACTGTACGTATGTAGATACACTAATGCTAAACTTTTCTAGGAGTGTATCAGCAACACTGTTGGGAAAGTGTGTGAGGGAAAGGAAGGAGCCCTACCCCTACTTGTTCAGTTCTATGTTGCTGCCGTTGCGTCGTCGTCACTCGGTTTGTTTTTGCCTTTCCATAAATACAAACTTTTCTTGTCAGTTAACGCCAAGAAATAGAAACGACGTAGTTTATGCTGTGCTGTGTATGTTTTGTTATGTTTTTATATGTACATACATACATACATATTTATGCACATTCATATACGATTTTTCTATTTGATACGTAAAAACAAATACATATGTACAAACATACGTCTGTATGCATATATTTATGCTCTTCTATGTCTGTACGCGTGTGTGTATTTATGTTTAAACATACATATATTGGCCAACGTAATATTACGGTTATTTTGTGTTTTGTATAAAATGTTGCCAAACGTGTCACCCAAATCACTCCCCCTGCCTAAGGCAAAATGACATTTTTATTCATTTTAAAAGTGTAGTTTTATTTTGTTGTTGGCGTTGTCTTTGATTATCTGTTTTAACTAAAGTGTCTTTCTTTATTTTTTTTCAAACATACCTACATTTTTATCAGTATTTAGTATTTGTATGTATTGCCTGCCTTCCTTCTTCTTCTTTGTCATTTGTTGTATTTCAATTCAAATATGTACGTGTTTTCTGTTTTGCTTTTCAAAAAGCCCTCCTCTTTTGTTTGAAATATAAAATACGTACATAGTTATGAATTCATTTCGTAACAACTACAAAACAATACGAAAGCAAAAATGATCACAAAAAACAGCTGATTGAGAATATAAATAAATATTATATGGCATGGCTGCTGTCTGACTGACTACTCAGTGATGCACACACACATGCTTATATGGGTTTAAATTTGTTTTCATTTTTTTATTGTTATTCTTCCTCTCCCACCACCTCTTTTTTGGTATATATACTGTGCACAACATGTTTATGTTTTGGTTTTATATCTAAAAGTCTCTGCAATCATATGGGGCTCTGCCATTTACTCTCTTGCTCGCTCGTCTCTCACCCTCTTTGTAATCATACTTCTTATAAGATATCTCTTTTACAGTTTGTTTGTGCGTTGCTGCTACTGTTAGTTGCTCTGTTATGCTGTTGTTGGTGTTTTTGTTGGGGCTCTACTGTTCCCATTTGCATTCGTGTAAATTGAGTACACAGACAACGTTAAAAACCTTGAAACATTTCTATGTGAACCACGACAGCAAAAACAATAACAACAGCAAAAGCGACACTATTAGCAGGGCACGGATTTTAGTGGGCTCTTTAAACTAACAGAAATATAGGTGGATCCATCTAGAGGTATTTTTTCAGTACAAAAAAATATAAAAATTCAAATCAAGTGTTGAAAATTTATTGGTAATTTAAAGGACATTTTATGGCATTTATTTTTTAAAATAATTTCCTTCAAATGTTGGCAACTGTATTATGGAAATGAGCGTTCGGTGAGAAACGAAAACATCCGATGTTTTCGACCAAAATTTTTTCAGTGACGAGGCCTTTTTCTGGCTCAACGGCAAAGTCAATAAACAAAATTGCCGCATTTGGACTGAAGAGCAATAAGAAGAGGTTCAAAAAGTTCGGTGTGGTTTATAAGCTGGTAGAATCATCGGTGCATATTTTTTCTAAAATGATGATGACCGAAACGTAACCGTGAATGGTGCTCGCTATCGCGATATCGATCTTTATGCTACCTGAAATTGAAGCCCGTAATCTTGACGACACTTGGTTTCAACAGGACGGTGTTAGTTGTCATACAGCTGCTCAAACAATGGATCTATTGAGAGGTAATTTCGAAAAGCAGCTAATTTCACGTTTTGGACAGGTGAGATGCCCGCCTAGATCGAGTGATATCACACCTTTAGACATTTTTCTTTGGGGTTACGTAAAGTCCAAAAAATGAATGCCATAAAATATCCTTTCAAGTTACGAATAAAGATACCACACTTGATTTAAATTTTTGTTTTCTTTTTTGCTTTGAAAAAAATACCTCTAGACTGATCTCACCCTATATTAACATTGGACTTGTGTTGAAGCCACAGTTGCAGTTAAAATACAATATGAATAATCAAAGAGATAATAGTATTTATTTGTACAACCTCTATTTCGTAAAACAGTTTGCATCTTGTTGGCATTAGAACCACCAAATACTGGCAAGTCCTATTCAGAATAGAATACCATGCGTATTGAATGTTTTGCACGTAATTCTTTCTGATTCCTTGATTTTATTGCTCCAATTTTGTATATTCTTAACCGCACCTGCCGTTGACAGTTCTTATTTTAGACGATGCACCATATTGTCTTAAATTGTAAGACGTTGCCAGATTAAAATTGTTAGAAACTCTTCCCATTTACAATAATTTCAATCAAAAATTTTCAAAATAACATTACAAAATTTTAGTACGAAATTTTGAAAATTGTGTTTAGGTTATGAGTGGCCTTAAGAGCGGTGCACCGCATATTTTTTATACTAAATCCCCATTCACACTAGGTACATTTATTTGCCGCGGATCTTAGTTATAGGAGGAAATTTAAGGGAAAAACTGTTCGTACTGTCAATTCCGTTTGCGTTTTTTATAGTGTGAAGTTGGCTGCAAATTAATTTAGTAGTTTTTTACACAAAAATCAGAACAAATAAATCACAGAAGGTCAAAACATGTAAGGGAAGAAATTTCTCGTACTGTCATTTCTTTTTGTGTTATTCATAGTGTTAAGTTGGCTGCAGATTATTTTAATATTTTTTCCCACAAAAATATGAACGAATAAATCACAGAATGGAAGAATAGGCAAAAATGAAGCCAAAAAATGCCGAAACCGAATTACTTTGTGTGAACATAAGAGGCAAGATCAAAAGGGAATCGTAAGAATTGAATGAATGGAGACTTGCATAACTTAGTGATTAAGTAGTTGGCAAAAAAATGGTTTCATCCCGTCATAAAGAGAATCAAAGATGTTTTTACCTTCTTTGCTGACATTTTTTGTGGTTTTCTTACGTTATGCAACGATCCAAAGCCTAACCTAACTAAATATTTTGACAGCTTGATGGTAATGTACACAATTGGAATACAGTTTGTCAAACAATTCGTTAGAATATAAAATTGTTTGGAAAATTTCATTTAAATTGCAAATAACAACAATATGTTGACATTTTGCGTTAATTTTCTTGCACAATAATTTTGGTTAATTTTTTTATACTTTGAATTCAGAAAAAAAGAAATTTGAAATATATGTATGTAAAATAAATTGACAAGTGAGCAATTTTGGTCAATTTTTGGGCTGTCGAAAAATTCTTAGAAAATGGTTTGAATTCGCGGAAAAAGTAAAAAGTATAGTATACGATGCAATTGATGTCACAAACTTAATCGACAACGCAGTGTCACGTAGAAATATCATTAAATAACTCCAATTTCAGCGCTTAAAAATGCCGGGCTAAGAAACCAGTAATAATATTATTCAGTTGATTTATTTTAACTTCCACAAAGGAAACCCAGCGAAGGAATTAGCCATTGAAACTGACATCGGTACATAAGCAGTCGCCAGCTAGACCAAAAAAGTGAACAGAAGAGCTGAAAGAAAAATAAAAACTATTCCAAATAGAACAGATATTTGGCTCTCGACATAAAAAAGTACTCGTCGAAAACAAATATTCATCACGTGTAGCCAAAAAAAAAGTTACTACTATAGCACACGAATATTGAAAAGAGGTTACCTTTCGCAAACTGTTACGTTTCTCTTCCTAGAGAGTATTGGGGCGGTGTTATTTTTTGTGACCAAACGAAAATAATGTTATATTATCATGACGGACTACAAAAAGTTTAAAGGAAACCAATAACTGCATTTAAACCAAGAATTTTTTTTTTAAATAAAATTAAATTTGTAAAATTGTCCGCAAAGGAGATGGAAATATCCAAATTTTAAATGAAGGGATTGCGAAGGAGGTATATCTGGGCTTTTTAAATAATGATTTAATTTCCGAATCACCAACATCGGCGAACTTTGGATTTGTCGATCCAGTTAATAAAGGTATAATTATAAACTTTACCAGGACAACGATCCAAAGCATAAATCTTATTTACGGCAGTCTTGGCTCTTGTATAATTGTTCATAAGTTATTGACACGCGCCCTCCAAAAGTCCCGACTTGCACCCTATTGAGAATTTCAGGACGCTGCATACACACTTAGCAACGTTTGCTGCAACATGGCTGTATTGCTGCAACAGTAGCCTCGTGGTCATCTAGCATAAATGATAGCGTCTGCGTTTGTGTTGAATCTTATGGGAATTATAAACCAAAGTCACACATAAATCCGCTACCTACAAACAGTAATCATCTATTTACCCCTCTAATGACACTACACAATCTTGCTCACTCTTCCTCCGCTTGTTTAACATGAATATACTGCTATTTCTTGTTAGGAATACAGAGAAAGAGAGAGACCAAGACTGAGAGAGAGTGGGTATCGATGTTTAGTAAAAATCTCTGGTTTCTACACACACACAAAACACGTCCATGCACACATATAGTCACTTAACACGATGTATACCCTATATTCTGCAGTGGTGTTATCACTGCGTTATGTGCAACTTTGTTGCTTTAATATATTCTTGGCCTCTGGAAAATTATCACGTTTTTTAGTGTATGTATTTTCTTTAAGTTGTTGTTTGTTCGACTTCGGTCCTCACTACCTGTGCCATGTCTATTGGATTTAATTTGTGTTCTATGGACTACTGAAAGTACTAAGAATGTACTTGGCTCTAGGTGTCGTCATTTTATGTACATGTCGTCAAGGTTAAGAATATTTATGGCGTAAGTACATTTGGTACTCGGGCTTAATTATTTTCCTTTTTTCTTTTCTTAAAAAAAAACCAAGAAGTGCCTGCGTGTATGTAAGAATACTTGATTAGGAAAATTTTCATGGGTATTGAAAATTGCTTTGTTGTTGTTGCTGTCGTCTTTCCGGAAGTGTGTTTGCGTGTGGTACGTGGTAATTTTCACTTCGAAAAGTATTTGCGAATTATACGGTGGAAACATGACGGCGACAATCCCTTTAAATAGCAGCCGAACATATGGCGATTATCAGTCATACAGATGATTGTCATCGCAAAACAGATGAAAGTAGGCAAAAGCAAATGGTGATAATATAAGACTGTGCCGAATGAAAACTCTCATTAAGAAAAAATTGTATTGGGGGTAAGCCAAATTTAAAATTATACCCTATTCCGTTTTTTGCTACCCTTTAAATTGCTTTGACACGTGGATGTCATAGGGTGTAAATATTGTATGTAGTGTACAGTGGGTCACAGTGAAAATGAACCAAAACATTTTAATGTGTAAACATTTGTTGGTTTATGGTATACTAAATTAAATGCATAACAATTTTTTTAATCCAACTATATTTTCTACAAAAAAAACGAAATAAAAAAATAAAGGGTAGTTCAACCATGATTTTTTGGTCAGCTAAATCGACCAAATGAGTCCACAATCGGGAGAATTGTGCCCAAATTTCAGCAAACTGGTTCTGTAGAAAATTTAAAATGGCCTGTACATGCTTGCCCAGTTAGTTCTGCTATCGGCCCTTACTGCTTCGAAGATGAGGTCGTCCAAGAAATAACCGTGAATGGATGGTGTTCGCTATCGCGAGATGATAACGGACTTCTAGTGGCCAGAAATTGAGGATTTGGTCCTTCTAACAGAATGGTGCCACTTGCCACACAGACAACGAGACAATGACACTTTTGCGCGAGAAATTCAATACTGGTGTTATCAGGTCGTGGCGATGTTAATAGGCCGCCACGATAATGTGATTTGACGCCGTTGGACTTCTTTGGGGATATTTAAAAGAAAAAGTGTACGATGATGACGGATGAGATAATTCGGCACATTAACCTTGAACCCCCATTATGTATCGGAGTCATTGAAAACATTGACCATCGGTTAGAGGTATTCCGGCGAAGCCGTGGCGAGCATTTGGCCAATATTTTGTACATAATACACATAATTGTCATAGATCCTACTATATAAATAAAAAATTTAAGATGATTCTTTGAAAACATTGTGCGTTTTAGTTGGACCACCCTTTATTGTAATTTTATTTATTTTAAACATGACATTCATAAAAAATCGACATATATATATAGTATTTTGCTGGATATCCATTCTTGCTGGCGAATAACTAATGAAATTCAACTTGGAATAGTTTTAAGCAAATTCCAAACCATAGCTTTTGTTTGAAATTGTGTGTTTTCTTCGTTTTTAATTTATTGTTTGATTATAATTTAAGACTGATGATAGTGACGGAGTTTTGATTACTCAGGGTTGCTGAAACAACAGTCATTCTCCAACAATACCAGCCTTATGCTTTGGATCATTCTCAAGAAACATCTAAAACGTGTTTTGAATGCCAAGTATTTTAGCCCTTTCTTTATGATTAAATTTCAAAATAGTAAATTTTTTCCCTAATCCCTTTAACTTTGTTTAACTAACCAGCAGCAAAACATACACCCTCTTTCATTCCCTAATAGGGGTTTCTACTTATATTAAATTTGCCTATTGACACAAAATGATTACATTTTCAGATTTAGAATGAAAAATCCCTGGGAATTGTCTCGACATTACACATTTTCTTAATGTTTCTGTAGCATAACATGAAGTATTAGCGCACTTTGACTTGGAAAAATCCACTAGCGTTTACCAAATATCTTTTTTGGGTTGATTTTTACCATATTTTTAACTGTATGTAACTGAATGTATTTGGACCAAATATTTTTTAATATATTTATTGATGTATATTGTATCCAAAAATAATCTTCTTATTCGAAATGTCTGCCTTTTGCCTTTGCACACGCCTAAAGTTGCACTGGTCAATCGTCAATAGCTGCACGAAACTCGTCCATTGGAAAATTGGCCACAGCTCGAACCAAAGCAGTCTTAAGAGATCCAATGTTGAGGTATCTTTTGTGACAAACCTTGTCCTCTAACACCGTCCACAATTTGTAATCCAATGGGTTCAAATCTGGACTGCCTGTGGGCCATTCTTCAGAGGAAATGAACGCTGCAAATTGTTTCGCAGCCAGGCCTAGGACGTTTTAGCCTTCTGGGTCGGCGCAGAATCCATGGCTGGTTTTGGAACAGAGAATTGTTAAGAGGCTGCACAACAGCTTCCAAAACGGTTTCTTGGTAAACTTTGGCCGATGTTTTGACTCCTTGTTCGCAGAAATGCAGGTCAGTGACCCCATCATAAGAGACACCCCACCAAACCATGACTGAAGCTGGGTGATGACCCTTTTTCACCCTTGGGATCAGTTCGGATGCTTCCTTAGATGACCGCGCATACACTCTATCATTTTGCTTGTTAAATTTTTCCTGAACGGTAAAATTGTTTTCATCGGCGAACAAAATGTTTCTGTGCAAGTTATCAGCGTGCTTTACCAAAAGACGATTGCATTTTTCAATCCTATTTTTTTTAAAGCTGCAGTCAATAAATGTCTGGTACGTCGTTTAAAAGCACCAAGTCCCAAGTATTTTTTAATGATTCGACTCATGGACTTTTGCGTGATATTCATCTCACGGGCCATAATTTTCGGTTTTCGGAGCGGATTTCTGTGAATTCTTGATTTAACGGCTTTGATGACATGCTTTGTTCGAACAGAGCGTGGGCGGCCCGACCGGTGGCGGTCTTGTACATCTCCATTCTGTCAAACAGTTTTATGCATCGGTAGACGAACATGCGGCTAATCCCTAATGCGGCTAATCCCTAGAGCGTTTTGAAAATATCGCTTTTTTCATTTCACACTTGAAAAGCGCTATTACAGCGATACGTTTCTCATTATCTGACCACTCCATGATGAAAGTTGAAACAGTTTTAAAATCCCGTTACAGACTAACGCTGACGAGGTTAGCTTTCAAAACCGATATGACATTAACGGGGTATGTTCAGTTCTACTTTTGAAATGGGTGTGTTCAATGTTGTAACAGTATTTATGTCCCTACTAAGTAGTTTTAGCTTTTATTTTGAAAAATTAATTTCTTAAATCATGTCTGGTTAAGATTTTTGCTGAAAATATTTAGTTTCTCGAATTAGTTTGAGATTTTGACAAGTTATTTTCTGGTCTCTTGTTAAAAAGTATGAGATTTGTTAATCTTTTCGGAAAGGTATGTTATAGGAAAATCCTGATCTCTAAACATTTTTACTTATGTTCTATTCGGTCTGCTTACAGAATTGTAATAAATATTGTAATTTATATATGTCTGTCCGAGGGTTTAGAGGAAAAAATCTACCTCAAACGATACGCAAGAACATCTAATATTTTTCAGTGGAGGTTTAATAAGCCAAGGACCAAGCATTCATAACTGCTGATTACATTCGTTACTCTTATAACTGATTTATAAGAATTAGTTCGCTTGGTTTTCAAAGGAATTAAACTTTATATTTTAAGAAGGATATAAACCTCCACAACATTTTTTAAATTTAACCCACGATTTCACCAATGACGACTTTGAAAAACATTTTGATGTCTCATGTATACCATGTGGTAAATTTGTTGTTGTTTTCAAAAGAACACACAGGGACAGAGGAATCTTTAACAATTATTATATGTCGGTATGCATCATACGTGAGTTACGGCTAAAAAGATGAGTCATGCTGTACTCGTATGCCTGCGATATAACGAACTTTACTTTATTTAATTAAGTCAGTATAACAAAGAAAATATTTGAATTAGATTTAAAAATAAATTTAAAGAAACGATTTGGAAATTGAAAAAGAAATGCTATAATCCGTGTAAAAACATATGCGAATGATAAGACAGTGTAATTTGGAATGGAAATTTCCTGGAGAAACAAGTCAGCTTGATGCTTATTTTATGAATCATGGGCTGTTTTTTTTTAATAAATAAGGGCGAACAAACTTTTTGTGTTCTACAATTGATGAGATGTCGGCGATTTAAGGTATCAGCAACAAGCATTGCTTCAAAGAGTAATCTTGAGTATGATCTTCTAAATGAACCATTTTCACCTCGTTAGTGCCAGCGACTTTACGAGTAAGAGATTAATCTTTGTAAAAGCGTCTATAAATTGAATGCCCGTGTGTGACCGCCATTGAACAGTAGGTCCCGATAAGTGAGTATACGATGTTCGAAGGAGTTTTACATCCGTGCCTAAATGGAATGTTGAGGATAGTATGAACATATGCACAGTTACGTCAGCTACCGTGAAGTTACCCCAAAGAAGATACAAATGTCTGTTCATTAATTTCATTTTATTTTTTGATTTATATATCCGAGTTATATAAAATAAAAGCTCGAAATATTTCAATAGTTTTGTTTAATCAAGAAAACGATTTCTTGTTAATTTCACGATTTCACATTAACTTAGCAAACACACTAAATTATTTGAAATGCAAACAGTATCAGTGGAAGTCAAACAAAAAATTTACAATGTACTAAATGGTATTGCTGTACGCTAACGAATCCATTGGGGTACGGAACGATTTTGTTTGAACTTCTTAGTAGGTTTTTGCTATATTCTGAAGGTTTTATGAGCCACTCAGTCGTGTGAGACAAAAAAGAGAAAAAGTTATCGCTATCGAAATTCTGCGGGACATGTAGACTTCTTAGGCTCGATCTCTTAAAAATGTAACCGATATATCCAAAAGTATTCATGCCATTTAAAATTCTTATTGTTTTTCCATCTTTTGTATTGTTAAAACACTGCAAAAATAACAAATATATTTATATATTATTTTAAATATTTAAATTTAAAATTATTTTGATTAAAAACAGTGTTAAGACAGTGCTTGGCATGTCTTAGGATTTTTTAAATATCCCACAGTAATGTTCTTTAACGAAAATATTGAACGATGTTTGAACTTTTGACAAGTTTATATTTAGTATTGATACGAGTACATATCTAAAATTCTTAGTTATTTCTTTGTTTTATCAATATTAACCCATTCCTGCCTAATGGGGATTTAAATACCCAAGAATTTGTTGATACATAAATAATTTTAGCGTGGGACAGGTGAGCGATATCGCGGTAATTTTTTTATGGAAATGGGGAAAGGTTGGGCCAAATTAAAGAATTTTGCAGGATTAATTTTATCTTTTGTTTTTTTGTTGGCAAAAATCGAAAAAAATAATTCGGAAAATGCTCCGGAAAAATTCTGTCAAACATAGGAATATGGTACAACTAAAAATTTTTAGTTTTACCGAATAGCTAAGGTTACGTCAACACACCTGGCCTCCAGATCCGGTCAAATGCAAATGGGTATTTTTATTTAGAAAACATGGTACTTAAAAAATAAATCCTTAGTCGTGACAATTTTTTTCTGATCTGGTGCAACACCGTTGTGATAATCCAGGAAGCAAGTAGCGGGATGCAAATTCACCTTGCACTTCAAACAACCACCGTGCACGGACATTTAAATTCCCATGTCATATCTCAGGTAAAAATTTAGGTTGTTTTTTGTTTCAACTTCTATGGTCTTTTGGACATAAATTTCCAAATTTCATAAAAATCAACAAGCCGATCTATGGGCAGACAGTAACGGGTTAAGAGTGCTTTATTTGACAAGCTCTATTTTCTTTGGTTTGGTTGTCCACTTATTTTTTTTGATATTTTTCTAACTAACCGGTTTTTCAAACTTCGCATTTTCCCGATAAGAGCAATACGGTGTTGAAAAGCGTCAAGTTGTTGTACATGTCAGAAGACAGTGCTGCCAAATCAATTTTTTTTGTTAATTTTAGATGTTTTCAAGTCAGTCTGTGTTTTTGACTAAGCCGTGTTGCTTCTTTCATTTTGAATGTTATATTGAAGGAGATGATAACGAATGTTAACCTCTGGAATATACGCGTTCATTTTTGTAATTCAATAAATACGTAAATGTTTTGATATAACGTTTCGATGCTTAGAATTAGAAATTTGACAGAAATTCTAAAGTGATGCCAAATTAAAATTTGGACATTTATATAAAAAAACACGTCGGCAATGAGAAAAGCAAAATTGGGTTTTGGTTAAAGGTTTCTACAAATGAAATGTTCTGTTATTTAATATCCAAACCGACTGCACTTAACATCGCTCTTTACTTTTTGTTAGCTGTTCTTTTTATCTGAATATGTAGTATTTTTCCTATAGGATGAATTAAACAATCAAAGAATATTTTTTCTTTTTCCCTTTCCTCGTTGTCAAGGCAGCTGTAGTTTCCATTTTTTAACATCTGATTCTGAAACAAAAAGCAGTAAAGTTGAACTGTGCTGAGGGGGGTCTAAGACAGGGTGAACATGTTACTGCTTTTTAGTTTCACCAAGTTTTACGATGGAATATTTCTACTGCAGATCCTATTAAGCGTTTTTACCGTAAGAAAAAAAATAACTACCTATAACTAAACCACTAATTAAGGTACATCACATGGTCACCCTATGCCAACACACCCTCAAGTTATTAAACCTGTTATCTCTATTACTCGCATTACACACTTTGTTTTCTCTATATTTATTATTTGCTGTGTTTTTGTATTTATTCTTCATTTGCTTCCACATACGAGTACTTTCAGCAGCAGCAGCAAACGTTAGACGTTGCTGGGGTCGAGTTTTTCTATCCATTCCACAATGTTTGTTGAACAACAGCTGAGTGGGTATGGATATGTGTGTGTGTGTGGGTTTGTGTACCTCGTATAATAATAACAAAAACTAAACACGAAGAAAATACTTGAAATGTTTTTACAAAGAGATAAAAGGAAAACCAAAACATTAATACAAACTAGATATTCTCGCGTGTGTATGTGTACATATTACAATGATACTGAAGTGTGTGTGTCGTATATAGTATTTATATAAAATGAAAACATGTTGATGCAAAAATACCATATGATTTCTGGCTGGTCTGCCTGCTGATGATGTCTCCTTAACTGCGCAAAGAGAATACCATAATAACTGGGAGAAAGTGGTAGGGAGAGTGTTTTGTTTGTGTGAGTCTGGCAAACAAATGTTTAGCAACATGTTGATTGCACTTTGGGGCAAGCTTGCATGCATCACAGGAAAACCCAGTTGTTCTGTTATTGGTGATAATAACATAAGATAACAGAACAAATAACAGACAGAGAGAGAGGGAGAACAAGGAACTTGCTTAGAAAATGTTTAGAGAAACTACGTAGTTAGAAGGAAGGGCAAATCGTCATCTATCGTGCTGGTGAGGTGTTTTGTTGGTGTTGTTATGAAATGCGATGTCGTTGTCGTCCAAAGTGTTGTCATATGGATGGAATGAGAATGTACTAACTAACATATACAAAAGTTAAAAATCAGCTGTACAGCACTGTGCTAAAAAAGAGCAATAAAACCTAGGGGCTAATTCAAACATGCGCTATCGAACAAAGTACTATGTTTCGGTTTGTTGTGTTATGTGTGTACAAATCCATCAAAATAAAGTTTTTAAATATGATTTTGTCTATTGGCAGCGGCATCATTTGTTATCAATTAATTTGGATCGAGTTTTTCGCACTTTTCATAGCATACAAATAACGGTATGTAGTACTTTGTAGGGTGCAGTCGACGCTCTACAACACGTTTGCAGTATTTAGTTTGAATCTAATCACAAATGATAGTTTTTTTTTTGAATAAACATTCTTTTTCGGCAAAATATTTCTGTTTAAAGTGAATAAGAATAATTCTGATTTACCGAAACACCCCAAAGACTACAACCTGTCTCGCCATTTTTTGGATGTCAAAAAGCACCAACAACTGTCACCCAAAAAGTGTAAAAGTCAATCGAAATAAGTTTATAAGGAAAAAAATAAATTCCTTTTGTGTCGACTTTATTTTTTTAAAACGCTTAAAGAACATTGGGCATGTTTTTTGGTGCTCGGTTATTAAGCGTGGTAGTGGTCGCTACGGCGATAACTTAAATATTTTTAACAAAACTGAGAAATTTCTTTGTAAACAAACAGTTTAATGTAAACGCTTGGAATTTGTAGAAAAATGCTATTTGAGAAATACTATAGGCACGTAATAACCGAGCTCGCTAAAGGTCTGTCTTGAATTTTCTTTTTCTTTAAAAAAAATTACAAAAAAGAGTTTAATGCAAATTGTAGATAGCATCCTGTAAACGCAACCATTTTTCTACTGTGGTGTGAAGTTATCGCATTAGCGATCTCTTACTAGCTTAATAACCGAACAACTAAAGAACACGCGTAGATGCTTAATATTCAACATTTCTTTCTTAAATAACTTTTTTTTCTTAAAAACATAAAATTTTCAAAAAAAAGTGTTTATGATGAAAATAGTAAATAGTGTTCTGTAATCGCAACAATTATCCTATATTTGTACAAAGGTAGGAAGTTATCACATTAGCGACCTCCTACTAGCTAAATAACCAAGCTACAAAAGAACACGCGTAGATGCTTGAGGTTCAACATCTCCATGCATTAATCGCGTTGATCTATCATTAATGAAAAATAAAGAATTTCGGCTATTAAAAACCTAATGTGGTTTATTACGAAAAGCTTTTCTATCAAAAGTGTGCCTACCATATTTCCAAGCTAATTTTTAAAAAAAAAATTATTGTATACATTGTCATAGCTTGTCAATTAGTTTACTGTTATTATTTTTTGACATTTTTATTTGTTGTACTGACATATTTCATAGCTTTTCTACGCCTAATGATTTTCGAAAACTTATTTTTAACAATTTTTTTTAAAAAAAAGGACGAAAATTAAATTAAATATAATTTAATATAACAGTATGTTTCCTATAATAATAACAAATCCTATAATAATAAAAAATGGAGCGACCACACGCTAAAATTAGAGATATCGATTTTCGTCAGCGGTAACCTCTGCTGAAATTTGAAATGTTCTATAATATATTTGTAGAATATTTCAATACTCTTTATTCCAGTTAAAGAGTGTTTCCTTACTCTTCTCAATGATGTTGCATTAGAATGATCTACAAAAATATTTAATTTATTTAATCGGTGTATGTAATACAAAGCCTTTGAGGCCAATGAAATATTTTACTATGTATAATATGCTGAAAATGCCCTAAATTAAGGAAAAACATATTCCCCATACTATTCCACTATCTCATCGCTAATCACATCTCTTCCCCTTCATTTTTACCACAACTGCTAAGTAGGCCTAAAATGTTATATTTAACGTGGTCTTTCATATCCCTTCAGAACAGCTATAATTGTTGAAATGACTTTTTTATATGTCAGATGGGAGATTTTTGCTCCCGCTCTCGTATTACGGCCAGACTTACTTCGATATACTACTCGATTCCAAACATTTCACATTGAGACTGCAATTCTATGTCAATGGATTTTATCTTTTATTATCCCGTTCGGTGTAGATCCTTCTAATGGATATTGGGCAGAAGCAGAGCTTTCTTGGCAGCTTACCTAACCGTACATTCCCATATGGGTCATATGGACCAGGACATATGAGAGTCATATCGGACGTTATGTATGATAATGTGGTCGAACATGATTAGAGCCAGGAGAGCCGCCTGGCAGTCAGAGCAAAAATATATGCGACTCTTTCATAAAAATAAAGAACACGCTAGCATGATAGCGTAAATTTCCGCCTGGAAATCACTGGATTGCTTAGGAAGAACAGGAGTATACACTCCCTTCAGCTTCAGTGACACCTTGGAGCCGTCATTTTAATAGGCTGTTTCCTTTCCGTTCACTTCTGGAAGCGAATCTTACCCCGAATCTCCTCTTGAAAGCAAGGTAAGCAATATTCTAAAGATGACCTTAATTGAAAATAGAGTTAATCTAGGCTGCAAGCATGGCCATGAGGCTCTTCCATTTAAAATACCATGGAGTCTAACCGCGCTGCAGGCTGACATCGCTTCGATGTGCCTGTCGATTGAAATTAAAAATATCATCGCGTTGAGGACATCTCTAGGACAAGTATGCATTGACCCTTAAACTCCGATGCAGCAGATCTCTGCTTACGTCGAAGTCGCTTACATATTTTTAATTCAGTCCTAAATTTCCCATATTTTGATTGCGCAGCCCTGGTACAAGTTTGGATGGAACATTAAAAAAAACCCTGAAAAGGCTCCAAAATAGTAACAAATCTATAATGATGTCATCGATACTTTCGTGAAGAATTGACACATGTAATAACCCCGATTGTCAGCGCTAATTGATGCTTTTTATTTGCTCGCTACTGTATGCTCGTATCTCTATGTGTGTATGTACATACATTCACTGTGCTCTTGTGTGTGTGGCTATATTCGATATGAAGGTATGTTTTGCTACTAACCTGAGTTATGGCTTCGCGCTCACTCTCTTCTGTTTCTCTATTGTGTATGTTTGTAGGCATGTATGTATGCATGGTGGCAGTCGTCGCTGTTGTTATGTTGACGTAGTCGCTTTGCCTTTTGCTCTCGCTGTTATCTACATACAGATGTTATATACCCAGTATGTTGTACGTTTGTGTGTGTGCCGTCTTACTTTGTTTTGTGTTTTTATTTCGTTGTTTTTATAATATTTTCAGTATACGTTCGCTCAGCTGTTTAGAAAGTCATGGTACTGGCACACAATCAAAGTGTACGACGGCCACGACAACCAACAACTAGAGGAGCTGCACTACAGCAGCACGACGGGTAGCTACGAAAGGCATTACATATTCTCTGCTGGTGATTATTCTCTGTTCTCTGTGTATACGATGTTGTTGTCGTTTTGTATACGAGTTTGCGGCGTGTGTGTGCGGTAGTGGTGTGTAGAGTACATTTTGTATATTTAGACTGGTTGACTGCTGCCTGGTTTTGTTGTTGTCGGTTGGGCTGTCTGCTTTAATTTTCATTTCGTGTTATTCTTGCAGTGCTGTTGTTGTTGCTATTTCTTCTTTTTGTGTTCACATTGTGTGCTGTGTTGGCTGGCCTGGGTTGTTGTTGCTGCTGCCGCCGCTACTGTCGCGGCTGCTTTTATTGCTGTTGCTGTTAATGTTATTGTTGTATGATGATAGGCTAGGACGGACGGAAGTTTTGCTGCTGCCTGCCTGGCTCTGGTTTTTGTGCTGAGTGTAGTTTTTCTACATCTTCAGTCGTTTTCAAGCAACGTGAGTGTTAACATCTCGTCCCAAAAACAAACAAAAAAAACAGAATATAAAAGAATTGAAAATAAAAATTGGCCAAAACATAAGAAAGAAAAAGTTCCCTTTTGAAAAAACGGAGTGCCAACGCGAACGGTTCTAAAATTAAGAGGGTTCGCGTGTAGGGTAACCGAGACAGAGGGCAGCAGTAGCGAAATACCAGCCAGCCGTCGTGTGTGCTTTAAAGTGTAGAGTGTATTTTTTTCGAAAAATGTGTGTGTATAAAAACAGTTGAATAGTGTCGACGACTACAAAAATCTAAAAAACAGCATAAAAAAGTGAAGCAAAAGGAAGGAAGGAGTGTGTATGTACAAAAATGTATGTACGTGCAAGTGTGTGTATGTATGTGCGAGCTTGGAGTTGTGATTAAATAGCAAGCACAGGCAGGCAGCCAGCCCCAGCCAGCGTAAATTCAGCAACAAAAAACTGCAATTGAGTTTGAAAGAAAGAAAAAGCTGCTGTTGTTGATGTTCAGTTCGTTCAGTCGTTCGTTTCGTTGTGGTACCTCAAGAAGTCTGTGTATACCAATTATTTTTGTTGGTTTTTTATAACTTTGGCAACAACAACGTCGACAGCAGTAATGACAACAGCAGAAGCAGCAACAACAACAACAAAAAGCTCGTGCCAGATGATAGCGATGATGATATGGATGGCAGCAGCAAAGTGCAGAACTGAGAGAAAATCGAAGTTGTTACTGCAGCTCCCTGAAAAATAGAACATTTAAACAATTGTGTTTTTTATTGTTACTGTTTATTTTGTTAATTAGGAAACGGAAATTGAAAGCACGACCATAATTTCCTTTATTTTCCATTTGTCTTGTCGCAAGTTAAACTAAAAGAACGAACGATGCATTTTTGAAGGCAATTCATTAGAAATCTTCGAAAAAATGATGCATAAATTAAATTCAATGAAGCTAAAATGAAAAAAGAATCACAAAGAAACCCAAAAATAATAATTATACATATTACACACGCACTCACAATAATATATTCAAACATTGAAAGAAGAAAATAAAAAATTGCCAAATTTTTAGCGAAAACAAAAACTCAACATCCAACTTATCAAACAAAGAATGGCAATTTCGAAAAACAGAGAAATATGTATGGAAGAAAAAATCCACGTCCCCCCACTCACAAAAACTTGTTTTCAAGCTAAACTTCTTCTTAAATTTGACTTCTTAAAAAAATAATTAACGGTGCAGTATGGGAGAAATAGCGCGATAAAAACCAATCATCTCCTAAATGACCCCAAAAGCAGTGTTGCCGTTTTGGGATTTTTCGACCAAATTTCGAATTTGGTAGATTTTGGATGTTAACGCCAATTTGTATTATTTGTCAAAATTCTGGCTGTATAAATCAATACGCTGCGCCTATGCGGTTCACTACGAGGGCGTTTCGGAAAGTTCTTAGCCTATCAATGAAAGAGAATAGTTAGTTTTTCCAAAATATTTTTATTTTTCAATATAATCTCCTGAAACTTCAATACACTTAGTCCAACGCTTATCTAGCAATTCTATCCCTTGATTAAAATGTATAGTGGTGGATCCATGTCTCAGCAACAGTTATGAAACGACGCTTAAAATCCATTTTATTTTGCTGAAAACGATCCAAACAAGCTTGAGAAATGTTCATTCTTATGCGTTTGTGGTCGACTGTTAACAAGTGCGGCACCCATCTTGCAGAAAGCTTTTTCATCTGTAGTTCTTCATGCAAAATTAAATGGACTCGATCATTTGAGATGCCCATGATATTAGCTATTTCACGCACTTCTATTCGTCGATCATTTTATACCATATCATGCACTTTGGCAACGAGTTTATAAAATTACGATGAATTTAATTTAATAATGTGTATGCATAAAATATGGTATTTTGCATTTGAATTTATGTATTTTAAATATGCATTTATGCATTATAAATATGCATTTATGCATTTTAAATATGCATTTAAACCTATTATTTAAGCAGAATATGCAAAAAATGCATTTTTGGACAAATATGCATAAATAAGTATGTAGTTAAGTACAAAGGCATTTTATTGGAAAATTCCTTATTCGATTAGACTCAAAGTTACTTTTAGACTGACGACAACAAATATGGTTGATTCTAAAATTATGGGCCACTTCCAAAATGTTCAAATATCATTACCCTGGTTGTCCCCTCACTCTACTTTCAATTGAAATTTTCTCAATTTTTTACAAAAATATTAATTATTTATTTAATATAACCAGTCCATAGTAAAAAATAATATGCAATTAATTTTGTTGCTATTAAACTTTTTTATTCAATTTATATTTTTACGCATGTTTATTTTCTGTCCCTGAAAATACACAGTATTCTCCTGTTAAATCTAATATTCGCTTAAATTCAAATGTCCAAACCAATCTTGATTTCAAGCTACTCAGATGTGATTAAACATTACATGAAGTGGGTGCAAATCTAATAGTTTTTTCGACAACAGTCTCATTTTTAAATTAAATATTGGGCCATAATCTCAGAATCACCCATATGTGACAGCGCATAGAAAAAGGGACCTAAGGGTAAACAATTTTTCATTTTTTTTCTATTTTTGATGTGGACAACATCGAGCATCAAATGAGACCAATCCCATGCCCCAAAAGTGTTCCCTCCCAGAGATATGCGCGTTTTATGAAGGGGCCTAATCTTTAAATGGCTCTCCTGAACAAAAATTTTCATTAACTTTTCACTGTTTTTTTTTTGATGTGGACAACATCTGAGCATCAAATGAGACCGATCCCATGCCCCAAAAGTGTTCCCTCCCAGAGATATGCGCGTTTTATGAAAGTGAAATCGACGATTCTAAGCGCAAATAGAAAGGGACCTAATCTTTAAAATGGCTCTCCTGTCAAAAATTTTCATTAACTTTTCACTGTTTTTTTTTTGATGTGGACAACATCTGAGCATCGAATGAGACCGATCCCATGCCCCAAAAGTGTTCCCTCCCAGAGATATGCGCGTTTTATGAAAGTGAAGTCGACGATTCTAAGCGCAAATAGAAAGAGACCTGATCTTTAAAATGGCTCTCCTGAATAAAACTGGTTTTTAACCTTAGGCCCCTTTCTATTTTGCGCCTCACATACGCATTTGCATAGAGTTCCGCTCCCTGTCGGATAACGCTGAGACCTTTCCACGTTACTGCACTTTAGACTAATTTAAGAAATAACAATCTAAAGCTATTAATACTTATATAAAAGAATCATATAACTTTATGCTCGAAAAAGTTCGTCTTTAAAATTTCAATAAAGAAAAAACTACAACATAATAAATTACATAAATATACAATGGCTAGCTCACTTACATACAAATGCCTCCTTCCTACCTTCGTGTATCGTACATTTCTTTTCAAAAATGAAATTGTTATAAATGTATGTAATTTACAAATTTCTTTCGTTTTGATCGCGCAATGTCGTCGCTCGCTGCCATACAGCGCAATTTGATTTGTTCGAATCGGAAAAAAGGCAACAGAAAAAAATAAATCGTGAAATTAATAATAATAAAGAAAATCAAAAGATTGAGCAAAGAAGAAGAAGAAGAAATCATTATAAATATACGCAATTTAGTAAATGAGTGCAACAGCAACTACACCACCGTCATTAGCAGCAGCATCGTCGACATTTGGAACGTTTCCAATGGTGTTGTTGTATAAAACAAAATTCAGCAATTTTCATTACAAAACAACTACAAATCATAAAAAACAATACCATAGTGCAGCAGCAACAACCCAAACAACAACTGCAGCAGCATTATTAGCACGAGCTAATAAAATTTATATCAATAAAAAAAGTTAAAATCCCACCACACGCCACACCAGCGCACTGCTCCACACCCCCCACCAATCTCCTTTACCGTACACTCGCAAAACCCCAACAACAACGAGAAAATTTACACAACCGACAAAATTTGTGTTCAAATTTAAATTGATTACAACAAAAATAACAAAGCACATTGTGTAGATAAAGGAAAAACGAGACTTCCAAATCTTTTTCTGTTTTCTTTTTTTTTTGCGTGTGAAGAGAGTGTCAATGTGTGTGTGTAAATGAGTGCGAGTGGAGTGACCTCTCTAACGTCATTATCACCATCGCCATCAGTAGCAGCAGCTTTATCAACAAGGCAACGCTAAACATCAAATAGAAGAAGAAAAGAACCAGCATGTAAGTGACAAAAATCATTTTGACCCATTTATTTTGTGTTGTAAACGATTTTCCTACCAACGCTGCGTCAAAAACTGACTGATGATTTTCATTTCGTTTTCAATGCAACACAAAAAATGTTTTCAATTCCATTTACTTTGATGTAACATTTCATTATGTGTGATTATCTCAAGAGTTTTTGCTTTATCTTCTCCTCTATCTCTTGTTTTCCTGGTATCTATCATGAGGTACATATATGTATGTCTGTAGGTATAAACTCACACACATGTACATATGTATGTCGAGGTCTGTTCCTCTATAATACTGTAATTAAAAAATGTGTTATGTATCTTACCCTCTCTCTCTATCTCTTATCTCAGTTGTTTTTTGTTTATTATTATTATTTTCGCTTTTTTTATATTTCATTCGATCAGTTGTTTTTTGTTTATATTTTTTCTGCTTTTCATCTTAAAACATTTTTGTCATGCTCTCATGCTTTTACTCTCTTCTCTCACTCTTTCTCTCGCACAATCTCTTCCCCTTTCAAATCGGCTGTGTTTTGTTTGATGGGGAGTTCCCCCCTCACTCGTGGCCTCCTCCGTCAACAGTTCGTTTTGAACAGCCAGTGCAATGCCTTTCTTGGTCATGCCAACCACACACATTCGTACGTATGTACATATGTATGTTTTAGTGTTTGTAGTCCAAGTAACTGGTTGTTTCCATTAACCCATAGAGGGTCAGATGTGGTGGATCAGCTGCTATTGTGCTGGAGAGATTTTTAACACTTTGCACTGTCGACTCGTGCGATTTATTTTTACAATTTCTGTTAAATAGCGATTTTTATCTGGGAATTTTTTATATTTACTAGAAAATGGGACTGAAGTGACGATTTTTGCAAAAATTGCAATTTTGACAAATGTAGAGCTGAGCCGCCAACCAAACACAACAGAAAATCGTCCTTTAAAAGAAAAGATATTGTCAACTTTAGAAATACAAATCGTCGTAAAATAGTTGCATGCATGAAAACCTTTGCATATGTAAGAAAGAAAGAGCCTACGATTTTCCATTAGGATTACGTCTGGCGACTATGCGGGCCTTACCATGATGTAAATTCACTTATTTTCAGATGAAGCTCATTTTCATCTTGTTGGCTATATCAATAAGCAAAATTGCCACATATGTGACGCGCAAAATAGAAAGGGACCTAAGGGTAAAACCCAGTTTTGTTCAGGAGAGCCATTTTAAAGATTTAAATACTTGTATCTTTGGTGTACCATCACTTTCATAAAACGCGCATATCTCTGGGAGGGAACACTTTTGGGGCATGGGATCGGTCTCATTCGATGCTCTGATGTTGTCCACATTAAAAACAAAAAAGTGAAAAGTTGATGAAAAGTTTTGTTCAGGGGAGCCATTTTAAAGATAAGGTCGCTTTCTATTTGCGCTTAGAATCGTCGACTTCACTTTCATAAAACGCGCATATCTCTGGGAGGAAACACTTTTGGGGCATGGGATCGGTCTCATTCGATGCTCAGATGTTGTCCACATCAAAAAACAAAACAAAAAGGTGAAAATTGATTTTTTTACCCTTAGGTCCCTTTCTCCATGCGCTGTCACATATGGGGTTCAGGGAACTCACACGCGACTTTTGAGAAGAAAATACATTCACAACGGGTTACTGTTTGGTGTGGATTTTAAGCTGGCTCCTTGCTCATCTTCCAAAATGAGCAAGGAACCGCCGTTAACGACGAGCGTGACCGCGCAAGCTCAACAAATTTTTGTTTCCAAAAATTCAAAAGAATGTCATGGACACCATTTGATTCAATAAGGCAGGGCAACATGTCCTCAGCCAACGAAACCATCAACATTTTACGCACTGTTATTGAAAATTGAATAATCAGCCGAAATTGTGATGTCAATTGCCCGCCTCGGAGATCTGATTTCAGCCCTTTCGATTTTTTTCTGTGAGGAGCGATTAAGGATAAATGTAACGCATATCATCCAGAGACAATTGAAGCGTTGAAACATGAAATCGAAGTTGCCATTGAAGAGATTCGACCCGAAACAATCGAAAATGTACTGAAAAGTTGGCTTGATCGGCTAAGGAACTGCCGAGCCAACTGTGGTAGTCATATGAATGTTATTGTGTTTCATTATTGAATGAAAAAAGTTCAACTTTTTCAATAAAACCAGAAATTTGAAAAAAATAATTAGTATTTTTTTAAAGCCGATTTATATTTTGAACTTAAAATCGCCCACACTATACGTTTGGGGTCGTTATCCTGTTGAAAGACCCACAACAAAGGGTTTCTGCTTCTACTAAGCTAACATTACGTTTAATAAAATTTCTGCAAATTTTTGTTTTTCATAAATGTATTGGGCCCACACTATTGTACGAGGAAAATCCCCATACCACAATGCTAGGACTTGTGCTTGATTGTATTGCAAGTGAATTGCAATTGTTTTAGCTGGTATTCGGTGGTTTTCGAAAATAAGACTGAGAACTACTACCATCATAAAAAACGATTTTGACCTCTCTGTTCAGAAAACCACAGGCCAGTTTACATTTCTAAATGGCAGGTACGAGTGAAACTTTTCGCGTAATGCAGGCATTGCAATTATGTTCTCGTATTGGATCTAAAGTTTCAAATGTGGGGACATTTTTAAATATTCCAATCAACCAATTCACCATTAAATTCGATATTTTTTTAGCATTGCCTATCATTTTGTTAGTTAATGTAACAAATGTTCCATTTCGATGAAATTTTTCGCTCGAAAAAATCAATTTGTTGTACTCGTCATTATTTCCCTTTTTACATTTTTTTGAATTATCTGGCTCTAGGTCAAATACAAAATAGAAAGATGGTACGAAAGTTGCTATATATATTTCAGCACTAGGCAACACTAAGTGTTGCCTGGCGCCATCTGACATTTTTTAGCATAAACGTACTCAGAACGTTTTGGCGTACGACCATCATTTTTGTATTGTTTTCAGGGATTTAAAAAAATCAATTTGGCAAAAAATAATGGAATTAACTCGAGAACATTTTCGTGTGATCACTTTTCACAACTTTCGACATGGATTATCACAACGAGTGCATCGATGAACTTAAATCTTTGTATGGCGATGAAACACCATCCAAGAACATTGATGACGTGCGTGAACTGATAATGCAACACCGTCATGTGACATACCGTGAGATAGAGGCATCTTTGGTCATTTATTCCACCAGCATACATTCGATATTGCGTGAAATAGAGGCATCTTTGGACATTTCTTCCACCAGCATACATTCGATATTGCATGAACACCTGGCCGTGAAAAAGGTTTGTTCTCGTTGGATCCCGCTCAATTTGGCAATCGCTCAAAAAAAGGCTCGTGTCGATTAGCGAAAAGAAATTTTGAAAAAATACGATCGCGGTGCTTCAAAAGACGTTTATAAGATCGGTGACGAATTGTGGATCTATGCGTATGAGCCCGAAACAAAACAGCAATCGACCGTGTGGGTCCTCGAAGACGAGCCAAATCCAACGAAAGTTGCTCGTGGAAGAAGCAAATGGTTGCCTGTTTCTTCGGTAAAACTGGTCAGGTGGCGACTGTTCCGCATGATCAACGTAGGACGGTCAATTCTGAGTGGTACACCACAATTTGTTTGCCTACAGTCTTCGGAGAAATTCGAAAAACGAACAAGAGAAGGCGAATCATTGTGCGCCTTGACAATGACATTGAGTTCTCGCACATTGGCTCAAACCAGCGCCTTTTTGACCGGCCAAAACTTAGAATTGATGAGTCATCCGTCGTACAGCCCTAACTTGGCACACAATGACATCTTTTTATTCCCGCACATCAAGAAAAAATTGCGTGGTCAACGATTTTTGTCGCCAGAAGATGTTGTTGAAGCGTTCAAAAACCATGCTTTGGAGGTGACTCTCAATCGGAGTGGAAAAAGTGCTTCGACAATTGGTTTAAGCGCATGCAAAAGTGTATAAATCAAGCTGGAGGTTATTTTGAAAAACAGTGAAACCATTTTTGATAATAAATATTCGCATTTTCAGTATTAGGCCAGAAATATATATAGCTGCCCTCATAGTTTTCCACTATTTCGATCGCCATCGACGATTATCCCCAGGGAATAAATAAACGAGAACCGTATCGCTGTAATAGCGCTTTTCAAGTGTGAAATGAAAAAAACGATATTTGCAAAACGCTACAGCCACTAGGGATTAGCCGCATGTTCGTCTACCGATACATAAAACTGTTTGAGGAGACTGGAGATGTAAAAGACCGACATCGGTCGGGCCGCCCACGCCCTGTTCGAACACCGCATGTCATAAAAGCCTTTAAATCAAGAATTCACAGAAATCCGCTCCGAAAACTGAAAATCATGGTCCGTGAGATGAATTTCACGCAAAAGTCCATGAGTCAAATCATTAAAAAAGACTTGGGACTTGGGGCTTTCAAACGACGTACCGGATATTTATTGAGTGCAGCTTTTAAAAAAAAATAGGATTTAAAAATGCAACTTCTTTTGGTGAAGCACGCTGATAACTTGCACAGAAAAATTTTGTTCACCTATGAAAAAAATTTTACCGTTCAGGAAAAATTCAACAAGCAAAATGATAGAGTGTATGCGAGGTCATCTAAGGAAACATATGAACTGATGATGAACTGGGTGGAAAAGGGTCATCACCGAGCTTCAGTCGTGGTTTGGTGGGGTGTCTCTTACGATGGGGTCACTGACCTGCATTTCTGCGAACGAGGTGTCAAAACATCGGCCAAAGTTTATCAAGAAATCGTTGTGGGAGCTTTTGTGAAGCTTCTTAACAATTCCCTGCTCCCATGGACTTTCCAGCAGGATTCTGCGCCGCCCATAAGCTTAAAAGTTTTTAAGTCTGGCTTTGAAACAATTTGCCAGCGTTCATTTCCTCTGAAGAATGGCTCTCACGCGGTCCAGATTTGAACCCATTCGATTACAAATTTTGGACGGTTTTAGAGGACAAGGTTTGTCACAAAAGATACCCCAACATTGGATCTCTTAAGACTGCTTTGGTTTGAGCTGCGGCCAATTTTCCAACGGACGAGGTTCGTGCAGCTATTAACGTTGACCAGTGCGACTTAAGGCGTGTGTAAAGGCTAAAGGCGGACATTTCGAAAAAGTAGATTCTTTTTGGATTCTTTTCGAATAAGTAGATTCAATAAATATATTAAAAACTAAACAAAAACATTCAGTACTTTTTATTTTACAGCATAAAACGTGTGTAACAGTTTTTATGTCCCTACTAGGTAATTTTGTACAAAGAACAACAATCAAAAACTGCATGTCGGCACTGTATGTACGAGAATATGTATGTGAATATCACAATCTATAACCTATGTATAACCGATTTGGTCCATACTTCACTCTATGATGGAGGGTATATAAATTTATTTCAGGACAGGCTTTGTAGTGTGTGTATGAATGAATTGCAAGACAATTGTCTGATCATGGATCAAAAATCTTTGAAATATGTTCATTGAAATTCATCTTCACAAAAAAAAATTATTTAATTTTAGTTATTTAGTTTGTGGTGGATTCTGAAGATTTTTGATAAATTAAAATGCACGAAGAGATTTTGCTTATTTTCTCACCGCCCTCCACAGGATAAAGCAATAAACTATTTAAAAAATCATCTAGCGCTACCATTGACCCCGTAGGGGTTAAAGATGTTGACTTGATGTACAAGTATAGACAGTCAGCCCGACACAGAAGGGCAAACAAAGTAAAAGAAGAATAACAGCACAACAGAATCTTATGTGCAAATGCACTCTACAACACGTCCGCACAAGCAAATCAGTCGCCATAAAATGTTGTGCGTTTAGTATGTATAAGTATAGAAGTCCAACTTCGCATACACTTTAGAAGAGACGTGGAAAAATAAGGCAGAACTCCCCTGGTATGCTTGTACTCCCGGTCTCTTTGGATATACACACGTCTTCTCTTTATAATCTATAAAGAAAACTGGCATGCATTGAATAAATACGCACCGATTTGTGCTTAACTAAGCAATATTTCTTTGTATGTACATGAGTACGGTAAAGTAGGGGATATGTATACGAATTGTATCTACTAATGTGTGCATTTATTATCGCCTTAATAACAAATAATTTATTTAAATTAATTATAACTCATGACGGTTCTAAGTATTTACTACTTATATACATATGCTACATTAAATACAAAGAGATAATGCACTCAAACCTACATATATACATATGTATGTACATTTGTACAAACATGTCGTCATAACGTCCCACTCGCCACTCGGTGTTTAATGAACCTTTTTTCCAAAAAGGAAATTTTCCATTCCATTCGAAATTATGAAATGCCAGTCATCCCGTCACTCACACTTGTGATTCTGTCAACCGATTACTTTTCAATGGATATTCGATACTGCCCAATACCTTCTGTTTGCTGCAATGTGGTTACCGATTGCACTGAAAAGAATTGACAAAAACAGACATTTTTCGATGAGGGCCTAAAAGGTAGACAAACAGGCGTCGCCGAGTAGATCCGTATCAAGCAGACGGTAGTGTAATAGAGGTGTTTTAGTTTCATATTAAGCAGACAATGGTAATAGACATGTTTTAGATTAATTTTTTGCCATTGTTTGCACTAAGGTTCTTTTACACCCTTTACTACAGGATGGAGTGCATACTTTATTTGTCATTTTGTTGAAAAACCTGGAAATATTGATCGGCAGCCTTATAAAGTGATATATTAATGAACTTCGTAAAATTCTATGACGATTTAGCCTGCAAGCGGGCCAAAAGGCAGCTGTTTGAAAATTTTCGGATTGGCGGTTGGAGGTTACTAGAGTGAAATTGCTAAGTTCTGAACCAGTGGTTAGATTTTTTGTTTTTTTTTCGTTTAAAAGATAGCCCTACCTTTTACCTTTCTCAAAATTATCTTAACGAAAGCCAGAGGCCCGTTCCAAACCAATGGTTCAAAACTTAGCAATTTTACCCTAGTAGAAATTTGTCCCGTAGTGAATAAATCACCCTATATATAATTAATTGATTTGCCGGTTTTCCCCTACGCTGATCTTTAGTGGAAATGCATTTAAATCATGGTTGTGTGATTTGTGGGCCAATTTGGAACAAAAAAAACGTCATCTATCGGCGCACAGTGGCGCTATTTAAGTTTTTTCATTGTAAAAATCATATCTGAACCGAATAAGATAATCGAATGATTTAAATGGCATAGGATAAAAAATTGTTCAGCCTATGAAATGAGTGATTAGGTGATACTCGTACGTGTTTTAGTTGCTTACTTATGGGGCATCAAAGTTAAAATTTGTGAAAAATAAACAAAAAGTAATATAACTAAACAAAAATTAATTTTTCTTATTTTATATATTTTTTATTTTTAATTTCTTTTTAAGGATTTTATATTTTGAAATAATAACCCAACATATTTTTTTTTTAAATTTTCTTTATCGCTATTCGTAAAAAACGCATTTAATGCCTTAAAAGTGGGCATGGTTGTGTGATTTCTGGGCCAACCTGTTTCGCTATTCGTAAAAAAAGGGTACCATTTAAAATTTTAAATTTGAATCGGCAGGGAAAAAAAAAGAACTGATAATTTTCTCAAATTTCAGGTTTTATTCGAAAGGTTGATGGAACACAATATCATTCATATCACTACCACAACTGCTTCGGCAGTACCTCATCCGATCAACCCAATTTAACAGTACATTTTTGATTGTTTCGAGGCAAATCTCTCCAATGGCAACATCGATTTCATGTTTTTACACTTCAATTGTCTCTGGATGCTTTGCGTAACATTTATATAGTATAATGGCTCCCCACAGAAAAAAATCCCAGCTCCGAAGCGGCTAAAATTGAGCTGATTTTTCAATTTTTAAAAACAGTGCGTAAAATATCGACTGTTGCAGTGGCATGTGGCCCCGTCTTGTTGAAAACAAATGTCGTCCATGTCGTTCTGTTGAATTTTAGAAAACAAAAATTTGTTAAGCATGGCTTCACCGTTGATGGTAACAGCGACTCATTGTTCATTTTCGAAGATAAAAATCCCAATGATACCGCTAGCCCAAAATCCATACCAAACAGTGACTTGTTAAGGATGAATTGGCTTCTTAATAGTCCCGTGTGGTTATCTGAACCCCATACGCGACAATTTTGCTTATTGTCATAGCCATCGAGATAAAAATGAGCTTAATCTGAAAACACTTTATTTAGCTCATTGGAACGAAGCGAAATTCCATCGGATGGTCATGAGTCTTCAGTTCTTGCATCAATTGAACTTTGTAAGCCTTCATACCGAGGTCATTATGCGAATTTCTTCTTAAAGAAGTGCGAGAAATGTTCACTATCTGAGAACGCTGACTAGTTGATGGATGCTATTGGACATTCTCAGCCACAGCAGCAATATTTTCGATTTAACGCACTGAACGAGAACGTAGTCGGAATGATCCATTTTCATAAACTCGCTTCACAAATTGGAGCACAAAATGAACTGAGAGCCGATATCCTCTCAAAAATTTACCACGTACTTTGAAGTAAGTTTTTAAATTTTCGCTAATGTATTTTGTAAATGTCAAACATAATTCTGCAAATTTTAAACGAAAATAAATGTTATTCTAACTTTCAAAGTCAAAGTAATCGGTAGTTCACATTTAAAATTGTATATGGCCCACCCGTTAGTTAAATCTTTAACAGCCGTTAATTCATATTTGTTTTTGGATGGAAAAAATGTTGACTGAAATGTCGAAAAAACATTCTTTTTTAAACTTTGTTGATTTAAATACTCATAAAAATTTACGCAAGGTTTTTAAAATTTGAATTTTGTTTTTAAAAATATTCTCTAAATTGTAATCTTTTATGAATATAGGGGTGATTTTTTATACCTTTTTTACTTTCGAACTATGTGATCCTATTTTTTTTTTAAGTCAACTCTGAATTTTCAGAGCTGCCAATGCTATTTTACTGAGAAGTTAATTCAGGGCAAAAACTAAACATACTCGGGTACTCGATAATGTAGTATTCACTGTGTCATACGTCAAATTCACCCGTATAACGTCGTTTCTTTGTGTTCTTTTATTTGTTCTTCTTTGATCTGCTTTTCGCGTTCTGTTATTAAGCGTAACCCAATAAACCACAAAATGATGGTCGTCAGTCATTGTCGTTCGTGTCCGCCGTCTCGATCGCCTGTGTGAGTGTGTATGGCTATTTTTTATTCTTAATTCGTATCCACTAAGAATCTAATGACCATCGAGTCGAGACCCGATCGTTCGCGACCATGCATCGCAAATGTTTCGGTTTAGAAGTGAATAAAAAAATGACGTCATGAGAAACGTTTATTTTTTCGACAGTTTACAACATCGTCGGAGAGTCACTATTAGATAGAAATATATGGGACGTAGAGAATTCATTTAAAAATGACGCGAAGGCGATTTAAAATATTCACATTATGTTATTCTATTGAATTCGACTGTCCAAATCTCTATTGGGTACATTGAAAAACGAATCAATGTGAGCCAATTCATTTTTATGGTGATTATTAATCATAAGATCTCCTCAACATTTAAAGATTTTGTTATATTTGTTGTTGTTTTTTTCTTCTCTAAAAATACAAACAAACTAAAATTAATGACAATTTTGTTGTTTCAAAAATTAAACTTGTATATCTTTGCAGCTTTTGGCCATTTGTCATGATTAGCTAAAATATGTTTGTCGTCTCTGTTGATGTCCGTTTATTTATTTGCTTATCTCTTTTTCTTTGTACTTGCAGAATGTTTAAATTTATACTGACAATGATATTTCTATAACCCCTTGGATATAAATCTGTAGGCAGCAGGTTTGCAGCGTAAGATCGTGGTAAGTTGTAAATTAAAAATTTAAGTTCTTTCATCGAAAACGAAAACTAGTCGTTCTAAGTCTGTTGATGGATCCCTAACACTTCTAGTTTTCTCGATCTATGAAAATATCGTTATTTTTAATTTAAGTTCGTTTTTGTTTAGTTTAACGTTTAGCATAAACGTACTTAGAACGTTTTGACGTACGACCATCATTTGTGCTGTTTACAGTGACTTGAAAAAATCAATTTGTCAAAAAAATGGAATTAACTCGTGAACATTTCCGTGCGATCGTTTTTCACAACTTTCGACGTGGACCATCACGACAAGAGTGCATCGATGAACTTAAATTTTTTTATGGCGCTAAAGACCCATCCTATAACACTGTGAAAAACTTGTTTAATGAATTCAATCGTGGCCGACGCTCGCTCAACGACCAAGATCGGGAAGGTCGTCCAAAAACGGCCGTTGTGCCAGAGAACATTGATGCCGTGCGTGAACTGATAATGCAAGATCGTCATGTGACATACCGTGAGATAGAGCCATCATCCTTGGGATATTGCATGAACACCTGGCCGTAAAAAATGTTTGTTCTCGTTGCATCCCGCACAATTTGACAAAAAAAAGGCTTGTGTCGATTGTTGCAAAGAAATTTTGGAAAAAAAAACGACCGCGGTGCTTCAAAAGACGTTTATAAGATCGTCAGGTGACGAATCATGGATCTATGCGTATGAGCCCGAAACAAAACAGCAATCGACCGTGTGGGTCTTCGAAGACGAGCCAAATCCAACGAAAGTTGTTCGTGGAAGAAGGACTTCGAAACAAATGGTCGCCTGTTTCTTCAGCAAAACTGGTCATGTCGGGATTGTTCCGCTTGAGCAACGTAGGAGGTTAATTCTGAGTGGTACAACACAATTTGTTTGCCTGAAGTCTTCGGAGAAATTAAAAAAAAGAACAAGAGTAGACGAATCATTGTGCACCATGAGCTCTCACACATTGGCTCAAACCAGCGCCTTTTTGACCGGCCAAAACGTAGAATTGATGGGTCATCCACCGTACAGCCCTGACTTGGCACGCAATGACTTCTTTTTATTCTCGCACATCAAGAAAAAAATGTGTGGTCAACGATTTTCGTCGCCAGAAGATGCTGTTGAAGCGTTCAAAAACCATGTTTTGGAGGTGTCTCAATCGAAGTGAACGTGATTAAGCGCCCTACGGCCCATGTGGCCTACCTTTATTCCTATGCAACTCGTATGTCGGTGCTAAATCTTCAAGGAGTTGAATCAGTATGGAAAATATTAAAGATACGTTTCCTCCAAGGACCCTTAAAATGCAATCTGTCTGTTAATACGTAGAACAGCTTATACTTGAACTTTTGGAATTTCCATAAAATTTACGACACTAAAAATATTAACCAAATTTTAATATTGCAAAATTTTTAGGTTTTAGTTTTTTTTCAGTCAAAGTGTTAGTACTTGACGGCCTTTAGATACTGAACCCCCGCTAAACATATTTTAGGACCGAAGCTTTAAAGTTTTCAGTTTCTAAATCCCCGCTAGACATATTTTAGGACCGAAGCTTTAAAGTTTTAGCTTCTAAATCCCTGCTAGACCAATTTTAGCACAAGGGCGCTAGGGGCCTAATAACAGTCAGACCACTTTCATATGAAGTGGGTGTTGAAACTTCAGAAATTTGAATGAGAATGGAAAATATTTAAGATAAATCTCCAAGGACCCTGAAATCTGTCTGTTTTATACATGGTAGAACTTATATGTACTCTAACTTCGGAAACTTCCATAAAAATTTAGAAATTAAAAAAATTAAATCACATTTTTTAATTTTGGAAAAATTTTAGATTTCAGTTTTTTTTAGGGTTTTTAGTCAAATTATTAGATATTGAACCCCCACTAGACATATTTAGGACCAAGGATTTAAGGTTTTCAGCTTCTGGATCCCCGCTAGAGCAATTTTAACACAAGGACGCTAGGTCCCATATGTCCTTAAAACAGTCAGACCACTTTCATATAAAATGGGTGTTTAAAACTTCAGGAAATTTAATAATGTATTTATATTTAAAAAAAGGGTCCTCAATGCTCGCTTTTAAAATTTAATCAAACCCTTTTATACTTTAACTTTAAAAAACTCATAAAACTGAAAATTGTATAATCTTGAAAAAGAAAAAAATGTAAAAACTTTAATCCATTTTTTCAAGTTTTGTTGCACAATATTAATCAAGATAAATTAGACACTGTTTTTAGTTTTTGTTTGGGACTCATCATTCGTATAATAAGGGCTTTCAGCTTCGAGAACCCCGCTAGAACAATTTTTGGACAAACTCCTTAAATATTACTTATCTAGGTCTAATCAGGGCAAAAGTTCATTTTATGGGGAAGTTCATTCATGCGCATATTTAAGGAAAACTATTGAATAAGGACACTCGGGCTGAAGGCTTTCCGCTTCGGGAACCCTGCTAGACCAATTTTTGGACAAACTCCTCTAATCTTACTAATCTAGGTCTAATCAGGCAAAAGTGCAGTTTATGGGGAATGACTTGCAGGTATTTAAGGAAAAATATTGAATAAGGCCGTTTGGGTACAATGAGACCTTAAACTCTCGATCCCGCTTTCTTTCATACAAAACAAAAGTTATCAAACGAAAAAAAATCTCCAAACCACAAACTCAAGGTAATAAATGGCGCTCGTGTCTTGGGGACCCTGAGTGGCTTTAAATGATCTGGCCCCTTACATAAGTGTATTTACTTAAATTGCTCAAGGATCCCCAAAATTACAACAACAGCAAGGCAATTGTGGGACCAGAAATCCCTCAAACAAAAATAATAAATTGGCTGCGTTAGTGTTATCCTGGGATTGCCGCGTGGAGGTGATAGTTCAAATATCAATCTACAACCCGTTATCAAGGTGACTTTCGGAAAAAAAATAATTTAGACAGGCTATTGAAAATAATTTATTTTTTATTTATTTTTATTTTGAAAATAACTTATTTGTTATAAAATGTCGAATTTCTTCTAATTTAAAAATTGGGCAATATTTACAAAGGAATTCATTCGTATGCCCTAATTATTGTACAATTCCGTAATATTTGATCTAACAAACGATTTTGGTTTTATAAAGCTCTAAAATTGTCTTTAGAAAATGTGTTCTTCGCTTTGTTCTAATATAACAGTTTCGTCTCTGCCGTAACTAAAAAAGTTAACTGGGTGACATTCTGTCATCACATGAAACCGTTTTACTTTCTTCTTAACAAATTCATACTCACACACAAATGCAATGTCCCTCAATCCACCCAAAAACCCCTTACTAAAATTCTCTTTATATTCTGTAAAAACAAACACCTTCTTTATTTATTTTGTTTTATGTTTTCATATTCTCATCGTGCGTGAGGAAAAATCACAACAAAGCGGAGAACATATTTTCACAGTACGATAAAGGGGTTTTTCTTCTCAATACTTCTGAGGCAAAGAGAGAACGCCAGTAATTGTCTGTGAGTGTGCACCAGGGATGCAAAATGACTCTCTCCATTTTGTACCATCTTGCATATTAAATTGTACTTTTTCGACCTCAATTGTACCAACAAAACATAATTTTTTTTTTACATATTTTTTATTTAGTAACATTAAAAAGGAACAAAACAATTCATACGTTTTACATATATATGTAAAATAAGGTACATAGAAAGTATATTTAAGGAAACAAATTATTTGTTATTTCAAAATTAAAGTAATTAAAACAAATTAACAAAAACCATGTAGGTTATAAACATTCAGTTGTATACTAAAGGAACAAAAAACAAAAATATCCATACGTGGGATTATCTGCAAAACGAACTAACTTTTGACATAGTTCAGATATTTCGACGCGTGAAAATGCGTTTGAAAGATATTTTCATAAAATATTTCATATTTATTCATGTATAATTCTCCACTCGACTAAGCCTCCCATTCTACAAGCTTCTAAATAAGCCAAAAAAATGTTTGCTCCGTTTTAGAGTCTCACATATAGTATCATGAAACAACATATATATTGTTGCAACATACTTATAGTCTTTTTTTCATTTTATTTAACATATGTATATGTATGTTAAATGAGGTACATAGTTTTTAAATTTTCGAGATCAATATTATACATTTTTGGATAACCAAATTTCTGGAATTTTAAAATTATAACAACACGAATTAGATGACTTAAGCAAATCTTTTGTTTGAATCAGACTGGAAACTGTTGGGACATGTAACCTATTTCTTTCTTTAGATTTTATAATATTTTGGTAGGAAAATATTCTTTCTACATTCGCTGATGAATGTGGAATCGATAATATTCCACGAATAACTTTGGATAACTCGTCAAACATTAATTCATTGAATTCATTTTTCAATGTTGAAACTTTGGCCCAAAAATTGCAAATATTTTCGTTTTTAAAAGATTTTAATATTTCTAAATCAGCTAAAGCCCTAAATTGAGTATTGATGGAGTCAAAATGTTGATGTTCATTTGGAAACATTTGTACTAAAAATGGCACTATACTGCCAGTTTTACCAGAAACAACATTTTCAGGAGTGAATTTATGAAACCAATTCAAAATTTCGTTATCAAAGTCCACTTTTGTTCTTAGAACTTGACAAAATGTTAAATAAAATTGTTTTGCATTTTCTCTAAAAATCATGACAATATTCCTATCAACGTTGTTCATGGAAATGTAAGTATCAACTTCAGTCCCGCAGTATATGTCAGTGAGCGGTAGGTGGTTTTCATTAAGGTTAATATTTGGTATTTCAGATTCATCTAGGATTTGCTTTTGTAAAAAATTTCGCCCGATTTGACGAAACAAATATCTTAGACGCTCTAAAAATATATGCATACGAGCATCTTCAGCCTGCATCTCTACATTTCTATCATTAATGATTTTAAGCACATATTTGAGAAATAAAAATGTCAATTTGAAAAGTTGATTTTTAAATCCGGAAATAATATAATTAAGTTTCCCATTTTTAAATTCCGCCTCAAAGTCGTTTAATGTAAAATAATATTCAAGAGGTTCCCACTGTTCCAATAATCTGTTGACTACTTCCTGACGTGATAGCCACCTTGTAGTAGAATATTTTAAAATTTTGTGGAGATCAGCCCCAAAATATTCCTGAAACTTGAGAAAATCGTCCCTTCTACGCGAGCTGTTACAAAAATGGGAATTTATTTTCTGTATAAATGTATCGATATCTTTCGGAAGTGACGATTTGGATGCTGCCGCGGAAACCAGGTTTAAAATGTGGCATATGCAACCATTTTTAAATAAATGCGGCACCAGATCCTTAAATTTAGTTTGTACTCCATTTGATGTGCCCATCATTACAGAACAAGTGTCTGTTGTTATACCAACCATGTTTTTAATAGGTATATTACTATCATGTAACATCTTTGTGGTTGCTTCAAATATGCCATCTGCGTTGCACTCGCTTATATGAACTAATCCTAAAAATCGGTCATGACATTTTCCATCGAATGTCCTAATGATTACTCCTAGGTTTTTTGAGACACTAATGTCGTTGCTCTCATCGATTGCTAATGAAAAATAGTTGTCTTTACAAAAACAGCTTATGCTATTGACGTTTTCCGGGCCAGTTAAATTTGTTATAATTTTTTGGCCTTTAGTTCTGTTTATTACAAATTTTTTAGCAATAGTCGAATCCGGTACTCCTTCCTTGATAACGTTATTTAAATGATCTAGAATTGTGAAGGGTAGGTTGTGCTCTGCAACAAACATACTCAATTGTATTTCTAGCTTTTTTGCTGACTCGGCTACTGGACACGTATTACTTTTAAAAAAACTATTTATTCTTGGAGTCATCTTCAATGCATTCATTTTTTTAATATGGCTATCACAGAAGGCATGGCGTTTAATGTGTACAATACCTCCCATTATACTCGTATTACATGCACTGCATCTTTTCTGTTTGCCATCATTTACAAGCCACGGAAAAGAATTGGCCCACTCGTCTCTGAAAGGTACAATGTATGGCTTCGTCTGTTTACTTGTTCTAAAAATGCAAAATGTATTACTTTATTTCGTATTAAACTTTTTTAACAAACATACCCAGCAGATTCCATCTTTTTATTGAAGTGTTTAAAATTTGTTTGACGAAACCACCTTAACCTTGTGTTGTTGACATATTTCTTTGTTTTTATGCTGACAGCTGATTTGTGTTCAATTGGTGTTAAGTTGGTTGCGAACAGGTATAAGGGATCAACCTAATTGAGATCGACGACGAATATTCAACGTCGCTCGGTCATTCGTCGTCGTCGCCGTAAATACAAAATGCATTCATTTACAAAATGACAGCAACAATGAGTTGCCATAGTAAATCAGCCCATGTCGATAAATTAGGAAAATTTTAAATTGTACCAAATAAGTCATTGGTGTACCATTGTACTTTTGAGCTCTTCATTGTACCAATGTTCGCATCCCTGGTGTGCACATGCGAGTGCGAGAGAATGTTACTTGTGCACACCCAAAACGAACGAACACACACACATTTATGTTGTTCTAATTTGTGTATGCAGGTCAAGACTTTCAGCGAAAAGTAAAGTAACAACGCTGAGAGAGGCAAAGCGACTACGGCGGCAGCAGCGACAACAACCTTGTTTCAACATAAATGCTTAGCAACATAATCTGACGAATCAATTGTTTGTGGGTGTGTGTTGTTTTGATAATGTCAGCAACATGTTGTATGTTGGTTGGGGTGACTAGGGCGAGAGATGTGATTATTCACGTGGGGGTTGCCAGATTTAAACAAGGGGGAAATGTTGGATTTGCAAAATTAAAATCCCAAACTGAAATTAAGTGAAGTACATACATGTGTATTAATTATTGCTATGTATATCGTGGCAAAAGAAATGGAACCTTAAAAAAAACAACCAGAAGATGAAAAATAACTTGAATAAAATTACGATCAATATTGTTTTGTTAAAAAAAAGCTGAAATTCTAGAAATAGAACATCGGAAATTTATTTTATGAACTCGTATACGGGTATTAAGACTGGATTTTTTTATGAAATTTTTTATGATAAACGATTTTATTAACTATACAATTTTCCGGTCTGGCCTTACATTGCTAGATTTTTTCTAGTCATCTAAAATTTTCTTTTAGTGGGATCTGCCGATCTAATTCTCAATTAATTTTTTCAATGGGATTTAAATATTTTTTTACACAAAACAAATTTCGACCAGGGAACATTGACGTTTTCAAGCAATTCCAGATATCCTTTTTTAAATCTGCGGCCACTTGGTTTAAAAGTCCCAAAAAAACTGTTTTCAATTGGCTTTTCTGCTTTTTTACTAATGAACAAATGGGACACACGCCCATGGTTATAGGTATTTTTATATCCACCGGGGTGTGATGGAAGAATGCGCGGGTACCAGTAAGCCCAGGTTGAACCCCGGGTAAAAATATCTAACAATTATCAGCGGTGGGTTTCCACCTTGATTTATCTCTAAGCCATGTAAAAATGTCACTATAACATGCATTAGCCGTTCGAAGCCAGCGTTAAACAGTAGGTTCCGGTCAGTGACCTGTTCCCTAATGGGTTGTTGTGGGCTTAGTAAGTAGATATCCAAATTAAAAAAAATCCAGTATAGAATAAAACTACGTTAAGATTACCATATGTGACAGTGCATAGAGAAAGGGTCTTAAGGGTAAAAAAATCAATTTTCACTTCTTTTTTGATGTGGACAACATCTGAGCATTGTATGAGACCGATCCCATGTCCCAAAAGTGTTCCCTCCCAGAGATATGCTCGTTTTATGAAAGTGATGGTACACCAAAGATACACGTATTTAATGCTTTAAAATGGCTCTCCAGAACAAAACTGGTTTTTGCCCTTAGGTCCCTTTCTATTTTGCGTGCCACATATACTTAGTTCTAAGACCTGGGGTACACTACGCATCCATTACAAAAATGGACTTTGAGATCACACCAAAAGAAAGTAATTCAAATATTTGCTCTGAAAACAGATCCATCAAAACAATTTTGGTAGTCAAATACTTTTTTTCCACAATTTTTAGTAAATTAAAGTTAAATCCCTTCATTCTCCTACACTGTAAATGTTATTTTCTATAGTACTTATTTTTGATTGTACGAGGGCATATCAATAATTCTTCGACTTTTCGAATAAAACACATTTTTCTGCTAATTTTTCAACTAATTTTTTTTCAACATATTTACGTTCTAGCTCAATGCACTTAGTCCATCGTTTCTTCAATTTTTGTATCCCTTCCTAAAAGTAGGTTTTTCGAGATCCATAAAATGTGCATTTGTTTTATCAATAATTTCATCGTTGGAGCTGAATTCCTATCCACCGAGGCATTTCTTTGGGCTTGGAAATGGAAAATCGTCACTATGGACTAAATCCAGAGAATATGGCGGATGAGGTACCAATACGTAACTCAATGCATGCAATTTTGCCATCGAGACTGCACATGTGTGCATCCGTGCATTATCTTGATGAAAAAAAACTTTTACTTGGTCATATGGGGTCGTTTTTTATAAATCCTCGTTAAATCGGTCCAACAAGTTTCCATAATATTCGCCGTTTATTGTTTTTTTCCTTCTGAAGGTATTCGATGTGGACTATCCCACGTACCAACCCAAAAAACTGTTGCCATCACTTAATTGGCCGTCACAATCACCTTGGCCCTCTTCGTAGCCGGTTCACCAGGAGAAACACATTGCTTAGACTGCTGCTTGGTCTCCGGAGTGTTGTATCTTTCATGCACTGTTACAAAACGCCGCAAAAACTCATTCGAATTGCGGTCAAACAACTCCAAACAATCCTTTGAAGTTGTCACACGATTGCGTTTATGGTCAATTGAGAGCAAACGCGGCACGCATCTTGCAGACAGCTTTCTTAAACCCAACTGATCATGTAAAGTCGAAACCACACCTGCCGTATGAAATGCGTATGGCATTAACAATCTCACGCACCTTAACTCTTCGATCGGCCAACACCATATCATGGATTTTTTCGACTTTTCGGTTGTATTGACCTCAATTGGCCGTCTGGAACGTTCAGCGTCATTTGTACTTGTGCGACCACAAGGAAAGTCAAAAAACTACTTTTTTACCATTGAAATCGTTAGTGCAGAGTCCCCATAGTATTTTTCAAGCTTTCCTTGGTTTGATTGACGGGTTTTCCCGCAAAAAATAATATTTAATGAGCACTAGAAATTATCTTTTTTTTCTATTTTTTAAAAAATCTACGAGATTGTATGTTTTGAACAGCTGACAAAACTCTGTCAAAATTTGACAGTAGTCTATTAACTGATGGTACTTGATGGGATCAGTGTTGCATTTCATATAACAACGGGGAAAGTTGAAAAAGTCACGAAATTATTGGCATGCCCTCGTAGTTAAAAATAGGTTTCGATATCTTTAAGATGCTTTTCTCCCCTCATTAATCTATAGAATATAAAATTTTTAAGAACTAAGTCATTATGAGTATTTCATAATTTTATGGTTGAAAATAATAGAGGGAGTTGACCTTTCAAGTAATTAGTAGGGACATAAATACTGTAACAACATTGAACACACCCATTTCAATAGAAGAACTGAACATACCCCGTTAATGTCATATGGGTTTTGAAAGCTAACCTCGATAGCGTTAGTCTGTAACAAGATTTTAAAATTGTTTCAATTTTCATCATGGAGTGGTCAGATAATGAGAACCGTATCGCTGTAATAGCGCTTTTCAAGTGTGAAATGAAAAAAGCGATATTTTCAAAAAACTCCGGCCACTAGGGATTTGCCGCTTGTTCGTCTACCGATGCATAAAACTGTTTGAGGAGACTGCAGATGTAAAAGACCGCCACCGGTAGGGCCGCCCACGCTCTGTTCGAACACCGCATGTCATCAAAGCCGTTAAATCAATAATTCCACAGAAATCCGCTCCGAAAACAGAAAATGAATATAAGATGAATATCACGCAAATGTCCATGAGTCGAATCATTAAAAAAGACTTGGGACTTGGGGCTTTCAAACGACGTACCGGACATTTATTGACTGCAGCTTTAAAAAAAATAGGATTGAAAAATGCAAACGTCTTTTGGTGAAGCACTTGCACAGAAAAAATTTGTTCACCGATGAAAAAATTTTACCGTTCAGGAAAAATTTAACAAGCATGCGCGGTCATCTAAGGAAGCATCTGAAGGATCCCAAGGGTGGAAAAGGGTCATCACCCAGTTTCAGTCATGGTTTGGTGGGGTGTCTCTTACGATGGGGTCACTGACCTGCATTTCTGCGAAAAAGGTGTCAAAACATCGGCCAAAGTTTACCAAGAAACCGTTTTGGAAGCTGTTGTGAAGCCTCTTAACAATTTCCAGCAGGATTCTGCGCCGGCCCATAAGGCTAAAACGTCCCAGGCCTGGCTTCGAAACGATTTGCCAGCGTTCATTTCCTCGGAAGAATGGCCCTCAGGCAGTCCAGATTTGAACCCATTGGATTACAAATTGTGGACGGTTTTAAAGGACAAGGTTTGTCACAAAAGATCCCCAACATTGGATCTCTTAATACTGCTTTGGTTCGAGCTGAGGCCAATTTTCCAACGAGTTTCGTGCAGCTATTCACGATAAGCCAGTGCGTCTTAAGGCGTGTGTAAAGGCAAAAGGCGGACGTTTCGAATAAGTAGATTCTTTTTGGATACAATATACATCAATAAATATATTAAAAAATATTTGGTCCAAAAACATTCAGTACTTTTCATTTTACAGCATAGAACGTGTGTACCAGTATTTATGTCTCAACTAAGTAATGCAAAAAGTAAGGACAAGACATTACCCAGTTTTTGCTGGGAGGTTTCAAAATAAAATTTGCGAAATTCTTGCGAATGAGTTAACTTGAACAGGACCGAAATTTTCAAATAAAATCTGAATAAAAAAAAAACGTATTTTCAAATCAATTTTTTTTCATATTTCGCTAAATGAATTGTTGATTAACGCTGTTGTATAAACGTAGGATTTTTGCTTGAGGTGTATTATGTGCTGGTGTTACCGTTGTGCGGTGTGTACCGAATGAAAATTTTTTGTGCAAAAAAAGACACAAAAAACTTTGTATTGAATACGATTTTTTTGTTTGCCGTTTATTTGTTGATTTATTATGTTTGCCTACGAGTGTGTATGTGTGAGTATTTGTACTTATGTATGCAGCACTAGTACGTATTTGAACTGGTTTCTACTTATGTTACGAAATTTGTACAATTTAAACGAAGCACACACAAAAAAATTGAGATTTTTAGATTTAAATCGTTTGGCTTTTAGTTGTTGTATGAAATACTGAAGAAAACCTTGTAATAAATAAAAGTGACGTCATGTTGGCAAGTCAGAGAATAAGGCGCGCGCGAATTGCCAGAGCGCGAAGTGTGGGCAGATATAGAGGGGTTGCATTTTCCAAATCTAGGTTTATGGGTCACGCCCCCCCCTATATATGCTATATTGGATGTATATTTGTTGCACATGCATACGTTGGTATGTATGAACGTACATACATGCGTACATATGTATACATAAGATGTGCAATTGACTGTCTGACTATCAGGCTGACTGACTGGCCCGCTTGTGCTTATAGTGACCAAGAACTACATTCATAACATGGTAACCTACTTTCAGTGTTGGGGCTGTTGCTTGTTGTAGCTGCTGCAGTTAATTTCGCTGTTTTTTTGTTGTTGTTCCTATAATGGCCCCTAAGTAATGCTTCATCATCATCGCATCCATTTATGACCTTAATTTTCCGTTGTTTCCATGTGCAAATTTTCTATTGTGTTTTGACGACTGTTGCACAATCGAAAAGGAAGTGAATAGTTGGAGCTGCTGGCTGCTGAAAGACAACAACAATGACTTTATGTTATGTACTTGCATTAGTTGCTGTATATTATGTATAGTACATGCCCCTATTCATGCTATTATGTATTTATTTATTTAACATGTTGGTTGACCTAGTTTTATTTATGTTTTTTAGGGGGTGGTTGTGGTGGTGTTGGAGGCGGGGACCTTGCACCACAAGACCAAACCAAAAATTTCGAAAAATGCTGCCATGCAAAAACTTGTTGCTTGGACAAGGAAAACCGAAACTTTATGCAATGGCCTAGTTTAAGAACTTGCTTAAAATTTAGAACAAGTATTAACAAATCGATTGCGCGCTCACCACAAACACACTGACACACACACTCCAGAATTGCCTGATTTTTTTTAATTTTCTTTTATATTATAATCACAACTATAATTGGTATTATGAATATACCTAATTCTTAGCTTAATTGTTTAAATTATTGTAAAAATTGATACAGCGCGTGTATTATTATTTACCTCAAGGGCCTATAAGACCACAGCTATAGTCGGGCGTGCTCGACTATACTTAGTAGGGACATAAATACTGCTACACACGTTTTATGCTGTAAAAGAAAAAGTACTGAATGTTTTTGGACTAAATATTTTTTAATATATTTATTGATGTATATTGTATCCAGGGAGAATCTGCTTTTTCGAAATTTCCGCCTTCTGCCTTAACACACGCCTTAAGTCGCACTGGCCAATCGTCAATACCTGCACGAACCTCGTCCATTGGAAAATTTGCAACAGCTCGAACCAAAGCAGTCTTAAGAGATCCAATGTTGGGATATCTTTTGTGACAAACCTTATCCTCTAAAACCGTACACAATTTGTTATCCAATGGGTTCAAATATGGACTGTCTAAGGGCCATTCTTCAGAGAAAAAGAACGCTGGCAAATTGTTTCGAAGCCAGGCCTGGGACGTTTTATCCTTATGGGCCGGTGTAGAATCCTGCTGGAAAGTCCATGGCTGGTTTTGGAACAGGGAATTGTAAGAGGCTTCAAAACGGTTTCTTGGTAAACTTTGGTCAATGTTTTGACTCCTTGTTCGTAGAAATGCAGGTCAGTGACCCCATCGTAAGAGACACCCCACCAAACCATGACTGAAGCTGGGTGATGACCCTTTTCCACCGTTGGGATCAGTTAGATGCTTCCTTAGATTACCGCGCTATCATTTTGCTTCTTAAATTTTTCCTGAACGGTAAAAATTTTTTCATCGGTGAACAAAATATTTCTGTGCATGTTATCAGCGTGCTTCACCAAAAGACGTTTGCATTTTTCAATACTATTTTTTTTTATAGCTGCAGTCAATAAATGTCCTGTCGTCGTTTGAAAGCCCCAAGTCCCAAGTCTTATTTAATGATACGACTCATGGACTTTTGCGTGAGATTCATCTCACGGGCCATGATTTTCTGTTTTGGGAGTGTATTTCTGTGAATTCTAGATTTAACGGCTTTTTTTGACATGCGGTGTTCGACCAGAGCGTGGGCGGCCCGACCGGTGGCGGTCTTTTACATCTCCAGTCGCCTCAAACAGTTTTATGCATCGGTAGACGAACATGCGGCTAATCCCTAGTGGCCGGAGCGTTTTTATAAATTTAGTTTTTTTCATTTCACACTTGAAAAGCGCTTTTACAGCGATACGGTTCTCATTATCTGACCACTGATGAAAGTTGAAACAATTTAAAAATCCCGTTACAGACTAACGGTATTGAGGTTAGCTTTCAAAACCCACATGACATTAACGGGGTATGTTCAGTTCTACTATTGAAATGGGTGTGTTCAATGTTGTAATAGTATTTTTGTCCCTACTAAGTATACCCTGCACTTTTGGTTGTTCCGAAGGAATAGTTTTTGGATCCCTTTGGACAGGATCTAAGTTTATCCAGATTTTATAAGTTATGTCACCTTTGAATTCATAATTTAATTTCATTGTGATTGGTAAAATCAGTTGAACATGCCAAACTTCACAAAGATTGGATGTAAGATGTTGCTTCTAGAGCTGAACATATATTTGTGGGATCTATATCTAAATCTGATTAGATCTTCTCAATTAAGATAGCGTCCTACCTTGGTCAACAAAAAACTAGTGTACGCCAATGTTTATCAAGAGTAGATGCAATATGTGGCTTTTAAAGCTAAAGCTAAAGACATAAAATCGGATGAACATATATGTGTGGGAGCTATACCTAAATTAGCACCGATTTTCTTTCATTTTAATCGTGCTTCCTTGATCTAAAAAACTGATTTGTACCAAATTTCATCAAGATTGGATGCTATCTGTGGCTTCGGATGAATGTGTGGGACCTATATCTAAATCGGATCAGATTGCCTTTAATTTACACAACGTCTTTCGTTGGTCGAAACAAATAACGTGTTCCAACTTTAATCAAGATTGGATGTAAAACGTGGCTTGTACAGCTAAAGTCATAAAATGAATGATCGGATGAACATATATGTTTGGAAGATATATCAAAATCTAAACCGATTTTCTTTAATTTCAATTACGGCGTTCGTTGGTTCAAAAATTGTAATCGTGTTAAGTTTCATCAAAATTGGATGTAAGATACGGCTTGGATGAACATATATGTGAGGGAGCTATATCTAAATCTGAAAAGATTTTTTTCAATTTCAATAGCGTCCGTCCTTGGTCCAAAAAACCTACTTCTGCTGAATTTCATAAAAATCGGCCAACAATTTCGAGCTGTAGTTTGACTACAAGCTTTAGATGGACGGACGGATGACCGACAGACATCGTTAAATGGAATCAGCAGGTGAATTTACGTCGATCGGTATACTTAAAGGTGGTTCTAACTCATTTTTGGTAGTTGCAAACATTTGACATGATCTAACATATAATGCCCTGTTCCACAGACTGGTACTGGGTATAACAAGTGGACGTTTCGTAAGGACGGGACGTTGCTTTTATGTACTCAACCATTAATTACGGTCTAGTATGTCATTTTTAGTATTTCAGGGCCTCAAATTCATATAAATCGTAAAATTAACTATTATTTGCTTTAAGATATCATTTAATTTTATCGTGTACCCACTTGTCGATTGTTGAAGAGGTCCTATTTTTGGGCCCCTAAGGACTTTAAACGAAGCACCTTTAAAGTTAGTGCATATTTAGATATTAAGCAATGAATACTCATATGTTCATGTTCGAAAGAACACAGTTTTAGGCACACTACCCCATGCGTCAAGGTCTCGCAATATAATTCGATATCGATAATGCTTGGTACATTGTTTAAGTTTGGCCCAAAAACGAGCCCTATTGATGTTGGTCAACATATGTCTATACTCTGATATCAAATAGGTTTTTTTTAACGATTTCAGAACCTACAGCTCTAAAAGCCACTATTAAATTTCAAATTCGGCCAAATTCCACACAAAGCATTGCGAGTGACCAACAGTCATCTCTGGTAATGTCTGGTATCGGTTGATGTTTTCGTATAGCTAATTATAAGCTATGGTAGAACTGGACCACATAGATCCATATTTTTGTATAGCCTCCAAACCATTGTCCTTCCCGATTGCAGAGTCTGCAGCTTTAAAAGCTACAGACGACATTAAGTTTCACCAAATCTGGCATGAAGCGTTACAAGCGAGTAGGATTGGACCATATTGGTCCATGTTTTCGAATAGCCCACACACAAAGGTCCCTATGGTTCGGTTAAAACCCGGTTCGGTTTTCATCCCTAAAAAATAATTACATTTTTGGCTTCGAGATGAAATTTTAGTGGTAGAGCCTCACAGGGACCATTATGTAGGTCGTTTCTATATTTGAGCAAGATCGGATTTAAAATTAGGCTTCTTAAGCAACAGGAGCTTTAAACGAAAGAGACCTTTGTATGAGCACTGTATGAGAACATTAACTGATAGGGTCATATTTAGTTTATTAGATCTGTCGTTACTCACTATGCCAAATTTATTAATCAAGATCGGAAATCGGGTGGAACCATTGTTTGCTTAGAGGCCATATAGACACAAAAACCATCAGAGTCAAATTTCATCCAATTGAATTATAAGTCGCTTATAACGTACCATGCGAAACGATCAATTTGTGGCTATGGACCAATATCAATTGGTTTGGTGCTTGGCCCACTCCTCCATATAGAAACAGAAAACGTAAGACCCTATATGGAAAACACACAACCGATTAAAGAAATGTCAGTTAATGTCTATAAAATATTTCTTAAAGATTAAATTTAGCTTTAAATATTAAAAGATATTCAATTTCCACAAAAATCGCTGAAAATTCTCAATTTTTTACTTATTTTAAATTAAATCTTCTTTCATTGCCTCTTTACAGTTGAAAAGTCGAAACGAAGAAGAAGAAAATTGCTGCCTCTTTGTTAGCGTCGGAGACGGCGACGGCGTCGAGTAGAATCTTCGGAACAACCGGAAGACAGAATTAGTTTTGTCCCGGCCAAGCGTTGTTCATAGGCTGCCAATATGATACCGACATCATTCACCGGATCTTCACCTCCCACTGCCGTTGTTGGTGGCTTCTTAAGTAGCGCCAACAATTCCCCCATGACCGACAGCAGCGCCAGCACCAACAGCAATGCCAACGGCAGCGTACAAGGCAACAATTCGGCTTTATTGGGCATAGCCTCGTTGATTTTGGAGGGCAGAGCTTTAGCCGAAGACGAGTATGCTGCTGTAGCCAGACATCATGATTTAACATCCCTAGCCGGGGTCAATGCTATGGAATGTGGACGCCAGTCGCCAAAGCCATCGACATCAAGGGCGGCGGCAACTTTTCATGAGCACCATGGCAGTAGCGGTGTTGGCGGCGGTGGTAGCAGTGGAGCCATGGGTGGTGGCGGCGGCGGCGTTAATTGGTCTTCAGACGTTGCCAATTATTTAAGGCGTAAAGCCTCAAATTCTCCCGAAACATCCCAGTCGCCATCGTCGTTTTTGCGAGACTATTACAGCAACAGCAGTAGCGAGAGTGCCTCGTCATCGGTGGAGAGCAATCACAGTCGCTGGACGCAGAAACTCAGCCAACTGCGTCAGGAATCTCCAAGCGCCGCTCATCATCATCAGTTGGCAGCTAGAGAGCAAAAAGTAGCCGTGGAATGTTTACGTTCCTCCGAGCCGGAGTATGTGGCCTTAGCCATTAACACCGATCAGCCGCATGACGACCGTAGAGGAGGAGGTAATGGTGGTGGTGGAGGTGATTTCGAAATAATCCGTCGAATTGCTTTGAATCGCATGAACATGTACAACTCTCCGTCAACGACGGCTGCAGCCACTTCGGCTGGCATTGGTGGCGGCTTGGGCGGTAGCATTGGCGGAGGATCCAATGATAATTTTATGTGCTCTTTGCAATCGTTGGCCAGCAGCACGTGTTTGCGCGTAGGTACACCCATAATAGCAAATCCAATAACAGCCACAACGCCCAAATATTCAGCATATAGAATAACACCGCACACCACGCCCAGATTCCCAACACCCCAACATACCGATGTATCGGCCGGCTCGGCCAGTAGCTCTGGCAGTGGTGTACAATCGCCTCGCTCCACGGCCAACTGGTATCCATCGGCAACACCTGTCGGTACAAATAACAAGGATTACTTGATACGAAAATCCTCAACGTCGCGTATAGCTATACCAACACCTCAGACTACACCCACCAACAGCTCGTCCGCCTCCTGCAATTCCACCTACAATTCGGCTACAAATAATCTGCTGTCATCATCGAATATTTTTGGTCGGCGAGATTGTTCGGCAACAGTTACGATGGCAATGGCGACGTCGGCTGCGGCGGCGACGACGACGACTCCTACGGCGAGTCGCAACTCAACACCCCAACAGGGGCCACACTGTGATCAGTTCCTGCGAAAAATGGGACTAGCCAAAGGTGATGCCTCAGAAACTGAGGAACACCACTGTGATATGTCGTACGTTAATATAACGGTAAATATAATGACGATATAACAACAAACAGGAACTCGATCTCAAAATTAACCTTCTCTCGTTACAGTGCACTCGTTGGCGTGCCTATTGTATTAAAATGGAAAATATTTTAGCTCGTGGCGAGCCCATCTGTATCGAGGTATATTTGGGCCCAGTAGGCCATAAAATTTTATTAGAACAATGGATAATAACCGTTAATGAAAAGTGAGTAAAATTTGGAATATTCAAATCTGTCCATTGACTAAGTTTGAATTTCTATTTCTAGACAACCACCGCCTACAATGACGCTGCCCTCTTTATGTAGTGCCATACGCAGTCAATTGTACTTCTCACAAATCAGTGCCTGGTGTGATCTCATTAAGAAATCGGACAAGACCATCTATGAAACGGGTCGCCTTATCTTTACCACACCACCAACAACAAGCGCTGCTGGCGATTTGGCAACTACAACGGCGAACGTCTTAAGTACATCGCCATCATCGTCGTCGCCTACCTCGGCCAACAGCAGCGCAGCGTCGTCGGCCAACTCACCGGGCCCTGGTGGCACTAGTAGTGCTGGCGGAGGGAGTGCCAAGCGGCGGCCACCACGTCTCAATATTTTCTATCGAATCAAACCGTACGAAAGCAGCTCGGCTTGCTTCAATTCAAAACCGAACATACACAATTTTCCAAATGTCAATATATCCGAAAATTGTAGTGTCTCGGTTTGTCTAAAAAGTCTTCCACGAATAACCGGGGGTATACCGAAAGTTGGCTCAGCGTCGTCGTCAGCGGCCACCGGTGCTGCTGCATTAGCAACAACAACAAGCGCAAACAACAATTTGCTACAAAATACTCCAACAACAAGAGCTGGGACATCAACGCCCATGATAATGATGTTAACAACGCCAAAAGCCACTTCAACCCCCATACCCATGTCGTGTGCTGAGACCGCTGCTACAAAGTCAAACACAGCGAAAGCTATAGCAGAATCAGCCACAGCAAAAACAATAACAACAAATGCCAATAAGCCAACAACAACAATTTTAAGAATAAACTGTGATAATAAAACTTCAAAGGAACATCATCAACAACAACAACAAACTGCCGTTTTTAATGCAAAGCCTTTGCAACATGGAAATCCACATGGTGATGAAGATGATGATGATGCTGACGATCATGATTTCCAGGAGGATGGAAAGAATAGAGCAGGAGCCGGACTATGTGCAGCAGCAGGAAAAGGCTATGATGAAGGCCTAAATGGTACAAGCACCGTTGGTGATAGTATCTGTGGTGGTGGTGTTGGTGATCCGGCTGGTGGTGGTGGCGATGGTGATAGTTCCAATTCCTCATTTAGTACAAATTATGGAAATCTTTCGCACCGCGAAAAACAGCTCCTCAAATATCGCAAACGCATGCTGAAACGTGATAAGAAACAACAACAACGTAAAACCAACGAAAGCAACAATACCCAATCGAATGATGTCGCCCTAAAAATGGAACAAGGCGAGGACGATGATGATGTTGATGGCGAAGATGAGCACGACCACGAGGCCGACGACGACGACGATGATAATGCTGATGATCATGTTGAGGAGGTATTCGCGTCGCGTGTGAAAGATAACAATGATGTCAATAACACAACAACAAAAGGCCAAAGACAACAGCAATTACCAAATAGTTTTAATAATAGCATTCCTTCTACGCATCGGCAGCAACAGCAGCTGCAGGAGCTGCAGCAGCGGCAACAGCAACATGTTAAAATGATCTCAACTGGTACTCAAACTACAACTACTACCACCAACAGTCCCTGTTCATCTTGTGGATATGAAAAATCGATGATTTGTTTGAAATGCAATCCTCTCAAAAATCCTGTAGCTGCCGCAGTCGTCGGTGATTTCAGTAGCTTTGAGAACGATGATGGCATGGATGCTGAATCGGCCACCTCGTCGACATCTGCATGTAGTTTAAGTAGTAGTGATATTATACATACGCCACGTAATAAAGCTGAACTCTTATTACAAGCCATACAACGTACACCGAAATCAAATAAGAAACTTAAAAAAGCCAAAGATTTACAACACCAGCACCTAACGGCGGCGGCGGCCATAAAGCAGACAGCGGTGGCAGAAACGGCAATAGCGCCACCATCAATGAGCAATCACAATAACAACAACAACAGTCACCATGTCCGATCATCGCCTTCCAATAATTCCATCTCTGCCTCGTCAACGTCCTCGAACGGCAGTTTGATGCAGTTGCAAGGTTGTCAAGTTTGTAAGCGCCAAAAAACGCAGCATAACTTCCAACAATCATCGCCGGCGCCTGATGTTCAGTCTCTGGAGGATTGTGCAACGGTAGCTGCTGCCACGACCACATCTGCTGTGGGGTCATGCAACGAAGCCAATGGTAACAAGTCCGATGGCTTGGTGGGAGATTCAATCGAGTCCGAAAGCGAAACGGATGGTGGGAAGATGTCAACAGCTGAAGATTGTGTTGACAATGCTCTCGTAGTTGATGTTAGAAATGTTCGTAAAAACAGGTGCGATGTTAAATCGTCTGCCGTTAGTCATAATGAACACGAAATAATGGAAGAAGTAAGTAAACTATTTTAAAAATGGAGTTTTTCCCTTTATGTTACGATAGATAGGATAGTTCTGTGATGTGAATGCCTAAACAATTTTGCACTTAAGCTGAAATGGAAGGATTCCAGCTGCTTCCGCAATCGGTGCTATGCTAAAGAGTTGTAGAATAGAAAAATTAATTTTGGCTGGAGTTTTTTAAATTAAGTTTTCTCGTTATATTGTGGTGCAACAACGAGTTTCAAGAACAACTTCCATCTAAAGTATCTCCCTTTCATCAGGATTTTATGTTATTGTTGTTGTTGTTTTAGTGGCATATATCGGGGGGTGACAGCCGCCCGGATTTATTCGTCATCACTGGCGTATGCTGGGCATTTCTGCTACAAGTGTTTTAATTTTTAGTTGTAGAACGCTATAATTCGGTGATAGCTCTGGTGTTTTTCTTGTAAACAATTGCTCTTCTAACTAGCAATTATCCTCGCCTATGGTGTGGAGATGACAGTACTCCTTTTGATTGTCTTTATCTGTCATGATCTTAAAAAACTTCTTCCGTCTAGTTTTATTGGGAAGTTTGAACTTTGTCATTTAATAATGGAACACAATATCATTCATATGACTACCACAAATGGCTCGGCAGTACCTCATTCGATAACCCAATTGTCGAATTGGTCGAATTTCTTTAATTGCAACCCCGTTTTCATGTTACAACGCTTCAGTTGTCTCTAGATGCTTTGCGTAACATTTATTTCGGCTAATAATTCGATTTTCAAAAACATTGCGTAAACTATCGATGGTTGCATTGGCTGTGTGACATGTGGCCCCGTCTTGTTGGAACCAAATGTCGTCCATTTTATTCTCTTGAAGTTTTGGAAATAAAAATTCGTAAAACATGGTGCGGTAAAGCTCACCGTTAACGGTAACTCCTTGCTCTTCGAAGAAAAATAGCCCAATGATGCCGTCAGCTCAAAATCCACACCAAACAGTGACTCGTTGTGGATGCATTGACTTCTCGGTAGTCACGTGTGGGTTCTATGAATCCCATATGCGGCAATTTTGCCACCGAGGTGAAAATGAGCTTCATCTAAAAAGAGAAGTTTTCGGTAAAATTCTTCATCTCCTGCCAAACAATCTTCAGTCCATTGGGCAAAGTGAAAACGCGTCAGATGGTCATGAAGCTTCAGTTCTTAAACCAATTGAACTTTCTAAGCCTTCATTATGCCGAGGTCATTATGCAAAATTCTTCTCAAGGATGTGCGAGAAATGTTTACTTTCTGAGAACGATGCTTTTCGACATTCTCAGGCACAGCAGCAAAGTTTTCGAGTGAATGCACTAGACGAGAATGAAGTTGGGTTCAATAACGATCCATTTTCTGAAACAGAACTGAAAGCCGATCTATTCTCGAACATTTTCCACGTAAATTTCTTACAGTTATCGTTACGACTCACTACTTTGGAGTTAAGTTTTTAATATTGCCCAATTTTGTTCGAGCGATTGCCGTCCCATTTTGCTAATGTCAAACAGAAACCTAAAAATAAAAATAATAGTGAATGTTAGTCTACCTTTCAAAGTCAAAGTAATCGGTAGTTCAAATTTAAAATTTTAAATAGCCCACCCTTCAGTAATATTTGAGTGATATTGTTATTACATTTGTAGCAGTTGCTAATTCGGCTCTGCTTCCACATCCAGTTTCAAGTAGGAGGCAACCTGAAAGAGGTTCATTCATAGCGAAACCTGTGTGAAGAGTCCGTTTGTTTGGAAGCTTGTCATGTGCATTAATTGCAGTTTTTCTGCTGATATTGGTTTGTCAGTGAACTCCGAGGATGGTATTCAAACTGTATTGGTTTAAAACTTCGGCAACGGCATCGATGTGAATACTACACAATCCTGTCTGATAGGCTTGCTGATCTAAAGGTTATCTTTTGTACCTTTGAACCTCTCTCTCTAGATCATAAAAACGTCTTTCCTGACGTACCTAAGTGGGGGATGCCTCTCCACTAGGTAGTGGTTGGGGTGATTATGGCGGTAACATCCAGCTGGTACTGCATCGACAACATTCGGTTGTGTTGTGATATTATAATTTTATAAGATGATGCCGATCCTAGTTTTCTCCTTAGTCTATTCAAATATTTAATTTATTGTTACTGTTTCTTCCGAAGGGCTGCTGATAAATATTTAACATCCTCTAAAAAATATCACAAACATTGTACATTTGTTGTCGACTCATTACTCAAATATACTGATGTTGTTGATAAAGAGATTTAAGTTCGACAATTTTCCAAGGAACCCACCAAACATGTTTGATTCTTTCCAACATATGTAAGTGTGAGAATAGAACTACGACTGGGAGAATCGTAGAGAATCAAATCAGTCGTATTTCTAATCTTACGCGCTCATATGTTCTATTGTATTGTACGTGTAAATTTGTATTTTCACCTTGGAAAGGTAATATTTAAATAAAAAATATTTTTTTTTATTACCTACTGCAAAAACCTTAAAAATAAAAAATAAAAGTTGAAAAAAAATGATTTTTTTGATATGTCGTAGTGGAAGTTTTTTTCCACATACCAAAAGCTATCGAAAATTCAATAGCACAATATCGACAATTTTTTTTCCTTACCAATCGGTCCTCCCTAATAAACCTGTACCGCATAGGACCAAGTATATAAACTGACACATGACTACCAAAATAAGTCACCATGCTTTCAAATTTACTTTTGTTGGCTTTACAACCTGTTTTGGTCTATTCTATAAATGTATCTAGAATCAGTTTGGTGTAGCTCTCCCTCAATTTTATTTCGTGGCGATATGGCCGCGTCATTAAGAAGGACATTTGAAAAAGCGAGTATGATTCTGTATGATTCTCTTTTGCTGCTTAGCTACTTTTTAGTCCAATAATTAAAAAACAAATATTCCTTCATAAAATATATATCCCTTCCAAAAAAACGAATTGTGGATCTTCTTCATAATACACTACATTAAATCCAACTAACATCTCGCATTGTTGTTGTTGTGTGTTTCCAGGAATACTTTGTGTCCTCGACAAAATTAACACCAAACATTGAACGCTGTTCGTTAGCCACAAAATCGTACTATTCCCAATTGCATCAGCCGCCTACCAATGGCACTGACACTCAACGTTTGTGTTCGACACCGCCCTTGATTGAACAACAATCGGAGAATGCCAAGAGTCAAGGCCTCGTAATGGCTCAGTTTAAAACGCCAACACCAAGTGAGCAACAGATTAAATCCGGCTTGAATCGCCAACTTCAGCAGCAGCCATATAAACAAACACCAAAACCGAATCTATTGCAAATCGCATCTAATTTCAATAATGGCGAGGTAGCGGCGAAGCCGCACCACAATTCAGAGTCATCGAATATTATGCCCTCCATTCACAATCCATTACTTTTAAGACGCAATTCACCAAAGGTGAATCTTACACCCATATTTTGTAATCCCTCTTCGATGATGGCTGCATCATCTCCCATACCCATAGGTAATGGCATATCGAATGGCAGTGCATCTACTTCGATGATGGGTTCAAAGTCAGCCGATATTCATGTCACGGAAGCATCACCAACATTTTCCTTTGAATCGCCCTCAGGACCACCGCCCTCGATAACTGTGCAGAAATCCAACTCTGCACCAACTTTACCCAATTCACCGTCACTCTCGCCACGTTTTATCAAAGCTTCGGCTTTGTACAAACGTCGATCTAGACACTTATCCGATCGTTCGGATCGCTCATCTCTGGGATCCGATGAACAATTTTCCGATGAAGATATCGATTGTGGTATGTATAGTCCATTTGCCACATCACCGGTAAAATTACGCACGCGCTTATCGGCGGTGTTTGGCCGTAAGCCCTTGTTGGGCAATCTGGAGGAGAGCCTATTGCAGCGGCGTCTGATGCCCAAAATCGAGGTTATGGGTTTCAAATTGCTCTTGGGCGCTTCGGGTGGATTTTGTCCAACACAATTGACCATACCGGCAGCTGCCTATTTCTACGAACTTAAAGGGGAGACATTGAGTACGCCATATTTGGTAAGTTCTTTTGAAATAAAATCGAAACTTCATCTTTAATTAAAATTGTATTTCATTTGTAGTGTGAGATACGTTTGCCCCGCAAAGGTTATACTGTACCACGTTGTGGTACCGTCCAGGCTACCCTTTTGAATCCCATGGGTACCGTTGTTCGTATGTTTGTTATACCGTACGATATGCGTGATATGCCGGCCTTACATCAGACCTTTGTGCGCCAACGTATTTTAGCCGATTCCGGCGGTAATGTTCAGACCTCGGCCGCTAGTGAAGACGATGGAATGGTGCAAAATGGTAATATCGTCGATTTTGGTGGAGGTGGTGACAATGCGACAATAAATGCAATCAAACAGCAACGTTCACCTCAAAACAACTGCAGCGGCAATAACAACAACAATAGTGGAAACATGGAAAATCATTTGGGACACTTTATATCAGCTGAGAATATGAAAAGTCTACGATACTCTATACATTTGAGGTGAGTTTTAAGAAAACTTTGGGGACTCTAAAGTGATACATTTAGACAGGGTGGCCACTTTTTACCAATTGGTAAAATAAATTTTGCATAATGACATAAGTGATTTTTGCCCTTTGCTGTGTTAAATGAGGCTAGCATAAATCAATGACATTTTGTCATTTTGTTAAAAACTTGTCTTTTAGTAAAATGTAAAGGGTGTGTTTTTTAGAAGTGTTGTTTTCAAGAAGAAATAAAACGCATATAACTTAATGTTATGGCCAAGAATTTAGCTTTATTATAAAGATGTCTCTGCCATTATGTTTTAAAAATGATTTCGGGCAAGTGGCTGGCTCGAATAAATTCTAGCCGTGAGGCACAATTTTTGACCAATTTTGCAGCAGTTGGGGCCGTATGACAGCAATAACGCACTGAATATTCTCTTCCAAGTCGTCAATCGTGTCGGGCTTATCTGCGTAGACAAACGACTTCACACATAACCCCACAAAAAATAGTCCAGCGGTGTTTATTTTTGTTCTGGAGTCCACGCCACAGGTCCACCAAAAGTTTCCTTCAATAAATTGATTGTTTCGTTGGCTGTTTGGCATGTAGCGCCGGCTTGTTGGAGTCAAGCCTGCGCTACATGCCACATCAACATCCTCCAACTCAGGCACGAAAAAGTTATTAATCATGGCTCTATAGCGTTCCCCATAGACTGTAACATTATGGGCGGCTTTATTTTTGAAGAAATATTGACCAATGATTCCCTCTGACCATAGAGCACACCAAACAGTGACTTTTTGAGGATGTTACGACGTCTCAACAGTGGTTGTGGATTTTCATTACTCCAAATGTAACAATTTTAGTAATCAAGGTACCCATTCAACCAAAAGCTTCATCGCTGAACAAAATTTTCTTGTAAAAATTAGGATCGATGGCCATCATGTTTAGGGCCCATTCACCACGATTTGCAAACGTTGTTCCGGAGCAAGTCTGTTCATTATGAAATGGCATACCATACTGTGTATAAATCAAGTGACAGATGTTAAAAAGACCAAATCCGAAAAAAGTGTAGGCAGATTGAAAACCACACGTCTAAAAAAATCTCCTATTATACGCAAGAGGTCTTGTGCCGGTTAATCCCTGTGTAATGATGGGCTAGCAAAATATTTTAAGAATGAGCATATGTGTTGCTGCATTGTGGGCAATTCCTAATTGTCATTATTTGCAATAGTAAATTTGATAAGGAACCAACACTCCCAAAATACTATTATTTTGTGTTATATGTGAAATGTTTTCGTTTCTTAAACGGCCTTAACGGGAACATATGTTACGATGGACCTGCTGAAAGCACAATCTATTTCATTCACTTTGAAACAAATTAGCCTACATTGATCTGCAGCACTCGGCTATGACCTCATCCCACGACAGCCGGTTAAATGGACCGGATTGATCCAAAACAGCTATTTTCCGACCAGGGGCCCCGGCCCAACAACCTCACTAGCCTCGTTTTTAAAGAAGTACCAATCGATAAAAACGCTTGCCCAAATTCGCAGCAAATAAGAATTGGTTTTTGGATGTACTATCACACGGGAAAGATCGAGACGGTTAGCGTCTTGTATGACTTTTGGTTTTTTCATAGACATTCAAAAATACTACATGCACTAACAAACACTCAGGATACCCTCACCACACTGAAGTACAAAAATAGTATGAGTTTGTGCTGATGTTTGTAACACACAGAAAAAATTGTGATAGACCAATCTAAAACTGTACAGATCGACTCAGCATTATTTTCTGAATCAATTTATATATAACGGGCGATCAATTTAGGGATATTTTTTTGAAATACAAAAAAAAATCATTTATATTTTGATTATTATTTCGAAGCACTTTTTCCACTCCGATTGAGACCCCTCCAAAACATGGTTTTTGAACGCTTCAACAGCATCTTCTGGCGACGAAAATAGTTGACCACGCATATTTTTCTTGATATGCGGAAATAAAAAAAGGCATTGGCTGCCAAGTCAGGGCTGTACGGCGAATCATCAATTCAACGTTTTGGCCGGTCGAAAAGGCGCTGGTTGGTTTGAGACGATGTGTGAGAGCTAGCATTGTCATGGTGCACAATGATTCGTCTTCTCTTGTTCGAATTTCTCCGAAGACTTGAGGCAAACAAATTGTGGTGTACCACTCAGAATTGACCGTCCTACGTTGCTTAAGCGGAACAGTCGTCACATGACCAGTTTTGCCAAAGAAACGGGCGACCATTTCCTTCGAAGTGCTTCTTCCACGAACATCTTTTGTTAGATTTGGCTCGTCTTCGATGACCCTAACGGTCGATTGCTGTTTTGTTTCGGGCTCGTACGCATAGATCCATGATTCGTCACCTGTGACAATCTTATATACGTCTTTCGAAACACCGCGATCGTATTTTTTCAAAATTTCTTTGCACCAAACTACACGAACCTTTTTTTTTGAGCGATTGTCATATTGTGCGGGATCCAACGAGAACAAACCCTTTTTACGGCCAGGTGTTCATGCAATATCGAATGTATGCTGGTGGAAGAAATGCCCATGGATGCCTCTATCTATCTCACGGTATGTCACATGACGACATCAATGTTTTCTGGAACAACGGCCGTTTTTGGACGACCTTCACGACCTTCGTCTTTGAGTGAGCGTCGGCTTTAGGATGGTGCTTTATCGCCATACAAAGATTTAAGTTCATCGATGCACTCTTGTCGTTATAATCCACGTCGAAAGTTGTGTAATATGATCGCACGAAAATGTTCACGATTTAATTCCATTTTTTTTCAAGTCACTGTAAACAACGTCAAAACGTTCTGAGTAGGTTTTTGCCAAACTTTCCAATGGAAATGTCAGATGGTGCCAGACAACACTTAGTATTTCCTAGGCCAGAAATATATATAGCAACCCTTGTAGATCCATTGTTTCAGCAGCTGTATGTCTAGTGGCACCGTCCCGTTAAAACTAAAGATTACGGGCTTCCATTTCAGGTAGCAATACGTTTGATATCATGGCGTGATAGCGAGCACCATTCACGATTACGTTCGGGTCATTATCATTTTTGAAAAAATATGGACCGATGATTCCATCAGCTCATAAACCACACCAAACCATGGGTTTCTCCTGGTATAATAACACCTTTTGAACCCCTTCTGGTTGCTCTTCATCTCAAATGCGGCAATTTTGTTTATTGACGTTGCCGTTGAGCCAGAAATGGGCTTCCTCAAAAAACTCCTTCAACATATTTCTTCAAATAAGTATGGCGCCACCAATGCAGCTTAATGAATCTGCGCGTTGAGCCAGAAATGGGCTTCATCACTGAACAAAATGTTGGTCGAAAACAGCGGATCTTCACATTCTTATTTCCAAAAAACAATTTGAAGACGTTGTTGTGGTGATGAAATGGCAAACAAAACTAAAAAGAAAAACAAATGAAGTTTAACACAACTCACGCGTAAACTGTGAAAAAAAAGTCTCTAGATTGATCACCAGTTACTAACCTCCCAAATAAAATAAAGAATAAGCCGATTGCTACCACAGAAAAAAGTTATTACGTTTTGTTTCGTGCGCCACCCTGTATTATACGTTTTTCTCATAGCGTTTAACTTTGTCAAATTTGAATCGTTTAAGATTCTAAAGCATGTTTTCTTTCTGTTGTTTTCTTTTCTTCAATGCAGATTCCAAACATCACGTTCGGGTCGTTTAATGTTGCACACCAATATACGCTTATTGATTTCCAGACGCACCGATTGCGATACAGCAGCCGCTCATGCCAAGGGCGTTTTAGAGGCACCCAATGAACTTATAACCAATACTGTGATGCCAACAAATCCCAAATATAGTGCACGTCAAGATCAAACAACCAGTAGTAAGATTTAGTAGTTGTTAAAATCTGTCTGTGTGCCAGTCGAAACGTTGCAGAAGCTGCAACAGAAACTCTTGCAACGCTGGCAAAGGATATGGGTTTAAAATCAAAAGAACAACAACACAAAGAATGAGAACTTAATAAGAATGCTGCCCATACGATTTGTTGGAGAAATACAAAAAAAAAATTAATAAGATAATATATCAAAAATATTACAAATAATGATCTTTACACTAAAATATTTTATCCTCTTAGAAACCACCAGGCCCCCATCTCCCCGCTCCCTTCAAAACTACTTTTAAGCTCTTAGTCTGTTTTCTGTTCTCCCCTCTGTCGCGCTGACTCCCTATCCCCCCTCACCAAAAATGCCTTTTTTGGATAAAAAATTTATTTTCATCTGTTTTTCTTTCTTCTTTTTTTTTATGATCTGTGTTTTTTAGAAATTTTTTTAAAAAAATTATATTTTGTTATGTATTATTATATACTTATTTTTTTAAATCTTTAAAAAAATGTTATACCATATTTTTTTTTAAATTAACTTGCAATTATTTGAATTTAAATTCAAATTAAAAAAACAAAACCTATATAACTTTAGTCCATTTTTCTTTCTCTGAAACATTGCCAAGCCAAAATTTATAAGAAAGGCTCTTAATTTCTAACACAGTTTTTTTTTATTGGAAAATGGCAGCTTTTATGTTAAAAAAAAAAAACTATTTTATTTCTTTTTAACACTAGTTACGAATTTAATTGGTATACACAATTTTTTTTCTTGTTTTTTTTTTTTTTAAATGCTAATCATTATCTAATTATGTATGTACTATGTATGTATATACTTGATGTCTGAATTAATTAAAAGAAACAAAACAAACAAACCCCCCTTCCAATTGTCGAGAGTCTTTAGGACTTTCGGGGGGAAAAGCAAACTAAACGCCCTCATACTATGTATAGCAAATGTTTTATGTATATTATTTATTTTATTATTATTATTTTTTTTTTAACTCTACTATTATTAAATTTATGTAATACACTTTTTATTATGTCAATTTTTTTAATTGAGTTTATTTCGTTTTATCCAAATGAATTCAATGCGATGTTGTAAATTCAATATTTGTTTCTTGAAAATATTATAGAATTTATTTTTAATATAACACTTCTCTTAGTATGCTTTCTTTTACGTTGGGTTCCTCTCACATTTCTGGGTTTCTACGTTCGTTCAAAAGATTTTCAATTTTCTTTGGTATTGAGGTACATTTTTAAGTTTTTCCTTCATGGCTTTTTTTTTGGTTTTACTTTTATTATGGACCAAAAAAATCTCTTCCTATGTGTCTAACTCTCCCATATCTTTATGAATTACTCTCAACAATCATTGTGTGTTAAATTAACAATAATAATGAGTATTCTGAAATGATTTAGAAGAAAACAACCACAACAACAACAAAAAGAAAAGAAACAAAATAGAAAGGCTCATACCGTGTTCAAAGTGTTTTTTTGTGTGCGTTTGTTTTAGATAGTTATATTAATTATAGTTTTAAGTACGTATTTGTTCTTGTCAACTAATAACGAGTATATTTGCATATATTTTGTTCGCTTCTATTGTCCCTGTTAATTTAGGAAAAATCTTTAAAGCATTTTGCCAGTATTAATCAAAAAATGTGAAAAGGGGGAGGAGGTATGTTCAATATTAAAACTCTTTGTAAAAAAGGGAAATGGAAATATTGACATTATAAGTTTTGAATACGTTTTAAAAAAAACTTTGTATGACTTATATGTTTCAAGTATAGTGAGAGCCAGCTGGCAGTTAAAAATTTAAATTATTGTTGCTTTACGTACGTTAGTTCCTCAGCATTCCATTAAGGAACAAGGAGAAACTTCACTCTTAAAACAGTAAGTGGTGCACGATACAATTCGTGTTCTTACTGACCTATACCTAGCCTTTAAAAACCCAGATATTATTAAATTGGGGGTTGATTTACCTAAACCTGTCTCAACCCTAAAAAAAACCCTTTCGCCCATGTTCTATAAATTGCGTTCATTTGGATTTCAAAATTATTTAAGCTTGTGATGAGAATCGCACGACATACGATTTAAATACCGCACGACTTTATTAGCCACGTGATGGAACTGGCGCGTTTAACAATCCCACTACAGCCGGTTCTGTGGACCGGATTGACCCGAAGAACAATTCTTCGGCCAAGGGCTGTCACCCCGGCACACAGTTGCCGCTACAACAACATGTTGTTACAACAACAACAACTCGCGCGTTTAACTTACGATTCGATTTTTCCCAATTTGTATTCAAAAACTGAAAACAAGTGATTTTACTAACAAATACAATATAAAAAGAAGAAGAAACAAGAAAATTGTAAGCACAATGCCAATTCCAAACGTCTGGTACCACTAAGTTTTTGATTTTTGTGTTGTTTTATAAAATCGCCAGTGCATGAGGAGTCACATGTGAAAATTGTTTGTAAACAATTTGAGTTTTATTCAGAAAGGAAAACAAACATCGCCTCTTTGTCGCTCCATTTGATTAAAAAAAATACCAGTTTACCTCAGTTTGTGTTTGCCAGATCCTTGGCAATTGCGAACTCCATCACACTTACAATGCGATTTGAAGTCGTAATCGCAAATGTCGCAGAACAGAGTTTTCACATTTGGGTTTCGAAGATTCACGCGTTAGAAATTATTCGAAATATTTAAATACAAAAATGTTGACTCTATTTCGTTTCACTTGGCACAGGCACTCGAAATAATTTAGCATTAATCATTTTAAAAAAAGAAGAAAACTGAAACAGGCGAAAGTCTGTCGAAAGTATTTCGAATGGTTTTACAGAACTGAGGCTTTTATGTTTATATTTAAATAAGGCTGACAATGTTCGTTTATTTTGATATAACTTGGGGCATGTAATGAGATTCGCCAACTAGAGCCTCAAATCACATGCGATTTTTCGAAAATCGCACGATTTCTTAATCACCCTTATTCTGATTGTCGTCGTCAACTTCGTCGTCAATTTAATATCAATATCACTTCGTTTCAATATAATATCACATCAACGCATTTTTGGTATTCCGTATCATTATTGTCTTGACGTTGACTGTTTATCGATAACTTCAATAAAAAAAATCACATACCTAACATTTTTGCATCAGATTTTGTATCTATTCATCCAATTGTTGAAAAATGTTTTTTGTTTCTGATTCAAACTCTGATTCAAGTGATGAAGAAAATAAAAAGAAACTTATTTTACAGAGAAAGACACTGCGATATGACTTTGAACTTTAAGTCTCTCCAAACCTTAACGAAAATATTTAATTTTATTAATCTACAAAAAACCACTAACTTACTAACTTATGTTAGTAACCTTCTGCCAGCCATCACCATCTCTACTCGGTGGTCCGGAAGCATTCAAAACACTTGCAATGTTCTCCCATTGCTGGTTAACATTTGTTAGCACTGTTCCTCTTTTGAAACCTTTTGCTAAGGATGGATTTTTCTCCAACTCTTCAACAAGTTTTTGGAACTATTCATTATTTGTAATTTTCATATTTGCACTTTTACTTTTGCTTTTGGTTTTTTTATTTTAACAGCAAACTTCTTAGTCGTTACCAAAAACTGCGACGACAAAAACAGAGTCGTATCAATTCAATAACAACGTCAATATCATTTAGAGAATACCGAGTTGTGTCAATAGTTGTCAATAGTTATCGAAAAACGACTACGCGAATACCAAGTATCAACAGTCGTCGCAAGATGTCGTTGTTTTGTCTTGACGACGACAATCAGAATAAGGGTGAATGTATGAGCGTTTTGTTTGCGAGGTTTGTCCAGGGTGGGCCAAAAGTTAACATGAGGTTAAAAAGTTTAATAACATTTTCGTTTATTAATTTTTTTGTCTCAAATTATATAATATACAAATTAAATGAACCCCGTTTTCAGCGTCGCAATGATGGGCTTGTTTTAGAGCATTTTCAATAACATCTTCTAAAATTTGTGGCTGTAGCGTTCGAATTTCTGCAACAAAATTGGCCTTGAGTTGAAGGATTGTCTCGGGCTTGTTCGCATATACTCGCTCCTTCAAATAACCCCAAATAAAATAGACGAGTGCTGATAAACCAGGTGATGTGTTGGCCAAATATTTTCCGAATTTCTGGAAATTATTCGCTCCAAAAATTTGACTTAAAAGTGCCATTGTGTCTCGGGCAGTGGTTCCGTTCAGCTGAAACCACATCCCAGGTCTGTTTTCAAGAGCAAGACGTACAAAATTTTCGATTATAAATCGCACTCCATTTACGGTTACAGCACTACCATCTTCATTCTCGAAGAAGTAAGGCCCAATGATATTTGCAATTGTGATCCCACACCATACTGTATGCCTAATGGGGTTCAATTGGCGTTGATGAATGGCTCTTGGATTTTCTGAACCCCAGAACGTACAGTTCTGCTTATTAACAAAACCATTCAAATGAAAATGAGCTTCATGCGTTAAAATAATTGGTCGCTGGTTTAAATAAAAAAAATATTATTCTGGTTCTTTGTTCAGTTGTGAATCTCTCCAAGTTTTACTTTTATAATCTGAAAAAAAAATTGAACGAAAAAGTTATTAAATTTTTAAACCCTGTGGTAACTTTTGGCCCATCCTGTATTTGACTAGCTCCCGTTTCCGGAAAAATCCCTAATTTTTTAATCTCAGCTTAAAGCGGTACGGCGTTAGAAAGCCTAAAGAGTCTCTAGGTATCAGAAGACAGCGTTGCCAAATCAATATTTATTTTTTTTTTGTTTTCTTTGTACCCTGGTTTTTTTGGCATTGCACTAAAAAGTTTTATTAACTAACATTTTTAATGTTACTAGAAGAAGAAGCCTATTTGAATGGAGAATATTAAGAAAACTCTATAAAAATGTATAAATTGAGCAAAAAGTCTGGTCAAACTCATGTGGTATTGATCAGTCATACATCTATGACTTCACAATAAATTGACGGAATTCGAAATACTTCTGTACTATCGTCTTCTTGTCATCTTCATTTAATTTTGAATGAATATAAGTTTTAGTTTGATTTGTTTTTTTTTTTATTCGAGCTTTTTTGTAAACGTTGAAATAGTTATTGTTTTTTAATGTCTATTTAAGATTCCTGAAGATGATCTTCGATGAAGATCGAAAATAATAAATAAATAAATATACAAAAAATACTGACCTCGAGCTTGATTTCAACATTTCATCAACGTTTTCGAAAGTTTTTCACTATCTTAAATATAAGGCTCAACTGGTGTATTTTAATTTTTAATTTTAAAACTTCTAAATAAGTTTGAATAAATATTGGTTTTAGTTTGACGTTTTGAAAGTTTTTTCAATCAAAACATCTCAACTATCTTGTTGACAATTCGGAATTTGACAGATATGCTAAAGTATTGCCAAGTTAAAAAACTCCCAAATGATATTGCTGCAATGCATTTTATTTCTCGCTAAACTAGCGAAATTGTTAATTAGTCAAAAAAAACACTCCTATTGTATGAACAAATTTTGTAATCACTACGAGATTTTATAAAAAAAGAAAATAAACATCTTTAATAATATTTATCATTGTGATGCCACTTTGCCTCAGTGTGTGCTTGCGGTTTCAATTCGCTAGATCTTTAGCGATTGCGAATTTTATCACACCTTTTATCGATTTAAAATCGTAATCGAAATTGAAATTTTTAAAAATACTCCTTAATTAAAGGGATTGACATTTTAATGCATCCCCTTAACTGAAATAAAAGTCAACATTTGAACAACTGTATTTCGAAAACTCTGATGCAAAGCCAATGAAACTTGCTCAATGAAAAATACAAATTGCTTTTAAATGTTCAGAGAAAAGTATGTTTGGGCGGCTAATGAAGGGAGAATCAAAACAAAATCGAATAAGACCCGATTTTTTTGAGTTATCCTAGTTTTACCATGGAGTTAGCGAAATGGAGGCAATCTGTTAATGCTGTATATAGACAAAGTGCGAAGCTTAAAAAATTTTTAGAACTTTTGTATTGCAGAATTCTTATAACTGACGAATTTCTGCATTTAATTTAAGAGCTTACTTATTCTAAACAATATTTTGATTATAAAAAATATCTCAAAAGATTTTCAAAACTCCAATTGCAATACTTTTTATTTATTTTCTTGTAACATACAAAGTCTATTTTAATAGCTTACAATAAGATAATAAAAGACTAAGGGTCTTATTCATAAATATTTACTGAAGATTCAAAATTCAAATGTTCTTCATAAAAAAATTATTTAAACCTAGTTTATGGGTTTTTATGAATTAAGGGGTAAAATCGTCGAAGAAGATGAAAGGTGGTTTAAATGTGAAATCAAAAACCTATGAAAAAGGTTTTAAAGTCGCTTTAGAACTAAAAAATTATATCTTGAAAAAAATTTAATAGCTTTGCTTAATAATATTGGTACGCTAGCAGTTTTTAATTCCCTAAACCCAATATATTTTTTACAACAAATAGTCCTAGAATTATTTTAACATAGTTGCCAGTACACTGACGAACAAATCACTGTACTTTGGGGAATCAAGAATTGAAAAAATTTCACAAGTGTGCTATTAAATGTACAAAATAAGTAGCAACAAATGATCACAACAAACCAAAAAACTTAAATTTTGAAGATTAATTTAAAATTTTGGAAGGGTTCTTTAAAATTTATCCTGCAAAATTGTTTTGAAAACGTTTGGGCTTGCTAGCTTAGTTAGCTGGTTATGTTACAATTAGAAATCTGGCAACATTGAACAACATTGATTATAACGTGGCAACATTTTTTATCAACAAAAAAATAAAAATTGTAAAAAATAATCAATTAAATACTACAGTTTGGCATTGTTGAAAATGTGTAAAATTTGAAATATCGGTTTAATTTGATTTAAGTATTCACTTTTCCCATCTCGGTCACATGAAGCCGATACGAGTTCGCCGATAAAACCTCTTGTTGTTTGATGCTTGTTTAGTATTGTTACAAACATCTATGTGGTTTTGTATAGCAGGGTGTATCATGTAAGATTGTTTGACGGAAAAATACGTCTGGTAAATCATACTTTCCTCTTTAGCGACCTAAATCGATTTCTTACCGAGTAATTTTCATAAAAATGCTAGTTTAGTAACCTCAAGCGATCTTAGCTTTTGTAGTCGGTATTAAAACGAACAAATTAAGTTTACACTCAGCCATGTAAAGGGTTCTATAGAAACCACTGTCCACAGAGGCACATTTACTGCAAGAAATGTCTGCCAAAAGTTATACAAACTAAATGCAAATTTTAATTATTTTTAAGACAAAAGCTCTTAACATAAAATTGATAGTAAAAACAAAATCCTTTATAGGAAGATAAGTCGAAATAATAACATCAAAAATGATTTAAACAAATTCAGAAAAAACTGATCAAAACTAGTTTTTAAAGATATTTCAAATATCGTTAAAAAAATATTTTCGAATAGGCATCTTTCGAAATCCATGTTTTAGAAAGTACACGGAAAGCATGTGGAAAAGATTTCTTATTGTGTTGACTATATTCGGTGGACTTCATTACTGTCAGTACTTCTTTGGACAAATGTAGCTGTTACCACCTCCTATTATAATTAAAACACATTAGTTGATTGGGATCCGACGAAGATGAAGTGGCGTTCATCGAAACTTTGCAGTCATCCCTGCCTGCAGCTAGAAATCTTTTGGTCGCTTTTTAATTATTGGGTCTATTGAAAAAGTTTAATAGAAACAATTACTTAAAATCAGAGTATGATGAATTAATAAGAAAATTTTTTAAAAAGCAATCAACTTTTTATCTAGCGATCAGTTCGAAATGACAATTTAATGAAATTAAAAAGAATTCGAAATAAATTCAAGACTAGTGTTCCTCTTATCGTTAACATTTTGAACTAGCAAGTAGTTCGAAATGACAAAAATAATTTAAATAAATTCAAAAGAATTCCTCTCGTTAACATGTATTTAAACAAATACAAAAATATTCCGGTTTTCTTTTCGAATAGAGAATTTAGATGCTCCTAATAAAGAATATAAATTGAAAAATTATTAAAAATATAGGCTTAAAAATGTTTACAAATCAGCCGTGTTTTGAGAATGTTTAAGACACGAGATCTTAACGTCAAAACTCATTTAAATCCATTTCAATATGATATCAGAAAAACTGAATAACCCAAATAAAATAAATCGTTTATTTTTTATTTGTTTTGGTATATTTGATTTATTTTAAGAAAGAAAAAAAACTCGATTTGTTTTGTATAGAAATTTTTCTTGTTTTACGAAGTCTATGTGAATGAAGGTTAAAAGATAATATAAAGAAACTTAAAAACTTTTTTACCGTTGGAATTTTTTATTTATAACTATAAATACTCAAATTTTATCGCTTAACGAATTCGAAGCTTTGCACCTTCTTATTCAACCTGGTTCTGACTTTACCGGTGGATTAGAATTCATGATTTTCAAATTGATTTTTGGCTTCAGATTTGTTTTCTCTAAAATCCACATATCTTTTATCGTTTTCACTTAACTTAAACGACGTTTTTAACGTCGGTCTTAAAAGCCTTGAAAGCAATGACATCTAAACGACATAGTTTAAGACTCATTGGCAAGGTCTTACTGCTTAAAAGCGGCTCTAAGCAGTTATGGCATTTAGATTGGGTTCTAATAAAGGAAAATTCTATTTAATGAAATTCTAATCGTGTAATGTACATCAAATATCTAAATAATATTTGAAATATATGTATGTAGAGAAAGATGAAAGAAAAACAGAATTTTATTGAAAATCCAGAATCAAGATAATAAATGAAATTGAAAAATTTATTATAAACAATAAAACATATTCTGGTATAGGATGGAAACCCATCGATTTACATCGAACTTCATTTGTTTTAATTTTGAATAAATTGTGATAACTGGGATTTTAATTGATAGATTTCAGTTCTTAACTACATGTTAATCAAAAAAATGTTTTAAACTTGTAGAAGAATAGAACTATCGATATGATTGACAATGTTAACTAAAGACAAAAAGTCTTAGTTTTTTAATAAAAAAAAAATATTTGGTACGTCTTGAATTTCGAAATAGAAATATCATTTTTAATCTAAAATAATTGGGTATTTTATATCAAAACACAAATCGTTCCAAAATAATTGTTTTTTAAGGATATTCGACTCATATTTGTAGTAGAATAGAAAATTCGATATAAATAATTGACAATGTTAACTAATGACAAAAAAATCTTAGTTTTTTAATAAAAATTGAATTTCGAAATAGAAGTATCGTGTTCAATCTATAAATAATAGGTTATTTCATATCTATTGGAAATATTGTTGTATAAAACACAAACCTTTTTAAAGTAATTGTTATCTTTTAGGATATTAATTTCGAAATGGAAATATTGTTTTCAATCTATAAATAATTGATTATTAATATCAATTGAAAGTTTTTTTACTGCTTTATAAAACACAAACCGTTTCAAAATTATTGTTCTTTAAGGATATTCAATTTATATTTGTAGTAGAATAGAACATCAATATAAATGATTGACAATTCTAACTAAAGACAAAAAGTCTTAGTTTTTTTTTAATAAAAATATACTTCTGTATTTTAATTAGTTACGGTACGTCTTGAAATTCGAAATAGAAATATCGTTTTCAAAAATAGTTTTTATAAAACACAATCATCTTTTAAATATTTATTTTGTGTTTAGGATATAAATTTCGAAATGGAAATTTTGTTTTCAATCTACAAATAATTGATTATTAATATCAATTGAAAGTTTTTTTTTATTGCTTTTTAAAACACACACCGTTTCAAAATTATTGTTCTTTAAGGATATTCAATTTATATTTGTAGTAGAATAGAACTATCAATATAAATGATTGACAATTCTAACTAAAGACAAAAAGTCTTAGTTTTTTTTAATAAAAATATACTTCTGTGTTTTTATTAGTTACGGTACGTCTTGAAATTCGAAATAGAAATATCGTTTTCAATCCATAAATAATTGGTTGTTTTATATCGGAAATAGTTTTTTATAAAACACAATCATCTTTTAAATATTTTTTTTTGTTTAGGATATAAATTTCGAAATGGAAATTTTGCTTTCAATCTATAAATAATTGATTATTAATATCAATTGGAAGTTTTTTTTTATTGTTTTTTAAGAAACAAACGTTTTCACAATAATTACTTTTTAAGGATATTCGATTTAAATTTGTATTGGAATAGATCTATCGATATAAATGATTGACAATTTTAATTATAGACAAAAGGCTTTTAGTAATTTTTATTAAAAACAGATTGGAATAGATCTATCGATATAAATGATTGACAATTTTAATTATAGACAAAAGGGTTTTAGTAATTTTTATTAAAAACAGATTGGAATAGATCTATCGATATAAATGATTGACAATTTTAATTATAGACAAAAGGCTTTTAGTAATTATAAAAACACGTCGGTTTTGAAATAAAAAACTGACGTTTTTTATTTTAAAAAACTTCTGTTATTAATGAGCTTCTGTTTTTATTATTATTTTTATCCGGTACAAAAGTAATTTTATTAATTGCGGTACGTTTTGAATTTCGAAATAAAAAATATTGTTTTCAATCTATAAATAATTGTTTTTTTATATCTTTAAATATTTTTTTGTTTTATAAAACACAAACCTCTTTAAAATAATTGTTTTTTTATGATATTACATTCAAATGAATTTCGAAATGGAAAAATCGTTTTAAATCTATAAATATTTGATTATTTCATAACTTTTGAACGATTTACTTTATAAAACACAAACTTAAAAATAATTGTTTATTTCGGATATTACAATTAAAATCTTTTGCAAACGATAAGTTTGACTGAGCAAACTTTTTATAAGAAAAAAAGCTTTTAATTAATTATCTTGACCATTTTGAGCGAAATTTCGCCTCGGTTACTGTTTGAAAGTTAATAAAGAAAATGAAAAATATGTATAGAAAAAAAATTATTAAAAGAATGGAACCTCTCCATTTCTTGTCGATTTTCCGAAAATAAAAAATCCTCCCCTCACATATCTTTGAAGAATGCTTTTTTTGGAAATGCTTTAAAGAAATCTTGCTTATAATTCTTTCTGTTGTTCGCTTACTCTAAGTCCCCCCAAATTGACCATCGCTGACCGCCGGTCCACAATAGCGCCGACGCCCTATTCCTTTTTTCTGTCATCCCTTTGAATTTTCTTTAACATAAGCATTTCTGTGATTGCGTTATGAGCCTTTTTTATTAATTAATAATAAATACTAATAATATTAATAATGAGTAAAGAAGCAAACAAAACCAACAAATGTGTACAATACTAATAATTAATTAAATAAACAAAGAGAAAACAAGAAATGTAATAATACTTTTAGTAAAACAAACAAACAAATCATTAGTATTTCATTAAATTTAAAGCAAATATATATATATACATATATACATATTATACTACTATTTTAAACAAACAACAACCAGAAAAATTCAATTAAGTAACCAGAATGCAAAAAAAAATAAAACAATACAAAACAACCAATTGCAGCACACTGTGTAGCAGAAGGGGAAATATGTAAGCGCCAGCCAGTCTTAGAAGAATGAAAAGCAAATAAAAAGTGTTGTGATTTGAAAAAAATCACTTGAAACAAAAAAAAAACTAGAATATTTTTAGAAAAACGTTTGTGTGGTAGTGTTTTGGTTTATTTTATTGAACTTAACGATGCAGTAAAAGGCTTAAAGCATAAATAATTTGATTAGGAAATGAAGTCCAACTAAATTTTTATTTAACGATTCATTTATTTTCCTTTCAAAGTAAAGTCATTCATTAATCCTTGGCAAGACAATTTATGGATTTGAAGATGTAGGGCTTGAATCAAATGAAATTATAGCAAACTGGAATCTGTATAACAGTTTAAATGTCAAACTGATTTCGAGACGTAAAATTTAAGCAGCAAACTGTTGTACAGTTATGGACAAAAAAATAGGGACAGCGTCCGAGTGGTTAACATGATTCTCGCGCCATGGTGCGCCATCGCACTGGAGCCATTACCAAGCGACGGCCAGCGCCCCTTAAGGCCAATCCCGCCGGTACCAATTCGAAGCGTGCTATATGGACACAACTTCCCCCTTGGCCAGGGGCCGAGGCCTATCTGTTCTATGGGTCACAGCACCCGGTTGCAATGCAACTCCGCACGGAGCCAAAGCTCTCCCCGCGATTTGGGTTTAAACCGAAGGGCCGCACCAAATATTCAGGCCAGAACAACAGTTCTGGGGGCTCCTGACTACCCGCGGTACCAAACTTTAGTCTCCGGTCAGACCTCGTAGCCGAGCTACTACCAGTTTGCGAGCCATACAGCGCGGGACTGGTCACCCCCTGTTAAAGGCACGATCATGAGATAGTATATATGCAGGCACAAGTGTCCACATATGTGACGCGCAAAATAGAAAGGGACCTAAGATTAAAAACCAGTTTTGTTCAAGAGACACTTTAAAGATTAGGTCCCTTTCTATTTGCACTTAGAATCGTCGACTTCACTTTCATAAAACGCGCATATCTCTGGGAGGGGACACTTTTGGGGCATGGGATCGGCCTCATTCGATGCTCAGCTGTTGTCCACATCAAAAAAAGAAAAATTGATTTTTTTCCCTTAGTTCCCTTTCTCTATGCGCTGTCACATATAGATGTTACGGTCTAAAACCATGTTGTGCATGGACATGGTTTCCTCACCGCTCAGAGCGGGGCTTAAGAGCTAATGTTTAGTAGTAGTACATGGTGGCGCACAAATATTGCTACTAAAGAAATTTAAATAATAATTTTTAATTAATTAATTTTAATTAATTTTTTTTAATCAATGTAACGCGTGATCCATTTCGAGGTTCCCCAATTTCTTAAAGAAAAAAACACAGAAAATTCAAATCGAATGGAGAATTTTTATTATCATTTGAAAGAACATTCTTTGGCATTTATTTTTTGAAGATTATGTCTATCAAATGTTGACCGCGGCTACGTCTCAGGTGGTCCATCCTATGAGTCTAATTTCGATGACTCGTTCGAGCATTTCGACTGGTAACTGGAGAATGACACGCGTGATGTTTTGCTCCAAGGCCTAAATCGAAGCGGGTTTGCCCGCATAAACTTTAGACTTTACATATCCCCACAGGAAAAAGTCTAACGGTGTGATATCACACAATCTTGGTTGCCAATCGACCGGCCCAAAACATGAAATTATCTGCTCGCATCAATAAAGCCATTGATTGATGCGATGTGTGGGAAGTGGCGCCGTTTTGTTGAAACCAAATGTCGCCTAGACCACGAGCTTTAATTTCAGGCATTAAATAGTCAATTATCGTAACACGATAACGGTCGCCATTGACGGTTACGTTCTCACCGATGATTCCACCGGCCCACAAACCACACCAAACCGTCGTTTTTTCTGGATGAAGTGGCAGCTCTTGAACCTCTTCTGGTTGCTCTGGTCAGAAATGGGCCTCATCGCTGAACAAAATTTGGCTCGAAAACGTCGGATCTTCTTGGTACTTTTCAAGAGCCCATAAAGCGAAGCGATGTCGCTTGGGAACGTCGGGCGGCTTCAGTTCTTGCACAAGCTGTATTTTGTACGCTTTCAATTTAAGATCTCGATGTAAAATGCGCCAAGTCGTTCCATACGTCAGTCCGAGTTGCTGCGAACAGCGCCGAATCGACTCTCCACGGTCTTGGTGTACACTCTCAGGCTCTACACACAGCTGTACTTTCTGGACTGCTTCAATTCGGCCGCTACATTATCTTCACTGCTTGCTGGACATGGTCTATTCGGTCGAATATTATACAATAGTGAATGCTGGGTATCAAGATGGCTGATGGTGTTGAGAATACTACGCTCAGTAGGCCAATTATGTTGGCCATAAGTTGAACGAAGTGCACGAAACACATTCCTCACAGAACGTGAATTTTCGTAATAAAGTTGAACGATTTGTAAACGTTGTTCAGGCGTAAGTCTTTCCCTGATGAAACGCCAAAACAATACTAAACAAAAATAACATGACAGCATGACACGACTCACATGTGATCTGTCAAAAAAAGGCTATTGAAAAAAGTATCTCTACTTGGATCACCCATTATTTCGTTTCTTTTATTGTACAGAAAATTCAATATAATTTTATATTTTGTTTGAAGTTGATAGACCTAGACCTCCATATATGACCTCCATGCTTATCCATGCATGTGCGACACCTGATCAGAAAACTATTCATTGCGGCATGAAGGGTTGAAGTTGGGATCGCTTCAATTACACAGTACAACAGCCAATCTGGGGGGTGAGAAATTCCAAGTCAGGGTGATGGTACTAGGTCAGTATATTAAAACCCTCAAAGGGTTTTGCGTTCGTACAGTTGCGCTCAAAATAATAGTAGTGCTGCACTAAAATAAATTCTTCTTCTTTTGTTTCTTTCATTTACATTTTATTTTATCTTTTTCTTTTGCAACTTCATTTCTTGGAGTGTGCATAATAAAAATATGCCGTTACTTTAAACTCTTATGTTATCGTTGTTGTAAAAATTTGACATTTTGACAACAGTGCTGGTTTTTGAGGGACCAAAATAATAGTAGTGCTTGGTAAAATATTGCGAAAAAGAGCAATTGTGCAAAGGAAATATTACCAAAAGGTGTTTATTGGAATTTTATATTAATTTAAATAGATTTTGAATTATTTAAATTTATTAATATTCCTTAGAATGGGACGGGGCAAGCACTGCAGTTCGGAGCAGCGTGCTCTCATTAAAAAATTAATTTCAGAGGGTAAAACTTACAAAGAAGTGCAAAATATTGTAGGTTGTTCACCAACTATGATATGCAACGCAATTAAATTTACCGCTCGACCTGAAACTCGCGGACGCCCACAAGTTATGTCGAATAAATTAATTACTCGTGTGGTAAGGTACACAAAGCAGAATCCTTTTTCGAGCTCCAAAAAAATAAAAGACGAGTTAGGTGTGAACGCAAGCGTACAAACAATACGAAGAAGTAGGTTGTTCACCAACTATGATATGCAACGCAATTAAATTTACCGCTCGACCTGAAACTCGCGGACGCCCACAAGTTATGTCGAATAAATTAATTACTCGTGTGGTAAGGTACACAAAGCAGAATCCTTTTTCGAGCTCCAAAAAAATAAAAGACGAGTTAGGTGTGAACGCAAGCGTACAAACAATACGAAGACGTTTATTTGAAAATAATTTAGCTGCTCACAGTCCAAGAAAAGTCCCCCTTCTTTCAAAAAAAACATGTGTCAAAAAGAATTAAATTTGCCCAAGAACATATGGATTGGCCAGTACAAAAATGGAGGAACATTTTATGGACGGACGAATCGAAAATAGTTCTTTATGGCGGAAAGGGATCAAGACAATACGTCCGGCGACCTCCAAACACCGAGTACAATCCCAAGTTCACGACCAAAACTATAAAACACGGAGGTGCTTCCATAATGATTTGGGCATGCTTCTCTTATTATGGTGTTGGGCCCATATATTGGATCAAGGAGATCATGGATAGGCCTCTCTACGTCCATATTATGCAGGAAGTAATGCTACCATATGCCAGTGAAGATATGCCATTGATTTGGGTCTTTCAGCAGGACAACGACCCAAAGCACACCAGTAAAGTGGCGAAAGATTGGTTCCACGCTAACAATATAAATGTTCTTGAATGGCCAGCACAGTCCCCACACCTCAATCCAATTGAGAATTTGTGGTGCGACGTGAAGAAGGCAGTTGCCCAATCTCAACCAACAAGCGTATCTCAACTTTGGGAAGTCGTCAAGCAAGCTTGGAGTTCAATTCCTGACCAAAGATGTCAACATCTTGTGGACTCGATGCCTAGGCGCTGTGCGGCCGTAATTGGAAACAAAGACCACGCAACCAAGTACTAATATAATTTAGTACCCTTATTAATTATTAATTAAAAACAAAAAATATAGTACCGAAGGATTTCATACACTTTTGTGACAAATGTTCCGAGCACTACTATTATTTTGAGCGGCCAAATTTGAGAGAGAATCCAAAACCTAACCAATATGCTTCTAAAGTCGGATGAATTCTATGTCATTGATTTTTAAAATTATTTTTATTTTAATATTCTTTAAGAAAAATATATGTATTCAATAATTAATGGAGTTCTTAATAAATTTTTTTCATTATTCTTAATAATTTAATATCCACTACTATTATTTTGAGCGCAGCTGTATGTGTTTTTTTATGACCTTTTACATTTTTTCCTTATCTTGATGTTTTTTCGCTTAGTTGTAAAATGTTGGCAAAAACGTAGTTTGGCATAACTCGAGAACGACTAGTTCGATTTTGCTGAAATAAATTGAGAAAAATTAATAATTACATTTTCTTTAATCCATTAATATACTGTTTCTCTACCAAATCAACATTTTTGCAATTAGAAATAAATTTATGAAGAAATCGATTAACGCGTTCTGCTTTTATTTACAATTAAGTGAAGTTACTTAATTGTAAATAAAAGCAGAACGCGTTAGTCGATTTCTATGATCTATGTCGCATTTTGTTTATAGGTTATGTGACTTTACGTGAAAGTTATAAGACTCTACACGTTTTTCCGTTTGGGATTTATATGATTTAAAAAAAAAATTTTTTTTTCGGCAAAATACTGACCTAGTACCATCACCCTGACTTGGAATTTCTCACCCCCCAGACAATAACCCCAAAAATGTTCCACAGTGTTATTGTTTTAATGGACTGCTTCAATTCGGTCAAATTCCTTGGATTCGTTTTGTACACCTCTTACATGACGTAACCTCATAAAAAATCCCAAAATTTGTTTCCGAATTTTCGTTGTAGCTCTGCTGAACCAAATGCTGTTGAATTGGTTATGTCTTAAAAAAAACTTCTTCAACATAATTTAATAACTATCCCCATTGGCAGTCACTCCTACACTGATTTATTCAAAGAAGTATGGCCCCAATTAGTTTACGGATGTCTCCTATTTTTTTTTTACTTTTTTATGGCGGTAGAAAATTTAATTTCGAATGAAAAAATTATGTGAAAAATGTCCCTATTTGCAAAAAATCATGCTCTAAAAGCACAAAATCGTGTGCCACCACGCAATGGGTTAATGGATCGCGGATGTACACTCCCCGTCACATGAATAGGACCCCCACGATGGGTTTTTTAAAACTTAATATTTTCAGCAGAGAAACCGTATAAATTAAATCTATATTTATTTGTATGAAAGGTGCATTACTTCTGAAAGGAATGGGGAATAAATGGATTTGATATGTATACTGGTAAATTTTATAAAATCATTTTATTAAAACAACTGAAAAACAGAGCTTCGGTTTTTGCGCCACTTCAATAGGACCCCCTCATCTTGCGTTCTTTGTGGTGGACAAAAATTGTAATTCGCAGGTACCATTATAGGATATGGCCCCCACACCATGACACCACCCACTCGGCTATGTAAGCGATCCAGGTGGTGCTCCTCTTTGCGAAGATCATAGAAAATATAGTTAAATCCATCTGGGCCCTCGAGAAAACGACGCGATGCCACTCGTTATTCCATGTCATGTGACTGCGGCAAAACCCCAAGCGTATCTTTTTGCGGTCAACGTTAAGGGATGGTTTTTTCCTTTAGTTTTAGGCGCTTTAAATGCTTAGCTTGAGCAATAACGCGTTGGACCGTTCTTACACTAGCTTTAACGCTAGTTTTAGCCTTAATTTGTGATGATTAATCGTGCGAATTTGATGCTGATCTTAGTATAGCTCGCTTATCAGTAGCAGAAAGCACACTTTTTGTTCGTCCTTTCATATGCTTGCCATAGCTTGACTCATTTCGCAAAAACGTAGACACGACATTTCGGCTTCTTTATGGATTTTATGGATTGAGTGCCCGGATTCTTTATAAATTTTAATTTTCAACTTTTCCTCGTTAGATAAAGATTTTCCTCGACCCATTTTAATTTAATTTTTGTTGAAATCGATTAAATTGCAACAGAAAATATTTTAGTTTACTACACGCAGCCACTTCCATAAGAAAAGTAAAGATTATGATGGGGTTCCTATTCATGTGTCGTAAGAAATTTCACAAATTTAGGTTATGGTAAAGCAAATTAGAAAAAAAATTATAGCGGTACATTTCCAGTACACAATTGTTTTCTCCTAGAGAGTGAATATGAAGATCTCAAAAACAAACAAAAATATCCCGCTCAATGATCTCAAATATTTATTAAGGTAAATCGTAAAGGGGGTCCTATTCTTGTGGCGGGGAGTGTATATATAACCGACACTTCAATGATCTTTCCAACAATTCCAATTTCGTCCTGATTCGATAAGAAATATGGAAGACATACACATATATATTTTCAAACTTTGACGGCCCGTAACTCGGGAAATATGACCCTGGGGGGGATTTTTCACATAATTTCTTTTTCTCCAAACTTAAAGCCTTACTCCCTAAAAAAACAAACAAAAATCGATCCTAAACTAGATTTGTATGATCCTAAATTCTATGATCCTAAACTAGATTTGTAAAATACATATAAAAATAGTTTGCCGACTGTGAATCATCTATTTTTTCTTTAATAAAACATATAATTTAAAGAAAATAAATTAACCTGTTTTAATTTAATCCTTTCCAATTGTTCTAGTGTGGACATTTAGTAAAAAAGCCAAAAGTGTTGACTACAATTATTAAAATGTACCTCTGAATCTTTAGTTGCAATAACTCCATGTGATTCCATAAGAACTTCATAGTCAATAGTGTCACAATTGATTTTAAATTTCCAATGTAGACTGTAGACTACACAAAGAAGTAGTGAATCACTGGTTCCAATGTCGTTAGTGGATTCTCAATGACAACCACATGTTAAATGGCTACAGCAGAAAGCATTGCCTGGGGTATAATTGGTCAGTAGTACTGGTGAGAAACTCAATAGTGAATCAGTACAGTTTTACTAGCGACATTTCCTACAGGGCTTGGTCTGAAACCAAATTTGGAACAGCCCGTTAAGGGCACACAAAGGAGCTTTTACGGAGAGCAGCATCTACAGCATCCATAGACCAGCCAAAATGTGGCCGTTCATCTGCCACCTTGTTTCCTTCGACATTACCCGTTCCGGGCACTCAACAGAGTCCAACAGTCTGGTTTGTGAAGGTGCTTAGTGACGCAACACTTAACCAGTTTGGATTTTACCAGGGATGACTGTAAAAATCGTGACTAATCTTTAAATTAATCTTAAGAGAATAGGGGCCTAATCACAGCATGGGTACGTATGGAAGGAAATCCATATTATAATCCTAAATTATAATGATTTCTAATTTTTTATGCTACAGTAGATAAGGAATAAAGTATATGTGACAGCGCATATATAAAGGGACCTAAGGATAAAAACAATCAATTTTCACTTTTTGTTTGATGTGGACAACATCTGAGCATCGAATGAGACCGATCCCATGCTCCAAAAGTGTTCCCTCCCAGAGATATGCGCGTTTTATGAAAGTGATGGTACACCAAAGATACACGTATTTAAATCTTTAAAATAGCTCTCCTGAACAAAACTGCTTTTTACCCTTAAGTCCCTTTCTATTTTGCGCGTCACATATTCAATTATAAAGAATAATAAGGGTGTTTTGTAATAGTTTTGTCTTAAAGGAGATGTTCTTGAATCCGTTACTTTCTGTATTTACTATCGTTTACATGGGGGAAAAATTAAAGCATGAAACGTCCAAATTCACCACTCTACTTTAAGCGGTGATTTGGCCCATATTGATAGTTACACCCCTATATTAACCGAATATTGAAATTTTCAATATCTCATTGCAATTAAGTTCATTTGCAAACTACTCCATTTTTTCATTTTTCTTTCTTAATCCCAACATTTCATGTTTTGGATGTTTAACTTGGCTTATAATAAAAGTCCTGTATGAAAAGACTAAGAAAAAGTCAAATTTAAGAGATCGATTTTTTTTTCGTTCTAATTTTTTTTGTATTTGTTTTATTTTATTTTTTTTAGCCTTTTCCATCGTTGTAATTATAATACTGAATATTTAATTAAATATTACTGGAAAATAGTTTGAAGCAATACATAAGAATATATCTTGAAATAGCCTATACAAAAAAGAAAACAAAACAACACCAATCGTAGTTGTCTGACTGGCGTTTAAAGTGTACTACAAGTTGAAGATGATATAGAAGAACAAAAATAAATAAAACAATAAAAATGTATTTTCGCGTTAAATCAAAATATAAAATTTGAAGTTTCACTTAAAAAGGAGGGGACTGGGTTTATCTGGTTGTTCTGTTTGAACAAGAACTCTCATTACCATCAAGTTTTAAGTTTGAAGCAAAAAAGTCTTCCAAGTAACATTGCAAGTAAGTTCAAATCAAAAGTCTTCATTATGTGTTATTTAGATATGTTTTGAATTACTTTAACGAATTAACTTTGTCATACAGGGTGGCGCAAAACTACCGTTGTAGTTTTAATGTTTAAAAACTTTTTAAATTTATATGTTTTTTATTTTTATTTCAGAATTTTGTGAAACAAACTTGGGGAATTTAAAATGGAACACTATACAACAGAAGAGCGATCAGCAATTGCTGGATTTTATTTTAAAAATCAAGTCAATTGTTTTGAACCAGCGTGCTTTCGTCGCTTTTTTAATGGGCGTACTGGACCTTTAGAACCAACAAAAAACTGCTTGGTTGGAAATTTTCAACAAGACGGTACAGTAAGACACATTCCATGGTACAGTTAGACACCTTCCGGAAGACCACGTACGGTCCAACGTGTTGTGGATAGTGTGCAGGAGGGCCAGAAACATGAACAAGAAGACGTTCGGCACAACTGGGCCTATCGCGAAAAGAGCCCGAATGTGCGCAGCCGAAAATGACCACCACTTGCGGGATATAATTTTTCATACTAAAGCCAAAAATATTCCCCAATATAACAAAAAATAGTAATAATAATTAATCAATAAATAGAAAAATTACTAAACATTCAAACCACAGCGGTAGTTTTGGGCCACGCTAAACATGCAGCTCAATAATAATTAGCCTGTGTGCTTTCGTGCTGTTCCTGGGCACTATAACTTTACTTTTGATTTGGAAAATAATTTCCATTCTTAAGCAAAAGAGGCTTAACCCGGAAAATCGGCTTCTGCCGGTTTTTTACTTTTAAAAATTGAAGGCGATTTTTTTCAAAACACGGTTTAAAAAAAACTAAATACAGATTTTCTGAAAACGAGCAAAATTTTTTGAAGACGTCATCGGCAAAACGCCTTCTGTTACCGGCGAATAATGAAGGGCCATGGTAAACGATTCTTACTACCTGTACTGGATGAACGAGGTTTTGTTACTATTTGGGATAAAGAAGACGGTGAAATCGCACATACAGCACAAACAAAAATGGATAGTCTTCAAAGTTGAACACGTTTTAAAGTGTGTGTGTTAGGTTATGTTGGCTAGTTGATGCACTTTCGAGTGCAGCGAGGGAACATACGACAATTGTTCCTATACCTGCTTCTAATCTCACAGTTGACGGATAAATCCAAATGTTGGTTAGCACATATGTTACTCACATGGCGATAAGGATCTATGGAAAAGCGGCGAACCTCACAGAAACACATAATGTTAGATACGATACTTTTATGTTTTAATGTATAAGTGAAGATTTCTTCACAATTAGTTAAGTAAGAAAATATTATAGGTTTGAGTAGGTATGCAATAAATAAGAACCCCTTACAACACTTTTCCAAACTCGAGTCGGAATAAATGTACTCATCTATTCGTTTATGTAAAGCGTTTCCTGTTTGCTTAATGTCCTGTTATGGCGATTTGGCATGGTCAGGAAGGGCGATCGAGGTAACCATTTCAGGCTACTTGAATTGGCGGGTTTTTCCCAAGAGGCCTCAGACAATGTCTATCAACACTGGCGGCAGCCACAAATGTCTATCAACACTGGCGGCAGCCACAAATGTCTACCAACACTGGCGGCAGCCACTTGATTGGATTTTGAGCTACCTTGTATTTACTTAAAGCAGAGCTTCTCGAAGTTCTTATCGAAACCAAAAAAACCCTATTTGGGTTTTGCTGCAATCCGGATTTTATGGCCTCCAGTCTACAAAACAATTGTAGCGGTCGACTTGGAGAAAACAAGTAAAAACGTCGTTTAGTTCAGCCAGGCCGAACATTATATATATATAGTCTCTACACTACTAAAGCGTAAAAAAGGTCCGTTTTCCTCTCTCCGTACCTAATCTCAGCCAAAAAAGTATACTTTTTACCGAGGAACCTTTAGTCCCTTAAAGGGAAAATGTTTTGCCCCTGGGCCAATTTCACCCATTCACAAGCCCAAACAGCTTAGGACTATAAGCCATCATCATGCAAAATTTCCGGTTTGATTTGCTAGTGTGCTTTCAACAGACACATGGATGGATTGACATGGCTACATTGTCTTAGAATTTTACGAAATTTAATTTTCGTGGTGGTACAAACGGAATGACAAATTAAGTATACCATGCACTCTTCGATGGAGGGTATAAAAAGTTTAAAGAAACTAAACAAAAAATAAAACGGCCCCTATGCCTCAAAAATGGTAAAATGTCCTTTTTTTCTACCTGTTTTCGCCATTTTATTCCCATAGCCGCCAAACTGTGGGAAATTCAGTCAAGTTGTCTTCAGAAACAATATTAAATTTAATACAATTCATAATATTTCACATAATGAAGGAAAATGATTTTTTCGACGTTAATTATAGATGGAAAAAGCGTTTGCAGACCGATAAGACAACTCAGCAGATCTACCACCTTACCGGAGGATAAATCTTCCAGAGACTTGAATATATTAAAAGTAAAAAACCGGCTTTTCTAGAGGGATGTTTATGTATACAATTTGTGTTCTACTGCCTCCAACTCATCATCACACAGGCGGTATTATTCGACCACCCCCACCTAACATTTGCTAGTCATCTCTTTAACATTTTTTTGTCCCGTCAGGACACCCACAAACACTCTGACATCGCTTTTGTTTTTCCCAGCAGGGTTTCGGTTCTGTTCTTGTCTAGCTTAGATCACAGAGTCTTAGCAGCAATATTTTTTGGTGGAAATGATATTGCGCGTTGAAGATTGCTCTACGCACAGGTGGAAGACTAAACGCAAAGGTGCCGAAGTAATCGTTGCCAAATACTGCTGAAGAAAACCTTGGCGGGTTTAGAAACAGCCAGACAGACTGTACATTTCACCAATTTTTTTACGTTGATTCTGAAAAAGACACAACAAAAAGGTCTCGAACCAGAATAAAGAACTGTTCAAGTCATAATATTTTTCAGTCCATGCTACTTTAACCTTGGTAAAAATTCAAATTTCTAGCAGCCCGTTAAGGGCCCAGATAGAGGCTTTTGCAGAGTAGTCAGCATCTGCAGCATCCTAAGATGAGCCAAGACGTGGCAGTTCAACTGACACCTCGTTCCCTTCGACATAACGATGCCTCCGCACTCAAGAGAGTCTTAAAGTCCTGTTCGTGAAGTGTTTTGCAAAACTTAACCTTAGTGACGTTTTGCAAAACTTAACCAGTTAGGATTACCAAGGAATGTAACAGCCTTTAGAGCTGCCCAACTTTCCCCACATAGAATTTAATATCTTCGTTATTCGGCATGTAAAACTGTCGAAAGAAAATGTGCTGCTTTGTCTACAGCTAGTATCTCGGCCTGTGAAACGCTACAACTATTATTCACTAGATATGTTTTGCGTATTTAAAAAATCTATATTCTTGACCCATCGGTGTGGAGTGGTTCCTCTAAATCCCACAACTCTCTGTAATGGAAAAGAAAGTTGGCATTTTTGTAAAGTCCAGCACAGGTGAGTGCGAGCCTTCAGAAAAAGAGATCGCACGGCAAAAATAACCTATCACTCTGAGTCACCTACAGTGTCCAGTTAGTGACTGCGACCAGAGACTTGCCTCTCCGAGTCTCAGTGCCCCTCTTGCAAAATCCACAATTGGTTCCAAGTGCAGGATAACATCAAGAGCTGCCTGTGGAGTGGTTTTAGTTGCTCGCTTCAAAAATAGGGCAGAAAGTCTTTAAAATTTCTCTAGTGTTTTCCATAAGTCCTCATTGATTCCCTCCAGAATATGCAGCCACACGTTAGGATTGGTCAACAACGGCTCTATAAATCGATGTTTACCGCCTTTCGGAAATTTTGTGTGTGAACATTGCTAGTTCGATATTTCTGGGATTGACTCCCAGCCCGCAACTATTTGTCAACTTTTTAGCTTGTTTCGAGCTCATCGCATGACCTCGCTGAGCATGAGAATGAACTTCCCTCACACCAGCAGAACTACATCGTCCGCATATGTAACTGCGGTATTCTGTCTATCGATTTCAGCACGTTATTTTTAACCAGCAACCAAAAAAGTGGGGATAGAACACCGCCTTAAGGCGTAGCTCTAGAAACTTTAATTCTAATTCAACTCTCGCCAGTGGATAAGTAGATTATGCGATTAGATAAAAATCGAGTCAGTTCATTTTATCGGAAACCCTGATACTCCTATATTTTTTAGTGAACCTTCTACGCATCGGTTTAAACGTATGTTCCTTCCTCATCAAGAAATACTGCCAAGTTGTACTTTTCACCTCTAAATTTACAATTTAGCTTGCAACGTTGTGTAAAGCACTTTCGACAGACCTAACTGTAAAAACTTTAGGAGTCGAGTGGCTAGGTTTTCCTGCATTCGAAATCTACCTTTACTTCTCTTTATCGCATAAGAAGTCCCTGAGGACTTCTGAAGCAAGACTGAAAATATGACATCAGTTCCTGGCGGCTTGAATGGCTGAAAGGTGTAATCGATCCATTTCGATTTCTCCTCGTTGACTTTTTCTTTAATCACTTCTTCTTCAGCTTGTGATGCATTGCTGACGTAGACAAAATCAGTATTGAAGTTTGCCCCTGTACAGTTTGGAAAGTGTGCCTCTGAAAGAAGGTTTAAAGATTCAAGTCCTAATCAAGTCCGCGTGCCATTTGTGTCATGAATGAGTCCCATAATTTTGGAACCTTTGGACAGGATTTTCCTTAACCTGGGCACAGATCTCCCACTGTCTAAGTTTATCGTGAAGAATATTCTACTCTGATCCGAGAAGCAACAGAGAAGAGGATACTCCCCAGTTCTTGATCATAAGACATTCATGTAGGTCAGCGTTAGAAATATAACTTATTCTCTTACCCTGTTGCGATATGTTGGCGAACTACCCACGTTGGATTTAAGTATAAATTCTATAACTGACTCACCTTATTCATTTATATTTGTACTACCCCTTTTATAATGATGAGAATGATACTTTGCAAATGTTGCGAGTTTTTAGATGGCACATCGTCTATCATACCCTGGACTTTGCTGCAAGATGGATTGCATTCTTAATAAGGCAGAAAAGCAGAGACTAGCAGAAAGCGCAACCTGTTTCTGGCTTCCATATATGGGGCTGTCTCCAGAGCTGTAATTCGAAAAAAATATTAGGATAGGGTTATTTTTAGTTACTACACAGGTCCTTACCTTGTCATCCCTGATCGGTAAGACAAAGGAGTAATATTCAAAACGTAGTCTCACCACCTTATTATTGACGATATAAAGTTTCTGGACTAGGGCCACGTCTACATTCAGGATCAGTTGTAGATTGTCAGTTTGAAGATCCTTTTGCTTTTTTATACTTTGATTAATAATCAGTGCCCCCGATTTTTGTTTTAACATATTGTGATCTGCCACCCAACCCGATCAATAAGTATTCCAAGATTCTTTCATTTGCTTGATCATGCAGTTTATGTAAAGGTTGCGCAGTTATACAATGCGTTGCCGAACGATCTTAAAGATTTCTTTTTATCATTTAATGCTTATTCAAACAAGTTTTTTTTTAACTACAGTCGTCATTGGGTCGATGCTTTAACTTTTTCACTTATCTTCAAGTTAGCATTGCTATTTAGACTTATAATTTTTTTTTTAATTTGTTAACCAGTTCGCATACTTCATTTATTTATTGTTTTTTGCCTAATTTTGGGCAATTGCAAGACCGGATGAAATGATTGAAATGAAACAGTTGAGTTTTTTCGTTTCCTTGAATTCAGCGTACATTAGAGTACAATTTTTAATTGTAATAATATAAAAAAAAAACAAAATCCTGATAAAATTTGAATGGAAAATGTAAAAAATAACTTAGAGTTCACTTACAAATAGGGTATTTTCTTAAACTTGTATTAGAATAAAATGAAAACAATGGAAAATTGAATATAACCCAAAGAAAGGATTAACAAAATGTTCTACACTGTATACAAAAACGCAGTCTTCAGAACGTTTTTGGCCTTTAAATTCGGGAGTTGACGCTTTTTACCACACTCTATCAATCATGGTGTTATCTGGTGGTTTCTGATTCATTGTGGCCATTTGCTGATGATAGTTACGCATTTGATTTGTGCGTCTCGGCTGAGCCAAATACTCAAACATACTTTGCAAATGTTGCGATAACATTTTACCCAAGTCACAGGGCATAGGATCGGTCCAAAAGAAATCGTGATTTAAGGCAGTATCGGCATCAATGCGTTTCTTGGGATCCAATGTCAACAATTTGTCTAGTAAATCACAGCCGAAGGGATCCTTTACATAGGGTCGCAGACGTTCTTTAACACGACGCTTTTGATTTTTGGGCAACTCCACAGATTTGTACAGTTCCAATTCTTCTACGCCCGGCCAAACGTCCGGTGTGAACGAGCCACACAACTGAGATATTAATATCAGTTGTTGCTGCTCGGTGTTGCCCTGCATTATGGGCGAACGTGTCCACATTTCTGCCATTATACAGCCGGCACCCCACATATCCACGGGAGGACCATAGTTACGGTCGCCCAGCAATAGTTCTGGAGGACGATACCACAGCGTTACTACACGATTTGTGTAGCGATTTTTCATATTATTTTTGGGTATACTAAAGGCACGGGCCAAACCGAAATCGGCCAATTTTAAAACACCATGTTTAGTTATTAGTACATTTGCAGCTTTCATGTCGCGATGAAGGATCTGAAGAAAAAGTTACAGACAAATAGAATAAAACACACCGTATAAATGAAAATAGAAGCTGGCCCACATACCTTATTACTGTGTATATAATACAGGCCGTTGAGCAGCTGTTGCATGACTTTCTTAATTTCACCTAAACTAAACTTTACATTCATGTTGGACAGCAAGCCGGCCAAATCATGTTCGCAAAAATCGAACACCAAATAAAAAGTTGAACGATAGCCATTGTTGGCAGTCGCCTTAGTGCGGCATATTTCAATGAGATTCACAACATTATCATGTTTCAACAGTTGCAGAATCCTTATCTCTCTAAGGGCAGTGATGGGGAACTGTAGGTGGAATGTGGATATAATATAATAACATTATGTAAATGTCAAGAGCCCAAACTTACACCTTCTTTTTCGTTGTCCATTAGCACCTTTTTCATGGCTACGAATTTCTTGTTGCTTTTCTTTTCTCTGGCCTTGAACACCTCGCCAAATGTGCCTTGGCCAATTTTTGCCACTTTTTCATATTTGGACGATTCATCGCAGTAGGGAAAGTCATAGTCCTCAATATATTTTTGCTTGTCGATGAAGGACATGGTACGCGACGAACCACCTGTGGGTGTAGGTGGCTGAGGTGGTCCAACGCGTGGAATCATTTGCTGTTGTTGCATTGTCCAAGGCAATATCAACCGATGTTAGTTTTCTCTTTTGCGTTTTCTTCAAACCAACATTGAATTTGGCTAAGAATGCTACTGTTCAGATTGTTTGGTGTTTTGTTAAAAAAATTTTGGCTTACTTCTGCTTTTCGTTGGGATTATTTATGATTTAATTATAACTTTGTCAAGAATTCTTGTATTTTCAACTTACCTCGTTGTGTTTAGCAAAATGGCCAGCAACAAAATTCCAAGTTATTTCCTAACATTCAACTTTCCTTCTGAAAAATATGTTTGGGGTATTTAGCTAACAAAAAGGAACAGCTGTCGTGTAGCAATTATCGTTTTGGATCTAGTTGGTAATCGATTTTTGCACAGCTCAGCCACAGAGTTTAAGGCCGATGTCAGCAACGGCGGTTTGAATTCATTTTAAGTCTGAGGCGGCTTGGAGAAAGGCTCTGCATTTTTCTGCTGAAAAATATAGGGCCATATTCATAAAAGGTTTAAAATTTGAATTTTTTTTATAAAAATATTTCTTAAATTTATTCTAAATTTTTGTGAATAGAGGGGTTAGTTTTTATAACTACGAGTAAATACATATAATGTAAAATGAGTCGGCATTTAACCTTCAGGATAAATTAGCAAGTTTTGTCAATATTGGCACATAATTTAGTCAGTAGTTTCAGATAATTTTTGATTTATTTTACATCATATATATTTTATTGTGGTTGTGAAAAAGTTATCTTTTTCATAAAAAAAACAGTGAGCTGTCGCCAAAATTTATGAAGAAATCAATCTGCCGCCGCAGCTGATAATTTCCCATCGGCTTCAAACTATAGTGGTGTGCGCCGACTCAGCATCAAACTCTGTTGGTAAGTTGATCAAAACTGATGTTTGCTTACGATCTTTGATTCAGGTCGACGCAACACGACACGATTATCGCGGCACATCAATGGTGTTAGTCGTGACGTCTCTTTCGGTCACATTCATAATGACATTCTAAACTGTGTAACTGTACACAGTTTAGAATTCTAACAGTACAACTGTATACAGTTTAGAATTCTAAGTGTGTAACTGTACACAATTTAGAATTCTAACAGTGTCTTCAGAAGTTCAACTCAAAAACTCTTCATAAACTTACACCAACGCCTATTTTGTCTTTTATAATTTTTTTTGGAACAAAGTAAGTCGGTGGGAAATATGCTTGCATATTTTTTTTTTAATAAAACATATATGTACTCGTATATGCCTAATCATTTTTGATATGCTTGTCATGACGTTTTTGCACATTCACGAAAAAGGTACACGACAAAAACGACTTTTTCTGTGAATAGGCTAAATTGTATTCACTCCATTTTGTTTCCTGTATCGGCAACAAGCAAAATTAAAATGGCTTGGGCTGTCCCATGACATTTTTATTTTACCTGTTGCTGCTTAAAGCAGCGTTTGGACATACATACAAATGCTTTTTTGCCACTTCGAATGTACAAAATTGGAAGAAATAACATTTTGATTTGTTTTCCTTTGCTTAAGACATAAAAACAAATAAGTTAAAATTGTTTTATTAGCACAAAAATACGGTGCGTTAAAATCGCTGTAAGCATTGATTTGTATTTTGTCGGTTTTTCCTTTTACGCTTGTAAATTTGATTAGTCATTTGGTTGCGTATTTCAGTCCACATGTGACACGACAAAACGCATCTAAATGACAATCGTGTTCTCCTAAAAGCATTTATATTAAAGCAACACGACAAAAAATCTCATTTGATGTGCATAGACATGTACACGACTAGCTAAAAATTTCGCTAGTTAAGTGACAGTCATTTTGAAGCTTTTTATTTTAGCAAATATTAAGCAAATTGGTAATTGTAAACAAGACAAATAGGGGTTTTATTTAAAAAAAATCCGAGACGTCAGACTAAAACTTATATTTATTCAAAGTATTTATATTAACTAACAAAACTGTTTGCAGTTAAAGTCCTGAAATAAACATGGATTTTTAAAACATAAAAAAAGATGCACTATTTGAGTCTTGTACTTAAGATACTTCTTTTCTCTCTACATCATATTCTTCAGACGGCGAAAATAAAAAAATGAGAATTCTTCAATTTATGGTCAGTCATAGATGGAAGTAACAAAAATAACAAATACCGCATGAGTGTGAGAAGAAATATTGTCAACTTACACTTTTTTCGCTCAATTTTTTTTATGCTGTCTATTATATATATATATATATATATATATATATATATATATATATATATATATATATATATATATATATATATATATATATATATATATATATATATATGTCTCTTTTTTAAGTAACATCAAAATGCATGATGAACAAAAATCTCATACCAAAAATCGAACTTTTCGCTTGTCAAATAAAAAACGCCTAATGTATCTGTCGAGCTGTCTCTTTCATTCATACGTACATATAGCATACGTTGCGAAGTCGTTATATGTCTGTGCAAAGCCCTTATAGTATTATTTTCTTATGAATTTTCTAAATCAAATTATACATTTAAAATTAATAAATTTAAAAAGAGTTGTAAAAGGGACGACTTTCGCTGTAGTTACTTTTTGTGCTGCGTCGGTGTAAGTGGAGCTTAACGGAATGTTTTTGTTGCAGACTTTTTGTTTTATCAGATACACCCTGTGTTTCTCAAATGTAAACACAAACACGTGCGTTGTCAAAACCATATGTTTCGGATTGTTTTGTAAATTTTAATTTTCTAATAAAATTTAATAGATTCCCATTTTTAAAGAAATAAATAGAAAAAAAAACCTGTGACAATACCTTTATTTTATACCACGTCTAAAATGGTAAAGAGATGCAAACACTCCTTTTTTCAATTTAAAAAGCAAACCTTTACTTTTCAGGATGATTCAGACTCAGATTATAATGTGGATGATTTTGTTAGGCCTGATAAAATACGTAAGCCCGTAAATGATGATTCCGCCGACTTACTGGGCAACTTCGATGATGTTAAACGAAAAGAAATTATGGATGGGACCTATGAAGACAAACTGCAAAGTGATGATGACGAACAGAGTAGTGATGAAGATGAAGGTAGCAATGAGGAGGATGATGATCAAGACAGCGAATCAAAAGATCAAGAAATGGAGGATGGTGAAGACAACACAAATGTAACCGAAGATACAGATCCACATACCGTAAATGGTGTCTATGTCAATCCCTTTGGCAAAAAATCACTCACAACGGAACAGCTAGCCCAACTGATGAGAGGTACGGCGAAATCCAACCGTTTTGTGCTCTATGTAACGAATCTTAACTTTGAGACGACCAAAGGCGATTTGGAGGATCACTTTGGAGAGGTTGGCTCGGTAAGATCAGTGCGCATACCCAAAAAGCGAAGTGGCGGCTTTGCGTTTGTGGAAATGAATGACCTGGAAAGTTATCATAAAGGCTTTGAGCTACACAATACCGAACTGCAGGGTCGCCTGATAAAGGTGCAGTTTTCCGAAGCGGGCAAAAAGAAATCGGCAAACAAGAAAAATATTATGAAACAGAAAAATCGCAAATTGGCGGAAATGCGTAATGAAAATAAGACCTTTACGAAGAGTGGCAAGTTTTATGACAAAAATTTGAAAATTGAAAAAGCTAGCAAATCGATGGCAAATAAAAGATGGCGCAAGAAACCGGTAGGCGGTGGTGGACCGCCAAGACCAAAATAAAGAAATTAAAATAATTTATAAAAAAAAACAAACGTCACAACAAGAGTTTTTATTCTAACTATACGAGTACATCGACTATTTTAACCATTTAACAATGTAAAAATTACGTTTTCCCACTCTCAGCAGTGTGAGACCATTCTTTAGGACATGTACGCCGGGAACAATCATTTCTGATATGTTTTGGGCACGCTTTTGATTGACATAGAAACCGCCAGCTGAGATTATCCTTATGGCATCGGCTTTAAAGAGATTTTTGGATAAATAATATATTTTATGGTGGAGTCTAGGTTTATCTTTACCTTCGGTGGGAAAACATTTGGCTTTCATGGCCATTTTCATCATGTTCATATCGGCTTCAGCTAACATTTCCACGAGCGTTGCCCCACCTAAAGTCTGTTGAATTTCTTCGCAGTTCAACTCGGCTAAACCATCGACATTTCCATTGTAGAGCGCATTGGTTACCGTTTCCGCTTGTTTCAAACCTTTTTCTGTGTGGGTGGTTAAAAAAAATTAAAACAATTACAGTCAAAATACTAAACGTCTTCAGCTCTCGATAATTAGCTCTCTTTGGATACCCTTTGAAAAATATCGTTTAAATTAAGTATTTTTTTAAATAACGTTGGTTTTATTTCAAAACCTATTTTTACCACTTAAGTCAGTTTGAATTCGGATTTACAACGAGTCGAAATCAATTCAGGGTGGTAATACTTTGTTAACCTCTACTAACAATGGCATACAAGTGTTTTGATTTCTACTGGTTAAAGTTTTCTAAAATCTTTTACTCTTCTTGTTTTTTTTATTTATTTAAGCGATATTGTACTCACCACCATGCACCAACAATGTCACATCCTCCGCCAGTATAGTTTGTGCCTTTCTCTTCTCCGGTTCCTTGCGATGTTCTGTCATTAGAAATTCTATTTGTTCCAGGGGCAAGAACGTAAACAGCTTCAATAACTTTTCCACCTCTGAATCAGGCCTTCGTACAAAGAATTGGTACAACGCAAATGCCGAAGTCTTACTGCTATCTAACCACACAGCATTACCAGCCGATTTGCCAAATTTGTCACCCTCTTCATTGGTGACAATGGGCAAAGTTAATCCAAAAACAGTCTTGTCCTTTTCCGCTCGACTTATGAGTTCATGGCCAGACATCAGGTTGCCCATTTGATCGGAGCCGCCCAATTGGAAGCGACAATTGTAGGTCCGCAGTAAGTGTAACCAATCGTAAGCTTGGAATGTTTGATAGGTAAACTCGGTGAAGCTCATGCCACCATCGGCTTCCAGGCGGGATTGTACAGAAGAACGCGAAAGCATTTGACCGAGACGAAAATGGCGACCCGTATTGGCAATAAAATCAATTATGTTAAGATTTCTATACCAATCGGCGTTGTTAACTATTCTGAAATGGGGAAGGGACATTAAAAGAAAATGAATTAGTGAAAGAAAGTAATTTAGTTCAGCTGGACTAATCTTATATAACTTCCATCGAGGATTCCTTCTTAAATATATATCAGCCACGGAATACAGTCGCAGAAAACTTGACTAGTGGTAGGGTGTTGAAAAAGATAATTAGTTTTGTACACATCTAAAGAGTAGTACTAAGATTGATGGCTGCAGGCGAATAGATCATAAAAAAAATCCCAGAAGCATTAAAAGACCGTATTTCGTAAAGGACTTGTTTCCTTTCCCAAACAGAAATTCCAAGCTGAGAGTAAAAGTCAGAATGTTCCTTACATTAAATTAAATAAACCGGGCATCCACAACTACTCCGACAGCTCGAAATTGGACATCAAAACTGGACATAAAGAGCTTTTGTTTCAAAAAATATTTCACGGAATGTGTGCGGTGGCTCGACTGGAATAAGAAAAACAACAATATAAACTGTCCATTCTGATAACCCAGAAACTAGTTAAACTTATCAAATTATCTCAATTTATAGTATTTTCTATCAACATAAAGTAAAAAAATTAGCATGGTCAATAGAAAAGAAAAGCTTAAAAAAAGTATTTAATCTTTTTTTCTGTATATAAATCCTAAGATGGACAATACAAGGTTGGTTAGATCCCAGTCTATTCGGTACTCTTTTTTTTTCACAGATTCTAAAGTAGTCGGTTTTGAAAACGTTAGGCATCATCCTGTTATGATGGACACTATCATTGTGCACATAAGCCAGTTTGGCTGCCAGAGGTAATATTATTCCGACGGTGGTAAGCACAGCCTTGATGCTACTTCTCTATTATACAGAATAATACCTTTATCAACACATCGATGATTAGTTAGTCTCGGCGCTATGTGTAGCCCTGACCTTTGGCATAGCATCAGAAACTTCTTGAATATTATATTTTGAACCGTCAGTGTTAAGCCGACATACGACCTGGTGCCAGGAGATCGATTGCACCATGCGTCCCTGCAAGGTTAGTGTCTGGTCTCAATACCATGTAATGGGTGATCCATCTAGAGGTATTTTTTTAAAACAAAAGATATAAAAATTCAAATCAAGTGTGTTTTTGGTACATAATTTCCTTCAAATGTTGGCCGCAACTACGCCTCAGGGTTTCCATTCTGAAGGTCCAATTTTGGATGACTTGTTCGAGCATTTCGACCGGTATGGCTTTAATGACACGCGCAATGTTGGCTTCCAAAACCAGAATCGTAGCTGGTTTGTCAGCATAGACTTTGGACTTTACGTAACCCCAAAGAAAAATGTCTAAAGATGTGATATCACTCGATCTAGGCGGCCAGCTCACTTGCCCAAAACGTGAAATTAGCTGTTTTTCGAAATGACCTCTCAATAGATCCATTGTTTGAGCAGCTGTATGGCAAGTGGCACCGTCCTGTTGAAACCAAGTGTCGTCAATATTACGGGCTTCAATTGCAGGGAGCATAAAGATCGGTATCACGGCGCGATAGCGAGCACCATTCACGGTTACGTTGCGGACATCATCATTTTTGAAAAAAAAAAAACCGTGGTTTCTCTGGGTATAATGACACCTCTTGAACCTCTTCTTGTTGCTCTTCAGCCCAAATGTGGCAATTTTGTTTATTGATTTTGCAGTTGAGTCAAAAATGGGCCTCATCACTGAACAAAATTTTGGTCGAAAACAGCGAATCTTCCCGTTTCTCATCGAACGCTCATTTCCATAATACAGTTGCCAACATTTGAAGAAAATTATTTTCAAAAAATAATTGCCATTAAATGTCCTTTCAAATTACCAATAAAGATTCCACACTTGATTTGAATTTTTATATTTTTTTTGTTCTGAAAAAATACCTCTAGATGGATGACCCTATATATATATGGATAACACAGTCTCACTTATAAACAATTATGAACGCTTTCTTTATCATACTTAGGTTCTGCAGCTGTCTGCCTTTTGATGATATTTACATGGAACAATCAATTTAGTACGGGGCCCAGCTATTCTTTGTAACTTTTCTAGAATCTTACATTATGTGGACTTCTTACAGCCTTTGGCATTATTGGTCTCACTTTATAAGTATACAACCTTGTAAACATTGTCTTCTCTTACGCTGCTTATTTATAACCTGCACCACTGTGAAACTATAAATTAGTTTCCTTTAACTAATCCGATCTACGTGTAATCACCTGCTGATTCCATTTAAGGATGTCTGTCAACAAGTTCCTTGTGCAAAGGGCGTACGCTGTTAAGCATTAGCTCCCACCCGCAGTCTGAGTCGTTCGATTTTTTCAAAACTGAACAGCCATGTGATTTTATTTAACAATGTCTGCCTGACCGTCCCTCCTTCAGTTTGTTTTTTAGCCAAGGACGAAAGTTTTTGAAATTGAAGAAAATCGGTTCAGATATAACTCCCACACATATGTATGTTTAATCGATTTAATGTCTTTAGCTATAGAATTCATATATGGCATCCAATCTTGATGAAATTTCCAAATCGTGTTCAATTGTATTTTCTGCCAGTAGAGTAGGGTATACGCGCTCGCCATTAGATAACTTTGTAGTTTAGTTTTAGTAGTAGTTTTAAATAAAAAAAACAAGCCTCTTATCTAGCAGATGATTTTAATGCACTCTAAGGTCTATAAACGGGATCAAGTCTTCACTTAAAATTGAAAAAAATGTTTCATTCTAAGGCAAAAGGCTAAAATCGGAATATCGATTAACAGCGTTTTTTGACTTTTAAGAAACCCAACAGTTGGATTTTTTTGAACTCAGTTTTGAAAAAAATCGAAATTTTAGGTTTTCTTAAAACCCTGGTTCGCCCTTTAAATGAGGATATTTTGTAAAGAGATTGCATCAGTTCTGGCATTGGAAAGATGACAATCTGCATATGACTATGACATTATTCTGCTAAATAGAAGTGCCACATTTCTAACATTTTTCAAGGTATCCTAATGGAAGATATAAAAATTATACATTTATTGAAATACCTTAAAGGCGGAAGTTCTTGTTTGTGTTTCTTTTCATCCCACAAGCATTCCTGATGATTTTGAAATACTCTTTGCAGTTGTGTTTTAATAGAGTCCAGATTATTTTCCACTATTGTCTCCATTATTTGACTGCGCTCCGTTTTTCGTCCACTCGGATCACCGATAAGACCGGTCGCACCACCCACTAAGGCAATGGGATGGTGGCCAGCTCGCTGGCAATGCAGTAATCCCATGATAACCAGCAAATTGCCCACATGTAAACTGTCCGCGGTGGGATCGAAGCCAGCATATATAGTTTGAGGGGATTTCTGAAAAATCTTTGTCATGTGTGGGCTTTTGTTGGGGAATTATAAATTATACAATAAAGGTTAGAATTGATATTGCGGGAGAAGAATAAATAAACTTACCCGGCGGTATCTGGAAACAAATCCTGAAAAAAACCTCTTTCCGAAAGAGCCAAAAGGTTTTTCTGAGTATAGAAGCGTTGAGTAAAGCACACATTATTCAGTTTTTTATTGAACTTCAATAATTTACAGGCAAACATTTTAGTTGCCGTCTCTTGAAAAGGGTTACGAAAAGCAAAAAAACAACAACGGGCCTCTGCAAAAAGCAAAACAGAGAACAGCTGTTTGATCAGGTGGAAGGTTAAAAGACAAAAACTATCAATTATAGAAAGATGTTCTATTATCTCTTCTGCTGGGGTTGACTCGCACAAGAAAAGGTAGATTAATCCTTTAACAGATTTAAACGTATTGTTTTACCACGTTTATTCTTTTCAAAATGCAAAAATATAGCATTTACTATTTGCAATACATTTTATTGATTATTGAATTGTAGTTTTGTCCAATGACCCTAAATGATTCTGACGATGACCCTAAATGATTCTGATAGAGACAGAGGGATATGAAATGTCTTTTAAATTCAATGTATTTGGTGCAATGTGGGCTACCAGTTTCCAATGAATATCGTACGAAACCTAAAGAAAAAGAAGTTGCATTCTGTACATGCCTCTCCACAAATAGAATTACGTGAATGAAGTTTTGTTAAAATCCACAATTTTCAATTAAAATGCTGCGTCTACCCCACAAGTGTGGTCTTCTCCATACAAATGCAATCAATTTAGTTCGAAGATTAACATCTAGCCGTAAATCATCGTCAAGTTCAGCCTCTTCCGTTACCGATGCTTCTGCGGAAAGTGAGTACATTAATCCAAAGCCAAAGAATTTTTTCAATATTTTATTAAGTTTTTACTGCGAAGGCATTATAAAATGATATCTCGCTGGGTCCATTTTTAAATTCTATTCTATTTGATATGGCAGTGGTAACAAAGGTAGCAGGCAATGAAATTAGCTGATTTTCGAAATGACCTCTCAATAGATTCATTGTTTGAGCAGCTGTATGGCAAGTGGCACCGTCCTGTTGAAACCAAGTGTCGTCAATATTACGGGCACAACAATGCCGGGAAGTACACCATTAAACATTTTTATCAGAGGTTTTTTTTCACCTGCCGTCTTATAGCTTTCATATAAAAAGCATAAACCTCAGCGTATTATCCTCCAGAAATGGCCATGTTCGCTTGCAGAAACAAAATATGATATAACAATTTTTGCCATCGGTAGTTGTACATCCTCTACAGAAATCGTTGGGCTCAAAAATACAATCATTGAGAAGTACCTGCATGAGTTGATACGCGGGACTACTTGTGGTGTGCTTATCGGAGTGATAAAAATACCATTTCTGTAAGCACAATGTTCCATACGGGGAACATCTTTCAAATCAGCTAGCTATGAACGATATAATTTTATACTATAAGTAAATGACTGGAATCTAATCGGCTTCAAACGCCATATTAGAAGAGTTTACATACATCATGTTTCGTCGCTTCAATTCTCTCTGGATACTTTGCGTAACATTTATCCTCAATGGCTTCCCACAGAAAACGATCCAAAGGGCTCAAATCACAGCTCCGAGGCGGCCAATTCACATCACAGTATCGGCTGTTTAATTGATTTTCAAAAAAGTGCCTTAAATATCGATTGTTGCTTTGGCTGTGTGACATGTAGCCCCGTCTTGTTAAAACCTAATGTCGTCCATGTCATGCTCTTGAATTTTTGTAAACAAAAATGCGTTGAGCATGGCGCGTTAAAGCTCACCGTTGACGATAACGGCGGCTCCTGGTTCATTTTCGAAGAAAAATGGTCTAATGATGCCGCCAGTCCAAAACCCACACCAAACAGTGACTCGTTGTGGATCAACAGTATCGTGTGAGTTCTCTGAACCCCATATGCGGCAATTTTGCTTACTGACACAGCCCCGAGATAAATTGAGCTTCATCTGAAGCACGATTTTTTTGGTAAAATTCTTCGTCTCTTGCCAAACAATCTTCAGCCCATTGCCTGAAGCGAAAACTCATCGGATGGTGTTCCATTATTAAATGGCAATGTTTAACCTTTCTAATGAAACCAGAAATTTGTAAAAAAAAATTCAGTACTTTTTATTACAGCGATTCAAATTTAAAAGGCCCACCCTGCGCATGCACAAATTCTTGTTGTCTAAGTTATATCTGCTTCAGTGTCTTTCCAGTTGTCATACCAAACAACCATCTTATGGATAGTATACCTCCTCCCAGGCAGATTATGTATGCCCTTCATGTTCGATAGAGAGGTCCAACGTTACAAGATAGAGGTCTAAACAACATTCACGCATATGAAGTCGTAGCGACATTTACAACGTAAATGTAGTGCTTAGTAAAAATCCCCCGAAGATTTTATAGACGAAGACGCGCTAGGTTCTGACTCAGGTGGACGCAAACTAATAGCAACAATCCGGACTATATAAATCGTCCGACAAAGCACACATAGCTGACATCCAGCTCGCTTTGGGCGCGTGCAGTTCAAATAGCGCAATTTCATCAGATAACTCAGATATCTCAATTATAATTGGAAGAATGGAAGTAGTAAAGTATGGCTTGTTGAGTTGCAGGACCTTAAATCCAGAGAGACTTTTGTATGGGGCTTTAGGAAACCACGGGTGATTATGGTTGAATTTCACCAGCAATAATTATTGGTGGCTCATGACGTGCCGTTCGAAATTTGACCAACATCAGGTTTAATTTGTAACCTCAAAAAGAGATGGACCTTTGAATAGACTTTTCGCAAACATGGGCTTAATTTTACCAAAGTTGGTTACTGGTCTTATTCGATTCATAACAGATTCGAATTTTTTATGTGTTTAATTCCAACGACTGTTGGACAGACGGACATCGCTCATTGGAATCAGATTCCATAGTGAAACTTGGGGTCCCTCCCTTCCCTTTCATTTGTTACAAACATTAGCACTTATTCATAATACCCTGTACCACAGTGTGGCGAAGGGCATTAATATCATTCGTCTTGCTTAAACGAAATTTCGTCGTCATCACGTGCTTCAATTTCAGACAAATAGGAGCCAGAATTTATCATAGTAACTGAACAAAATTTGGTGCAGCATAAATTCAAAACTTGCAGCTTCAATTCTTTAACGAGTTAGAACTTATAAGCCTTTAAGCCAAGATTCTTGCGTAAAAATCGCAAAGCTGTTGCATAAAAAAGACGACTGGCCGCGGTTTTAAGTCACACTCTCCACTACTGGCGCAATATTTTACTCAATACGGACTGCCTTCTCAGTCTTTTCGGTCAATAAGTATTTTCCGTCTAAAATTTAGACTCCAAATCTAAATCTTGACAAGTAAAAAAAACCTTCAAATGATTATTATTCAAAGTTACTCTTGTTTATTAATTTAGATGACCACATTGCGGCTCAACCATCTAAAAAACTCGCAGCTCGTCCGCCATTGGCCAAAAACTTTTTTGCAGGCGTAGTTGATAGTGAACTATTGGCCTATCCGGAGGTCATTAGTCGTGAGGACATGGACCGCTTGAAGAACGAAACGTTGCCGCTTAAAAACTTTTTCTCGGAAGACTTTGATTATCAGGCTACTGCCAGGACATATACAATGCCTAAAAATATCGCTGAAAATCTAAAGACACTCGGTCTGTATGGTCTCAATGTATCAACGGATTTTGATGGCAAAGGCTGGGGTTACAGTGAAAGTTTGTGGGCTTCGGAGCCCGAATCGGATGCTACGGAAATCGCTCTGAGTCTACTAGGTCATCGTGCCATTGTGGATGTCATTCAGGAATTGGGCTCGGATCAACAGAAACAACGATATTTGACCAAATTGGCTAATGGTGAGTTGGGACAAACATGAGTTTTATACAAAGCGGACATTGAACATACAATTTTGCAGGCAGTCTTGTGGCTTCTGAGGCTATTTACGAGTTCGACGGTTCCGAAGATGATTATTTTAATACCAAAGCTCAACACGAGACAGATGGACAAACTTGGGTCTTAAACGGAGACAAAGCATTTGTAGTTGCACCACCTAAAACTCCCGATGCTTCGCAATTGTTCCTTGTAGTAGCTCAAACGAACAAAGAAAACATAGAAAAGGAAGTTGGACGTTCCACTACTATATTTTTGGTGGATTCTACCACTGCTGGCGTTACTCTAGGCGAGCGTCATCAAACAATAGGATGCCGTGCAACAACCATACAGCCAGTACAATTTGAAAATGTTCGTGTGTCGGACAGTTGTGTTTTGGGACATGCACATGAGGGCAACGTGGTAGCCGATGCCTTGCTTAGAACCAGTCGTTTGCGTAACTCCATGATTGCCATGGGTATGTCAAAAAATATACTCAACGAAATTTCCCTGCAATGCATGGATAGGAAAATGTGTGGGGTAGTACTGAAGTGTGTAAAGCGTTCCTAAAGTTTGAAATGATTTTTAGAATTTTTTCTTTTGCTTGCAGGGATTTGGAATCGGTACAAACTCATTTGGCTAAAGCTTGTTTGTCAATCTACAGCATGGAGAGCATGATTTATTTAACAGCGGGTCTATTAGATGAATTCCAATCGCCTGATGTGACATTAGAATCAGCTATAACCAAGGTAAATTTTAAGTTAAATGAGTGGTGGGGAATGTATAGTGTAGGAGTAGATAAGAAGATTGTAGCTTTTTATTCCAAATTCCGCATAATTTGGCTTAAAACTTATGCTTGATTAAAATTATGTATACCTAAACCCATCTAATATATATTTTAACCCATCTAATATAATAATATAAAATTATTAATATTTTTTCCTTACAGTATTTTTCACTTTCAGAACTCCTGAATATATCCATTAGTTCTTTGGATCTCAGTGGTCCAAAATCCTTGCTCTCTGGACAAATTACCAATCAATATTTCCGCAATGCTGCCCATCTGTATACCCAAGGAGAGTCCGTTGACAATTTAAGCATATTCATTGCCTTGACTGGCTTACAACATGCTGGTGTAAGTAAAGACGGCTACTATTTACATTGTAATTACAATCGTTTTCTTCTATTTTCCAGACCTTAATGGGTGACACTATACGCAAGCAACGCAATCCCTTGTTTCATCCCGGCCACATTTTCTCCAAGTTCTTGGAACGCAGTAACATTGATAATCCCAAAACAAAAATGGATTTAAAAGAAAACCTCCATCCTACTCTCGAGCCTGCAGCCTTATGCATAGAACATTCGGTGGCTCGTTTGCAAATGTGCGTGGATCTGTTGTTTACCCGTTACGGTAATACCATAGTGGAACGTCATAATGAGTCCAGACGTGTGGCTGATATGGTCACCACGATTTATGCAATGTTCGCCAGTGCAGCCAGGGCCTCGCGCGCATATTGCATTGGACTGCCGTTAGCCGATCATGAAATGCTGTCGGCCATGGCCATTTGCTCCCATGGGCGGGATAAGGTTCAGACGCTGGCCCGTGAAGTATTCAATGGTCAGTATGTAAATAATGATAATAATTTGCGACGTTTATCGCGACAGATTGTGAAGAGTACAGGTTATTTTGCCACACATCCGTTGAGATATAATTTTTAAATGCATACATTTTTAGGAATACTTTATAAAAGTACGTACTACGTATTGTTAGATTAACGGTTGGTTATTTTGTAAAATAAAGATGGAAAATACTTATACGTATTTGAGATATATTTTCATTATTTATTAAAATATACAAAACTGGCTAAACGAGATAAAGAATATCACTTATGTGCAGATGTAAATACGGTGATATGAGTAAAGTAAAGCTTAGAACGACACGAACTACAACACGCTTCCGCTGCGACAGTCGTGCCTTACACGCGATAGCCGCTAGTATAATGTATATTCACACCAAAGATTTTTGGCGCTGTTAGTCTTCGGTAAAAATAATTCAAAAACTTGAATCAGTTACCAATTTTTTTGTTTTACAAAAATATTATTTTGTATTATTGAAAATATTATTTTATTTTATTATTGAAAATATTATTTTAAAGCTTGCCAACACACAAAAAATGTGTGTTGGCAAATTTGTACAAATCTGTGCAAACTTTTACTGGATCTTGTTCGTTTACACAAAAAGTCCAGTAAATGAGAGCCAGAGAGAGAAAATTTTGACAGTTCGATGTTAGAGAGTTTGTAAACTTTGGTTGGAGAAATTTTAGCCAACCAAAATTTGCAAGATAGAACAGATGTTTAAATTCAGCTGTTTTATGTAAACAAATAAAAGTAAAAATAAATTTACAACAAAATAGGTAAGTAAAAAAAATGTAAATCACTGAAATTAGAAAGAAAAAAATGTCTATTGCTCATTTTTTATTACAAATCTTAACATTTTAAAATTCAAAATAAAATGAAATGTAATGCAAACAGTAACCAAATTCAGCTGTTTCATTGCAAATTTTTACTGGAAGTTGTTCGTTTACTTTTCTTGCAAATTTTAATAAAGAGAGTAAAATTGGCCTTACGCTTTCAAAAGTAGAAACTTACAAATTTTTACTGGAAAAGTAAACGAACTCACTTATTATTATGTAGCTGCACAGCAGATTTTGTTTTGTTGTGTGTCTCTTTTGTTTGAATGCATACACGACGGTCTGAACCGTACTTTAATTTAATTCATAAAAGTGTAGGGTAGGATTTTTATTGAACTTTTAATAGTTTCTTTCGCATGTAAGTTGACATGAACAACTTTCACTTTGAAGGTGAAATTGAAACGGAATAAAAGTGATAGCCGCAACATTTTACAATTTTTATCAAAATTTTACAGGCAACTTCTGCTGAAATGAAAATCCGGTTGATTTCGTTTATGAGCAGAAATGTTTCAAAGGAAATAACACACTTCATTCTAGAATGATGGCTATAACAACAACAAATTTGCTAAAGTTCTTTGCTGCGGAAATTTTATATTTTAATTCTGACCTAAAACCGTGATTTTTTATTACCTCAGTTACGATTTTCTCTTTTAATTGTTTAAAGGAGAAATTCTATTACAATTTTAACACAAATTGAGTATAAAATCCTTACCTAACCAATATTTAATTTTCATCGGACTTCGACTGCTAATTTGTATCCAAATTGTAATAGACTTCGAGAAAAAATCAAGTCATTGGATATTTTAATTGTATATGCGAATCCCATAAAATACCGACGAAAACTGCCTGATTAAATTTTAATCCGTACAGTTTCTTTTACGGCATTCGCACATACGAAAAATCCACCGTATTTTAGTATTATTGGCTGTCAATTTTCACAAGTAATCGTAATCAAGAGACGGAAACAAAACAATCAGAGGTGTTTAAGAAACTAAATCAAAATTGCTCATTATTCGAATAGAAAACCAAAATCGAGTTTAATTGGTGTTATCAAACCGTCTTGGTTTTTACTGGTTTCAAAAAAAAAACAGCTTCAAACGAGCTGTGTTCATTCCGCTTTGAAGTTTTTACAATTTTTAGCTTTTGTATACAAATAACTCTAAACAAATATATAACATGAGTTGACGTTAAGTTAAAAAAAAATATTTAAACAATAAATTAAAATGTTTGAGGCTGTAGTATCTTTTTATTTGCGGAGGAAGATAGTCAGCGGCATTGCGATTTTTGGCGGGGTATGGCTAAAGGTCAGTTGGAAATGATTCCGCCATCAGTTTAGCCAGAAACTAGCCAGTGTAAGTTGTTTTGGGCCGTGAACTGAAAGTGCTGCTGTAAAATGTATGTAAAACTAAATATGGATGACAACGAGAAACGTAAGTAGAGAAATTATTTCTACAACAAGTACAAAATCTTGGTTGCATTGATGGCACCGACATTAAAAGGATATTTTAGCATGAATGCCATGATTGTAAGTAATTTACATGACAACAGACAGCAAATCAATCGTTTTTATTTGTATATTGGATGGAATGTGACAGCGACATGTTCCTTTTTGTCCATATCTGTGTACATATTAACAAGTGTCAGTTAGGAAAACATATTTATAATATTGAAATAAAAACTTTACCTTTTTCCACTCATTGACATCTTTTTACGGAAACCAGCGCCATTTAGAGTTTCCGATAATTCCTGCCAAAGAGATTCCATTAGAACCTTATCTCGTTTTGTATAACCCTTTGCAATATCTGGGTTCTTGCGTGGGATTTCTATGTTTCTCAGTATTTTTTACAACAACAAAATTTAATAATTTTGTTTAAAATTTTATATTACACTTACATAGTACGTTGTATGCCAGTTTTCAACGGCCAAAAGAAAAAGCTAAAGGAAAACTGCAATTCTGGCAGCTGATCGGAATGTTTCCCATTAGAAAAACGATAATATCGATTTCTAAGACACCTTATTCTGATCCGAACATGAAATCTATAATATTGGTTTCTGTGACACCAAAGTAATTTTTTGTCGATTTCAATTCTGATTCTAAGAACAGTCGAAAGTTTTGTTTAATTTTTTGTTGTATTGTATTATTGGATTTATATGAAGCAAAAAAGAAGAAGAAACAATTTATAATGTACGTCAATAGTTTATACGCTCATTATAAATAATTTTGATTTTTGAGTATTCTCTATTTCGGTCGGTTTAACGAAAAAATACTTTGTCTATCGTAATGCCGCATTTGTTGAGTTTGAGTTGGCCCGAGCACAGAGAACCTTTTTTCTGTGAAGCGGCGGAAAAATTATACGCTAGGAAATATGCCATTGGACGTACACTATAGGCTCAGACACACTTAAGATTGTTTTACGCGGCGTATTTTTAAACTTCCTACAGTTGAAAAACGATTGAAATAGACATCTAAACTCCACAAAGAATTTATGGCAAGCCTTGTCTATACTGGCAATGCAATATCATTAAATTTTCTAATTTTTCAACATATATTTCAGTAGTTTTCAGTCAAACGGAAAGTAGGAAAAAAAAGCTAGAGTGTGCTTGCCTAAACACAGATTGAACGACTTCCTGTAAATTACACTCGTTCAATTCACAAACTTGTTTTCTTCTTTGTTGACTCATACAGTATTGTGTCAAATCCTCAAGATGGTGGATTACTAAAAAGACATCAAATTTTTTTTTTTTTGTTTTGTTCAGGAGCCATTTAAAAGATTTAATTACGTGTATCTTTGGTGTACCATCACTTTCATAAAACGCACACATCTCTGGGAGGGAACACTTTTGGGCATGGGATCGGTCTCATTCGATGCTCAGATGTTGTCCACATCAAAAAAAGTGAAAATTGATTTGTTTACCCTTAGGTCCCTTTCTCTATCCGCTGTCACATATATGTTTCACAGAATTCGTTATTTGTGCTGTTGTATAAACGTAGTATAAAATTAACCAACAAAGGTCTTGCCGACGCCGTCAGTAACTTCCCTCCGGCTCCAAACTTTGTTAGAAACATATGACATTCAAATACAACTCTGAGAACATTTTATTTTTGACGCACGAACGGAAAAATTCAATATTTTAAGAACTTTGAATAAATGAGTTAATTTCCATGTAAAAATTTAAAGTAAATGAGACGCTATTACATAAGATTGCAAGCTAATCCTTACGAAGAATCATGGAGAAAAATTGGAAAAGCAATGAAGAAGAACATCATACGGAATGTGAGCGGTTTGTAATGGTGCATGTGGCCCCAATACCATGGTTAAATTATATTTCCGGTAATTGTCTAATTTTAATATATTTATACTAAATCCTGGGCAAAAGTTCAATTTATGTGAGACATACCCAGAAAAAATGTCAACCTTCCGAATGGTGTAGCGAAACCGTAAATCAACATGAATAGTAGCGTTAAAACGATCCCGGGTCGAATATGTTTAGTTACGCTCTAAAATCCTCACCGAAGTATCACCAGATGCCAAGATGATCATGTGGTGACTTGTCACAAAATATGATTTGTCGAGCCCAATCTTTGTCTGTTCGAGATCGAAGGTCCAAAGCAGTAATCGAAATTGGAGCGGATGGTCCGTTTGCCCTTCAATTGCAATCGCTAGTAAACGAATAATACAGAAAGCACAGTTGTTGTTGTAGCGGCACACGTAACACCGGGGTGACAGCCCTTGGCCGAATATTGCTGCTTCGGGTCAATCCGGTACATAGAACCGGATATCGTGGGATTGCAGATAGCACGGTGAGTAACTCCGCCGGTTCTATGCAGCGGATCGACCCGAAGAAGTAATTCCTCGGCCAAGGGCTGTCACTCCGGTGATGTGTGCCGCTACAACAACAACAACAGAGGCCCATTTCGGCCTGGGACAGGACCGTCTGACGGGCATAATCATGAATTTAGTTTTCAATGCGAAATAGTTCGATAATTTGCAAGATCATATGAAAGAAATTAAATATATTACGAAAATGCCAAAAGTGGGCGTTATGGTAAGTTCTGTGGGTGTGGCAACATAGCCAATTTTTTTAATCGCATAGAACAAATATTGAATATTTAAAACATATTATGACATGTAAGTTAAAACCGATTGGAGCACCTTTCGAAAATTATAAAGAAAATCAGCACACCTGTTAGACGATTAAAAAAGTTTAGAAGTCATAAAAGAGGTATGGTTAAATCTGTGTAGGATGTTCTTTAAATGCGTACGTCTTTTGGGCTTAAATCTAGTTTATTAACATCTTTCGCACGGACACCAAATTTGCACTATCGGTAGAACTTTTGATTTTAAGCAGCAAATATAAAAGAAAAAAATCGGCGGTCTCCCCTAGTTTCCGAGATATGGCCCTCAAAAGTTGAGACGTATAATTCAGATATTAAGCCATTTCTGTGCAACTTTTCCTTTATTATTAAACAATATAGATATCTTATTTCAACACCATTGATACATACATGTATTCGATCTGTTAACCCATTAAGAAGCGGTAGCATGACCTTTTACTAAAAATGTCTTATAAGTGGAAAAATGCTTATTTTAAGGTATGTATTTATCGATATAGTTTTATAGCCAACATATTAACCTTTCATTGAACGAATTTTTGACGTTTTAACCCTTCTTAAACAGTCTTTATTTAAAAATAATGAAAAATTATTTGAAAAAAATCGCGCGCTTGATGATGACGTTTTGGGCAGAAATATTCCCCCTCTTTTGGTATTAAGCCTCAGTCCTTTAAAATATTTATTGCTCAAGCAGGGATGGCCTCGCTATCTTCATCGCTAAACAATTTTCGCAATACCCTACTGTTTTTTATATTCATTTTACTACACTGCGTTTCTAACGAGCTTTCTAGAATGAAACATTCGGTTAAAGGATTCATAAAATTTATATACCGTTTGAAAGGCTTTCTTACGATACTAATAGCGCCTAGGTTCCGATTCCAAATGTCGTAGATATATCCATTTGTAGGGTCGAAATTGTAGTTGTAGGTTCGAAAAAAATACACAGGGCTGTCTCTATGACCATGTCGGTTTTGCTAATTGTCGTTTTTGCAAACCAATGTTGGTTTCCATTTCGAATGGAACCAATGGATTAATGTTCAAATCAGCTGTGGCTGGTTTTCATGAAACCAAAGCATTTTTTCTTATCGTTTTCAAAACCAATAGTGACAACATTAATTTCTATGACAGCCTTGACAGTTATAGAAATAAAAATAAAAGAACTTAAAATAGAATTATTTTAGAAGAATCGAAATAAAAAAATTATCAGATTGATAGATTTCGAACGGACAAAACTGTAGGGTCATAGTAAAAAAAAAGTTGAAACCCCAAAATTATTTATTAAACGTTGGATTAAGAGCTAATGTAAAGTGGTATTTCCTCTGTTAAAGAATTCAATATAAAAAAATAGTATCTTAAGTATACATTAAAATAAGAAAAAAAATAAAATATTACAAATTACGCAAAAATTAAAATCTAAATAAATTATACGTCACAAAAAGCTTCGGACCATTTCCCTGTAACGATTTCCATTGACAGTAAACGAATTTCCATTTTCGTAAGGTCGATGATTCCTCCGGACCACAAATTACACCACACCATAACTGTTTATCGATGAATGGTTGCTATAAGATAACTCTTGGATTCTCTTCATCCCAAATGCGGCAATTCTGCTTCTTCAAGTAGCCATTGAAAAAATTCTCATTTTCTTGTTTTTCGATGGCCGAGGAAACGAAACCAACTGAAAATAAAAATTACAAGTCGAAAAATAATGGCAGCAAAATTAAAATGATACCTTAATTTTGGACATCCGCTTTTATTCCTTATCCCTTATTGTTATAATCGCTTCACATTTAACATGTAGGATTGAAGGCCAACAACTCAAATTAATTGCCACTATTGTTATTCATTACAGTATTTACCGCTTATATGCACGTCGGTTATAAGCACTTATCGCTTTTATGCAGCTCTTATGAACAATTTAAATTTGAATTTATTTGAACCGAGTTCTTTTAAATGCATTTCTTGTTTATAAGCAATGAAATTGGTGCAAGTTCCGATGTGCATAGAAGCGATAATGAGTAATTGTACCATGCGTCAAAGCTGGGTGTTTAAAACAAACAGAATGTCAGAAGTCTATAAAAAGGACGGTTATTTTCTAGCAAACCTCTACATTTTTTTATTAGCCGAAGCCAGCGACTCTAATGTGTTTAATAGTTTAGGTCAGGGGTTTCTCCTGCCGGCATGGTAGTCCAGATTTGACATTTGCAAATGTTTTTCGCGCTGAAGAAGCACAGCCAATTTCTGCGGAACGAAGTGGTAAACGAGCGACGAATGTTTGTTTAAAACAAACTACCAAACAGAAAGTAACTCGGAAAGAAAAATGAAAAAGTGCGTGTGTGTGTTAACTACTCCAACCATCAAACCTCTCCTAACAAGTGTGTGGTTTGATGCTGCTCTCTTCGAACATGTTGCTATTTATCGTTGTTGTTGTGGCATCTGATTCTGGTTAGGTGTGAAGAATTAGTAAAAACAGAACAATTAGAGTTCGTTTAACAAAACCACGTAACACGTTTGCATTGCGTTTGTAATGTTTTTAGCTTTATGTTTTTGTTGTTAGAAGTAATAACAGGTTCAAATGGCAAATAAACCAAAATAATTTGTTGCATGAAATGTTGAGGGTGTGAGATTGTAACGTTTTAATTCTATTAAATTTCGAAGGGCCCCAGATAAAATGACCAAGTTTTGCATATGTTCCTGCAGATGTAAAAAACATTCCTTTTTGTGTATTTTCCGTACAAAAGTAGCGTTAGTTCAAGTCGTTTGACCATTTATCTGCACAAGACGACAAACCACTACAATCACTTGCATTTCTGATTGTGTGGGAAAAGTTGATTTTTCACACGCCAATGCAGGAGTAACAAATCATTGAAAAAAATCCCCCTAACCAAAGAGCAAAACCCAAGTGACAACCTGAAAAATCCCATTTGCAATTTTCATAAATTTTCCTTTTGAGTTTAAAATGCCTCGTCTTCCCCGTTTACGGCATTCCAACAACTGGCAACAAAATAGCGGAAATCTTAAAAGCACTTTGGGATTATGAAAACGCGCGGCCCCAAGAAAACCCCCCAAAAAAGACGTTTACACCAGGCCGTGTGCCGTTGTTTTTGCGCCGCCTTCCGTATGTGCTTTCTTCGGTGTGTGACAAATTCATCGATTTCTTGTTAATAGCGAGACACCACGAACATAGACGGACGACACATGATACAAGGTGCGCAAAAAGTAATCGCCCTATTGCAAAACGCTATAACTTTTGCAAACGGTGCCAAATATCAATTCAGTTTTGACATTTGGGAAGTATACAAAAGCAGAATACAAATCGACAAACCATGAATTGGATTAAGACTGGCAATCACCTAAAAAGAAATTTTCGCTACCATGCACGCGGAATAATTGTTTTCATTTTGTGAACAATTCGTTTTTCGTGTTGTCGCAGCGTGCATTTCGTCGCAAATTTCCTGGCCGTAGTTTGACCACACGCATTAAAGAGACTGGGACAACACGAGATCTTACCAGATCCGTTTTGGTGAGAATATTGCAGCTGTTGGCCAAGATGTCGAAGAGGAGCCCGTAACATCGGCATCAGCTGGCGGAATTTTGCAGCAAGATTTTGAGATGTTCTCTTATAAAGTGCGACCCGTTGACCGCCAAACGCTCCTAACCTTCGCTGAAGCCATCCCCAATCTTAAGAGGTGGACCGAAAATTACCATGAGCGATAAATAAAATCATTCTGGAGAACCGAAAATCCATGCATCAACCACGAACAGCCAAGACACCCGCTCAAATCTACTGCGTGGTGTGGTGTTTACGCAGGAGAAAGCCATCTGGTGATAATTTTTTTTGAGAACGCCTGGAGCCAAACGACAGCAGAACGGCGGGCCTACAGAGCCTTCCAAAACTTTTTTCTTTCCGGGCAGATCACCCGATTTAACCGGTTCGGGCGTTATTTTATGGGGTTTTTAAAAACGAGGACTTACGTCAGCAACCTTTCAAGTCTTGGAGCCTTAATGTACTTATATATATTTATGAATATTCGTCAGGAATGCGGAACCACTCGCGCGATATTCTGGAAAAGTGATGGAAAAAGCCATAAAACGAGCCCGTATATTTTTTGTTGTTGTTTTAGCGGCACACTTAGTGCCGGGGTGACGGCCCTTGGCCTAAGAATTACTGCTTGGAGTGAATCCGGTACATAGAACCGGCTGTCATGAGATAGTCATCAACTCTGGCGGCTTCCACTTGGCCGATATCATTTTCTCAACTTGATGTAAAAATTCTACTGCATTAAAAAAAAACAATTTCACAAGCAAAACCAAAGTTTTTCATTTAAAAAAATAAATTACCTCAAAAGAACATTGGGTGATTACTTTTGCCCCACCTGTTATTTGGTTTGGTGTTATTTTGTTTGTGCTCCTCGAACTCCTCTTGTCTTGTGTTTCACTCCACTGCACTGCTGATGATATCCCCGCCGCGGCGCTGTTGTCGTCCTCATCATCATCGTCGTTTCGTGGGTCGTGGTTCGCTCGCATCGTCTTTATGTATTTTATTGTGTTGTCGTTTACTTCGTCATCGTCGCCCGTCGTTGTGTTGTGCATTTTCATATTGTTTATTCATTCGTCTTTTTCACATATTTCCTCTTCAGTTTTGCTGCAGTTTTCTTCTTGGTGGTGTGTTTTGTGTGATACTTCATCATCTTGGTGGACACAAAAAAAGTGTGCAAAAGTGGAAAAAATTTTAAAACGAAAAATTACATCTAATTTGTGCCACCCCGCATAATTATTGTGCGTCAGAAACCCATTGAATCTGAAGTTTAGTGGATTTAAGTACGAGTACATGTGAAACGATTTTATCCTGTTCGTCGCAATGGCAATGGCCACCAATTACAAAATGTATTGAACACTGAAGACTGAATTTGGAAAAATGTCTACAATAACAAAAGAAACAGAGAAGGTGAGTTGAGTTTTTCTCCTTTTTTCCATCTGTGTGTACTGGGCCACATTTTAGAAATGTGCAATTCCAGAATATATCCAATTTCTTTTAATTTATACCTGCTGCTCTTATCAGACAGAAAAAAATGCGGGGCATTTGCATGCACGCACATATTTAACAACAATTTTATATACAGTGAGGTTTAGAAGTTTACATACACTGACGTTAAGTAAGGGAAGTGAAGTTAGTGTCATTGTCTGTATGCCGTACGACCTTTGGTAAATACTCCTATTTTGATAATATAACATTCTGGCAATATTTGGACTAAAATGTGGCCACATAACAAGGGCCATTTTGGAGATATATGTATGTATGTACTTATAGTATTGTGGATTGTGGTCCTCCGCGGTGTGATGTTTAGTGTGCATGAATTGCATACAAGTAAACACAGGTTTAGTTTCGGGTAAACAATCTTACAAATGTTTATGCAGGTGAGATAAGTTTCTAAGCCTCTCTATAGAAAATCATTTTCCATTGAGAGACGGCATTATAAAGGGTGGACCAACTAAAACGAACAATGTTAATTGTAAATAAAACAGAAAAAGATTATTTTCTTAGGCCGTACTACTAAGAAAATAATCTTAGTAGTACGGCCCTATGACGCCGACAGCCCGTAAAACGCAACAAAAAGTCACACTTTGTGGATGCATCGGTTTCTAAACAATCACTCGTGGATTCTCATTTGTCCAAGTCCGGTAATTATGTTTTTTAACGAATCCACTGAGGTGAAGGTGTTCCTCGTCGCGGAAGATGATTTTCTTTGTAAAGTCACCATTCAGTTCTGTCTATTTAACCAATCATTCGGCGTATTGACAACGCTTAAAATGGTCAGTAGGCTTCAGCTCTTCAGTCAATTGGACCTCGTAAGAGTGTTAATTCAAATCTTTATTCAAAATTCTTTCGTAAGATTTTCAATTGTTGGGCACGACGACGACTCGAGGTTGAAGGCTTTTCTGCCACACTATCGAGGCTGAGACTTTTCTGCCCCACTATAGTGAACAACAACAATGTTTTCCGCAGAACGAACTCAACAAGCTTTTACAGGTCAGGGATGTAAAATAGGTTTTTCATTTTTTCTTTCTTTTTCGATCTTGACGGTATCAAAAGCAAGAAAAAATGATTAATTTTTCAAAATCAATTTTATTAAACCAGAAAAGTAAAAAAAAAATTAGGTCGGACGGGGCCGACTATGAGATACACTACACCACTATTAGCTGCTCTGTTTGGAGTTTAAGCAAAGTATCACTTTTTACATCTAGTCGTAAGGTTTTATGAAAACATACACTGATATGCTCTAATTTCACCAGGAATAGCTATAGATAATTTCGAGCGAGAGCGAATTTAAAAAGTTTTCTGTAAAGCGGCAGAAGTTCAAATTGGAAGTCATTTGTATGGGCGCTGTATCAAAAGATAGACCAATATGGCGTCGCTCAAATCGCACTGTTTAATTTTAGCATGATCGGATTTAATTTGTGACTAATAGCAGATAAACCTCAACACGGGAGGGACCTTTGTTTGGAGGCACTTCAAAACTTAGACCGATATAGCCCATTTAACCAGTGTTTATTGTTGGACGCTCATAACGTGCAAAATTTGAGTTTTATATGCGGTTTCTAGAGATGCTCGTCCTAAAATCGGGAAAACCATTGTATACTATCAAATCATAGACCGATATAGACTAATTTTAAAAGGGTCTTTGACCCAAACCAATATAATATACGAAGGTTCTTCGAAATTGGTTCGACCTTTACTTGAATTACAACATAAATAGACAGATGGACGGACATCACGCAATGGAATCATATAGTGAGTTCGAATCGATTGTTTTCACGTTCTGTAGGACACGGTATGCTGAAATTTGCGCGAAATTCTCACGATTGCGAAAACATTTGATCGATTATGCTGACCGAAAAAATCAAGAAGTCCACTTGTCAAGCACTGAAACAATGAATGTCAAATTAAGCAAAAAACTAGACGTAAAGGTGTGACTCACAAGTACCATCGTGTATTAAGGTTGGACCAGCCTTTTTAAATTTATCGAATCCTAAGGTTTGTCATGATAAAAATTTGCCAAATTATATATGGCTTCCTCTATATTTCGCATTGTTTTCGCCCTAACCATGAAAACGACGTAAGCGCCAAAAAGAACATTTAACAGAAAAGGGTTTTTTTTCTTGCTTTTTGTCTATTCATCTGGAGGAATCCATTACAATTGAATTTTCTATATCTTTGTAAATGTTAATATTTAATTTTTTATATTTTAGAACTAAGCGCTGTACAATTTTCTATTAAATTTCATTTAAAAGCAGGTTGGCGTTTTTTTTTTCTTTTCGCAGTAAGGATCCGGTTTGGTCAAGGTTTAGTTAGTAAAAGTGCTGATAATTTTGTTTATATCGTAAGTTTCTGGTTTTATTGGAAAGGTTGAACGTTGTCATTTAAAAATGGATAACAATATAACTCATATGTGACAGCGCATAGAGAAAGTGACCTTAGGGTAAAAAAATAAATTTTCACTTTTTTTTGATGTGAACAACATCTGAGCATCGAATGAGACCGATCCTATGCCCCACAAGTGTTCCCTCCCGGAGAAATGCGCGTTTTATGAAAGTGATGGTACACCAAAGATACACGTATTTAAATCTTCAAAATGGCTCTCCTGAAAAAAACTTGGTTTTACCCTTAGGTCCCTTTCTATTTTGCGCGTCACATATGACTACCCCAACTAGCTCGGCAGTACCTTATCGGATCAACCCGATCTGTCAGTACATTTTCAATTGTTTTGGGTCGAATCACTTCAGTGGCAACGCTTCAATTGTCTCTGGAAGCTTTGAGTAAAATTCATCGTTAATCGCTCCCCATAGAAAATAATCCAAAGGGCTCAAATCACATCTCGAACCCGGCTAATTGACATCACAACTTCAGCTGATTATTTGGTTTCCAAAAGCAGTGCTTAAAATTTTGAAGGTTGCGTTGACTGTGTGACATGTGGCCCCGTCTTGATGAAACCCAATGTCGTCTATGTCATTCTCTTGAATTTTTGGAAACAAAAATTCGTTGAACATGGCGCGGTAAATCTCACCGTTGGTGGTAACTGCGACTCCTTCTTTATTTTCGAAGAAAAATGGACCAATGATGTCGCCAGCCCAAAATTCACACCAAACAGTGACTCTTGTGGATGCATTGGTTCTAATTAGTCGCGTGCGGGTTATAAAAACACCATATTATGCGGCAATTTTGCTTATTGACATAGCCACCGAGATGAAAATAAGCTTCAACTGAAAACACTATTTTTCGGTAAAATGCTTCATTGGGCGAAGCGAAAACACATCGAATGGTGTCCATTATTAAATGACAAAGTTCAACCTTTCCAAAAAAAAACAGAAATTTAAAAAAATATCAGTACTTTGTTTTACAGCCGATTCAAGTTAAGAATGCTAAATCGCCCACCCTGTACCAGGAGGTATTTTTTTCAAAATGAAAAAAATACAAAATTCAAATCAAATGTGGAAAATTACTGTTCAATCGAGAGGAAATTTTAAGCCACTAATTTTTTGAATATAATTTCCTTTAAATGTTGGCCGCAACTGCGCCTCATGATGTCCATTCTGGGGGTCCAAATGTGGATGACTCGTTCTAGCACTTCGACCGGTATGGCGTTAAAGGCACGCGTAATGTTGGCTTCCAAAATCTGAATCGCAGCTGGTTTGTCAGCATAGACTTTGGACTTTACGTAGCTCCAAAGAAAAAAGTCTAAAGATGTGATGTCACATGATCTAGGCGGCCAACTCACCTGTCCAAAAGGTGATATTAGCTGCTCGTCGAAATGACCACTGAATAGGTCCATTGTGTAAGCAGCTGTATGGCAAGTGGCACCGTCCTGTTGAAACCAAATTCCGTCAAGATTACGGACTTCAATTTCAGGTAGCAAAAAGTCCGATATCATGGCGCGTTAGCGATGATGCCACCTGCTTATAAACCGCACCAAACCGTGGTTTTCTCTGGATATAATGGCATCTCTTGAACCTCTTATTGTTGCTCTTCAGCCCAATGCCGCAATTTTGTTTATTGACGTTGCCGTTGAGCCAGAAACGGTCGGTTAATAAACGTTTCTCACCGAACGCTCATTTCCATAATACAGTTGCACTTTTTTGAGACGTTGTTGCAGTTGCAGAGTAAGTCAATACTGACAAAAACTAAGTTTAATCCAACTCAAGCGTAATATGTGAAAAAGCCATATTGAATAAAAATACCTCTAGATTGATCACCCGTTAGTAGATTGTATGTAAAGTTTGTCTGCGGATATAACTGGTTGCAACGTATTAAAGTGCTAAGTATTAAATCCTCTGGAAGGCCTAATTGCAAGCCTCTTTTTAAAGGCCACTACATATGGCAGTAATCTCTAGGCCATGAGACAGTAGGTTCCGGCCAGGCCAATATGTGACGCGCAAAATAGAAAGGGACCTAAGGCTAAAAACCAGTTTTGTTCAGGAGAGCCATTTTAAAGATTAGGTCCCTTTCTGTTTGCGCTTAGAATCGTCGACTTCGCTTTCATAAAACGCGCATATCTCTGGGAGGGAACACCCTTGGGCATGGGATCGGTCTCAACCGATGCTCAGATGTTGTCCACATTAAAAAAAAAATAAAGTGAAAAGTTGATGAAAAGTTTTGTTCAGGAGAGCCATTTTAAAGATTAGGTCCCTTTCTATTTGCGCTTAGAATCGTCGACTTCACTTTCATAATACGTGCATATCTCTAGGAGGGAACATATTTGAGGCATGGGATCGGTCTCATTCGATGCTCAGATGTTGTCCACATCAAAAAAAGAAAGAAAAAAAATTGATTTTTTTTACCCTTAGGTCCATTTCTCTATGCGCTGTCACATATACAGATTTCATCGTATGCAGATCACTCATTTTGAAGAAAGTTACCCTTTATTACCAACTCATAGTTGAGGGAATTAAGTAAAGTGCTTACCTTCCTTTAAGCTTGAGCAACTAAGAAGAAAGCACCAATAAGCCGCTAATAAAGATTTAGTGTAAACATGACATAAGATTCATCATCGTCCAAATCCGACCATTAACCATAATGTTTTCTAATCACAATAATGTTGCAGCTATGGTCATAATCCTTCGGTTATGGTGGTGTTTAAGCCACTTTACAAATTTCTAGGATTCCTCTAAACGCATGTTTGTTGTTACTTATGGGGACGGGCGGGTGGCCAGATGGGAACTGGATGGTGGCGTCGGGACGGCATTTGATTGTGTGTTAGTTATTAACTGTAAACATATTTAATTTTACTTTTATTCCGATTGCGACTGATAGCAGCTAAGCAAAGTAATCGTGTTCGCCACACTTTGATTCCACGGTGGGACATTTTCTATGTTCAGGCAGAAACTACGAGTAGTGTGGTCTTCCGTTGAGTTGTTGGTGGTCGGGGCTATTTTTGCGCTCGCTTTACCAAATCTTCTTATGTGTATTTAGTTGGCGTTCATTCGTTGACTTTGGAGTTGACGTTCTGGAGTGAGTAGTGCTGTGTGGTGTGGAGTACAGTGAATGTGTGGATTCACAACGATTCCATGAGAGTATAACAGCTATTACCAGAACTATATGTACTGGCAGACAGACGAGCATTTACAGCAACTGCGACGAGTCGCTAGCTAGGTAGATAGGTTGGTTGGTTGGTTGCGATGACTATTTTCCCATTTCCACTTCCATGTCTTTTGTGGCTCTGGCTCTGTTGTTTCTTTTGTTTGAATTATCATTTTGAACATTCATTCGCTGTGTGTTGGTCGGTCGGCCGGTCGTTCGTTCGGTTGGTTCTCTTGATGGTGCTACATGTTTCTTCAGCTTTTTTCGCCTTTTTCCATTTTTTTTATTCAGCAGAGTTTCATTTCATTACAGTTCAGTTCTGAGTTTTGTTGCTGGTTACGCTGGGTTTATGCTTTCATTTCTCGTCGTCATCCATTGTCGTAGCGGTGGTGGTGGTGTTGCTGCTGCTGCTGGTGGTAGTGTGTGGTGTATTGTTAAATTTGCCTCCTCATTTTGATTCTCATCATCCATCGCATCGCAGGCAGTGGCCGCCGCAGCAGTGTGGTGCGCATAATACACGGGTATACAGTATTTCTTTCCTTTTATTTTTTTCTTTTCGTTCGTCTTTAACTCTTGTTGCTGTTATATTTTTCTTTTTTTATTATTGTATTCTTATTTTTTATGTGTGCTTTTTAGTTGTTTCGGCGTTGCTGTTGCCATATATTAAGCCTCGTGTGCTGGGTTCTGGTTCATCTTTTGTTTGAGCTGTATTTGGAGTAGAGGGCAGCAGCTAAACATCCATATATGCTGCCTGCCGGCCTGTCAGTCGTCATCTAGTCACTCAGTCCGTCATTTTAGACAGAGTTCGCATACATATGTATAACAGACACACACTCGCGTACAAATGGTGTGTATGCACATAAGGGGTGTCACTTAATGTCCACATCTTACCATTTTCAATTGCTCTATGATACCAGTCAGTCATACTTATTACCGGTTTAGCTTTCGATTGACCCGAATCAAGTTGGAAAATCAGAAAATATCATTATTGACTGCATCTTAAGACAATTATAGACCTAAACGTAACGTTTATGAGTTTTGGTCTAAATTTTATGCATTCGTCCAGTGAGAATGAAATTGAGGCATTTTCTGGCAATGTAATTTGTACAAAAGTTAAGAAAAGTAATGGTGAAGCACTGTTTTTTAATGTTTGCCCCGCTTAAACAAAATTCCCCCACAACCTGTTGTTTGCCTGCCTAACTCAGCAGCAAAAATTAGGGTTTTGCATGCCTCCAAAGTCAGTCAGAAGGCCCGCCCTTTAAGAGCACTCTTGATTTGATGGCCTTCCTGTAGGCCATTTCACGGTAACTGCTTGGCCGACCTCATTTTCGAAGAAGCTTGGCCCGATGACGAACTGGGCGAGCATACACAGTTGTTTTCAAATTTTCACAGCTCCGATTTGCTAAAATTTGCCCTCAATTCTCCCGATTGGGGACACTGGTCAATTGTGATGCTGACCAAAAAAAAAAGTCACGAAATGCATTTTGATTTGAAAGCCCATTTTTGTTAAGTAATTTTAACGCGCTGCTCAATTGTACAACTCTCTATGTTTGAATTTATTAAACACTGAAACAACAAAATGTCAAATTAAGTTGGGCAAAAAACTTAACGTTCAGGTCTGTCTCACAATTACTCTCGTGCATTATGGTTGGACCACTCTTTAAATATGTATTTCTCAATCGGCAAAAATAAATGAAAGCGGATTATTAATTAATGTAATACGCGTTGTTTGAATGATAATTAAAAATAAGGTTTATATTTGAAGTTTAAATAAAGAGTCGAAAAGTCGACTTTTTAACTTTTTTAAATAACAAAAAGTCGACTTTCTGCCTTTGACTTTTTAATAATGTCGATTGGTCGAAAGTCGACCCTAATAGATCCATGATTCGCACTTGTGACGATTGTATACACTGCATTTGTGTCAACAGAAACAACATCGTGTTGCACCTCTTTGGGTACTTCCCATGAGAAAATATCCAATCCGTACTTTTAAAATTGTGTAATATTTTTAGTACACTGTAAAAAATTACTAGTGGTTAATAACGACAACGAAAAGTTGGGGGCCAATTCGGTTCAATACCTTTCAAATGGCCACATTTGCGAGATACTGGTCAGTAAGTACAAGGTGGGCGATTTAAAATTTTATATTTGAATCGGCTGCAAAAAAGTACTATTAATTTTTTCAAATTCTGTTTTTTTTGGTAAGGTTGAACTTTGTCATTTAATAATGGAACACAATGTCATTTATATAAGTATGACTACCACAACTGGCTCAGCTGTACCTCATCCGATCAAGCCATTTTTTCAGTACATTTTCAATTGTTTCGGGCCAAATCTCTTCAACGGCAACTTTGATTTCATGTTTCAACGGTTCAATTGTCTCTGGATGCTTTGCGTAACCTTAATCCTAAATGGTCCCTCAGAGAAAATAATCCAAAGGTCTCAAATCACAGCTCCGAAGCGACCAATTGACTTCATAATTTTGGCTGATTATTCGATTTTCAAAAACAGTGCTTATCGATGGTTGCGTTGGCTGTGTGACATGTGGCCCCGTCTTATTGAAACCAAATGTCGTCTATGTCATTCTCTCGTTAAGCATGGCGCGGTAATGCTCACCGTTGACGGTAACGGCGGCACCTTGCTTCTTTTTAGAAGCAAGTTTAAAATCCACACTAAACAAATGTTGTTGTTTTTGTAACAACAATATATTTATTTTGAAGTCTTGTTCGTCTATGGGGGATCTGCTTCGATATCCAGGTGAAGGAAACGCGCCATTTGAACTGGATGCGTCCACAGGGACCTGGGGGTCAGCTGAGTGGGCTTGGCCGGACAATTGAAGAGGTGCAGTACATCACGTGGTCCCTGATGGCAGGCGGGACAGATGTCCGGAACGTTAGCATCAATTCGTGCCCAGTAAGAATTGAGGCGGCTGCACCATCCAGATCTCAGCTGCGCCAGAACCACGCGCGTCTGCCGAGGTAGTACCTTCTCCTCAGGTGAAATCTCCGGGGGATGTTCCCCTAGCACTACATTCACACGGTAGCTGGATACTGCTGCTGCGATATCATCGGCGTGAATGTTGTTCAAACCTGCCTGATAGTTTCGATGATCTAAAGGTTCTCTCTTATACCGCTGGACCTCTCTCTCTAGATCATGAAGATCGTACCTGATCTGCCTGCAATTTTACTTATTGAAATAGCCACCGAGGTGAACATGAGCTTCATCTCAGAAGATGAGTATTTGGTAAAATTCTTCATCTCCTGCCAAACAATCTTCAGCCAATTGGGCGAAGGAAAAACGCGTCGGATGGTCATGATGCTTCAGTTCTTAAACCAATTGAACTGTGTAAGCCTCCACCGAGGTCCTTATGCTAAATTCTATTATTCAAAGAAGTGCTAGAAATGTTCACTTCCTGAGAACGATGAAGATTTGTTGTTGATGGATTATTTTGGACATTCTCGGCCACTGCACCAATATTTTCGATTGAACGCACTGTACGAGAACGTACTCGGGTTGGTTTGTCCAAACACAATCCATTTCATGAACTCGCTTCACAAATTGACGCACAAAAGGAACTGAAGGCTATCTCTTCTCGAATTTTTTCCACGTAAATTTCTTGGTTTGCGTTTAAGACTCTAGAAGTAAGTTTTTAATATTTCCCAATTTTGTTAGAGCTTATAGCGGCCCATTTTGAAAATGTCCAACATTAACCTGAAAATTAAAATAAAAATGACAGTAATTCTATCATTTAAAGTCAAAGTAATCGGTAGTTTAAATTTAAAATTTTAAATAGCTCACCCTTTATAAAAACTATGTCGTACACCGCTTATTTGAGAGAAGTTCCCAATTAAATCCTTAAAAGGGTGCTGCAGCAATTGAAAACACGCACCTGCTAATTTCAATTTCCTCACCATTGCAGTGGCACTGAAATTCCCCATGCAAATCGATCAACGGAAATTCCATGTTGATTAATGAAGTGCCACCCTAATGTATGTATGTGCGCCGATGAGAATGGTGGAACACACGAGGACACGGGGACTCAATAAATACAACGCAAACATTACAATTGATTGAAAATTGGAGTGGAATGATGGTTGGTTGGATTGCGTTGGGTTGGCTTGGCTCGGATGGCTGCTGGTGTGAGTACAAACAAATATTGTACGGATGGTTGGAATGGGTTGAGATGGCACGACGACTTGGGGATGGGGGTTGTTGATAATATTGGGTGGGTAGTGAGGAATGGGGATGGTGGTGCTTAGTCGTCTGATGGCAAGTGTGTGTGCGAGTGTGTGTTTTTCGCTGTGTTTTTCCTCTGTTTTGTTTGTCGTTGTTTTCTTTTTCATTTCTTTTCTTATTATTGTATATTGCGATGTTAATGTTGTTACGACGACGATGTGTGGTGTTGCTCCCTTCGTCTGTCTGTTAGTTCGTCCATCCGTCCGCCCGTCCTTTCGATGGTGGTATGTGAAGATGGTGGGGCTGCAGAAAAATGAAATTGGAATTGGAGTAGTGTGGTGTGCGCAAAGGTGTTCGGCTGCTCAGGAATGGTGAATGTTGTCGAGGGGGGAGGTAAACGAATGGTTGATGGTTTAGCTGGGCTGACTGGGTTGTATGGCTGACTAGGTGGTTGGTTGGTTGGTGGCTTGCTTCTTGGGCTGCTGGCTTGTTTGGCTGGATAGCTGACTAGTGGCTGATGGCAGGGTTTGTACTTGGTTTCTGTCTCTGTTTTGCTCCTTCCACACTTATTTCTTGGTTTATTTCTTGAGAATCGGTTTTGATTCTTTTGCGAAGGTTCTGCTGACGTTCTATGGATGTCTCCTGGTTGCTGCTGTTGTTGTTGTATTCTTTGCTGCTCTCCAAAAATTCCTCTTTTAATATGTGCTGCTGTTGCTTTTGTTGGTGTTTGGTTGGTAGGTTCTTCATATGACTTGTTTAAATGTTGTTGTTGCTGCTATTGGGGTTCTATACCAGTGTAGTCGGTATGAATTGTTGCCGTCGTCTCAGCCCGCCGCCGCCGTTGTTTGTTCGTTTGTCTTCTTGAGCATTGCTGTTTGACAGTCAGTTTTCAGTTGTTGAATGGTTGGTCTCCTAATATTTATGGCTCCTAAGTATAAATACTGGTGCTAGTAGCTGTTTGGATGGCTGACTGGCTCTTTGCTCCTCTGCCTTATTGTCCTTTTGAAGATTTTCTTCTTGGTCGTCTTTTTACATTCAGATATTTAAAGTACATGTGTACTCAAACGTAGGGACCTAATACATGCATATGAAAATACACATGTACGTACGTATGTAATTTATCTGTAGGTTAACTTATGAGTTTTATTCAAAATTCATTTGCAAAATTCTAACCACATTTTAAAGATTAAACAGATTTAACAGGAATTAACCATTATTATTTGATGTATTGGGTGCCCCAACAAGACCGCATTTTTTCTTTTATAAATAAAAAAACACCTAATAATGACGAAATGTTTTATTTTATTTCATCACGTTTTTTTGGCATTAATGGCCACAGATAGATGCCAGGCAACAGGAGTTTTTAGCAAAGTTCGGACTATACTTATATAACATTTGAAACGCGTATGATTTGGTTGGTTATCGAATCGGGCTTATTGGCAAAAACTTAACTTAACTTCACTTAGGCCCAGAGATACAGGGTAAGCTATTTAACATTTTAAATTAGAAAAGGCTGTAAAAAGGAATGATAATTTTTCAAATTTCTGGTTTTATTGGAAAGGTTAAACATTGTCATTCAATAATGGAACACATCATGCATACATATGACTACCACCACTTGGTCGGCAGTACCTCTTCCGATCGCCCCAATTTTTCAGTACTTTTTCGATTGTTTCGGGTCGAATCTCTTCAATGGCAATTTGGAATTCATACTTCAACGCTTAAATTGTCTCTGGAAGCTTTGCGTGACATATATCCTAAATTGCTTCCCACAGAAAATAATCCAAATGGCTTAAATAAAAAAAAAACAGCGCGTAAAATATCGATGGTTGTGTTGGCTGTGTTGTTGTTGCTGTTGTAGTGGCACATGGTGCGGGGGTGGCCGCCCTTGGCCAAAGAATTCATTCATCGGGTCGATCCAGTGCATAGAACCGGCTGTCGTGGGTTCGTAAAGAGCGTTGGCTGTGTGACATGTGGCCTCGTCTTGTTGGAAGCAAATGTCGTCCATGTGATTCTTATGCATTTTTGAAAACAAACATTCGTTGAGTATGGCGCGGAAACGCTCACCCTTGATGTTAACGGCGGCTCCTTGCTCATTTTCGAAAAAAATGACCCAATGATGCCGCCAGCCCGAAATCCACATCAAACAGTGACACGTTGTGGATGCATTGGTTTATCAATAGTCACGTGTCTCTTAATATTTATAACTCCTAAGTATAAATACTGGTGTTTGGATGGCTGACTGCCTCTTTGCTCCTGTTCCTTATTGTCCTTTCAAGATGTTTTTCTTGGTACCATATGCGGCAATTTTGCTTATTGACATAGCCACCGAGATGAAAATGAGCTTCATCTGAAAACACAATTCTTTCGGTAAAATTCGTCATCACCTGCCAAACAATCTTCAGCCCATTGGGCGCATCGGTTGGTAATCTATCATTAAATGACAAAGTTCAACTATTTTAATAAAACTAGAAATTTTGAAAAAAATATCAGTACTGTTACAACCGATTCAAAACTTCAAATTTTAAATGACCCACCTTAAACGTAGAGTCGTAGAGTCTAGAGCTCGGTTGATCGTGTGTATGGGATCTATATCTAAATTTTAACCTATTTTCACAAAAGTCAACACCCTTTATCACAATAACTTGAACAGAATTTCCTATGAACAAAATTTCCGCATTTAAGAATCATCTAAAAACTTATTTGTTGCAACATGTTGATGAATTTATAAATTAAATGATCCAATCTCAATAATTTAAAATGTTTTTGCCGAATTTTTCGAAAGAAATTAAAGTGTAGCTAAATATTTAAAAAAAATAATGCCAACTTGCCTCTGTAATGTCTATAAGACGAAAATATATGCGGTTAACCAATGAACTTCATTTATTGCCAATATTAATTTGAAAAAGCCTTAAAATTAAAAACAAACAAGAATACTGCTAATTTTCATATCACAGGTTATTTAATGCAGCTACTTATAATGTTCAAATCTTCAATATTAATAAAAATTCTGCAACTTTTAATATTTAGTATGGTATTCCTTTTGATCCCTAACAGCTTTAAGCCGATATGAAATATAATCAACCAGTTTTTGAGTAATTTCTGATGAAAGTTGTTGGAAAGTAGCCATAGTGACACCAATTCAAAAGAAGTCAAGCTCGAATTCTCCTGATAACTTAAGACCCATTTCTTTGCTTCCCATCCTGTCAAAAGTTGTGGAAAATATTCTTAAGCGGCAGTTGTTAGACCATATTGAGAGTAAATCGCTGCTTAATGATTGTCAATGTGGTTTCCTGAAAGACAGAAGTACCTCTGCTCTTTTAATTGGCCTTACTGACTCAATAAGGAAGAATACTCATGATCAAAAAATGTGTATGGTTTTGTCTTTGGATTTAGAAAAAGCCTTCGATAGGGTAGATTATGGAATTTTGATAAATAAATTGCATAAAGATTATGGACTTGGGAAAAGTGCCTGTAGTTTAATGCTTTCTTTTTTATGTGGTAGAAAGCAGTTTGTTCGTGTCCATGGAGTCGCATCGTCTGTTTTGTCTGTTAGGAGTGGGATACCTCAGGGCTCTGTTCTTGGTCCAATTTTGTTTGTGCTGTTTATTAATGACCTTTTCAAAAGTCTAGGCGATTGGTGTACACCATACTCATTTGCTGACGATGTTCAGCTATTATTTTGCGGAGAAATCCAGTATTTGGATGTTTTCAAGCCAAAACTAATTATGTTTTAAAATTATTGAGCGTATGGATGTCCTCTAACAAGCTTAGTATTAATTCTTCTAAAACAAAGGCAATACTGTTTTCATCATCATCTTCTATCAACCTAGATTTTCAGAGTATTACGTGTTTCGGAATAGTACTGGATAACAAATGTTGCTTTGAGCAGCATATTCGCAGTATTGCTTCACGTATTAGTTTCACACTTCGTCAACTATACAACACCAATTTAGTTTTACCTCGTTGGGTAAAAACAAAACTGGTTCATGGCTTAATTATACCAAACATTTTGTACTGTCTAGAGGTATATACAGGAACTACGAGTACTCAAAGTAATATGAATATTATAAAGACAGAGCTTCATAGTTATGCGCTATGCATATTCTGTTAAACCGTATGCTCACATATCGCCGTTTGTGAATGACTTTTTAGGCTGTTCCTTTGTGGAATTTGTGCACCTACGGTTGCTATATTTTTTTTACAAGATATACAAACTTCAATCTCCTTTGTTCCTAGCAAATTCATTTGTCTTCAGTCACTCAATTCGCAATAGACAGTTAATTATTCCAATGGTAACACCGCTTATGGATCGATCATTCCTCGTAAGAGTAGCCCGACTATTTAACATTTTCTCAAGCAGTTTAAAAACGTTTAATTTGTCTTCCATGACATTTCGTAAACATTCAATGGAACATATTCGTTCAAGCACAGAGTAATGCTTTTACTTACGAGTATATGTTTTGTTCTTTGGTTTCTTGATTATCACTTATATGCTTTCATCAGGTTTTTTTCTCTTTTATTAGGAAAAATTAGGATTATTTTAATTTATATTATTTTTTTGATTTTATACTGAATTCTTTCTAGTAGTTTATGATGTTCTATTTAACATTTTGATGCATATTGTAATTTAGCTTTAACAGGCCCCAATGGGCTTCGAATTACATTTCAATAATGAAATGAAAAAATTTTACTCCATTCTACTTATAGAGCAACTCTAAGATGATTTTTGTTGGATATTTTATGGTTACTGATATTTTTGTCTTGTACCCTTTGTTCTATTGTCTTGCGAGGATTAACTTTAATTTTAAGTGCGTGTGGACGTTTTTATCAACAAAATCAGCAAAAGCAATCATAGAAGAATAACAAAGGTATATGAAAAGAAAATTCCATTAGAACTTTGTGGGGAGTAGTAAAACCGCACTTCAAAGTGACTGCATAAAATAAGCTGAGACATGAAATTTTGATGCAAATTTCGTTTTCTTTATTTCTGGGAGCGGGGGGAGCGTGTTTTTACTTATTATTTATTGGGTTATATTCGATAAACATTAGTCAACACTTCTGTAGTCCGCTTTCGTCTTTATGACCTTCTGTATCGAAGTTCTAGAGACTCAAAGTGCAGAATATGCACTGCATAAAATAAGATGTAGCCCACTTGTGCAAACAACAACCAAAAACCGACATGCCGGTTTAAGCTATTTTGCAGAAACCGATTGTCGGGCTTGGATATAAAACCGGAATATAAAAATCTGTCCAGATGGGCGACCTACCCTAAACCAGAGTGGGGTATCATATAGCCGATCCGACCAAAATCTAATATTTTTTCCCTTAACTTTGTCATAGTATTCTTTTTCGGTAGTTTCCGCCATTGTACGTTCCTTTGTTACGTTATGTTGTGCTCTGCGTTACCTATACTTTTCATTATTTTGCTGCTACGTTGCTGCTTCTTCTTGTAGTATACGAAACTAAAAGCACCCAGTTCCCAGTTTTTAATACATGTTTTCCCCTATTTTGGTGACTCCGTATTTAGTTTTTCGGTTCGTACAGTTTTTCTCCACACACACACACACGCACACACACTGACATACATACATACTTGCATATAAATAAATATAATACCCATAAATGCCTTTTTAAAAAGTGAAGTTGAAAGGAAACGAACGTTACGTGCAAACGACCCGTATAAATGAACACCTCCAACCAAATCCAAGCCAACCACATCACAAGTATAGAGAAAATATTGCTTCTTCTTTGTGCAAAAATAATATCATTGCGGACTTCATTTTTCCCCCTCTCCCTCCCTCCCCCACCACCTTAGCCGCAGCATGTAATAACAACAATCAAATGGAGAACTCTTGTAAAATTGTCTTTGGTCAGTGTAGATACGATTTGTATGTAAGCATGTGCGTGAGTGTGCACATTTATGACAGGTATTTGTCACTCATTCTCTCTGTTAACGCAGCCACTGCGGAGAGCCAGAGACGTTGGCATAGCCAGCACCAGTTAAAATAGAGACTAATGATTGTGTGACAGTTTTGGCCCAGATGTTGTTTTGTTGTTTTTTCTTGGTTCTTGAGATTAGATGCTAATTATGGTTTATTGTTTTTCACTAATCGGTTTTCAATTGTTTAAGTGGGTTGGGTTAGCCAGATCGTTACGTAGCGTAATCCTTACCAGCTGTTGGGGAAAAACAATTTAGAATAATTGTTTTATCAATTGTTGGGCAAAAGGAATGTTCGATACTGTTGGAATAGGAAAAATAAAAAAAGGTTTTTGCGTATTACTGCAGTTTGGACCAGCCTGTAGAAGAGACGTGGTTGGCTGCTGTATTTAGTAATGCAGGTTCAAGTGCTAATATTCAGCAATATTGTATGAATGCATTAGAAATATTTTGCGAACAGTAAAAGTGGATGCAAAGATATTTTAATTAGTGGCACCACCGTTGGGGCCAGTCAACCATCTATTTCGTACGCGGTAGGAAACTTAGGACAAATATTTATATACTTATTTAAGTCTATGGATTACAATCCATACAGACTAGCCATTCTAGAAAGGTACTCGTATTATATTTAAAGTGTCATTACATTTTTTCAAAGTAAATAACAAGTTTTAATCATTTCTTTTACAACATGCGTGTGTTATGAAGAATTGCTGCGAAGCTATCTGATGATGGTCGTCACGGACCCGAAATCGCGATAACAGCAGTCACTTTGCCATTTTGTAAAAAACTTATCTTTTTTGTAAATATAGATACAGGAGGTTTCGAGCCGGTTAATCCCTGTACTGATAATTTTTCAAATATCTGGTATGTGTAAATACAAACTGTAAATAAAGATGAATTTATAAATAAAAAAAAATATCTGGTTTTATGCGCAAGGTTGAACTTTGTCATTTAATAATGGACCACCACCTGATGCGTTTTCGCTTTGCCCCCAATAGGCTGCAGACTGTTTGGCAGGAGATGAAGAATTTTACCGAAAAATTGTGTTTTCTGATGAAGCTCATTTTCATCTCGGTAGCTATGTCAATAAGCCAAATTTCCACCTATGTGACAGCGCATAGAGAAAGGGACCTAAGGGTAAAAAAAATCAATTTTCATTTTTTTCTTTTTTGATGTGGACAACATCTGAGCATCGAATGAGACCGATCCCATGCCTCAAAAGTGTTCCCTCCCAGAGATATGCGCGTTTTATGAAAGTGATTCTAAGCGCAAATAGAAAGGGACCTAATCTTTAAAATGGCGCGTCACATATGGGGTTCAGAGAACGCACACTTGACAATTGAAAAGCATCCACATCGAGCCACTGTTTGGTGTGACTTTTTGGCTGGCGCATCATTGGGCCATTTTTCTTTGAAAAAGAGCAAGTAGCCGTCGTCACCGTCAATGGTGAGCGTTACTGAGCCATGCTTAACGAATTTTTGTTTCCAAAAATTGAAAAAAATTGACATGGACGACGGTTTTAACAGCCCACATGTCACACAGCCAATGCAACCATCGATATTTTACGTATTTTTTTTATGAAAATCGAATAAACAGCCGAAACTGTGCCTCGGAGCTGTGATTTGGGCCCTTTGGATTATTTTCTAAGGGAAGCCATTAAGGATAAATGTTACGCATATCATCCAGAGACAATTTATGCGTTGAAATATGAAATCGACTGATGAAGCTATTGAAGAAATTCGACCTGAAACTATAGAAAATGAACTGAAAAAATGGGTTGATCGAATCAGGTCTTGCGAGCCAGTTGTAGTAGTCATATTAATGATATTGTGTTCAATAAAACCAGAAATTTGAAAAAATTATCCTTGTTTATTAAAGCCGATTCAAATTTAAAATGGTAAATTGTCCACCCTGTGCTAACATTTCCCATTTTAACAAACAATGGTTAAAATGGGGAACTGTTAGGGACGCACAAAACGGCCCGTATGGTCAAAAAGGGCGATAAAAAATCATTATGGAAAAATGGATACTGAGATTAAGGAAAAATTGACTACAAATGCAATTATGAATTATGACTAAGATAAGGTGGGACTCATGGGTGGACGAGGCCCAAAAATGGAACCACTTTTTTTTTGCGTTTTTGTATCAAAGTGACGGTAGGGAGGGTATATAAGGCTCGACCTGGCTGAACTTACCGAAGTTTTTTACTTTTTTTCTTTAAAAGTCCATATCTTGCCTAAAATAAGGTCACCAAAAGTAATGGAAAAAATGTCCCAGAAAACTCCATATACGAGAACGAGGGCAGACATATATATATTTCTGTCCTAATAATGAAAATGCGATTATTTATCATCAAAAATGTATTTTTTAGTTTTTCAAAGTATTCTCCAGCATGATTTATACACTTTTGCATGCGCTCAAACCAATTGTCGAAGCACTTTTTGCACTCCGATGGTTTTTGAACGCTTCAGCAGCATCTTCTGGCGACGAAAACCGTTGACCAAGCAAAGAAGTCATTGGGTGCCAAGTCAGGGCTGTACGGCGGATGACCCATCAATTCGACGTTTTGGCCGGTCAAAAAGGCGCTGGTTTAAGCCGATGTTTGAGAGCTCGCATTGTCATGGTGTACAATGATTCGTCTTCTCTTGTTCGTTTTTCGAATTTCTCCGAAGACTTCAGGCAAACAAATTGTGGTGTACCACTCTTCTTTGCACCAATCGACACGAGCCTTTTTTTGAGCGATTGTCAAATTGTGCGGGATCACGAGAACAAACCTTTTTTACGGCCAGGTGTTCATGCAATATCGAATGTATGCTGGTGGAAGAAATGTCCAAGGATGCCTCTATCTCACGGTATGTCACATGAGGATCTTGCGTTATCAGTTCACGCACGGCATCAATGTTCTCTGGCACAACGGCCGTTTTTGGACAACCTTCATGACCTTTGTCTTTGTGTCGGCCACGATTGAATTTATTAAACCAGTTTTTCACAGTGCTATAGGATGGTGCTTCATCGCCATACAAAGACTTAAGTTCATCGATGCACTCTTGTGATAATCCACATCGAAAGTTGTGAAAAATTATCGCAGGAAAATGTTTACGAGTTAATTCCATTTTTTTTACCAAATTGATTTTTTCAAGTCACTGTAAACAACTCAAATGATGGCCGTACGTCAAAACGTTCTGAGTACGATATGCTTAAAAATGTCAAGCTTACCAATGGAAATGGCAGATGGCGCCAGGCAACACTCAGTGTTCCTCTATAAGGGGAACATTTTTGGCGTTCCCTGCACACTTCGAACAAAGAATAAAATAAACCTCTTAAAGCAGGAGTTGGAACTTCTTCAAGCGGGGCTTGATTTTTTTTAGAATTTACCTCATTAAGTGGTAATTTTTACTCGTTTACCCCTATGAGTGGATTTCCCTTTTCATTCTGTGCCTCCAAAAGTACGATTTTTGTCTTTTTTCTCTTTTCTTTCTTGTTATTGCTCTTTACTAAGAAGGTTTTTGCGGAGTGCAGGGTTTGGCGATTTCTCAACAAATAAGGTGAGATCGAAGTCTATATGGTCACTTGGCGATTATCCTGTCGGATTTTATTCAATCGCCCTAATTTAATCTTTAATGTTCTAAATAAAAAAACGTATTCTAAAACGCCGAAAGTCTCAATTATTAGTCGGCATTTTCGATATTTAAACGACTCCGTTCTACGTATTTTTGTACCTTCCATTATAGAAAAGAGGGAGATATTAGCAAAAGTGTCGCTACGAATATAGTTTGGCAAATATTTTTTGGGTAATTTTGAACAAGTTGCGATATTTCGATCGCTCGTTTATTTTTTGTTTGTATTGTTTTTAATTGGACTATATAATTTGAATTTATTGCCAATTACAGAATTAAGGAATATATCTCACACAAACTGCCTTTTTCTAAAAAATAAGCATACTTTAAGTGGGATAAAAATCAAATTACCTAGAGAAGTGGGAAACTATGTTAGTGGGAAACCTCTTGATGTGGGAAAAACAGGTGGTCCATTGCGATCCAACTTATTCCGGTTCGACTGTATTTATTTTTAAAAAGGGTGAGAAATGAAAGCTTCAAGGGAACAATAGAGGTTGATTGGTTTACCCTCTCAAATCCATAGTTCCCCAAACCACGACCGCCGACAATATTCTGAGGAGCACTTAGTGAATATCATTTCCCTTAATTCAAACGGACACTATAGTTCTCGCACAATTTAAAAATAGAACACTTTCTTTAATAAAAAACAGCAGATCTTATCCCCATTAATAGATATTCTTGTCTGCATTCATTCATCCTCTTCCATTGTGGACGGACGCAGGAGAAAGGGATGGAGGTTCCACAGTTGCAGCATTTAAATGAACAGAGAAAAAAACCAGTTTAAATCCTTAGAGCCATTTGATATTTAGAAATGTTGGCTGTACGGCTGGTGGTATGTAGGTTCTCCCCGACCAGGCAATGCTTAGATGTATGAATAGGAGTGAGCACCGACAGGTACCAACGAGTGTGTTTGTGCACGCATTACTGTTCACTTAAATGCAGCCCTTTCTGTCGGTCTCACTCTCCGTCCGTCCGTCCGCCTGCCTCACGGTCTGTTTGTCGTCTGCAAACATTAAAACAGCCAGACAGACTCTTGTATGCGTGTTGGTCGCCAGTTTAGTAGGTGGGGTGGTGGCGGGAGAGAGCACTACAATTGATATCTTTAACATCCATCCTCCAATCACTTTTATATTCCGTCCGTCGTTCGTACAACATTCTCATCCGTCGTACTCGTTTGAACTTCTCTGCATATGAATTGAACGTGTTTTGTGTTTCTTCTCCTCTGTCTCTGCTTGTCCTTCGAATAATTTCGTTGCTGGCTGTGTTGGATGGATTGTTGCACGAGTTTGCCGTTGAGTATCAGCAGTTATTGTCGATTTATTTGACTTCGATTTCGAATTGTTGCTGCTGTTCTTCTTCTCCCTCTCGGTTACTCCTTCAGTCAAACCCTGTTGGAAAAATTAAAGACTTCCTCATAAAAGTCATTCTAGAAACGCTTTCTTTAAGGTTCAAACACAATTTTTTTAAACCTTCAAAAAAGCATTCCAGTCGCGCTTCTTTGCTCTTGACAAATTATACCGCACACATCAAGCAGTGAAATGATATGGTTACTTTATAGTCACGGCAACAATAATATGTTCTCTGCAAGAAAAGTAACCATAGTATTGTTTTTTTTTAATTTCATTTTGACAATAGTATTATTGCGGCAAAGTTAATATTCTTAAAATGTAACAATAGTATTATTGCCAAAATTAAAAAGGTTTTAGCGATAATATAAATATGATTGGTGCGACAAAGCTATTGTTTTTTTTTTTTTTGGTTTTATGTTAACAGTAATATGATTACGACAATCATATCGGTAAAATCGTAATTTTTCTTAATTTAAATAAGGGTTTTTAAACAATGTTGTTGGAATGAATCTTACGCAATAATAGTACTTTTTACGAGTATATGTTACTTACATTTTTTTAGAACAAACTAATTTGGATTTGTATAACTGAAATATTTTTAATATTTATTTTTAAACGGATTTTTTCTGATGTTAAATTAATCACTCCTATTTAGAATTTAATGGATTTTTAAATAATTTACTTAATAGAAATCTCTATTGTTGAATAACAACTTAATCAAATCCTTATTAATAATTCTGGGGATCATAGTATGGTTGAGTGGGATCATACTATGGTTGTAGGGAGCATAACATGCTTGCGTGTGAGTCATACAATAGTTGTGAGGATTATACTAAGGTTGAAAGTGAAACATATGTGGTTGTTAGGCTCATAATATGGTTGTGGCGATCATGGTATGAGTGAGTGTGCATCATAATATGGTTGAGTGTAAATCATATGGTTATGGGGATCATAGCATAGTTGTGTGTGAATAATACTATTGTTGTGGGGTCTTATAGTATGGTTGTGTAGGAATAAAACTGTTGTTGTGAGGACATAATATTATTGTGGGGATCATACTGTTGTGCCATAACCATATTTCCAACAATAGTATGATGCACTTCAAATATCGTCACCCCAACTATACTTTTTTTCTTCGTGATTCCTAGGTCGCTTCCCCCAAAATGCGTGTTAGAAGGACTTGTAAACAATGACAAATGTTGTTAAAAATTAAAAAAGGAATTGAATTAAGGTTAATGAGGCAAAAGGTAGCTGGGATAGTTGGATGAGGTAATAATAAACAAGTGAAAACGACATTAAGTTCGGCCAGGCTGAATATATGACATCCACCGCCCCTCAGCTAAGCCGGAGCAAAAAAAGTAAGTAAAAACAAAAATGGTCCTTTTTTGGGCCCATACGTCCTATGCATCTGCTCTAAATCCATCAATAAAATATATCCATTCTTGGACTCGTAGCAAAATTTGCTTTAATTTGTGCATCCATATGTCCATGTTGACAATCGCCCGTTTTGGTCATGCGGGACGTTTTTTGGGCCACATGAGGCAAAACGTCCAGCAACTATGCCTTCTTAGAGGTATGTGCGTTCCAACTACCCATTTTAACCATTATCCGTCAACAAAGAAACTTCAAAAAGTGTACGTTTTACCGAGGTACCAGTTGCCACTCATCTCTGGAGGGTATACAAATAGTGTCAGCGCTGAAATTCAAAGTAGTGTGAAGAGTGAACTTTAACTTGCAACAGCTTTGAAATAAAGGTGACACTGATTTGACGGGCAGTTTTTTAGAAATTAGAAAAGGATACTACGAGGGTTGCTATTTATATTTCGGGTCCGACAACACAATAATTTATCATGGAAATAGTTTTATTGTTTTTCAAAATATTTTCTTTTAAGATTAATACATTTTTGCATGCGCACAAACCAATTTTCAAAGTACTTTTTCCACTTCGATTAAGACACCTCCAAAACATGATTTTTAAGCGCTTCAACAGCTGCTTCGGGCGATGAAAAACGTTGACCACCACCCAGAATTGACCCATCCCGCGGCTACACCTAAAGAAAAACCCCAATTATTTGCTTCGATGTACTTCTTCCACGAACAACAACTTGTTCCACGCCTCTGAAAAAAATAGAAATATTGTTAGTATTTGCTGAACATGTCTTCATCATACACCCATAATAAATAATTTAACAATGATTTTGCTTTACCTTAAAATTTGTTGACACTTTAAAACACTTTACCAATTGCATGCATAAAATCGTTTCACTTGTACATACAAACTTTATTAGATTCGAAAGTAAAAATCAAGTTTTTAAAAGCCCTGCTAATAGTTAAATTATATTTCGTTCAGTTAGCCAAAAACATAACATTTAACCATTAGTTGGTCTAGTTAACAAATGCTAGTGGTAATGACAACCGAATTTAAAGAGTACTTATAGCCCGATCCCACGACAGCCGGTTCTACGCACCGGATCGACCCGAAGTACCAATTCTTTGCCCAAGGGCTGTCACCCCGGTACGGTTTGCCGCTACAATATAATATTTAGTTCTTATAGCCAATAATCTATAAAAACAACCAATACATGTTCGAGGGCTGCTATACATATTTCTGGCCTAGGCAACACTAAGTGCCGCAATCTAACATTTCCATTTTTACCATAAACGCACTCAGAACGTTTTGACGTACCATCATCATTTGTGTTGTTTACCGTGAATTGAAAAAATCCATTTGGCAAAAAATGGAATCAACTCGTGAACATTTTCGTGCGATCATTTTTTACAACTTTCGACGTGGATTATCAGGACAAGAGTGCATCGATGAAATAAAATAAATCTTTGTATTTGAAATAAATCTTTGTATTTGAAATAAATCTTTGTATGGCGATGAAGCACTATCCTATAGCACTGTGAAAAACTGGTTAAATGAATTCAATCGTGGCCGACGCTCGCTCAAAGACGAAGGTCTTCCAAACACGGCCGTTGTGCCAGAGAACATTGATGCCATGCGTGAACTGATAATGCAAGATCGTCATGTGACTTACCGTGAGATAGAGGCTTCCTTGGGCATTTCTTCCACCAGCATACATTCGATATTGCATGAACACCTAGCCGTAACAAAGGTTTGTTCTCGTTGGTTCCCGCACAATTTGACAATCGCTCAAAAAAGGGCTCGTGTCGATTGGTGCAAAGAAATTTTGAAAAAATACGATCGCGGTGTTTCAAAAGACGTTTATAAGATCGTCACAGGTGACGAATCATGGATCTATGCATATGAGCCCGAAACAAAACAGCAATCGACCGTGTGGGTCTTCGAAGGCGAGCCAAATCCAACAAAAGTTGTTCGTGGAAGAAACACCTCGAAGCAAATGGTCGCCTGTTTCTTCGGCAAAACTGGTCATGAGGTGCCAGTTCCGCTTGAGCAACGTAGGACGGTCAATTCTGAGTGGTACACCACAATTTGTTTGCCTGAAGTCTTCCGAGAAATTCAAAAAACGAACAAGAGAAGACGAATCATTGTGCACCATGACAATGCGAGCTCTGACACATCGGCTCAAACCAGCGCTTTTTGAGCGGCCAAAACGTCGAATTAATGCGTCATCCGCCGTATAGTTCTGACTTGGCACCCAATGACTTATTTTTATTCCCGCAGATGAAGAAAAAATGTGTGGTCAACGATTTTCGTCGCCAGAAGATGCTGTTCAAGCGTTCAAAACCCACGTTTTGGAGGTGTCTGAATCGGAGTGGAAAAAGTGCTTCGACAATTGGTTGAGCGCAAGCAAAAGTGTATAAATCATGCTGGAGAGTACTTTTAAAAACAATAAAACCATTTTTGATGATAAATATTCGCATTTTCATTAGGCCAGCAATATATATAGCAGCCCTCGTACAAATTCAGTTTCAATAATCATCCTAATTAGTTAGGGTTACCGATACTTTGTCTTTTCAACCTATAGAAACAGTTCCCACTACTAAAAGTTGTCATGTACCTAATCAACATTCGGCTGTAGCGGTGGAATATATATGTATATACGTGCAACCACCAATATTTGTTAGGCCAAAAATTCGGTTGTGTTAACAAATCTGTTCTCTCTGTGGTGAATTTAATATTATTCTTCTGACTTAATACCCTCAACATCCCATGCAGAAACAAACGGGAACTGTTTTAAATCAGAGAGCTGTGCACGTTATAATTATACAGAAGCTTTTACACGATTTGAAGATTAATTTCGTACTCTTTAAGTCGCTGGCATTTACGAGGAACCCACTAGATCTTCTTATCTAAATTTGAACCTAGGTTTATTTGTATGGTATTCGTGCTCATTAATCTGATTTAAAATTATTTGAAATTTGACAGTTTTGCATGAAATAAGCATTATGGCTTTAGCGTGTTTCAATTGAGTATAACTTTATTTACTGCGATTTTATTTTTTTGACCCACTGTGCGTTGCCCTGTTGTTACTGTTACCGGAGTTGCCTTTAATGCTGCTGCTGTTGTTGTTGGCATAACTGCTAAATACTCCGGTTACCTATCCGGGTGTGCTCTATCGCAACAATAACACCACCGACAACAACAAAAGCCAGAGACACCATCTACACCTTTATGAGCTGCAAGCAGCAGCCCCCAGCAGCGATGGATGCCCGAGCCAGCAACGCCAATACAACCAACACACAGTCAGTCCAACAGCAGGTGTGTAGAAGATTTTGGCGGGGTTTGCCTACCACCCATTCCAAAAACATTAAAATCCGGGAGAGCGAGAGTGGGGCACGAAAATGAGGAGCTGTGTTGGTGGTGTTCATGTGTAAGTGTGTGTATTGGAATATTGGGATAAATGATTACAACAGCGACGACCCGCGATTCCGATGATGTTGCCGCTGGTGGTGGTGGTGGTTGTTGGTTGGTGACGGCCTGGTGTCAGTGTGCGTTGGTTGGTGTTTGCTGCTGGAGGTGAATATCATCCCATTACATCCTCATTGAGACTTTTGCCATTACACGCATTTAAAAATACATTCGGGGCAAAAAGAAAAGACAAAAAAACGCTAGCCCCCGAAACTCTGTAAAAAGCAGCAAGTGATGGAAAAATTAAAATTGCGACAACCACGAGCAAAATGTTGCTTGTAAATGAACGACAGACGGACGGACAGTGGGATCGAACCGAAGTACACATTGAATTTATACGAATTGTACGATTGTAATAAAATGTGTACATTCAATGTTGCACAGTTACGAACATACACTATCACGCCTTTAAACGCAGTAGCATGAAGGAGGGTTCACACCTTGCAAATTGTTATACAACTCTTGACTGGCTTACCAACGCACATCATATTGAGATTAATAAACGAAAGTCTGTCAAAACTTGTGATGATTTACAAAAAAATCATCTGTTTAGCTGTCACTCTAACCATTCTAATTGTATGTGTGTGAACCCCACCAATAAAATATTTACACACACACAAACATTCATCGTTGCCTGCCACCGCTCATAGAGTTTCAACAGTTTTAGTACAACTTTTGCGTTTTCATTGCTGCTGCTATTGTTTGTTGTTGTAGCTGTTGCTGCACACAAAAATAATCGATTACTTGATAGATGGATGTTGCTGCCATTTATCGGATTGAGGTATGCACATTCACATATGCAAATGTAAATGCATTTACGTGAATGCGAGTGTGTGGCTGTGTGTTTGCATATGAACATGTAAAATGGATTTGAATAAATTGTAAAAAACTTTTTTTTTGTATTTTGCTTTTGCGTCTCTGGGCAACTTATTTTCATTTAGGCAACGAGGGTAGTTGCAAGTCACAAAGAACAGATTCGTTGTGACAACCGAATTTGTTGCATTCCGAATGATGGTGGTTGCACGTTCTTAGTTGATTGCGTACACTCAGGGCAGTTCTTAGTAGTGGGAACTGAGAGTATCTATTGAAGAGACAAAGTCTCGGTAACCCTAACTAAATAGAATGATTATTGGAACTAAATTTGCATTTATATAAGTTGTTGTTACACTTTTTTTTGGCTATAATAACTCTTTGAATTCGGTTGTCATTACCACGAGCATTTGAATTCGGTTATCTGACCGAAATAAAAAAGTTATTTTTATTTATAGTTAATGATTTGAAAATATTTGTTCTGCTATTTGAATTATGAGCAGGCTTTTTTAAAACTTGGTTTCTCCTTTCGAATCTTTGCCACAACCGAATTTGTTTGCCAACCCAATGATTGAGGTTGCATTCACCTCGAGTATTCCATTAGTAATACCGAATGCTTTGTAACGTTCAGTAAGTGTAACTAAAGTATCGGTAGACATTACGAAGTATCCGAACATCCAGAGATGAATTTTTGGATCTTAAAGTCAGTGCACATGCCGCACTTGGTTAACGATTTTTTTTTAAATTTTCTAAATTTACGACAGGGTGTCCGTCGGGAAGGTATACTACTTTGTTTGTTTATAATTTTTGATTAAATGAAAGAGACTAGATCTTATATTGAGAAATGTTCTATTTAATGTCGGCATTCACAAAGCCGGGCCCTTTTGATCACATTTTTCATTAACTTCTCACACATTTCACGCGGTATTTTATAAATTTCATCACGAAAATTGTGTTTGTGTTGCTGAAACGTTTCTGGTTTGTTTGCATAAACCTTGCTTTTCAGGTATACCAACAAAAAAAATCCGGAGCAGTCAATTTAGGCCGTAAAGGCCAATCAACATCACCATTTCTTGAAATACGAGGGCGACCGCAAAACTAACTGGCCTGGCACATTTTCTGTTTTACTAGCAACTTTTTTTTTGTTTTTTAAAAGCAATCTTTTATAAGCCATCTGTCAAAATTTCCGAAATATTTTATGATTATTTTCTTTGTTACAGGTGATTGAAGTAAAGAAGTTTTATAATTTTTGAAAAATGGAAAATAAAGAGTTTTGTGCGGTAATTAAACACTTTTATATGAAAGGTTATACGCCACAATTAATCAAAGATGAATTGGATTCTGTTCATGGTGATAATGCACCATCATACTCCACCGTGAAATTCTGGGTTCAACAATTTAAAATGGCTCGTTCCAGTACGGAAGATGAACAACGCTCTGGAATACCGAAAACTGCTACTACTATTGAAAACATTAGAAAAATATTTAATGATGTGACTAAAGATAGACGAATAAAGCTCAGAGAACTTGCTGATATTGTTTAAATGCACGAAAAACAAGTTTGGAGTATTTTACATGATGAACTCCACATGAAAAAGCAATCCGCAAGATATGTGCCGCGTTTGTTGACTTTGCCCCAAAAAATCGCCCGTTGGACCAATTCCGAGGAGCTTTTAGCGATTTATCAGCGTAATCCAATAGAGTTCTTGCGCCGATTCATAACTGTTGATGAAACATGGATCCATCAATACTTCCCAGAATGCAAAGAACAGTCAAAATAATGGATAGAAGCTGGTAAAAGTGGTCCCAAGAAGGCAAAAACTGTTAAGTCATCAGGAAAAGTAATGGCCACAGTATTTTGGGATGCAAGGGGTATAATACGAGGGCGGTTCGGAAACTTCTTAGCCTAGCACAAAAAGCGCGGTATAAACAGAAAAAAGTTAAGTGTTTTGGAAACTTATATCTTTGCTATGAACACATGTTAAATTTTGTTTCGATCTGGCAACTCCTTCATATAGAAACAAGTGTTCACAAAAGACGCATCCGCGATTTTTCTACAATGGAAAAATTAGAAATGCGTGGTGTCATTAAATATTTACATAAAAAAGGTTTATCGGAACAAGAAATTCATTATGATATGTTGAATGTGTTAGGTGAAAGTGCACGCAGAGAAAATATATGGTTACACTATGGTCACCGCAACAATAGTATGCTCTCTATAATAAAAGCATGTTCGTCGCAACCATAGTATTGTTTTATGAATTTCATTTTGACAACAGTATGATTGTGACAATATTACTATTGTTGAAATGTATCAATAGTATTATTGCCAAATTTAGAAATGAAAATATGGTTGTAGCAACCATATAAACATGGTTGGTGCTACAAAAGTATTGTTGTTTAAAATTTACGTTAACAATAATATGATTACGGCAATCATACAGTATGATTGCGACTATGAACATAACAAAACAGGTTTTAGAAAGCATACATGTATGTGTGTGCGTATGTTTTTTGATATACAAAAAAAAACACATGCACACGATAAAGTGAATGGTTGTTGTACACTAAAAAAAACTACAACAATCGGAAGGTAGTTCGAGGGATTTTTTTATTGTCTTTACTTTGTTCGGTGAAATACTCTAATACCGACTAGTTCTCGTTTATTTCAAATCTGCTTGCACTTAAGTATATAGCCATTGATCATGGTTTAATCTCATTCGTTACTTGGCGGTGAAGTAGAATTCACCCCTTCTGGCAACTAAAAGTATTTTTGACCGTTGGAATATATATTTTTGTTTCTTGAATGAAATGTTTAATAAAAACATGGCCTGAAATCTGGCTATGAACTCAAAGTAATGCAATTTAAAATAAAATACTTAATAAAAACCTCTATTTTTGAATAACAACAATAACCAATCCTAATAAATAATTATGGGGACCATAGTATGGTTGAGTGTGAATCATACTATGGTTGTGGGGATCATAGTATGGTTGCGTGTGAATCATACTATGATTGTGAGGATCATACTATGGTTGATGAGAAACATACTATGGTTGTGAGGATCATAATATGGTTGTAAAGATAATAGTATGGTTGAGTGTGAATCATACTATCGTTGTGAGGATCATAGTATGGTTGTGGAGATCATAGTATGGTTAAGTGTGAATCATACTATGGTTGTGGGGATCATAGTATTGTTGTGCCATAACCATATACCCAACAATAGTATGATCCTCTTCGAATATTGTCACCCCAACCATACTTTTTTTCTGCGTGTGCTCCTTCATATGCAACAGTAAAAAATTGGGTTGCTGAATTTAAACGTGGTCGTACAAGCATTGAAGATGAACCACGTAGTGGACGTCCAAAACAGCAACAACAACAGAAATTGTACCCAAAGTGCATGATTTGGTATTAAATGATCGACGAATAAAAGTGCGTGAAATAGCAAAAATAATTTTTCATCAAGACAACGCACCAGCGCACAAGAGTGTTTTAACAATGGCTAAAATCAACGAATTAAAGTACGAGTTGCTTGACCACCCACCTTATTCTCCTGATTTAGCTCCCAGTGACTTTTACCTGTTCCCAAATCTAAAAAAAATTCTTGCTGGCAAGCGTTTTACCTCAAATGAAGATGCAATTACAGTTGTAAACCACTATTTTGAAGACCTTGAGGAAAACTATTTTAATCAAGGGATAGAATTGCTAGATAAGCGTTGGACTAAGTGTATTGAAGTTTCAGGAGATTAAATTGAAAAATAAAAATATTTTTGAAAAACTAACTATTCTCTTTCATTGATAGGCTAAGAACTTTCCGAACCGCCCTCGTAGAACTAAGATGTTTTTTCTGCCTACTTTGGTTTAAAAATTCATAAACGTAGTTTTAAGGTTGTTTTGAATACCCCTTTGTCTATCCGCCGATCTTTCTGGATGTCGGCCATGTAAGTCTTTTTTTTTCGAAGATATCCGCCAGCATCATTCCAGTTCTTAACGCATATGCGGAATTTTTCAATTTTTTATGATAAACGTTTAGGAGGAGGCTAATGATCTACTATCACTGCTCCGAATCCATAAGTAGTAGGTGGTTCTACCATTCAATTTCTCAAGCTTTTTTGTACTGTCTCTAAGCGGGGAAAACCTAATTTAAAATCGCAAAATTTTTTCGTAGTCTGGAATTCGTTTTGACACTTTTTTGTTTTTTTTCTCTTCTTAACTGGTTGTTTATCTCCTTTTTAATTTTATAAAAGTAGCCACACTTTGTATTTTTCCCGACTTTATTAGACCGCTCTCGTCTAAACGAGTGTATCTAAAAATGAGGCTATGCAATAAAGTGTGTTTCGCGGAGCATTATTTCAGCAGTAATAAATATTTGTAGCTGTTGTACGATATTTTTAATTGTGGGGATTTTCTCTCTAAAACAAACGTGGGGTTGGGAAAAACTGGAAGTCTTCACACAGTGGGGTGAGAGGCAGGGTAGTACTGGATATGGGGTGGCGACGGATGTGGCGGCAAATGATGCATATGTTGTCGTCTGTATCGGCGATGTTGCCATTAGCTCGTGTTTATCGATTCCGTTTGCTTGCAACGCAAGTAGAAATTTATTTATTTTCTAGATTAGCAAATTGAAATGAATGTGAGAGACGACGAGGGGGGTGGGTTTTGGTTGTATGTATTTCGTTGGGCATGACGTTTCTTATGTACAGGAAATTTTTAGAATATACAAAGAAAAAATTTAAAAAAAGAAAACAATTGAAATGAAATTATAAAATATTTTACTCTGGCTCAAAACAAACAAAAATTGTTTTATATTTCCTTATATACTTTTCTTCATATTCTGTGCCATTTTTAAAAATTCCAAGTAATCCCTGTTAGAAGCTATTCTCATACGCAATATCCTTTCGCTGCAAATAATTTCGATTTGTTTTTACTTTTACTTGAATCTCTGCCAACTAAACCAAATGGCGAAAAATACGATTTTTTTGAGAACTCATCAGCAAGCGAAAAAAGTGTATCATAAAAACTGAAATCAAACGTTGTGACCTAACCTTACATCCTCAAACTTGGCCTCAACGAACGCATTACAGTTGGCCATAGGATGAGAGGGAGGACGACTCGGTTTATCATGCGATTAATCCATGTACGCCACATAAAGTCAAATTAATCCACTTAAAGAAAAACGCAGAACCAAAGCGCGAACGGAAGGAAGTAAAAGTTATTAAGACTGGGCAGAAAAAGCAGACATACATACAAGATCATATTAAGTACAGGCGAAGCAAAATTGTCCACGGCATCCGTAACCCCGTAATAAAAGACAATTTCTTTTTGTATGTCTGAAAGTGTGGTTTCCTTTACTCCCTAGTAAAAGACCGGAGAAGGCGCAAAGAAAATCTTTGCAGGGATGTACAATAAAAAAAATCCATGTTGGGCTAGTTTCTTGACAAAGAAAGAAAATGAAACAAAATCATCAGCCGTATAAAAAAGTTTCCTTTTTCTCATGGTAAAAAAAACAATAAATCTAACTCTTGCTCGTAAAATGGCCGGAATTTTACAAATGTGGATAACACTTCACTAAAAATATTCTTTGCCGGATTTGAACCACCTCTGATACTTGTGTAAGAGTCGCAACACTACGACGATCCAAGCATTAATAAAGTAGAGTAAAGGATATACATTTTAATGACCAGAGTAGCAAGACCGGTGTAAACAACAGACAGCCAATGAGTTCTCTACCTATCTATGCTTATTTGCTGCAAAAATTTATCTCTCCTACCTTTATATAAGCACTCGAAACATATCTTCCACTAGATGTCGTCGATAGCAGGCAAACATGGCAACATAGCGGAATGCATGCTACGACGACGTGTACGGAATATATAGAAGCTAAGAATGCTGCCCATAACGCATCGCTGCTGGTCACACACACAAGAGCTGGATAAAACTGGATAAAAGCTCATATTCTGTAAAAATAATGGAGAATGGAATTTAGTGAACTGAGTGAACGCCTATTAGCTCTCTACCTATCTATCCAATTACTGCGAAAACACATCCCTCCTAACTAGATACCAGCAGTCGAAACATATCTTCCACTCAATGTCGATAGTAGTCAAACCTTGGCAAAAAGCGCTCCTTCTGCGGAACGCATGGTACGACTTTGAGTGTAAAATCTACAGAAGCAAATAATGCTGCCCATAACACAACGCTGCAGGCCGTTACTACGAAAGATGCATTGAATAGTTATCAGAAGAGAACTGAATAAAAGCTGATATTCTGTCAAAAGAAACGATAATAGAATTTTGGGAAATAAGTGAACTGAACTCAATGTCTACAGTGGTCAAGAAAAAGTACAGAACCCACAAAACGACGACGAGTTTAAACAATCTTTAGAATCAAATAATGCTGCCCATAACGCAACGCTGCACAAATTAGCAGTTGATTTGCATTATGGAATAATCTGATATTAATCAAAAGGCGAGAATATACGAGAAGCGCTTATTAGAAAAGCAAAACGAGCAATGGAACTGCTAGAACGATAAGAATTTGAACTGCTGAAGTGTAAATAGTATAGACGGTGCTGAAAATTCTGCGAAAAAGTCAAATAGCTGGCGTCGAAACTAGATCGTATAACCTTTGGTTGCCATAAAAATGCCGATTTTTTGATGGAAAACCTTTAACGTTAGAAGATTCTGTTGGAGATGGCAATTCAATTCAAATGAAATATGACGTTGTCAATGACCTAGTCAAGAAAAAATCAAAACTAGAATCACGTACTTTTAAAGTACTTATAATATGCGTGTATTAGTGGTCGCTAAAACGATAACTTCAAAACTTAACGAGAATTCGTTTTAAATTTCTTTGTATACTAAACTGATTATCTTTATGCATCAACAACCTTCTGACTTGAACATTTGTAATTTGTAGAACAAATTTATTCAAGAATTACTATAAGCGAGAAATACCCTATTGTCGCATAAACTCGCTTAAGGTTATTCTTAAATAACTTTCTTTCCAAAAATTTTAATTATTTTAAATAAACGGGTTTTAATCCAAATTGTCTTTACTTTCTGTAAACAAATGATATGAAGTTAGTGTTAGAGCACGGCCAATGTAAGATGAACTGGCCGACGGATTAACGTCTGAGCTGTTTTAGACTGTACACGCAGAGAAAACATGGTTACTACATGGTCACGGCAATAATAATATGTTCTCCGCAATAAAAGTATGTTCGTCGCAACCATAGCATTGTTAACTGAATTTATTTTTGACAATAGTATAATTGCTGCAATATTAATATTGTTGAAATGTAACAATAGTATTATTGCCACAACAATATAAATATGGTTGGTGCGTTGTATGTTAACAATTATATGATCATGGCAATCATACTGTATGATTGTAATTTTTCTTCATTTAAATATGCTTTTGAGAACAAATGTTATTGTACGGATCTAATGCAATAATAGGACTTTTTTTTATCGAAATTAAAATTATTGAAAAGCTGCTTTGGCTTTATTTAACTGATGTAAACGCTTACGTTTATTTCAACTTATTTTTTCTACTGTGAAATAAATCACTCGTATTATTTTGAATTTTATGTATTTTTGAATAATTTTCATAATAAATCTATTGAAACCAATTCTAATAAACCAATTCTAATAAATAATATTGGGGATCATAGTATAATTGTGTTTGATCACACTATGGTTGTAGGGATCATAACATGGTAGCGTGTGAATCATACTATGGTTGTGAGGATCATACTATGGTTGTATATCAAACATAATATAGTTATGAGGATCATAATATGGTTGTGGAGATCATAGTATGGTTGAGTGTGAATCATACTATGGTTGTGGGGATCATAGTATGGTTATGCGTGAATCAAATTATTGTTGTGAGGATCATAGTATGGTTGTATTTGAATCATACTATTGTTGTGAGGATCATAGTATGGTTGTATTTGAATCATACTATTGTTGTGAGGATCATAATATTGTTGTACCACAACCATATACCCAACAATAGTATTATCCTCTTCGAATATTGTCACCGCAAACATACTTTTTTTCTGCGTGTAGAAGATGAGTTTGCTCAATTAGCTTGAAGACAAGCAGATCTGATCATTGGAATCTTACTCATTGTCGTTGGAATCATAGTTATATCAAAGCTAATCGCCTTTGGTGTCGATAATACCTTTGCTCGGTTTATAACAAGCTTTCTTAGAGATCTCACTGTACGAGGGTTTTGTCTTTTCTCCCTTTCTTCTTCCTAGTTTCCTTGACGACGTTCTGGGTCAGACCTTGAATACAATCTACTCATTTGCGAAGAACAGCAACTTCTGTCAATCATATTTATACGACGTAGGCCGAGTCTTCAAGATATTGAAGACAGTGGGTGAATTATGAATGAGACACTTGGCTGGGGATTTACTGGCCATTTCAGAATGGGGTCGAGTGAATTGAGTAAATTGTACTGTGCGCAGGACACAGCGATTCACTGACCCGACAGTTTCGTCAATTTCTATCGATGGTTTGGATATCAAACAATCCGATGTTCTTGAGGTGTATTCGAAGTGTCGATAGAAGCACTCTAGTGTATAGGCTTTCTAAAACGGTGCACGAATAAGTTCTCTACTGATATTTTGAATATCTATTCATCCTACATCAGGCCGAAGATGGAATAAAACTTTGGGCAACTCTAAAATTATCCTTGGAGCTACTTGACTGTATTCAAAGATACGCGATGGTGCTGATAGGTGACAATAGGTTATCCAACTCTATTGTCTTTCTTGAGCATCGTCGGAATGTGGGTTGGGTGTCGCTGTTATATCCCAATTTTCATGGTGTGTGTTCATCCGAGATTTGTCGTCTTACTCCTGACCTGAGGATGTTCGGCAGAGATACACGACTTTCCAGGAATACACACCCGTTTATTAGTAATAGACCGGTTGACCGCACTATGCACTACAGATCGATTTTCCTCCATTAAGTCCATACGTGGAATCGACTTCCAGTGACCGTATTTCCCACAAGTTACGACATTTAGAAATTCATTGCATGTGAATAACCACAACTCCTCTTTTCGCCTTTCGTTCTAATTTTCACTCACCAACGTTTTGCCCTGCATTTTAAAAGAGTGTTGGTCAAAAAAAAACTATTAAAAAAGCTAAAGTCTGGCCTGGCCAAATATATTATACCCAATAGATCGCAGGAAAATGTTTTCTACAGAAAATAGGTCACCGCGACAAATTTCCTAAAGAAAATAGATCGCCGCGACAAATTTCCTAAAGAAAATAGGTCGCAGCTCTTCTGTAGGTTCAAAAAACCAACTGAAAATTGGGTTTTGGACCCCGACTCTTAATTAACCCAGAATTTAAAACTAATGTCATATATGAATTTGTGAGATAATATCAATGCTTCTGGTAAAATCGGTTGAACATACATGAGGGAGAAATATTTAATTCTGAACTGATTTGTGAGATAATGTCAATGCTTCTGGAAAATCCTTTGAACATACATGTGGGAGCTACATATATTTCATTCTGAATCGATCTCTTCACTTTCAACAGCGTCCGTCATTGGCAAAAGGAACTTGTTTGTATCAAATTAAAACTAAAAACATTAAATCGGATGAACATATGCGTGGCAACTATTTCTTAATCTGAACCGATTTTCTTCAATTTCCATAACTTCGGTCCTTTGTCAAAAAAACACGACTTGTGCCAAATTTGATCAAGATGGGATGCTATACGATACTACTAGAACTAAAAACATTAAATCAAATGAGCATATGTGATTGGTAGCTATATCTAAATCTAAACCGATTAAAAAAAATTAAAATCATGTTTTAATTTTTTAAAACTTCCAAGAAAATGCATCTTATGGCACCACAATGGGCCTTATCGTGGCACGCGAGAGAAGCTTACTATCGAGCCTAGCTAGGCATTCTATTCATCCAAACCTGCCCCCTTGTTTAGATTTTTAAAGCTTGTTATATTTCGCACCACATTGAATGTTTTCGGGGCCAGACACTGGACATCCCCGCTACAATATACATACATATATTGGGAAAACTGTGTGTGTATGTATGGGACAGATACAAGTTTTAGATTTTTAGTACATTTTAATGCGCATTACACGAAAAAGACGCACATTGTCAGTGAGTTGGAATAGAGGTGAGCAGGAGGTAGAAAACCTATTTATGTTTTTCTTCGCTTATTTTTTTGTGGAAGCTCCTCGTTTGGTTAATGCTGCTGCCTGCTACTGCGGTGCGACCGAATCCCCCCTCTGTTGTTGTTGTATCATTTGAATCATTTTTTAATAAAAGGAGAAAAAAAAACAATCTTGCAAAAAAAAAAATAACAACGAACGAACGAGTACTTCATAATGTACGAGGTGAGGTGCACACGTTCCTATCCACCACCCAGCCGACAAACAACCAAACATACTCGTAAATCTCGCAATAATGCAAAATGCTGGGGATCCGTGGAAGCCGATGAACGAAACTGGCGGGGGAACATAGCTGTGACTGCAACATCATTACAATGCAGAGGCAGCAACAGGGCTAACAAGAACGAGGGGGCTTTTGTTGGTTGTACAGTGGGGTGGGGGAAGGGGCTAGGGAGATGTAAACTAAAGGAGGTGGATTTATTAATGCTAGAGAAAGTCCTAACCGATTTACCGCCCACTGGATCGCGCTCAATCGCATATGGCACTACGTTTTCGGTATCACCAAACACCGTTGTCGGTACATGCCGACATACACCCTACCTTGTGCTAGATGTACGAACCATATTGCCATGGTATGTGCGTGTGTGAGAGAAGTCTTTGTTGTAGCTAAAATACGGCGACACACAATGAATACCTTTGCTTGAGCTCCGCTCTCGCACAAGTCAAATGTAAATACAACGAGCGAAATAAAAGAATTCTTTTTTTTTTGTAGCTCTCCTCCTCAGTTTTGGTTTCATTTTGTTTCTTTCCCTTAGTTCGCGCTGCAAAAAAATATTACTAAAGTGGAAGTAGTTGTGTGAGCAGAAATGCTGCCGAAGCCAGCGAGCGAGCAATGTGCAACAACTACAACAACACCAGCAACAACATGAGGTAAATCATCTTGTTCATCTACAATATTGCAAAATGCATGAATAAAGTGGAAACGAATTGTTGGTAACAACAACAAGAGCTACAACAACACCAGCAACATCTGCATCAGCAGCAACAGCAGATGATTATAAAAACAAAGGGAGCTAAAACAAAAAGAAACTTTTTTTCCCTTGGAGTACATATGTGTATACGAGGCAAGTGCCAAGGATACACACGGAAAGGATCAGGACGAATTTGCGAACACGCTTTCGAAAAACTTTTTCACACCAAAACTCAGACAAACGTGACAACAGGCAAAAAATTTCGTAAAGAAAAAATATTTGCAGAAACAAATTTTCTTAAAAAAAAACTATAGCAGCGTAAAGTAGATCGCAGTGAAAACTTTCAAAAAGTAAAGATCGCAGGAAAATGTTTCAGAAAATAGGTCGCAGGAAAATGTTTGCTAAAGAAAATAAGTCGCAGCGACAAATTTCCTAAAGAAAATAGGTCGCAGCGACAAATTTCCTAAAGAAAATAGGTCTCAGCGACAAATTTCCTAAAGAAAATAGGTCGCAGCGACAAATTTCGTAAAGAAAATAGGCCGCAGCGACAAATTTCGTAAAGAAACTAGGTCGCAGCGACAAATTTCATCAAGAAACTAGGTCGCAGCGACAAATTTCCTAAAGAAACTAGGTCACAGCGAGAAATTTCCTAAAGAAACTAGGTCGCAGCGAGACATTTCCTAAAGAAACTAGGTCGCAGCGAGACATTTCCTAAAGAAACTAGGTCGCAGCGACAAATTTCCTAAAGAAACTAGGTCGCAGCGACAAATTTCCTAAAGAAACTAGGTCGCAGCGACAAATTTCCTAAAGAAACTAGGTCGCAGCGACAAATTTCCTAAAGAAACTAGGTCGCAGCGACAAATTTCCTAAAGAAAATAGGTCGCCGCGACAAATTTCCTAAAGAAAATAGGTTGCAGCGACAAATTTCCTAAAGAAAATAGGTTGCAGCGACAAATTTCCTAAAGAAAATAGGTCGCAGCGACAAATTTCCTAAAGAAAATAGGTCGCAGCGACAAATTTCCTAAAGAAAATAGGTCGCAGCGACAAATTTCCTAAAGAAAATAGGTCGAGGCGACAAATTTCCTAAAGAAAATAGGTCGCAGCGACAATTTTTTTAAAGAAAATAGGTCGCAGCGACAAATTTCCTAAAGAAAATAGGTCGCAGCGACAAATTTCGTAAATATAATAAATCGCAGCGACCAATTTCCTAAAGAAACTAGGTTGCAGCGACAAATTTCCTTAAGCAACTAGGTCGCAGCGACAAATTTCCTAAAGAAAATAGGTCGCCGCGACAAATTTCCTAAAGAAAATAGTTCGCCGCGACAAATTTCCTAAAGAAAATAGGTCGCCGCGACAAATTTCCTAAAGAAAATAGGTCGCCGCGACAAATTTCCTAAAGAAAATAGGTCGCCGCGACAAATTTCCTAAAGAAAATAGGTCGCCGCGACAAATTTCCTAAAGAAAATAGGTCGCCGCGACAAATTTCCTACAGAAAATAGGTCGAGGCGACAAATTTCCTAAAAAAATTAGGTCGCCGCGACAAATTTCCTAAAGAAAATAGGTCGCCGCGACAAATTTCCTAAAGAAAATAGTTCGCCGCGACAAATTTCCTAAAGAAAATAGGTCGCCGCGACAAATTTCCTAAAGAAAATAGGTCGCCGCGACAAATTTCCTAAAGAAAATAGGTCGCCGCGACAAATTTCCTAAAGAAAATAGGTCGCCGCGACAAATTTCCTACAGAAAATAGGTCGAGGCGACAAATTTCCTAAAAAAATTAGGTCGCCGCGACAAATTTCCTAAAGAAAATAGGTCGCCGCGACAAATTTCCTAAGGAAAATAGGTCGCCGCGACAAATTTCCCAAAGAAAATAGGTCGCCGAGACAAATTTCCTGCAGAAAATGGGTCGCCGCGACAAATTTCCTAAAGAAAATAGGTCGCAGCAACAAATTTTATTAAAGAAAATAGGTCGCCGCGACAAATTTCCTAAAGAAAATAGGTCGCCGCGACAAAATTCCTAAAGAAAATAACTCGCAGCGACAAATTTCCTAAAGAAAATAGGTCGCCGCGATAAATTTCCTAAAGAAAATAGGTCGCCGCGACAAATTTCCTAAAGAAAATAGGTCGCCGCGACAAATTTCCTACAGAAAATAGGTCGAGGCGACAAATTTCCTAAAGAAATTAGGTCGCCGCGACAAATTTCCTAAGGAAAATAGTTCGCCGCGACAAATTTCCCAAAGAAAATAGGTCGCCGAGACAAATTTCCTGCAGAAAATGGGTCGCCGCGACAAATTTCCTAAAGAAAATAGGTCGCAGTAACAAATTTTATTAAAGAAAATAGGTCGCCGCGACAAAATTCCTAAAGAAAATAACTCGCAGCGACAAATTGTTAATACTGGAATTAACTGGCTCAGCGACAAATTTTAATACTGAAAATAATTGCCGCACCGACAAAAAATGCGGAAATTTTGTCCCTGCGACCGATTTCCTTTAGGAAATTTTTTGAAACTTTGTCGTTGCAGTATAAGAATTATTTCCACTATGAAGATTTCTAGCTGCGACAATAATTTTCAGTATAAGAAGTATTTCCAGTGTGGAAATTTGTCGTTGAGACAAATATTTTCAGTATGAACATTTGTCGCTGCGACAATAATTTGCATTATAAAAATTTGCGACAATAATTTGCAGTATAAATAATATTACCAGCGTGAAAATTTGACGTTGAAACAAATATTTTCAGTTTGAAATTGTCGCTGCGACAATTACTTTCAGTATGAAAACTCGCGCAGCGACAGTTACTGTGAGTTTGAAAATTTGCCGCTGTGACAACTTTTTCCTATATGAACATTTGTCGCTGGGACAATTATTTCCGGTATAAAAATTTGCCGCTGCGACAATAATTTGCAGTAAAAAATTTTCCGGTGTGGTAATTTGTCGTTGAAACAAATATTTCCAGGATGAACTTTTGTCGCTGCGACAATTACTTTCAGTATGAAAACTTGCGCTGCGACAAATATTTGTAGTATGCAAATTTGCCATATGTCGCTGCGACAATTATTTCCGGTATAAAAATTTGCCGCTGCGACAATAATTTGCAGTATAAAAAATATTTTCAGTGTAGAAATTTCTTTTTGAGTCAAATATTTCCAACATGAAATTTGTCGCTGCGACAATTATTTCTAGCATGAAATTTTTTTCGATAAAACAATTATACGTTGCGACAATTATTTTTAGTATTAAAACTTCTCGCTGATACAACAGTTTCTTATGTGAAATATTATCACTGCGACAATTTTTTCCAGTATGAAAGTTTGTCACTGCAACAATTATTTCCAGCATGAGATATTTTTCGCTGCAACGATTACTTCCAGTTTGAGATTATGTCGCGGCGTCAGATTTTTTTCACAAATTTTCGTATAAAAACATATTTTTCTTTTGAAATTATTTTTGTTGTTACGCTTTATTTCCTTTAGTAGATTTCGTGATTTCTACTGATAACTTGAGATCTTCCCTGTCGTTACACTCGTTTGAAGTCATTTGTCATTCTCTTTGTTGCCCTGTAGGGTGCACAATAGAATAAAAATGAGTATTATTTCTTTGCGAATGCAACTCTAGTTAAAAAGAAGCAGAACTCATTCAATGTATACATGCATGTATGTATGTATGCAAGTGTGCATGCATGCATGGATGTGCGCGCATCTGTGCATACATTTGACGTGAACTCGTGAAGGCGTCTTTACTTATACATAGCCCAGCAACAATAACTACTGCAGCAACAACGACAACAGTCCTTATTGAAACTTTGTTGTAGCAGAGTGTGGTGTATGGGTAAGTCAGTGTGTATGTGGTCCTGTTGCAAAAAGCAACGAACGATGATAATGATAAAACATACAAACAACAGTCAAACACACCGTTCTACAAGCATTCAGCTTACACACACATACATGCTTTGGTTCACACACACACACACGCACACATGTACTTTTGATGTGTACTGGCAATTCCTTCATTTAGTTTTGGTTGCTGTTATCATATCTCCTCCTTGCGCTAGGTCATATGAGTGCCGTTCGTTCGCGTTCCTCTCTTGGCCATGATGATGGTCTTTCGTGTCCATTCTCATTCAACCGTACTCTCTAAATGGGTCTGGGTAAAGGGTGGTGGTTGGGAGAGGGGGGTGGGTGCAAGAAAGCATCCTTGCTTGCTTGTGTCGGTCACACGTTTCATTTTTGTAAACACACACACACACATTTACACATGTAGATGTTCTGGTCATGTTTGGAGAGAGACTGTCGCTGTCGTTCTTGTTGTATGTGTGCGTGTGTAGTGTTTTCTGTTGTGTTGGAATGAAATAAAGAAATAAAGCATTGTAGGAGCCCTTTTCATTGTGGCAACAACAACAAAACGTTATGTTCTATGGCATCAATAACAACCGGAGCACGGCAACAATAAGAACAACATGGGCCCCAGAGAGCCACAGCCTCATACCGCGCCACCGTCACAGCTACAGCCGTAGCAACATCATCAACGCCATGGCCAACCTCAGTTTGCAAACAAGAAATGTAAAGAAAATCTCCTTGCTACGACAAGCAACAGCAACAAAAAGAATTGATGGTATTTTAACAACAACAACAGCAGAAGCAGCAACAAATCTTAGCTGTCAGTCGAAACGAAGAAACGTACAACATTCCGAAACACTTCGACAATAACCACCAACACCAGTGGGTATCTGCACCAGCATCATCCAAAACCCTACTCGTTCACTGTACAAAACGTAGATGAGATTCAATGCTCTTGCCATACCATCCATCCATCCATCTCCCAAACCAACGGCGCATGCAGATACAGCCAACCATGTTGTTGTTGTTGCTAGTATTGTTGTTGATGTAGGTTTACCTAAAAAAAAAGTGTGATTAAACAACAACAGAAAAATTTAAATAAACTTGGCAACAATGTAACCATTCTAACCCGCTTGGCCATGACTCCCCTACACTCCACCTCCCCCAACGCTTGTCCCTTGCCTTAGCTTTTCACCGGAAAACGAAAGGGCACCACATCTTGAAATACTTGCACTCGTTCGGCTTGTCTATGACAAAGTTGTTGCTAATAGCTGAACGATTTCCTAAATCGTTTGGTTTGGAACTAGATGGAATGGAATGCAATCTTCCTCTTCCATGGTGCAGGATATTTTAAGCATCGTTTTTTTATTTTGGTATGTAAAAGTCATATGTGTAGGAATTTTGGAATACATATGTATGAATTTACTTTTAACTGTTCCGGATTAAATTGATTATATGATCCCTATGGAGCAACACTTGGAGTCACATTCGTTGCACTTTCTAGGGGGTTAATGGAGTTGTGTCCGTTTTTATTCGAAGAAACTGTTAAATTTGACATTATGTTAAAGTGTTGGAAATGGATCCAGCACACAGAAAAAAAAGTATGGTTGGGGTGACAATATTCGAAGAGGATCATTCTATTGTTGGGTATATGGTTGTGACAACAATATTATGATCCTCACAATAGTATGATTCACACATAACCATACTATAATCCCCACAACCATAGTATGATTCACACATAACCATACTATGATCCCCACAACCATAGTATGATTCACACTCAACCATACTATTATCTCCACAACCATATTATGATCCTCACAACCATAGCATGTTTCTCATACAACCATAGTATGATCCTCAAAACCATAGTATGATTCACACACAACCATAATATGATCCCCACAACCATAGTATGATTCACACTCAACCATACTATGATCCCCAAAATTATTTATTAAGATTGGTTGTTGTTGTTATTCAAAAATAGAGATTTTTATTAAGTATGTTATTTTAAATTGCATTACTATTAGTTCATAGCCAGATTTAAGGTTATGTTTTTATTAAACATTTCATTCATTCAATATATATTCCAACGGTCAAAAATACTTTTAGTTGCCAGCAGGGGTGAATGCTAATTCACCATCCGTAGACACCAAGTAACAAATGTGATTAAACCATGATCAATGGTACCAGTCGGTATTAGAGTATTTCACCGAACAAAGTAAACACAAAAATAAAAACCCTCGAACTATCTCCGATTGTGTTGTTTTTTTTTTTGGTAACGTAAATTTTAAATAACAATACTTTTGTTGCACCAACCATGTTTATATGGTTGCTACAACCATATTTTTATTTCTCAATTTGGCAATAATACTATTGTTACATTTCAACAATAGCAATATTGTCGCAATCATACTATTGTCAAAATTAAATTCAAAAAACAATACTATGGTTGCGGCAAACATGCTTTTATTGTAGAGAACATATTATTGTTGCAGTGACCATAGTGTAACCATATCTTTTCTCTGCGTGAGTGATGTATCAAATTGTTCTGCTTTTGAATAGCAGGCATAAACTTCAGTGTAAACGGTTACTGATTATAGTTTTTGATTTGGTGGTCTAAGCACCAGATATTTTCCGAATCAAGATTGGCAAGACAGACGGTAACTGTCAAAGCCTTAATGGTATCCACGGCAAGGGATTTTGCTTAACTTCAGTTAAATGTAGTTTTTCTTTTCCGTCCTTTTTTATTTTCCATTATCGTAGAATTTTTTTTTTCGAATTCCCGGTAAAATCTGGACGAATTCATAAAGATTATATTTCTAGTACGAAAATTTGTCGCTGCAACGAATATTTCTACTACGAACATTTGTCACTGCGACAATTATATCCTGTTTGAAAATTTGTCGCTGCGACATAATTTCTAGAATGAAAATTAGTCGCTGCGACATAATTTCTAGAATGAAAATTTGTCGCTGCGACATAATTTCTAGAATGAAAATTTGTCGCTGCGACATAATTTCTAGATTGAAAATTTGTCGCTGCGACAATTGTTTCCGTTAGGAAAATTTGTCACCGCCACAATTATTTCCAGTTTGTATATCTGTCGCAGCGTCAAATTTTTTTAAACAATATTTTTATTTTTAGAAAGATATCAAAGCCATAAGGGTGCTGTCCCACGACATTGGATTTTATTTGCCTTTAATTAAAAGTGGATTTTCTTTTCCAGGACTTTTTTTATTTCCCGGTATAGCACCATTTTTTTGAATCCTTTTGGATTAAATTTTTTTTCAATTATTTCCAGTGTGAAAATTTCTCGCTGCAACAATATTCATATTAGGAAAATTTGTCGCTGCAATAATAATTTCCAGTATGAAAATTTGTCGCTGCGACAATTATTCACATTAGAAAAATATGTCGCTGCAATAATGATTTCCAGTATATAAATTTATATCACGCGACTATTATTGTTAGAAAGCAAATATGAAGCTGCGACGATAATTTTCAGTAGGCAAATTTGTCGCTGCGACAATTATTTTCAGCGACAACTATTTCAAGTATGAAAATTTGTCGCCGCGAAAATTATTTCTAGTATAAAAATTGGTCGCTCCGACAATTATTTCCAGTTTGTATAAGTAAATGTGTCGCAGCGACAGAAAATTTCTTCAGAAATTTTCAAAAACATTTTTTTTTTTATTTTTTTTATAAATTAAAGCAACTTAGGTTATGGTTCTGTGGCAATAGATTTTATTTTGTTTCAATTGCATGCTTTTTTCTCTTTCCGACTTGTTTGTTTATTTTCCAGTATAGCAGGAAATTCCCGGTCTAATAACACAGTACAACAGCCAATCTGGGGGTTGAGAAATTCCAAGTCAGGGTGATGGTACTAGGTCAGTATATTAAAACCCTCAAAGGGTTTGGCGTTCGTATGTGCCAGTTTTTTTTATGACCTTTTGCATTTTTTCCTTATCTTGATGTTTTTTCGCTTAGTTGTAAAATGTTGGCAAAAACGTAGTTTGACATAAATCGAGAACGACTAGTTCGATTTTGCTGAAATAAATTGAGAAAAATTAATAATTACATTTTCTTTAATCCATTTATATACTGTTTCTCTACCAAATCAACATTTTTGCAATTAGAAATAAATTTATGAAGAAAATTTTGCCAAAAAGTCACGTAAAGTCACATAACCTATAAACAAAATGCGACATAGATCATAGAAATCGATTAACGCGTTCTGCTTTTATTCAAAATTAAGTAACTTCACTTAATTGTAAATAAAAGCAGTACTGACCTAATACCATCACCCTGACTTGGAATTTCTCACCCTCCAGACAATAACCCCAAAAATGTTCCACAGTGTAATTAAGCAGCCGATAATGTTTATGAGTGGTGCAGGGCAACATTTTTGAGCTAGACCTATTTTTAAGTGCTTTACCGATCGGCTCAGAATCACGAGCTGTCCCGATTTAACAAAGTCTGTCTGTCCGTCCGTCTACTGCCCATCCTAAGCTTGTACTCAAACTACCGATCTCATTTGTAGTCCAATCTTATTTGATAGAAATATTTTTTGAACAAAGGAAGAACGCTTTTGAAAACGGAATATCGGTCCAGATATAGATAAAGCTCCCACATACATATGATTTACCGATTTTATGTTTTTAGCTATACCTAGAAGCCACATATTAAATCCAATCTTGATGAAACTTGGCGCCGTAAACTTTTGGGCCAAGGATGGACGATTTTTAAATTCAGTTCAGATTCAGATTTAGATTTAGCTCCCACACATATATGTTCATCTGATTTAATCTTTTAGACTCTGTAATTTTGATAAAATTTATTCTTGTTTAGCTCGCGTGTTTAGCTCGTTTATTTATTTATTTATTCTTTGGACCAATAACGCAAGTTATTGCAAAAAATCGGTACAGATTTAAATACAGCCCCCGCACATAGTTCAAGCGATACAATGTTGTTAGCTCTAAAAGCCACTGATGACAGCCAAGCTTGATAAAACACAGTTAGAATATAAATCCGGACTATATTGGCACTTTTTTTAGAATTAGTATGCGTACTTATGGTCTGGGCCCAAAAAAGAGTTTCTAATATTGTACATAAAATTATGGGTATCAAATAAATATCCAATTTTCTCAGGAAGCCAAATTTTTAGTTATTTTTGCAATTTGGCCATATTTGTGGCGACGAACCGCAAGCCTTGGGCCGTAATCCAGGCCCATTAAAACATGTTCATATAGGTACCATAAAGCCATACAAATTCTTACAAATCCACATGTAACATTTTTATTAAAAGCCAGATAAGTACGAGCCCGTAACAAGGGACCATTGGCTATTCTGCATATTCGGTGAAGTTCATGGTAAACTTTAGTCGGCAACGCCCGTCTTTGGCGCTGGTAACCTAGTCTCATTTTTTTGTGAAAGACAAACTGGCTGTACTGATCTACTAGGCCACTACATCTAACCGCTGACTTTAATATTACAATGCCACGGGCTAGTGACTAATTTTGACTAATGCGAACATCTTATCTTTTTCCAACTTGCTTCAACTATTTTCTGGTATTTTCTCTTAACACAACAGTTTTGGCTTCGTTGCCTTGACTTTTTGAGCCTCCCTCATTTTATGTTTTCTTTTCTGTCCACCGAAGTTCATATAAGTGGGTCCGGTCCATTGCGTTTCGCTCCATCTGATGGAAGTGGCAACCAAGCGTAACATGGCAATTGATTTAAAGAAAATATTATGAAATTAACTCAAACTGCCTTCGGTCGAAAGTAGGGTGGCCACTGGAGGGCTGTGTACTAGGGTGGAGTGAAAACATGCTTTTTTTATAATTGGAAAAAGTTAACCTCGGAAAGAGATGTAGTCTGGGGTCCTAAAGAGGGGAAAAATAAAGAAAAAAATTTAAAAAAAATTTTAGGGGTCGCGCCACTCCCTAGAAATTTGGAAATTATCGCTATTTTTTCGTTGATTTTAGAAAAATCCTAAAAATTAACGACTTAACTTATTCGAAATTTAAAAGTTTGAGCTTGTTCAGTGCCCAAACAAAAGTATTTGAGGCAAATATGAGGATAATAGACTAATATTTGTAGCTTTGGTGGCGATTTCATTGTTCAGTCAATTTTCTGAAGAAGGGACGATTTGACTTATTTTACTTTTTGAAATTTTTGAACAATGAGAAAAATTTTTTTAAATTTTTTCATGCCCTTATTTCATTGTTTACGCTATTGCAAACATTTATTGACATAAAACTTTTTAGGATTTTTCTAAAATCAACGCCAAAATAGCGATAATTTCCAAATTTCTAGGGAGTGGCGCGACCCCTAAAAATTTTTTTAAATTTTTTTCTTTATTTTTCCCCTCATTAGGACCCCAGACTACATCTCTTTCCGAGGTTAACTTTTTTTTTTTGAATTTCACTCCACCCTACTGTGTACCCAATGTGATTTCTACATCCGTTTATTCCATTTCCATGTCATTCCTTCTAGTGCTGCCCTGGTGACGTCTTTCAGCCAGCTTCAGCGTGTTGACAAGTACTACACCATGGTTACGGTCAATGACTCGATCTGTTAAGTGCTAAATGAAATGGAGAATAAATAGAATTTTTAAATCTGTTCTTGTTTGTAGGACGCAATTATTTCTTGTTGTTGTTTTCTCCACTTCACACATGTCTTTGGTTGTTTTGTTGCGTTGCTACAAAATGCGACGGCGACAACGATGACGATGATTCAGATGAGAAATCGTGATGAAAGCAAAATGAAAATGTGTTGGTACACAAAACCTATGATAACATCTTGCGCAGAGGCACCGGAACAATGAACTTCTATTGTTGCAAAGTGGAAAGTTTGGTTGGTAAGCTGTGGTAGCGGGGAACGGCAGTATAGGGAATCAAATATTCGTTATTATTAAAATAGGACAAAATTGTCAATTATATGCTCATAAGTAGACTTTACGCGAATTTAAGAAGTTTTATCTGACAGCGACTTAAGTGTACTTTTTGTCAACTGTTGTAACTGAGAAAATTACCTTTTTTACCCAAGACCTAGGTGATTCATGGCAAATGTTTGTAGCTACCAAACATATTTAAGCTAAACCCACCGCCATCTTAAGCCTATAATCAAACCACAGGTCGCAATTGTTTCCCAATCGTTTTGAAATTTGAAAGAACTATGTTTTGCAGAGTAAGTTTCATGACGTAAGTTTTTGGACGCTATTGAAATTGCAGAAAATCGGTTCTGATTTGGATATACTTAGTAGGGGCATAACTACTGTTACACACGTTTTATGCTGTAAAATTAAAAGTACTGAATGTTTTTGGACCAAATATTTATTAATATACGAGGGCGACCGCAAAACTAACTGGTCTGGCACATTTTCTGTTTTACTAGCAACTTTTTTTTTTGTTTTTTAAAAGCAATCTTTTATGAGCCATCTGTCAAAATTTCCGAAATATTTAATGATTATTTTCTTTGTTACAGGTGATTGAAGTAAACAAGTTTTATAATTTTTGAAAAATGGAAAATAAAGAGTTTCGTGCGGTAATTAAACACTTTTATATGAAAGGTTATACGCCACAATTAATCAAAGATGAATTGGATTCTGTTCATGGTGATAATGCACCATCATACTCCACCGTGAAATCCTGGGTTCAACAATTTAAAATGGGTCGTTCAAGTACGGAAGATGAACAACGCTATGAATGACCGAAAACTGCTACTACTATTAAAAATATTAGAAAAATATTTAATGAAGTGACTAAAGATAGACGAATAAAGCTCAGAGAACTTGCTGATATTGTTAAAATACACGAAAAACAAGTTTGGAGTATTTTACATGATGAACTCCACATGAAAAAGCTATCCGCAAGAACGCTGCCGCGTTTGTTGACTTTGCCCCAAAAAATCGTCCGTTGGACCAATTCCGAGGAGCTTTTAGCGATTTATCAGCGTAATCCAAAAGAGTTCTTGCGCCGATTCATAACTGTTGATGAAACATGGATCCATCACTACATCCCAGAATGCAAAGAACAGTCAAAACAATGGATAGAAGCTGGTAAAAGTGGTCCCAAGAAGGCGAAAGCTGATAAGTCAGCAGGAAAAGTAATGGCCACAGTATTTTGGGATGCAAGAGGTATAATATTTATTGATTATCTTGAGAAAGGAAAAACTATAAATAGTGAATATTATTGTGCATTATTGGGCCGGTTGAGTGAAGAAATCAAGATAAAACGACCGCATTTAGAAAAAAAAAGTTCTTTTTCATCAAGATAATGCTCCTTCACACACTGCATCTTTAACTCAACAAAAACTGGCCGAATTACGATTTGAAATTGCTCCGCATCCACCATATAGTCCAGATTTAGCTCCTTCTGATTATTTCTTGTTTCCAAATTTAAAAAAATTTCTCGGTGGAAAACAATTTTCGTCCAATAGCGAGGTTATTGCTGAAACTGAGGCATATTTTGAAGGTCTTGAAAATCTTATTTTTCGGATGGAATTAAAAAACTGGAAAAACGTTTGATGAAGTGTATTGAGTTGGAAGGAGATTATGTTGAAAAATAAATAATAATAATTCCAAAAAAAACGGTTCTTTTTATGTTAGGCCAGTTACTTTTGCGGTCGCCCATGTATTTATTGATGTATATTGTATTCAAAAAAAATATACTTATTCGAAATGTCCGCCTTTTGCCTTTACACACGTAAATAGCTGCACGAACCTCGTCCATTGGAAAATTGGCCACAGCTCGAACCAAAGCAGTCTTAAGAGATCCAATGTTGGGGTATCTTTTGTGACAAACCTTGTCCTCTAAAACCGTCCACAATTTGTAATCCAATGGGCTCAAATCTGGACTGCCTGAGGGCCATTCTTCAGAGAAAATGAACGCTGGCAAATTGTTTCGAAGCCAGGCCTGGGACGTTTTAGCCTTATAGGCCGGCGCAGAATCCTGCTGTAAAGTCCATGGCTGGTTTTGGAACAGGAAATTGTTAAGAGGCTGCACAACAACTTCCAAAACGGTTTCTCGGTAAACTTTGGCCGATGTTTTGACTCCTTGTTCGCAGAAATGCAGGTCAGTGACCCCATCGTAAGGGACGCTCACCAAACCATGACTGAAACTGGGTGATGATCCTTTTCCACCCTTGGGATCAGTTCAGATGCTTCCTTAGATGACCGTGCATACACTCTATCATTTTGATTGTTAAATATTTCCTGAACGGTAAAAATTTGTTCATCGGTGAACAAAATTTTTCTGTGCAAGTTATCAGCGTGCATCACCAAAAGACCTTTGCATTTTTCAACCCTATTTTTTTTTTAAAGCTGCAGTCAATATATGTCCGGTATGTCGTTTGAAAGCCCCAAGTCCCAAATCTTTTTCAATGATTCGACTCATGGACTTTTACGTGATATGTATTCATCTCAAGGGCCATGATTTTCCTTTTTCGGAGCGGATTTCTGTGAATTCTTGATTTAACGGCTATGATGACATGCGGCGTTCGAACAGAGCGTGGGCGTCCCGACCGGTGGCGGTCTTTTACATCTCCAGTCTCCTCAAACAGTTTTATGCATCGGTAGACGAACATGCGGCTAATCCCTAGTGGCCGGACCGTTTTTATAAATTTAGCTTTTTTCATTTCACACTTGAAAAGCGCTATTACAGCGATACGGTTCTCATAATCTGACCACTCCATGATGAAAGTTGAAACAATTTAAAAATCCCGTTACAGACTAACGCTATTGAGGTAAGCTTTCAAAACTCACATGACATAACCGGGGTATGTTCAGTTCTACTATTGAAATGGGTGTGTTCAATGTTGTAACAGTGTTTATGACCCTACTAGGTATATGTTCAACAAATTCCTCATGTTTCTAGCTCTAGAAGTCACACCTTACATCCAATCTTAATGACTTTTAGCAAGAGTAAGTTTTTGGACACTATTGAAATTGCAGAAAACTGATTTAGATTTAGATGTAGCTCCCACACACCTAATTTCATCCGATTTTATGTTTTTAAATCTAGAAGCCAAATATTACATCCAATATTGATGAAATTAGGCATACGTTAGTTTTTTTTGGACCAAGGACGCTATTGAAATTGAAGAAAATAGGTTTAGATTTAGCTATAATTCCCACACAAATGTTCACTTGTTTTTTATATTGTTAGTTCAAAAAGCCATTTATTGTTTTTTGAACAAATCTTACCAAAAAAAATATTGTTTAATGGAAACGCTAAATTAGCATTTATTTTTTATAAATTCACATGTGTTTATAATTATAAACGCATATTTTCAAAATAAAGGCACATTTTCGCGCACAAAAATATCGGATTGACCCGAAGATGCTGAAAATCGGCATTCGACAGCAAAGTTCGAAGGTCGATTAAAAAAAATTCGAACTAACATTAACAAACGCCGCGATACGGGTCTTCTAATTTAGCCTATATTTTCACCCCTCACTCTCAGAATCGACCTAACTTTTGCTAAACTGAATTTGTTCCACAGTGCAATTCTATTACAATAAAAACTATCCATCAACTAATATTTAGTGCCCATTTCCTTCTTTTTAATAACTGCTGGCATTTAGGCATTAATTTTGTTGTCGTTTCTTCTGTTAGATTCTGCAACTCTTTCAATAATACACTTTTTAGCTCTTCCCATAAATGCTCAATTGAATTGAGGCCTGGAGACTTTGGAGGCTGTGGCAGAACAGGTTCAGTGTAATATGTAATCTAGTACATATAGCCTTATGAAATACTCTTCTTATTGTCATAGCGTGTACGTCTTTCCCATAACCTTTTTTGACCTCAGCATCAATCTGGATGAAAGTGGCTTTTAGATCTACTTTAACTTTTCGAACAACTTTACCGATCTGTTTAACTCTCGGCCGCCCTGAGCGCTGTTTGGTTTCTAAATTCTCGGCTCCTTTAAATCGATTTATGATGCTGCGTATGGCAAATCTACTTCTATTTATCATTTCACAAATCGCCGCATACGATTAACCCTGATTGTGCAAATGGAGTATAATTTTACGCCGTGCTTCCGCAGTTTCTTTAAGTTTTCGGCTCATTTTAGCTTGGAATTATTTATTTTGTTCACGAATGCTATCAAAATGCCTGGATAACATCCACTTGACTCTTGATGCAGAGAAACTAATTGGTTACTATATGGTCACGACAACAATAATATATTCTCTGCAATAAAAGTATGTTCGTCACAACCATAGTAATGTTTTTCGAATTTTATTTTGGCAATAGTATGATTGCGGTAATATTAATATTGTTGAAACGTAACAATAGTATTGACAAATTAAAAATTAAAATATGGTTGTAGCAACAATATAAATATGGTTGTGCGGATCATAGTATAATTGTATGTGAATCCAACTATTGTTGAGAGGATCATAATATTGTAGTGCCACAACCATATACTCAACAATAGTATGTTGCTCTTCGAATATTGTTATCCCAACCATACTTTTTTTCTACGTGTCGCTGAAGGGAAATAGACAGTAAAATTTTGTTCAAATGAGTTACCAGTTGGCAATATTTGTTAAAGGTTGCCATATGATTACGCAACTGTGCCAAAAATGTTCCATTTTTTATAAATATACTACAAACAAAATAAAAACTTGTAAATTTATTAAAAAAAGGAAGACAATTAAGCTGTAAGATTGTTCAATTTAAAAGCATTAAGGGTAAAAAAAATCAATTTTCATTTTTTTCTTTTTTTGATGTGGACAACATCTGAGCATCGAATGAAACCGATCCCATGCCCCAAAAGTGTTCCCTCCCAGAGATATGAGCGTTTTATGAAAGTGAAGTCGACGATTCTACACCAAAGATACACGTATTTAAATCTTTAAAATGGCTCTCCTGAACATAACTGGTTTTTACCCTTAGGTCCCTTTCTATTTTGCGCGTCATATATAGATACTAAAAGAAAATCGCTGATGTGCCAATTCATATGTACGTCACTGTAAAACTTGAGCTGTTCACTCAACAAGTCTAGAGTTCTTCACTGTACAATAAAAAAATATCGCGACTACTTCGGTAAATGACTGCGAATGTCCCCTTGACCTTCATCGCGAGGTTTAAGCTAAATCGAGCTACAAATTCTCAAACATGTGATCCAATACAATTAACATAACATAATAAATAAATTAATGAAAATCCTGCCAAAAAGATGCAGAGAACCGCATAACACAGAAATCCGTGTCACTATTGAATTTTATTTACTTCGAGAATCGTATACGTATTGTCAGGCTCCTCTGGAGCAGATTCAATAATGCCAAAGAAAGCGTTTTTAAAAAAAATCTTTGTCATGTAGTGTTTTTAATAAAATTAAATTTTTTATGTTATTTTTATTTCTAACCAGCTTAAACAACAAACTTTAAAATTGCTTTGCGATCTAAATTCTTGTCGATATTGTCGAACCGCCTTTCGTTTAAAAGAAAATTATACCGTTTTGCGTAGATTTAAAAAAAAAATAATCCACCTTTTATCCAGTTCACACGAACAAACGAGGCAGAGTAGCCAGCCGCGTTTAATGTCGCCATCATCGCAGCATTTATGTTGTTGTTACGGTTGTTCGTGTTCTTGCTGTCAATAAATAGCTGTGACAAACACGAAAAGAATAAAAAAAACGCTCAAACAAAACAACAATTTTAATACTTAATTATTATTTTAACGTTTGTTGTTGCTGCTGTATTTTTTTTGGTTTGTTTGCGTTTGCGACGACAACAACTGTTTTCTCATAAACAACAGCAGCAGCAGCGATGTCAACGTTTGTCGCGTCTTCAGCTGCTATCGCTGCGTTCATTTAGTTGTGTGCTTGAATTTTTTGTCTTTCTACATTTTGTTCCTTAAATGAACACCAAGCATACACATCAAGCCATTCTATTCGCAATCCGCGTTAAACAGCTCTGGCTGCTCTCTCAGGCCATACAGGCTAATTTGTGCTCTTTCCTAAAAGAAATACATATGCATGTACATACTTACAATATAATCCAACAACGCTATAATAATAATAAGAACAACAATAACGCAAACGAATGACACCAACAAAACAGAAGAAAGAATATAAAAAAACATGAACATTTATCATAACCAAAAAGCTAAAGGCAAATGGGAAGCAATAGCACTAGTTTAGCACTAATGCCACCAGCACTCACTATAGTCGTGAGACTCTCTACACTCTCTGTGTACTGTAGAACCGCAACAGCACCGTCCCCCAGCCCACCCTCTTACTTCATACACAACCAACAAACATGCCGACTCTACCATCGTCACTCGCATCACCCATCACAGCCTTGCCATCACCGACATCCCCCTTCCAGTAATCAGATGTGTTTGTTCGTACTCCATTCTTCGTATACTCTCCCAAACGAGCCACACTGTGTGCGTGTGCCGGTGTGTATGTGCAAGAGTACAGTGTGCATGATATGTGAGTGAGTCGCAACAGCAAGAACAACACAGGCCAAATAAGTAATTAAAACAATAGACCGACCATTCATTCAGTTATACTTGAACGTACCGTGCTTATGTGCGTATGTCCATACGTCCGTGCTATCATGTGGGCTTTTCCGTACTACTTACAGATCTAGATCTAGAAGTGCGATAAACGGTCATGGTCGACGCGTGGGTGCCTTAAAAAGATGATTATTTTTGGTTACATGGTTAATTGATGCATCCCACTCTAGACTAGGTTAACATTATAAGTTCAAGGTCAGACCCAATGTTCATATGTAAAGACATACAGAAATAAAAATGGACACTTGACACAGCGTTGGAATTTTAAGTGCTTTTTAGCTCCATATGAACGTTATTTTTTATAAATATCAAGCCCTGTACGCGAAAACGACATAAGTGGAAAGGGTTTTTTTTCGGGGTTTTTGTCTTATTCATCTGGAGTTTTCCGATACAATTAAATTTGCTATGTCTACAGTAAGCAACGGATATAAAAGCATCTTTTATAAGAATAAAACGCATAAACCGTTTAATTAATTATGGCTTTAAAATTGCTTGTAAGAAAAAAACGCATATACTTATTTATACTCGTATGCATAAAAACTTTTGGCGTTTCTTGACTTTCTTATATGCTTTATCTACTATTAATATATAATTTATAATATTTACAGTTTTCTATGAAGTTTCATGATGCAGAGAAAAAAATTGGTTACTACGATATATGGTCACGACAACAATAATATATATTATTTTGGCAATAGTATGATTGCGGCAATATTAATGTTGTTGAAACGTAACAATAGTATTGACAAATTAAAAATTAAAATATGGTTGTAGCGACAATATAAATATAGTTGTGGGGATCATAGTATAATTGTGTGTAAATCCAACTATTGTTGAGAAGATCATAATATTGTAGTGCCACAACCATATACTCAACAATGGTATGATGCTCTTCGAATATTGTTATTCCAACCATACTTTTTTTCTACGTGATGCTGAAGGGAAATCGACAGTAAAATTTTGTTCAAATGAGTTACCATTTGGCAATATTTGTTAAAGGTTGCCATATGATTACGCAACTGTGCCAAAAATGTTCCATTTTTTATAAATATACTACAAAAGATTAAAACTAAATTTATTAAAAAAAAACGAAGACAATTTAGCTGTAAGATTGTTCAATTTAAAAGCATTTTTTTTATAAAATTATTTACATTAAAAAAAAGGTGTCTCCCTTACGTCTTTTCACGGTAAGGGCTTGATTTGTACCCGTTTTTAAAAAGAGTATTTCTTGTGCTTTTTATCTCGATGCCTTCGTTGTTTTTTGTGTGTACTTAAGGTTCGTCCAACTAAAACGACGATTTTGATGTAAATAAACAAGAAGTTTTCAGAAAATTATCGTAATATTTCTTATTATGATAGAAGGATCTATGTAGGCCAAGTATGTGTAAAACAAAAAATCGGCTAAATGCTTGCCATGGCATCTGACATGCGAGGGTTGCTATATATGTTTCTGGCCTAATCAACACTAAGTGTTGCCTGTCGCCATCTGACATTTCCATTGGAAAGTTTGGCCTTTTTTTTTAGCATAAACGTACTTAGAACGTTTTGGCGTACGACCATCATTTGTGTTGTTTACAGTGATTTGAAAAAATCAATTTGGCAAACAAATGGAATTAACTCGTGAACATTTTCGTGCGATCATTTTTACAACTTTCGACGTGGATTACACTGTGGAACATTTTTGGGGTTATTGTGGGGGGGGGGGTGAGAAATTCCAAGTCAGGGTGATGGTACTAGGTCAGTATATTAAAACCCTCAAAGTGTTTTGCGTTCGTATGTGCCAGTTTTTTTTATGACCTTTTACATTTTTTCCTTATCTTGATGTTTTTTCGCTTAGTTGTAAAATGTTGGCAAAAACGTAGTTTGACATAACTCGAGAACGACTAGTTCGATTTTGCTGAAATAAATTGAGAAAAATTAATAACTACATTTTCTTAAATCCATTAATATACTGTTTCTCTACCAAATCAACATTTTTGCAATTAGAAATAAATTTATGAAGAAAATTTTGCCAAAATTTTTTTTTTTTTTCAAACATATAAATCCCAAACGGAAAAACGTGTATAGTCTTATAACTTTCACGTAAAGTCACATAACCTATAAACAAAATGCGACATAGATCATAGAAATCGATTAACGCGTTCTGCTTTTATTTACAATTAAGTAACTTCACTTAATTGTAAATAAAAGCAGATGGCGTTAATCGATTTCTATGATCTATGTCGCATTTTGTTTATAGGTTATGTGACTACGTGAAAGTTAAAAGACTCTACACGTTTTTCCGTTTGGGATTTATATGTTTAAAAAAAAAAATTTTTTTTTTGGCAAAATTTTCTTCATAAATTTATTTCTAATTGCAAAAATGTTGATTTGGTAGAGAAACAGTATATAAATGGATTAAAGAAAATGTAATTATTAATTTTTCTCAATTTATTTCAGCAAAATCGAACTAGTCGTTCTCGAGTTATGTCAAACTACGTTTTTGCCAACATTTTACAACTAAGCGAAAAAACATCAAGATAAGGAAAAAATGAAAAAGGTCTTAAAAAAACTGGCACATACGAACGCAAAACCCTTTGAGGGTTTTAATATACTGACCTAGTACCATCACCCTGACTTGGAATTTCTCACCCCCCAGATTGGCTGTTGTACTGTGTTATTAGACAAGAGTGCATCGATGAACTTAAATCTTTGCATGGTGATGAAGCGCCATCCTATGGAACTGTGAACAACTGGTTTAATTAATTCAATAGTGGCCGACGCTCGCTCAAAGACGAAGGTCGTCCAAAAACGGCCGCTGTGCCAGAGAACATTGATGCCATGCGTGAACTGATAACGCAAGAATGTCATGTGACATACCGTGAGTTAGAGGCATCCTTGGGCATTTCTTCCACCACCATACATTCGATATTGCATGAACACCTGGCCGTTAAAAAAGGTTTGTTCTCGTTAGATCCCGCACAATTTGACAATCGCTCAAAAATAGGCTCGTGTCGATTGGTGCAAAGATATTTTGAGAAAATACGATCGCGGTGCTTCAAAAGACGTTTATAAGATCGTCACAGGTGACGAATCATGGATCTATGCTTATGAGCCCGAAACAAAACAGCAATCGACCGTGTGGGTCTTCGAAGACAAGCCAAATCCAACGAAAGTTGTTCGTGGAAGAAGCACTTCGAAGCAAATGGTCGCCTATTTCTTTGGCAAAACTGGTCATGTGGCGACTATAGAAAATACGATCGCGGTGCTTCAAAAGACGTTTATAAGATCGTCACAGGTGACGAATCATGGATCTATGCTTATGAGCCCGAAACAAAACAGCAATCGACCGTGTGGGTCTTCGAAGACAAGCCAAATCCAATGAAAGTTGTTCGTGGAAGAAGCACTTCGAAGCAAATGGTCGCCTATTTCTTTGGCAAAACTGGTCATGTGGCGACTATTCCGCTTGTGCAACGCAGGACGGTCAATTTTGAGTGGTACATTACAATTTGTTTGCCTGAAGTCTTCGGAGAAATTCGAAAAACGAACAAGAGAAGACGAAGCATTGTGCACCATGACAATGCGAGCTCAAAAAAAAAAAAAAAACGTCGTCTTTTTATTCCCGCACATCAAGCACATCGCCAGAAGATGCCGCTGAAGCGTTCAAAAACATGTTTTTGAGGTGTCTCAATAGGAGTAAAAAAAGTGCTTTGACAATTAGTTTGAGCGGCTGCAAAAGTGCATAAATCATGCTGGAGAATACTTTGAAAAACAATAGTACCATTTTTGATGATAAATATTCGCATTTTCATGTTTGGTCCGAAATATATATAGCAGCCCTCGTATTCGACAATTTTATTTGTTTATGTTGCCGTTTAAATGGAAATGGGCCTCGTCAGACATGAAAAGAAAGTGTAACATGTTTCCGTCCTCTTTCATCATTTGAAGCATTTCTGACAAAATTCCAAGCGAATCGGGAAGTCTTCTGCGTTCAGTTGAATTTTATATGGGAAAAATTTCAAATTTGCGTTCAGTTTGTTGGCCATTTGAATTTTAGATGGAAAAAATTTCAAATTTTTGTGCATAATTGATTGCAATGACTGTCTGCTTATATCCATTTGAGCAAGTAAGCTTCTTTTCGAAACTCTTGGACTGTTTTGTATGACAGCAGCAATTTTTTTTTCTTTGTCCGAACTGAAGGTTTTCGATGGTAAGGTCTTCTGTTGACTGTCCCATGCTCGGCAAAATTGTTAACAAGTCTCATTATGGTCCATCCGCTTAGAGGATTGACGCCAAACGTAGAGCATAGACGCACTGTGAACTGAAACGACGGACTCCAGTGCGTGATCGCGGCGGGTAATCCAAGTTCTTGTTGCAGTGTCCCAGTTATCCAAATTAACCAGATTCATTAAATAGAAAAAAAATATTTAATTTGTTTTGGCTTACATCAGCCACCCTATACCTTTTAGAAATTGTGGTGAATATTTTACAAACAATTTAAAAAATTTATTTAAAAAAAATATTTTTTTTAAATTGTTCGGTAATAATTTTAAAACATAAGATCCTAAAAAAATTCTTTAGAAAAACTAAAATTGGTGTAAATAATATTTTTTAGTTACCATAATTTTTTCTACATATTTTTTCTTATAAGACGTAGCACCCTCTCCGTACTTTCATTTCATAGTCTAATTTATTATCTATCATATGACATAGTCTAATTTATTATAGTCTAATTTATTATCTATCATGCGGTTCAAAAGATATGATTTTTGCAACGTCAAAACTCAAATGGGTCCACTGTGTGTCGCCGACTATTCAAACCCACCTCGTATTGTCTTCTCCCACCTATTACAATAATCTGCAAATCAAACAGTATCACAGGAGACTGTGTTCACACTCGCCCAAGTGCGTCTAAGCACCTTAAACGCAAATTTGCATATCGTTGTTGGTGTGGTGTGTGTAGGGCACATTACATTTCGTTTTTAATGAAATCGGTAAAAGTTTTTATTATTATCCCACGAAAAGAATACGATGTTGTTGGAGAAGGGGAGGTAGAGAAGGCTTCCTCCCCTCCTCCCGAGAAGATGGGCACAAAGAAATTGTAAAACATGACTTATATCTGCATGTCACATTGATGAGGTTGACGACTATGAAAGTACGAATCGGAGCATACATTAATTCCGACATACAAAAGGTAGCTGCTGCTACTCATCCATGGATACATTTCCATAGATACATACATACCTGGCACACAAGTGTGTGTGTGTGTGTGTTGGCATGTTCCCATACGTTCGCCGTCTGTATGTGTACATTTAAACCAAACAACAGATACACGGTCACACAAATGGCAATCTATACATTTAAGCTGGAATATGAATGTGTGTGTACACACTCATACACACACACACGTGTGTATAAATATGTACGTTTGTAGGTTTATGTGAGTCTTGATTCAGTTTTACCAGTGTTTCAGCTTTTGGCCCCCCTGCCCGGCCAGTTCCATGCTCGGGGAGTCTCTTCCTTCGTTCCATGCTCCGCATTTAGTTGGCCATGCAGCCTAGCCATTCAGCCAGTATAAGAGGAAGAATCAGCCACATAAGAACTAGAGTTCACCTCTGTGTGGCATTGTTGCCTGCTCAGAACAATCGTCATCGTCACTGTTTGCTGCTATGGCAGCAGCAACAGCAGCACATGTTCGTTGCTTGCTCCGGTTGTTAAATTTTGAAGTACTCAACGCAGTACTGGACAGTGGTTTGAAATGTTGCTCTGTTAGGAGAAAATTATTTGCAAAGAATTTTTTTATTTCAGTAAAAAATCCCACACGCAGAGAAAAGATATGGTTACACTATGGTTATCGCAACAATAATATGTTCTCTACAATAAAAGCATGTTCGTCTCAACCATAGTATTGTTTTTTGAATTTCATTTTGACAACAGTATGATTGCGACAATAAAGCTATTGTTGAAATGTAACAATAGTTATTGTCAAATTTAGAAATGAAAATGTGGTTGTAGGAACCATATAAACATGGTTGGTGAAACAAAAGTATTATTGTTTAAAATTTACGTTAACAATAATATGATTACGGCAATCATACAGTATGGTTGCGACTATGAACAAAACAAAACAGGTTTTTTAGAGCATACATGGATGTGTGTGCGTATGTTTTTTGATATACAAAAAAAAATATACACACGATACAGTGAATGGTTGTTGTCCATTAAAAAAACAACAACAATCGGAAGGTAGTTCGAGGGATTTTTATTGTGTTTACTTTGTTCGGTGAAATACTCTAATACCGATTGGTTCTCGTTTATTTTAAATCTGCCTGCACTTAAGTATATAGCCATTGGTCATTGTAAAATCACATTCGTTACTTGGTGTCTACGGATGGTGAAGTAGCATTCACCCCTGCTGGCAACTAAAAGTATTTTTGACCGTTGGAATATATATTTTTGTTTCTTGAATGAAACTTTTAATAAAAACATGGCATCAAATCTGGCTATGAAGTAATAGTAATGCAATTTAAAATAACATACGAGTACTTAATAAAAATCTCTATTTTTGAATAACAACAATAACCAATCCTAATAAATAATTTTGGAGATTATAGTATGGTTGAGTGTGAATCATACTATGGTTGTGGTGATCATAGTATGGTTGCGTGTGAATCATACTATGGTTGTGAGGATCATACTATGGTTGTATAAGGAACATACTATGGTTGTGAGGATCATAATATGGTTGTGGAGATAATAGTATGGTTGAGTGTGAATCATACTATGGTTGTGTGGATCATAGTATGGTTGCGTGTGAATCATAATATGGTTGTGAGGATCATACTATGGTTGTATAAGAAACATACTATGGTTGTGAGGATCATAATATGGTTGTGGATATAATAGTATGGTTGAGTGTGAATCATACTATGGTTGTGAGGATCATAGTATGGTTGTGGATATGATAGTATGGTTGAGTGTGAATCATACTATGGTTGTGGGGATCATATTATGGTTATGTGTGAATCATAATATGGTTGTGAAGATCATACTATGGTTGTATAAGAAACATACTATGGTTGTGAGGATCATAATATGGTTGTGGAGATAATAGTATGGTTGAGTGTGAATCATACTATGGTTGTGAGGATCATAGTATGGTTGTGGATATGATAGTATGGCTGAGTGTGAATCATACTATGGTTGTGGGGATCATATTATGGTTATGTGTGAATCATACTATTGTTGTGAGGATCATACTATTGTTGTGTGACAACCATATACCCAACAATAGTATGATCCTCTTCGAATATTGTCACCCCAACCATATTTTTTTTTCTGCGTGTGTCTACGGATGATGAAGTTGCATTCACCCCTGCTGGCAACTAAAAGTATTTTCGACTGCCGTTGGAATATATGTTTTTGTTTCTTGAATGAAATGTTCAATAAAAACATGGCCCCAAAATTGTCCATGAACTACTAAATGTAATGCAATTTAAAATTACTTGCTTGATAAAAATGTATTTTTGAATAACAATTCTCAATCCTAATAAATAATTTTGGCGATCTCAGTATGGTTGATTGCATTATACTATGGTTGTACGAATAACAGCATCGTTGCGTGTGAATCACACTATGGTTGTGAGGATCATGCTATGGTTGTATAAGAAAAATACTATGGTTGTGAGGATCATAATATGGTTGTGGCGATAATAGTATGGTTGAGTGTGAATCATACTATTGTTGTGAAGATCATAGTATGGTTGAGTGTGAATCATACTATTGTTGTGGAGATCATAATATGGTTGAGTGTGAATCATACTATGGTTGTAAGGATCATAGTATGGTTATGTGTGAATCATACTATTGTTGTAAGGATCATAATATTGTTGTGCCACAACCATATACCCAACAACAGTATGATCCTCTTCGAATATTGTCACCCCAACCATACTTTTTTTCTGCGTGCAGTGGGCAAAGGAAGGTATCAGCGTGGACTTGTTAGAGAGCTAGAAAGCCTGCTGTACTTAGTAGGGACATAAATACTGTGACACACGTTTTATGCTGTAAAATAAAAAGTACTGAATGTTTTTGGACCAAATATTTTTTAATATATTTATTGATGTATATTGTATCCATCAAGAATCTACTTATTCGAAATGTCCGCCTTTTGCCTTTACACACGCCTTAAGTCGCACTAGCCAATAGCTGCACTAACCTCGTCCATTGGAAAACTCGCCACAGTTCGAACCAAAGCAGTCTTAAGAGCTCCAATGTTGGGGTATCTATTGTGACAAACCTTGTCCTCTAAAACCGTCCACAATTTGTAATCCAATGGGTGCAAATCTGGACTGCCTGAGGGCCATTCTTCAGAGAAAATGAACACTGGCAAATTGTTTCGAAGCCAGGCCTGGGACGTTTTAGCCTTATGGGCCGGCGCAGAATCCATGGCTGGTTTTGGAACAGGGAATTGTTAAGAGGCTTCACAACAGCTTTCAGGACGGTTTCTTGGTAAACTTTGGCCAATGTTTTGACTCCTTGTTCGCAGAAATGCAGGTCAGTGACCCCATCGTAAGAGACATCCCACCAAATCATGACTGAAGCTGGGTGATGACCCTTTTCCACCCTTGGGATCCGGTCAGATGCTTCTTTAGATGACAGCGCATACACTCTATCATTTTGTTTGTTACATTTTTCCTGAACGGTAAAAATTTTTTCATCGGAGAACAAAATTTTTTTTTTTGTGCAAGTTGTCCACGTGCTTCACCAAAAGACGTTTGCATTTTTCAGTCCTATTTTTTTTTAAAGCTGCAGTCAATAAATGTCCGGTACGTCGTTTGAAGGCCCCAAGTTCCAAGTCTTTTTTAATGATTCGACTCATAGACTTTTGCGTGATATTCATCTCACGGGCCATGATTTTCTGTTTTCGGAGCGGATTTATGTGAATTTTTGATTGAACGCCTTTGATGACATGCGTTGTTCGAACAGAGCGTGGGCGGCCCGACCAGTGGCGGTCTTTTACATCTTCAGTCTGCTCAAACAGTTTTATGCATCGGTAGACGAACATGCGGCTAATCCCTAGTGGCCGGAGCGTTTTGAAAATACACTTTTTTTCATTTTACACTTGAAAAGCGCTATTACAGCGATACGGTTCACATTATCTGATCACTCCATGATGAAAGTTGAAACAATTTTAAAATCCCGTTACTGACTAACGCGATTGATTGAAAGCTCTTTTCCGCACTCCGATTGAGACACCTCCAAAACATGATTTTTGAACGCTTCAACAGCTGCTTTGGGCGATGAAAAACGTTGGCCACACATTTTTTCTTGATGCTAGGGAATAAGAAGAAGTCATTGGGTGCCAAATCAGGGCTATACGGTGGATGGCCCAACAATTCGACATCTTGAGTGGTCAAATAGCTCATTGCTTCAGCTGATGTGTAAGAGCTCGCCTTGTTGTGATGCAAAATGATCCGTCTTCTCCTATTATCTTTCCTCATTTCTTTGAACACTGTTGGCAAACAGATGGTTGTATACCACTCAGAATTGGCCGCCCTACGTTCCACTAAAGGCACTGTGGCAACATGGCCGGTTATACCGAAAAAAAAACGCAATCATCGCATCGATGTACTTCTTCCACAAACAACCACACCACAAACTGTTGGTTTTGGCTCGTCTTGAAAGACCCATACGGTCGATTGCCGTTTTGTTTCGGGTTTATATGCATAGATCCATGATTCGTCACCTGTGACAATGTTACACACTGCCTTTGAGCTACCGCAGTTATACTTTTTCAACATCTCTTTGCACCAATCCATACGAGCCTTTTTTGAGCATTCGTCATATTATGTGGTATCCAACGAGAACAAATTGTTTTCACGGCCAAATGAACATGCAATTTCCTATTGATGCTTGTCATACTAGTGCTCAAGGATTACTCAATCTCACTCAGTTCTTAATCAGTTCACGCACAGCATCGATGGTTTCTGGCAAAGTGACCGTAGTTGGACCGAAATTGGAGCAAATAGCGTCAGAGACTTAACTCTTAGTAACAGCGATTAACAGTGGTTTTTGATGGTGCCTCATCGCCAAAAGTCGAAACAAACACTTATCTCGATAACCCACGTCGAAAGTCGTAAAAAATCATCGCACGAAAATGTTCACGGGATAATTCCATTTTTAGACTGAGATGATTTTTTCAACACACTGTAAACAAATCAATTCGCCCTCAAATGACAAAACGTTCTGAGTGCAGTTACGCTAAAAATTGGCAAAGTTTCCAATGGAAGTTCCAGTTTGCAATATTAAAAATATTTTTCAAAACGTGTGCGCTCTGTTAACGGTTTAGAATCTTCTGTAAAAAATGTGCATACCGTGACATACGGTGAGATAGAGACATCCTTGGGCATTTCTTCCACCAGCGTACATTCGATATTGCATGAACACCGCACAATTTGAAAATCGCTCAAAAAAAGGCTCATGTCGATTGGTGCAAAGAAATTTTGAAAAACTACGATCGCGGTGCTTCAAAAGACGTTTATAAGATCGTCACAGGTAACGAATCATGGATCTATGCGTATGAGCCCGAAACAATACAGCAATCGACCGTGTGGGTCTTCGAAGACGAGCCAAATCCAACGAAAGTTGTTCGTGGAAGAAGCACTTCGAAGCTAATGGTCGCCTGTTTCTTCGACAAAACTGGACATGTGGCGACTGTTCCGCTTGAGCAACGTAGAACGATCAATTCTGAGTGGTACACCACAATTTGTTTCTTCTGAGAAATTGGAAAAACGAACTAGAGAAGAATGATTCATTGTACACCATGACAATGCGAGCTCTTACACATCGGCTCAAACCTGCGCCTTTTTGATCGGCCAAAACGTCGAATTGATGGGTCATTCGCCGTACAGCCCTGACTTGGCACCCTACGACTTCTTCTTGTTCCCGCACATCAAGAAAAAAATGCGTGGTCAACGATTTTTGTCGCCAGAAGATGCTGTTGAAGCGTTCAAAATTCATGTTTTGGAGGTGTCTCAATCAGAGTGGAAAAAGTACTTCGACAATTGGTTTGAGCGCATGCAAAAGTTGGAGAATACTTTGAAAAACAATAAAACCATTTTTGATCATAAATATTCGCATTTTCATTATTAGGCCAGATATATGTAGTAGCCCTCGTAAAACATTCTACTTGAAATTTTTTAAACGTTTACTAAAGAACATTTACTCTGTGTTAAAAGAGAAACAGTTTCTATGAAAATTTGCATTCTTTCAACAGATAAAATTTTTCTTTAAAAAATTAGACCTTTGTGTAGAGCCCTCTCATCTGTAGAGCCCTCTGTAAAGTTAAGAAAACTTTTGCTCTTTGCTAAGAGAGTAACATCTTCTGCGGAAAATTATTAAATTACACTCTGCGACAAATGGTAAGGGTCAGTGATCGGTTTGGAATGAAACCACCGGGGAAAGTTATATTGGTAAAAAAAAAGTCATACGTGTTCCAGCGTTTCGCTGGATCTCATCTAGGAATCGAGATATATCGATTTGAAGTTAGTAAGTATCGTATAGGGGAATTTGTCACGTTTTAGGCTCTTTTGTTTGACATAACTCGAGAACCACTCGTCCGATTTAGCTGAAACAAATTTAGAAAAATTAAGAATTACAATTCCTCTAATCTGTTCTTAAACCGTTTTCCTACTTAAGCAACAGTTTCGCAATTATAAATAAATGTATGAAAAAAAAAATTATTTTTGCCTAAAAATTAAAATTTTTTTTTTTTAATTCATAAAAAATCCAAAACGGTAAAAAGTGTCAAGTCCTATTACTTTCACGTAAAGTCACATAACCTATGACCAAAATAAGACATAAATCATGAAAATCGATGCACGCGTTTCTCATGTATTCAAATTCCCCTATACGATACTTACTAACTTCAAATCGATATATCTCGATTCCTAGATGAGACCCAACTAAACGCTGGGACACGTATGACCTTTTTTTGACCGATATAACTTTCCCCGGTGGTTTCATCCCAAACCGATTGTGGCTGTCGCACAGTGTTATTAAACTAAAAAATAGAAATTTTTTATCGACGTGGTGTGATGGAAGTGCACAACTATCATGCCAGTTAACCCAGGTTCAACCACGGGTAAGAACGTCTAACAAATTTTCAGCGGTAGGTTTCCACTTCGTAAATGCCGGCAACTTTACGGGTAAGAGATGTATCTCTAAGCCACGTAAAAACTTCTTTATAAAAATGATTTAGCCGTTCGGAGCCGAGGTTATAGAGTAGATCCCGACCAGTGAGTATAAGAATAGGATCGTTCACAGCTCACTGATTTGAGATACGTTCGCCCTTGTTCCTAAATGGGATGTTGTGGGACTAACGTATGTAAGTAAGTTCGAGTACCATGTTCTATGTAAATTCTGTTAGAAAATTTTGTTTCTTTCTATTAAAAGTGAACATTTTTCCTTGAGAATTTTAAAAATTTTGCTCTACAGAAAGTCCGCTTTTTTTTCAAGTTCCTACCACTGTGCAGAGTTTGGTTACTTGTACTCTACTCGTCTTCTTCTTCATCTCATATACAATTTTTGGAATCCCATTCGATTGGAATGAGTTTAAATGTGGGCTGACTGGGATATTCTGACAACAGACACCTGTGCATCCGTATGTGTGCCGTGTGCTGCTTCTGCCTGATTCTCTCGCTGTGTTGAGGACGACGACGACATCGTCGTCCTTTGGTGTTGCCTTCTTCGTAGGGAAGAGTTGAAGTTACGACCGACCGCACACTTTACTTTGTTTTGCTGATTTTATTGTTTAAAGTTCACACCGAATTGTTGTACTTCATTTCATTCCATTTCAGTTTCTCAGTTCAGTTTAGCTTTTGCTTGCTGCTGTTGTCGTCAATGACACTGCGTCTAGCGTCTGTGTGTTAAACGCACAAGGAACGAATTCCTCCCGGTCCCATTGCCATTCTTCAGCCACCGTCGTGTTGGTGCTGTGCCCTGCGAGACAATTCCAGCTTGGATTGGAGAGCTGAAGGCACAGACTACAACGGTGTTGTAGCCAGATTGGGTGATATGTTAAGTTTCTTTAATTTTGTTCTTCTGCGCCGTATGGGGTGTTCCGTGGAAAAATTCATAAATCTTGAGAAAATGTTCGAAAAGTATGCTCCAAGTTTCGGCCAAATTCGGCATTTAAATACTAATGTAGAATAAAATGTGCACTGAATTAAACAATCCTTTGGCTACACTTTAAAAAAGTGATCTAAGAACTTTTCCCTTTTGGTCCGATTTGGCCCACTTTTAGTAACAACCGATCTACACCAATAGCTCACATTACTAGTAAGTTAGAAGTCCCAACACTTGGACTCTATTTTGTTTAAAATAGACATGCGGACTAAATTTTACGCGTATGTACACTTTATAGGTCAACCTGCTCAACAAGTTCAAGTATTACAAACGAAATGGCAAATTTAGTATGTAGTGTACAATTCTTAATTTTATGTTGTAGGTTTTAAAACTATTTTAGGATAAGAATCTATTTTATTCACACTTAAAACATCCAAGATACTGACATACTATTTGTCCCTATTCACACTAGGCAATTTTACTTGCAGCAATTTATATGATAACTTTTTGAACTTGCCTCTTGTGTTCACACGAGGCAAGTCGGTTTCGGCAATTTTTGTTATCGTAATTGCCTTTTCTGACCTTCTATGAGTTATTTGTTCTGGCTTTTGTGTGAAAAAATAAATAAGAAAAATAAAAAGTTGTTTATTTGATCATTTATAGGTGTTGTGGGAATTTTACAAAGATTTTGTACAAAGTTTTACTTTTTTTTAAGAATTATTTTGCAAGGGAAAAGTTATTGAAACAAACAATCAAAAAAATCTGCAGTCAACTTCACTGTACGAAAAATACAATGGGAAATGCCAGTACGAGCAAGTTTTTTCTCTTTACATTCACCTGACCTCTCTCCTTCAATTTAAGCGTTGCGGCAAGTACAATTGCCTAGTGTGAATGGTCCCCATTGTGTGAAGTTGGCTGCAGATTATTTAAGTATTTTTACACACAAAAATCAGAACACAAAAATCACAGAATGTCAGAAAAAGCAATAGTGAAAACAAGACTTTTTGTAACCGAATTGTCTTTGTAAACTCAAGAGGCAAGTTAAAAAGGGAATTATAAAAATTGACGCAAGTAAAGTTGCCTTGTGTTAATGGGGACTTGGGAATTTACTGTTTACGATAATATTCTGTTCTAGAACACAAATTTATAATTCTGTCTTTTTTATATTTTCAGGTGAGTTCTGTTGTATGTTTTGAATTTGCTGCTGATGACCAAACACATATCAGGTAATAAGTAGCGTTCCTTATTTAAATGATAGCGTGATCTATGAATGATCACCGCTTTCAAATTAAGAACTCTATGATACGATTCATGAATTCCTTGGCCATAATTTCAAGCATGTTACGATCAGTTCAAAGTTAGATTTGATACCATGGACTGATTTTGAATAGAGAAACAAGTTTTTTTGCTATGCTATTTAATAAATTATTTTTATTAGCACCTAACGACCCTTATCAATATGTGAACTAGCTTTTAATTTTTTATAATCGCTTCACAAAATTACCTAGTTCTTAAATTGTGTAATTTGTTCTTAGAATTTAGAATGAACTCGTTCCTAAAATTAAAAAATTCTATTATTAAATTTGTGAACTTGTTGCTGATATTTAAAAATTTGCTCTTAAAATATTAAGTTCATTCTTATATGTGCCGATTTATTTTTCACATTTTTTGAACTCGTTCTTAAAATTAATGAACTTGTTCTTAGGATATATGAAATAGTTCTGTGAATTTATGAACTCGTTCTTCGAATTTATGAACTCGTTCTTTGAATTGATTAACTATGAACTCGTTCATAGAATAGATTAACTCGTTCCCAGAATGTATGAAATCGTTCTTAGAATTAATAAAACTCTTTGTATTTATGATCTAGATCTTAGGTTTGATTAACTCCTTCATAGAATTTATGAACTTCTTTTTACCCTTTATGAACTCTTTCTAAGAATTTATGAATTTTTCTTACAAAATTCTTTTTGCAAATTAATATAATGTATATTATTAACATGTTTATAAAATTTGTGAACTCGCTTTTAATTTTTTTTTATAATCGCACCCCTAAATATACCCATTCTTAAAATCTATGGATTTGTTCTTAATATTTATGAACTCGTTAATATTCTATAATTAAGTTGATGAACTTATTCCTAATATTTATAAATTCGATCTTAAAATTTATAAAATAGCTTCAAAGTATAAGAGAACTTTCTTTTTGTTCTAACTATTTTTAATATTTGTCAAACTCGTTATTAGAATAATTGAACTCAGTCGTACAATGTACGAAATAATTCTTAGAATTTAGAAACTCGTTCCCGTAAATTTTGTGGATTATAAAATTTTTGAACTTGCTTTTAATTTTTTATAACCGCGTCCTTAACGAACTCCTATGAACTCGTGTCGTAAAATTAGGAACTTGTTCCTAAAATTTAGTAATTCTTTCTTAACATTTTTCAAATATTGCCTAAAATATATTAAACGTTTTTAAAGGTTTACCAACTCCTTACCAGTTATGAACTCGTTCTTAGAATTTATGAACTCTGCCTGCAAAGTTATTTCTGACCTATTTTTAATATTAGTCAAACTCGTTCTTAGAATTAATAAACTCCGTCTTACAATGTATGAAATAGCAAAGTTATTTCTGACCTATTTTTAATATTAGTCAAACTCGTTCTTAGAATTAATAAACTCGGTCTTACAATGTATGAAATAGTTCTTTGAATTAAGAAACTCGTTCCCAAAAATTTAAGATAAATTTCGTGCATTTTAAAATTTTTGAACTTGCTCGCGACCCTAACTTTTTAAAATTATGAACTCGTACATTAAATTTAGGAACTTGTTCCTAAAATTTAGTAATTCTTTCTTAACATTTTTGAAATATTGCCTAAAATATATTTAAAAGTTGTTTTAATATTTACAAACTCCTTAACAATTATGAACTCGTTCTTGGAATTTTTGAAATCAGCCTACCAAGTTATTTCTGACCTACCGATTAACAGATTTAACAAGCTTTAATGAAAAACTTACTACCCCTTATAAACTTTTTTTTTTTTAAATTTATGAATTTGTTTTTTAAATTTAGGAACTTGTTCTTAAAATTTACGAATTATTATTAAAAACATTAACATCTGTTTTTTGCTCATGACCTCAAGCCTAACAATAACTAAAATTTATGAACTTGTTCCTAAAATTTATGAACTTTTTCCTGCGTGTTTTTTCTGAGTGTTTCTTTTTCCTTTTTTCCTAAGTGTTTTTTGCCCTGCTAATTAATAAACTATTTTATATTCGCACCGATCTACCCATATGTTGCTGCGCTTGAAGACTGTCTTTACAGTTGATAATACGTTATGATTTTTATTCTTGTTGCTGGTATATCGCTACGTAGCGATATGTTGGGTATGTACGCAGCAGATGTTGTTGTCGTTGCTGCCGTCGTCATCGTTGTTGTTCTCTCAGAGTCTGTTGCTGCCAGCGTATGTGTGCGTCTTTTATTTTGAAGTTGTTGCTGTTGCCGTTGTTTTGCATTGCTGCCTTAACTATTCAACTTCGATTGTATGTATGTACGATGATGTGTAGTCTGAACAGAACTCCTTTAGCTGTCGTACTACATAAACGTGTGTAAGTGTAGATTCGTATGTCTGTCTGTATGAACACCCTATATGAGCTCCTCTAGACGTCGTCTACAATTGCTGTTGTTGTTTGGTGGTGGTGCTGCTGCTGCAGCAGCTTGGCTCCTCTGTTGACTTTGGGTGCACAGTCAATCACACCGAACTTATCCTGAGCGAGTGTGTGTGTCTGAATGATTTTCGACTTTTTTTTCCTTCTTTTATTAGACGTTGTTGAGCTTTTTTATTTTGGTTTTTGTTTTTGTTTTATTATTATTATTTTTACTTGAATTGCTGCTGCTGTTGCCCTTTCCTTCCTTCACCTCCTGTAGCAGCGTCAGCGACATGTGTACGTACCTACTACATCTACTTCGGCTCTTTGGCCATCATATCGTTGTTATAATTGCAGATGTTTGTTTGTGCATGCCTACACATACATTCAACATTTTGATTGTGTGGTCGGCTGGCGATGGGCCTGAGTATGGGTGATGAGACGTCAGCGCGGTATCCCCAACGCTAACGCCAACGACGACGACGGTCTAGTGTGGCAACAATGTTGTGCTAACGTCGCGTCGAAAACTACTCGGGGAAATTTGCAATGTTGTTTAGGCGAGCAGCAGGAGCAGCGAGTGAGCGAGGCAGCAGCAGGCCTTTGACTTGAACTGCTCCATGTTGGGTTTTGTAAATTCAGTTTTGTTCGGTAATTCGTGGCGTTAAGCAGGAAAAATATTTCGTATTTAACAGAAATTATTGTGTTATTACAGAAAAGTTCTCCTCGCTCGTTTGCTCGCTGGCCTGGCGTTACTTTTTTGTTTGTTTTTCTGTTTTGCGGTGCGACAGCGGCGTGCATGACTGTCTCTGTTTGTCTGTCCATGTTTTAGATAACAAAAGTTCAGTGATGTGAAGCGTCATCTCCGTGTGTGTGTGATTATGACAATTATTAAGAGTAGAGTGGTGTAGTGTTGATGTAAGACACCGTGAGAGATACAGAGAGAGAGAGTGTAATAGAGAACGCGCGCGGCATTTTCGTGTGAGAGAACGAGTGTAAAGCAAAAGTGAGATTTCGCACAATTCGCCAAAGAAGAAGAGCACAAGGAGTCGACTCTTCTCGCGTAAGAGTGAGTGTTGTTTAGAACCATCAAAAGAGTGAGAGTGTTTCTTCGCAGCAGCGGCGTGTGTGTTTTTTTTTTTGGTGAACGTTGACCATTTCAAAAGGAGTTTATGCCGTATTGCCCAAAACAATGGGACATAATGGAAATTGAAACCCCCTCCACCACACCGGGGGGTCGTGTAATGGTGCTGTCCAGTTTTTGACTTTTTTTCTGGTGTCTTCGTTGAAAAAATATCTGTGTATCCGCCAGCCATCACCTTCAACACCCCCTCTACCTAAACACAAGCAAATGACATTTGATTTTGTCGCCATTGTCGTTAGAGCAAAAGGAGAGCAACCGATATTGGCTGAGTAGAATAAAGAAACGCGAAAAATCGCTGCTGATGGTTGATGGGTTGTGGTGGTAGTGTAATGGCGACATTTCTACAACGGCATTGTCGGGTGACGGGGAGTGGTTATTACTTTGTTTGCCTCGATGGATTATCAACATCGTTTAACGCTGCTGTTGTATTTTGGCTTAATGAGCGGTAAAAATGTCGTCGTCGTCGACTGGTATTTCTAATTGTCGAGCGCAACGAGAGCACATACATGATTCTTCGTCGCATTGTTAGTTGTGTAAATGTAATTGCTGCAACTTCGAACGAGTAAAAGAGTCTCTAAAATACGAACATTTGTAAGCTCATCCAGGCCGTGGCACTGTCATCCTCCCCCTCCCTCTTCTTTGCCATATACTCGACTCTGAATGAGCATTACAGCCAACAATTGCATTTGCATTGCATCGCCGTATCGCTGATTATGCGACGCTCTTTCCGACTAAAGTCAGGTGCTGTTGTCGGTGGTGGTGAAGCACAACATTGTAGCGACCACCTTTTTTGTGTTTTGTTGCCTCATCGGTGGCACAAACCTTGCCTTATTGGCGAGAGCAGCATTCATCTGCTTGGCTTTTCTGATGTTAGCATCGAATTGTCTGGAAGCGTTCACAAGGCATCTCACCACCACCACTATAACGAAAAAAACAACAACAATACGCGTTACTTGTTCATAAAGAGACAACGTAAATGCAACTCTGGCTACTATGTTGCTTCCCCGCATTTCTACACGACCTTTGTCTTGAGGTGCTATTCGGGGAATTAGTGTCGTTTAGTTTCGTTTGAAGGTATAAACGACACTCCAACCGCTTGAAGTAGAGCAGGCCCTAGGAGAAAGATTTTAACCAATCGAACTCTATTAAAATTTGATCGTAGAGATCCACGTGTTACCCCCCCCCCCAGCCCCCCAAATTGCAATTAAAATTCTACCGCACGTGTTACCCGAGATTAAAATACGGCTGCTCTGCGACTTAGGGGCCATCAACTTTTTTATGCTGCTCACTTGTCTGCCATGACTGAGATTTTTTGAATTCAATTAAGTTTATTGTTTTTAATGCTACAATTTTTTTTGTATTCATTGAGACAATTTAAAGAGTTTAAGGAATTTTCTTTTTATTTAAGATTTTAAAATGTTAATTTTCTATGAAATGCTTTTATATATTCGAATATGCACAACAAATGTTTGTCTCAAAATCGTATAACAATAACGCATTGGAAACCTATGAGTAGGAGTAAAATGTGGCCCAAATAAGTATTTTTATTAAATGAACTAAAGTTGAGAAATCTAATTTCTTTTGACAAATTATAGAAAGAAACCGGCTCATTATTTATCGAAGACGATGTTGTTGAATGAGGCTGGCTTAGCAGTAGTGCTTTCTATCAATTCAATATTCCAAAACCTTGTTGTTGCCAGTTTTGTTATCTCCTGGATTATCCCCATATCATTGACCTTTAGGCATTCCTGCACACAAGTGGCAAAATACTTTATTGATTGTTGATGAACTCTGCTGAAATCAATTTCAAGTTTTTCAAATGGAATTTCCCTTCTCTGGAAACTTGATTTTTTTTTAATTTTAATGGAGTTTTTTTCATATTTAACAAGATCGAGTGAAACTTATAATATCTTGCGAATTTTGGTACCTATGTATTTTTATCCATATCTTTATCCATATGATTTGCATTTTCTTAAATTACATATGGATTTATGGATTCAAAATAGTATTTTTCTTAAATCATGCACAATTTTTTAAATTTCGTTTGTCGATTTTTTTTTTCGTTTTCGAATGAATTGTTGTAACTTCCTAAAAAAATTCGAGAGTTTTCAATTTATTGTATATGTATTTATTGAATTTTATAAAATTCTTAACATTTCATGTGCATTTTAATCAACGAACAGTCATTTAATCTGTTATGGGGAAATCGTCTATAATTTCATGGAAAATTAGTTAAAAATGATAATATTTTTCACCTACACATATGACAAACAACAACAAACCTGATCTCATTAGCTTTTTTAGCAATTCACTTTTTCAAAATACATAAAAACAAATAGTCAAAACAAAACCCCAAAAAGATGAGGTATCTTATTCATTAGGTTATTAACAATTTCAAAGGCTACTTTCAAATTAAGTGTTTTTTTTCAACTCAATGTTTTTTAATTCAGTGATGATTGTTCCTATTTTTATTATAATATTTTAATTCAAATGTTTTTTTTCTGATTGAATTTGACTGTTTCCATCTTCAAATTTTAGTTTTTGGATTTAACTTGAAATCCATTTTAAGTAATAATTTCTAATTAATTCAGAAGCTTTGGATTTTAATAAATTTCCAACATGTTTTTTTTAGTTAAATGTACTTTTTTTAAACTATTTTGTTTCATGCGATTTTTTTTTATTTTCATATACAACCTTTTTAATTTTACCTTAAATTTTTATTAAAATTTTTTTTTGTTTTTCGAAGTTATGGATTATTTTTTTTTTAAGATCTTGAGTATTTATTCTTTAATTTCATATTGTTTTTAAAAGTGAATTTTAAAAATTTTGTTGCGATTTTTTTTTCATTTGAATATAGAGTGAAATTCACAAAATATTAAACACTTCATGAACTTTTTTTTTTAAATTTGTACACATTTTTAGCTTTGTTTCCTGCGATTTTTTTTAATTTTATTTACTATTTTTTAATAATTTTGTTCTTATCGTTTTCAAAACCAATGGTGACAACATGGGTTTCTATGACAGCCCTGATTGAGTAATTTTTTTATGACTAAGTTTTATTTATTTAAAATTTTGAATTTAAATGTGAAATTTTTTAAATATTAAGCACTTCAGGAGAGTGCATTTTTAAATTTTATTGTGAATTTTATTTAATAAACTCTGTAAAATCTTTCAATTGCATATTGTATTTATTGAATTTTTAACATTTCGTTTGGCTGGATTTTAAATTTTAACTCGATTTTGAATTTCATGTGCAATTTTATTTATGTTTTTACCTGTCATTGGTCATTGGCATTTTGTCTATTTCAGATGTGTTTTTATAGTACGTTTTAAAAACTTTTTAATTTCATAAGGAGAGTGAAATTTTAATATATTTTCCATAGCATGCAAAAGTTTTAGATTTTATGTGAACATTTTTTCAACTTGAGGTACAAATTTTTTAAATTTCATGTGAAAATTCATACAATTTTATTTTAACAAAATTTTTAAAAATATTCATTAAAATTTTTTTCTATTTTTTTTCTGTTCTGTTAAAAACTTTCTTTTATTTAAGAAACCTACAAAATAAATAATTAAAAACTGGAATTAAAATTATAAGTAAAATAGAGACAATCTACTTTGAAATAAAAGAAGAAAACTTGAAGTGATCCACATAAATTGAAATTTTCCTTTGAAATTAAAAATAGGCTACAGAATGAGATACTGCTTGTTTCTAATTTTTTTAAAGATTTGGTTTATGTGTTCTTATGTATCAATCAAATTATATCGGGCAGAATTTTTCCAATTGAGTGCAAGGATGATTTTTTAATTCATACAAATTTTTCTTTTTCATTGAGATTCTTATTTTGATTTTTATTTTTAAAATTATATTTTGAGGATTTTGAGTTATATTTTAAATATATTAGAAATTTTTTCAAGTAACAATTTTTTATTATTGTTATTATTTTGTCATTTTAGTTAAAGTTTTTTGAACTTTATTTCAATTTTTTTAATTGTATCTCGACTATACAAACAAATATGATTATAAAAAAAAGATTTTAAAAAAATTATATGATTAAAAAAAGAAGAAGTTCATTTTATAAAAAAATAGTAGTTCGGAAAACACCCGTTTTTCGAAAATTTAATTTGAATGTCTTAGAATAGTACGAGTACTATCGATTTGATTAAATATACACAGTATATTTAATCAAAATCCATAAACTGTTTAATCTTTTGAATATTTGCTTAGAAATTGTTCTTCCATACCTTATATACTGGGGTGAATTCATTAAATAAATGTTTTTCATTTTAACTTTAGCTAAATTCCAATGATGAATGGTCTAATTCAAACGTCACCCATTTCTTTGTTTTCCAAAGAGTGGATCTTTAATTGCTATGCAATATTTAATACTTCAAACCTTTTATTTCATCTGTCTTTTCGAATATTGTCTTGGGTGTTTTATTCCTCCGCCGTGAATACTTGTCGAATTTTATTGAACCGGATTTTTCTGTTTCCTAGTGAAATCTTTTTTCATTTTGTTTTTTTGCGTTGGCACAAAATATAGAAAATAATACTGAATACTCGTACTGTATTCAGTTCGTCTGGCTGTTGGGTCTTATTTCAAAAACTTAATTTCTTTTGTTTTCATAATTGTTAAATTTATTTTCCAATATTTCGATAAACGTCGTTGGAATATTAATATTTTTTATTTGCGAGTTCCGTCTTCGGTTACAAGCTTTTGACGAATTTAATAAAATAATACAACTAAAAGGTCTACAATACACACTCTAATACTAAAAATTTGTAAGATTTTTTAATATTTTAAAGCGAAATAATTTCGGCGTAAATCGCTTAAGATTTACACGCTTTTCAAATCGCTGGGCTTAATTTAGGTTTTACATAAAACATTTCATCCAGAACAAGTCGATCCTGAAAAATCTGCTAAAAATCCTTTATTCACTAAAAAAAACTCGTATCTACAACAAGACGAAGTGAGATGTATGCAGAAAAAAGAAAAATGCTTGAAAAAGAAAATATGGTGGAGACATTTATAATCGGTGTGTATAAGTATAGCATCGCAAAGATTCAACAGCATTTTGCTTACCATAAACGCCACGACCAACTACGAGTACAACAATTGTTACTTGCCAACTTTTGCTTGGCCATACACATACAAACATAGCGCTCGATTTGAATTTTCACCAATCCAAGTGGCGGTGTGTGTATTTTGAGCTTAAAAGCGAAAAACTTCCGAACGAAAAATCGCTTGAAATCACCGACAACAACAAAAAAAAATATATTTACCCCGAAATAAAACAAAACAACGAACGTCGTATCGACATAAAAATTTATCGCAATCAATAAACGCGGATGACGATGATGATGGTGGCAATGGTGGTGTACATAAATATCGCATACAGAGAAAGATAAAAAAGGCGAAATTTCAATTCCAACACCCCGCTGCCGGCAACGTGCCGCGCCAGACCATAACTTTACCAAGCAACAACCGTCCATCCAACCAACCAACCAATCAGCCACCAACCCAATTCAATCCAATCCACAACCAACAGAAGCAGCTAAAATCCAATTCGATTGTATCCGAATGATTTCTGTTTTTTGTTTCACCACTGCCCCAACAACGATAGCTGGCTGGGATGGATCAGAGCACAGACAACAACAAAAAAACACCAAATAATTATGAATGTGGGGAGGGGGGCGCAGTCCGACAGAAGAGGAGAAGTTGTTTCGCCTGTGATTTTTCAAAATAACCATAAAATGTGTCTCATTGTAAAATTGAATTAAACATTTTTTTTGTCACTAGTTTTTGGCGATTTAGTTGAGCAGAAAAGTACACAACAAAACGAAAATAATGAAATAAAATTGAAAATAATAAAGAAAAATATGTGATGAATAAGCAGAGGGCGTAAGGGAAAATGAAATAAAGCGTATGGCAAAGATATGAAATAATCAAAAAAAAAATACAAATTCATGGAAATCATTTTGAAATCGAGCAGAAAAAATTGCCAATGAAAGAAAAATGAATTGAAACAAAATCTGTGGAATTTAAAAATCTACCAAAATCGCTTCAAATACAACTAACAACAACAAAGAGTTGGAAGAAAAATCAACAACCCAGTGTTTGAAAATGCAAATAATTGTGAATAATTTAAATCAAACCTTTTGATGTGATGCTTAAGGATTTGCACTCTCACATGGGATATTTTTAAAATTGAAAACAACGCCAGCATCGGATATAAACGTGCCACTCAACAATTTAGGCAGCTACTCATGATTTGCGGCAATCAAACGAAATGAAAGGTAAATTGCAACTATTCATTAACATTAATAGATATTAATACTAAAAAAAACTGCTAAATATTTGGCTGTATTTATTGTACGTCTTTTAAATTAACATTTTTTTTGTTGAAAATACTCGTAGTTGACAAAAAAAAATTTTTTTAATTGAAAATATTTGAAACCAAAAAAAATTGTTTTCTAATTAAATATAGATGCAAGAGGTCTGGAGCTATTAATCCCTGTTCAATCTGTAAAAGCAAAAGACCGAAGTAACACAGAGAAAGCTAAACAAAAGAAAAATGTTAACATTCCGGCGTGTAAGGGAATTCGATTGAAATCGTTTTACTCTCGATTTAAGATTTCAAACGAAGTTTAGTTTTAAAAATTTTGCGAAAAACATAAACGTTTTTTACTCATCCATATTGATTAAAGAACTGAAATAAGTCATTTGAAAATCAATACAACACGTTTTATTAAAAATTCAAATACCAAATCAAATTCCATTTCAATCGATCGGTTTCCTTCACATACCGGATTATGTAAGAACTTTTTTGGTCAACGGAATCTTTTTAGTGAAAATCTCAATATTATTTTGAAATTTTTTATTTTTATAATATTTTTTTAATTTCTTATGAACTTTTTTTAATTTTTTATGAATTTTTTTAATTTCTCATAACATTTTTATAATTCTTATGCAACTTTTTAATTTCTTAGACAATGTTTTAATTTCTTATGATTATTTTTAAATTTCTATGAAATTTTCTAATTTCTCTTATGCAGTTTTTTTTAGATCTTATGAATTTTTTAATTTCTTATGAAATTTTTTAATTTCTTATAAATCTTTTTAATTTCTTACAAAATGTTTTAAGATCTTATGAATTTTTTATTTCTTTTGAAATCTTTTAATTTCTATCCAAACTTTGTTCTATTTCTGGTATAATTTTTTTGACTTCATGTAAATTTCTTCAATTAAATGTGAAATTTTCTCTTTCTGTGAAATGTCATAAATTTTATATGAATATTACAATTGGATGTAAAATTTTATTTATTTCAAGTGAAATTTTTTCAATTTGTTGTAAAATTTTATAATTTTGTGTGAATGTTTTCCAATTCCATACGAATGTTTATAGTTTCTTGCGAATTGTTGTTAAAAATCTTCAATTTCATATGCAATTTTTCAATTCAATTTTTACTTTCTTTTAATCATGCGTCGATTTTTTTTTATTTCATGTGAAATAAACATTCTTTTATTTTAAATAAATTTTTTTATCGAGGTTATTATTTCATTAGATTTGTTTTCAATTTCAATAAAAGTTTGTTCAAATTTTAAATGAACTTTTTTCCATGTGTACTTTCAAGTGAAACTGTTTTATTTTTTGTGATATCTTTTCCATGTGTAATTTCAAATGAAACTGTTTTTTGTGAACTATTTTTAATTTTGTGATAATTTTTCTTTGGATTTTATGTGAAAGTTTTTCGATCTTTAATCTCAAGTGAAATATTTGAATTTTGTTTCTATTTCATGTGAAATTTTTTTTATTTTAGGTGAAATTTTTGCAATTTGATGTGCAGTTATTTTCATTTTATTTTTAAATATAATTTGAATTTTTTGAATTTAATGTGCATTTTTAATTTTAACTTCGACCGAAGTATTTTGGTTTACCTCGCTGACTTTTCCTTGCCTCTATGACAAACAACAACAAACCTGATTTATAAGCTTGTGGAGTAATTCCTCTTTCAAAAGAAATAACAAAAGATCACAACAAACCAAAAACTCAAAAAACAGAAGTTTTATATGGAATTTTTAAATTTCGTGCAGTTTTTTTATTTCTTGTGGAACTAAAGTTTTTTTTTTTTAATTTCTTTTATATTAATTTTTCCATTGAAATTTTATAAAATAATATTTTTTATTTTATAGGATTTTTATTTTACTCTGATTAATTTCACGTGGAATTGATTTTTTTTATATGAATTTGTTTTATTGCATTTAAAACTCGAAAAATAATTTTAAATATATTTTAACATTCAGCTTTTTGTGTTTTGTTAAAATTTTTAAATCTTATGCGCAATCGAATTTTATTTAATTTTTCTTAAATTATTTTCAAGAACAAAGAATAATTTTTTTTAATTGTCTTACATTAACTTTTTTTAGTATGAAATTTTGATTTTAATTTTCTATGTTATTCAAATTTTAATATAATTTTTATTTAATGTGACTTTTTTAAACCATTAACGTGTGATTTTTTCAATTTTATTTTAAAATCTTTAAAATACATATTGAACAGGGATTATCGACTTTAATTTTTAAGAAAAATTTCAATTTCAAGCGACTTTTTAAATTTCAAGTGGATTTTTTAAAATGTGAAAATGCCAAGCTTGATTCATTCATTCTTCCAAAATTTGATTTTAATAAAAATAATTAAATTTAAAAGGAAACGTAAAAAGGTTCACCCGATTAATAACAGACCACGGTGCACTTAATCGAATGCTCGAAAATATTTACAAATTAGGAATTTAGAATTCAATTCAAATGAAATTTTGCACTTAAAAATTACTCGTTTTTCGAATGCAAAATTTAAAGAAGTTTCCCATTAATTCCTCAATAGTACTCGTATCTTAAGGGAAGTAATATTTGCATTTAATGTTTAAGAGTCGTTATGACGAGCAGTTTTTTATTCTGGTTCGAGACCTTTGTTGTTTCTTTTTCAGAATCAACTTAAAAAGAAGAAATTGGTGAAATGTATTTGCTACGGTTGCCAGGCAGACTGTACAGCTGTTTCTAAACCCGCCAAGGAGTCGTCTTAAAAAATACTTTCGAAATATCATATATTCCTTTAAATACTATGGGACTTTCACTCTTTCGATACTATTCTCTCACATTTTAGCATAAGCAAACCCTGCAAAAGAAAATTAAACAAATCAAAAACAAAAATAAGCGGAAAATGATCACGAATTTTCGCAAGATTATTTATTTAAATATAATAGGAAAAATCAATGTCGGAGGAAAATAAAACTGAGTAAATTACAAGTTTTGGTTCATCATATAGCTCACTATGTGAGTATGGCTGACTTACTACACCCAAGTTTATGTTTTAGGCAGTTTTTTTTTGTTTTATCTTTTTTCCCTTTAGCTTCTCCCTGCTGTTCTGTTCCTTTTCACAACACTGCTAATGAGTGTTGCCACAAACATTTCCTTCCCGGCTGTTAAACACTTCCTAACCGCCATAACAGAAGTTATTACAAATTTGATATCTCCTCTTTCATTTTTCTGTCCTCTGTCGCGCTCCTTCTCTTTCACACTCTTTTGTTCTTGCGATGACATTTCTTACATAATTATTGGTAATTACCTTTACGGAAGGTGTTCTCTAGTCATTCGGCTCTGGGGGATGAGGTAACTAAAGTTAAATAAATTTCTTTTGGGCTATTCCTTGTTATTTCACACGTGGCAAAAACGGGATTAAAAAGAGATTTTTATTGTTTTCTGTGGGTTCTACAGGATGATCACATAAGAACGATAGAAAAAGTAATTGATGTTGAAAAACAGCGGTAAGCGATATGAAATTAATTTTAGTATTATTTTAAAGCTGTCTTATGGTATTATTTTTAGAATATCACAGCAACTTGCCGCATCGGCTTCCTTGGCTTCGATTAAATATTTTTAATTGACTTATTTTATAATGCACGACTCTTTTACAGCAATAACATTTCGAATGATGACCTCGAGTTTGTTCAAAGTTATTGGCTGTGAGGCGTAGGCAAAGCACTTGATGTCCCCCAAGAGAGAACAATGGTGGGGTCTCGTGCCGCCTGTTTGCGGCCGACTATTAATGAACGTTCACCGTAAGATGAACCATTCGTCAAATCTTTTTTTCATCTCAACTTTAAACGATGCATCGCTAGTGTGGCTGTAGCGCCATCTAGTAACAACTTCAGTTTTATGTTGTCCAACTCAGCTCACAGAAAGAAGGTTCATAGGGGCTAGTGGTGTCCTCTTTATCATTTCCAAAGACATGTGGTCCGATGCTGTCGCCTTGCTATAAACAGACAACGAACGTCTATGTATTCAAACAGACTACGTCTATGTGTTTTACACTTTTTCTCGGCTATAGCTTTAACCAAAGTGCGTCATCGAACTGTGGCATGTTAGCGTGCGAAGGCCAGCGCTCCGTTGGGCAAATCCGGCAGATACCAAATTGAAGTGTGCCAAATATGGGTCATAAATTTCCTCTTGGTGAATGGTCGTGGCATATCTAAAGACTTCTGATCTATGAGTCTCACCACGATACTCCTCAAGGTGCAGCACATAATTAACAAAAAAAAAATTGTTGCTAAAAAACAGAATCTACGGTCAACATTTTCAGCGCTCAATTTACGAATTTATGCGTTCTCTACGCCATTACTTACCTAATTCCCTTAAAATTTCCTTAAGGAACAAACGGATAACTATTCGGGAGTGAGGAGGAATTGGTTAACCGACTTTGATTTTAGTTTAAAATTGATTATGGCATATTTAAATCGATTTTTGTTATCGATTTATCATGTGGCTACGTTGATCAAGTCGATAAAATGTCTGTTTTATGATTCACTTCGCGGATATGCGGTCTCTCATATGCAATTTCAAATTTTCAAATTTTTATGCGTTCTCTACGTCCTTACTTACCTAATTCTCTTAACATTTCCCTCAGAAACAAACGGATAACTATTCGGGAGGGAGGAGGAATTGGTTAATCGACTTTGATTTTAGTTTAAAATTGATTATAAGATATTTAAATCGATTTTTTGTTATCGACTTATCATGTGGCTACGTTGATCAAGTCGATAAAATGTCTGTTTTATGATTCACTTCGCGGATATGCGGTCTCTTATATGCGTTTTCAAATTTTCTGGAAATTAATCGTTAATCAAAAACTGAGACGATTATCATATTGGATCCAAAGGCGATAAATTGTAAAAGATGTTCGAAAGGAACGAGCAGTTGGGAAACACAACAATCATTTTGGAAAAGCTCTTTTTTTGTGTGAGAATTTAGCGTTTCCTGTTTTTGAATTTAGCATTTCTTAATTTCTTGTGATTGTGATCAAACGAAAGTGGATAAATAAACCGAGAGGTTGTGCGTTACTCAGTGCTGTCTTTCTACGATATTGCAAAGAAGAAGCATATCGCCCATCATTTACAATTTATCGTCTTTGGTTGGATTAATTGTCTTAGAAATTTGAAATGAGTCGACCGGTTGGTCGGAAATCGATTTTTAATTACTGCACCGAACAGTGCATGATAAAATTATTTTACTAAACTGAAGAATATAGATGAAATGAGCGTTTCGAGAAATTGAAAAACACACGATAAGAAGCAACTCTGAAAAGCTCTCAATATCGTAAAATATACAAACTGTAAATGAACCACGAAGAATGGAACAATACCGAACTGCAAAATTAAAACAAGTTTTTTTAAAAACAACATTGTTGCCAGGAAAAGTTATTGCCAAATATTCAAAACTAATAATCTTTTACAATTTTACATTACACTTTGTATTCTGTCTAATTACAACGTTCATCTGCGAACCCAGCTTAAAGAATTTAACTACTGTTATAAAGGGTGTTTTTTCAGAAGAAATAAAACTCATATAATTTAATGTTATGGCCAAGAATTTAGCTTTATTATAAAGAGAGGCCCAATTTTCGACCACTTTTTTCAGCATTTACGGCCATATGTCAGCAATAACGCGCCAAATAATCTCTTCCAAGGCGTCAATCGTGCCTGCCTTAATTGCGTAGACAAGCGACTTCACATAACCCCACAAAAAATAGTCCAGCGGTGTTAAATCGGACGATCTTGAAGGCCACGCCACAGGCCTACGACGCGAGATAATGCGATCGCCAAAAGTTGCCTTTAATAAATTGATTGTTTCGTAGGCTGTATAGCATGAAGCGCCGTCTTTTTGAAACCAAAGGCCGTCCACATCAACATCCTCCGATTCAGGCACGAAAAAGTCATTAATCATGGCTCTACAGCGTTCCCCATTGACTGTAACATTATGCTCGGCTTCATTTTTGAAGCAATATGGACCAATGATTCCCTCTGCCCATAGACCACATCAAACAGTGACTTTTTGAGGATGTAACGGTGTCTTAACAATGGCTTTTGAATTTTTATTACTCCAATGCAAAAATTTTGGTTATTAACGTACCCATTCAACCAAAAGCTTTATCGCTGAACAAAATTGTCTTGTAAAAATCAGGTTCGGTGGCCACCTCGTTTTGGGCCCATTCGCCATGATTTGCCAACGTTGTTCCGGATTTAGTCTATTCTTTATGAAATGGTAAAAGAAACGGAGCATAAATCAAGTGACAGCTGTCAAAAAGACCAACTCCGAAAAAAAGGTGTGGCCAGATTAAAAAGCACACGTCTAAAAAAATACCCTTTATTTAATTTAATTATTCTACGATTATATTTGAATATTTGTGTTTATCGTCGTGATGTTCATTTCCGGTTAAAAAATCGATTATACAAAGTTAATTGTAAATTTGTAGAAGATTTTTATATTCTAATATAATTCATCTAGGAGAAGGTGGGAAATTCCAACGAAACGTCGGTTAGGAAATAATAAAATGATAATAGTTTATTTGCCTTTTATCGCCAATGTCCTTGAAAGCCTGACTCTAAGTTATATCTGGAAAAACAACACTTTTATATTTAAAAATAAGTTCAATACGATTATTCAACATTAAATTTTATACATTTTAAAACTGTTTTATTGTGTTTAAAGTTTATAAATTTAGTGTTTTAGTTTTGAATTTTTTGGGTTATTGTAATTGTATACAATCAAAAGTGGAAAAAATGAAACGAGAATTTGTCCCTTTTTGAAGTGATGTTTTTGTACGATATTGCAAAGAAGAAGCATTTCGCTATCTTCTATAGTTTTTTTTTTTATTTTAATCACTGACCGGGACATACAGTTTAATAATTTAATAATTATTCCACTGCGCTGTGAATAGCCTCAGAAGCCTTGACAACGATCGACCTCACGACGAAATTCACGTTTCTTATTTTACAATTGAGCCAACATTTCGATATAATTAATTATAATTTCCACTTGTTTAGTCTCTTAGAAATATGCATGATGTTAAATGGCAAAGTTCTCGGAATATTTTCGCAGCTACAAAGCATTGGAAGCGTTGACAACTTCTGAAATATAACACTTGGAAAAACTATCACTACTACGAGTATCTGGCCAATCTTTGCTCTCTTACCAAACGAATGAGAACTACTGTTGTAATTCTCACTTTCCATATTTTCTTTACACAATTGACCACGAAAATACAATTCACTCATAGAAAAGAGTTCATTCACAACTAAACTCTATTCACAACACACGTGGTTTTAAAAGTGAATTGTGTTTTCGGGGACAAATGTGTGAAGAAAACTTGAAAATTTAGTTTTACAACAGTAGTTCTCGTTCGTTTGGTGAGAGCCTGGTCTTAAAGAGTTGTGTTTTTCTTTCAACAATTGCTGCGATGCTTTCTGATGAAGGTCGTCTCGAACATAAAATCGCGATAAAAAGGAATGTCGCTTTGCATTTTGTTAAAAACTTGCCATCTATTTAAATATAGATACAAGAGGTCTCGAGCCTGTAAATCCCTGTTCAATATGTAAAGCCAAAAGTATATGCGAGCTTTTATCTCAATTAATAGCAGATAGGCTTTTTTGTCAAACATTCTAGCTTGTCTTTTTTCCGTGTTAAAATTACAACGGGCAAAGCTCAGTGATTGGAAAGGTCACCCACCCTTTATTTTCCTTCAAGGTATATTAAAAAGGGGAACACGTTTTACATGTAAAGAAGTTACATATTCTTGTAGACTAGTGTAATTTATGCTGTTACGGCTGTAGTAGTAATAAAATTAATAATTAAAGCGTTTTGCTTTTCTTTTTTGTTCGCTTGAGACAAATACAATAAAAGCGATGACTATTGCAAACATATTCATGCTTAACAGCCATATGTCATTTTGGAGTACATATACCAATGTCTGTACATACTCGTATACATACATACATACTTACATATGTATATATGTGAATATAGACATAAATTCTTACATACAATAGCAATGCTTGTCGAGTCGAGCAGCATATATCGCACTTCTTCAACAAAAGGGTAGTAACTCGAAAATTTCAAATTTTCAATGGAGGCGTAAAAACGGTTCACTTAAAGACTTGGAAGCTACACTAAGACAAAGAGAGGGTTCTGTCTCTGTAGAGCAAACGTACAGTAAATAGAGATGTCCGTTATATACGAGTATCGTTTTCTTACGAAATATGAAAATTTGGTCATTTTGAGTTAATAGACTTTTGTTGTACAAGTGCGATGTGTTTGTATGTATGCATGTACGATATATATTTATTTATTAGTGTATATCTTCTTGACTATGCAAGTAATGAACGATTTATGTGCAAGTTGGGTGAAACAGACGTAGTACGTTTATGGCTTTTTATGGTCTGGCGAGGCGTGTGTATGTAAAGTGTGATTCATTAAGAGGCAAGATTCACCCCGCAACAACGTCTCAAATTGATCAAGCGAAAATTAGTGTTCTGTAAAGTATGACTGAAAGCAGATTGACTTGGCGCTGCACAGTAGATGGAAAACAAACTGTTTTGGAAATATGTCCCTTCGATTCAAAATATTTATAAATCCAAAGACAAAAGTTACGCTTTACATAAGTTATGTAACATAGTTTTGGGTTCTATCTGTGGGCTATTTCAGCAAATGAGACTATTAAAATATACATTTACTATAGTAACAACTATTTTCAGTTGTGGTTTGTTAAGGTCAAAAGGATTGAGTAAATACCTCATTTGAGAGTTTAAGTTTAGGATTTAAACATTAGCAAAAAACACTAAGAGTTGCCTGGCGCCACCTGATATTTCCATTGGATAGTTTGACAATTTTCAACATCAAAGTACTCAGACCGTTTTGACGTAGGACTATTAGTCGTTTACAGTGACTTGAAAAAATCAATTTGGAAAAAAATAAAACATTAACATTTTCGTGCGATAATATTTCACAACTTTCGACGTGGATTATGACGACAACAGTACATCGATGAACTTAAATCTTTGTATGGTGATGAAGCACCATCCTATAGCACTGTAAAAACTAGTTAACTGAATTCAATCGTGGCTGACTTTCGCTTTAAGACGAAGGTCGTCCAAAAACGGCCGTTGTGCCAGAGAACATTGATCTCGTGCGTAAACTAAAAATGCAAGATCGTCAATGTTTCTTACCTTGAGGTAGAGGCATCCTTGAGCATTTCTTCCACCAGCACACATTCGATATTGCATGAACACCTGGCCGTAAAAAAGGTCTGTTTTCGTTGGATCCACAGTTTGACAATCGCTCAAAAAAAGGCTCGTGTCGTTTGGTGCAAAGAAGTTTTGAAAAAATACGTTTATAAGATCGTCACAGGTGACGAGTCATGGATCTTTGCGTTTGAACCCAAAACAAAACAGCAATCGACTGTGTGGGTCTTCGAAGACGAGCCAAATCCAACGAAAGTTGTTCGTGGAAGAAGCACTTCGAAGCAAATGGTCGCCTGTTACTTCGGCATGTGGCTAATGTTCCAATGGAGCAACGTAGGGCGGTCAATTCTGAGTGGTACACCACAATTTGTTTGCCTGAAGTCTTCGGCGAAATTCGTAAAACGAACAAGAGAAGACGAATCAAAAGACGTTTATAAGATCGTCACAGGTGACGAATCATGGATTTTTGAGTATGAGCTTGAAACAAAACAGCAATCTACTGTGTGGGTCTTCGAAGACGAGCCAAACAAATCCAACGAAAGTTGTTCGTCGAAGAAGTACTTCGAAGCAAATGGTCGCCTGTTACTTCGGCATGTGGCGACTGTTCCAAAGGAGCAACGTAGGACGGTCAATTCTGAGTGGTACACCACAATTTGTTTGCCTGAAGTCTTCGGCGAAATTCGAAAAACGAACAAGAGAAGACGAATCATTGTGCACCATGACAATGCGAGCTCTCATACATCGGCTTAAACCAGCGCCGTCGAATTGGCCGGTCATCCGCCGTACAGCCCTGACTTGGCACCCAATGACTTCTTTTTATTGCCGCACATCAAGAAAAAAATGCGTGGTCAACGTTTTTCATCGCCCGAAGCAACAGTTGAAGCGTTCAAAAACCATGTTTTGGAGTTGTCTCAATCGGAGTAGAAAAAGTGCTTCGTTAATTGGTTTGAGCGCAAGCAAAAGTGTATAAATCATGCTGGGGAATACTTTGAAAAGCAAAAATAAAACATTTTTGATGATAAATATTCGCATTTTCATTATTAGGCCAGAAATATATATATATATATATATATATATATATATATATATATATATATATATATATATATATATATATATATATATATATATATATATATATATATATATATATATATATATATATATATATATATATATATATATATATATATATATATATATATATATATATATATATATATATATATATATATATATATATATATATATATATATATATATATATATATATATATATATATATATATATATATATATAGCTGCCCTCGTATCGCTTTCTATCACTCTAATTTTCTAAGAACTTGTTTATAGTTGCGGGCTGTTGTAACCAACTTATCGATTGTGGCCTGGCGCGCCTTTCTGCATGATTCAGAGGACGGCTAAATACATATCTTCAATTTCAGTAAAAAAAAGTCAGGTTACATGGCTCTGTGACGCCCACCTTTGACTGAAACCTTGTTCTCAGTCTCATTTTCAAAGAAAATTGGTTCAATGAAGTCCCCACTCCACAGTCCGCACCAAACTGTCACTCTCTGTGGATCCATTGGCTTCTTGAAAATAACATGCAGGTATTCCGAGAAATTCAGAAAAGAAAGTCGGATAACGTGGCTCTTTTACGTCTACCGTTAACTTAAACCTTGACTTAAATGGTCCAATAACGTGACCACTCCACAATGCGCCCCAAATTGTCACTCTTTGTGAATGCATTGGCTTCTCGACAATAACATGTGGATTTTTCGAGCCCCCAGATGCGGCAATTTTGTTTGTTAACAAAAAAAAAATCCGCCTCGTTCGACAAGATCGCTGTCCAACTCTTAGGCTGCTGTAAGGCCCAAACTGCAAAGGGTAAAGCGACTCATTTCGTTTTGCGGAGATATGTCTAAATTTCGAGCGGAAAACAGCTGTCGACCCATGATTTAAAAAAATAAACTTGTCTTTGGTCCACCCGTTATGTACTCTTCATCCTGTGGTGACGATTATAATTAGCTCTAAACGCATCACCCTTTCTTACCCGTATTTTTGAGCATGTCCGAAGCATGGATATTTGTATATTTCTCGGTTGCCTTCTTGTGCTTCTTCGTGTCTTTTATTGTGGTTGTTAATTCGTTACATTTTTTTTCTGCTGCTGTTACAATAAATAACCAAATTGTTGTTATTTTCTGTTTAATAACAACAACAACAACTACAACAAACGTATGCATGCAAACATACACACACACACACACACACAGACGAATGTGAATACAACTTGTACTTAAGCCCAATTGGGCTGACATACGCCACACACTTCACCACTTCCTTCCTTCGTTCCAACTCAGCCAGGCATTCAAGCATTGCCCATTCCATTCCCTGCCATGACTTCCCATCCCAGCCCCCACCCGTCCATATGTCATGTACGTTACGTTGCGTTGCATACAAAAAAAAGCGTATCTCTGCGGCGGCGATATAACGTCGAAGGAACACCAGCCGAAAAAAAGGGGAAATAAAAAGTATTTGGCGACACTAACTCGCAATACAATTTACATGCACACACAGGCAAACACTCAGAAATACAGCAACAACAACAACACCAACGACAACTTCAACAAAGCCAGATAGTTTTTGGTGTGTGCTTTTTAGTTGTTGCCTTCGTTGGTGCTGCTGCCGTTGTGTGGTGTTCACTTTAAAGAGTACGTAACGTTACGTTTGTACGTACGTACGAACACACGTACGTACAAACGTACTTACGTTGGTGGATGGATGGATGTACTTTTTTACATTTTCTTCTTGTGTGTTTGTTATTGCTATTTGGATGGTATTTTTTTATTTTTGTATTGTCCGTTCAGTTGTTGTTGTTTTTTCCATTTCTCACCCGGTTTGTTCGTATTTTTGTTTTTTTCTCGATTTTTTTATTTGTGTTTTTTCGTCGCAAACTCTCAACTCGCTGTACTTTGAATGGATTCTTCTGTGTATATTTTGTTGTTGTTGTTGTTTCGTCTTGTTCTTTATTCGTTTTCGTTTGTTGTTCCTCCGCTGAATTCGTTTTCCGTTTTGTTTCGGGTGCTTTTTTTACTGCTGCCTGCTGCCCCGTTCGCTGTTTTTCCACTCTTTTGCTGTTGTGTGGGGTAAGAAGGTTAAAGCTGCTACTTCTGGTTCTTTCTCTCTGATAACTCGAACATGTTGTTTTAGCGCTTACAAGGAAGCAGGCACACCAATGTCGCACAGTGGGTGTATGAAATTGGAATTGGTAATGAGAGTAGTTTATAAACTTCAGGGCGAAAAGGAAGTCAATATGTTTTACAAATTTTATTTCCTTCACAAGGGAAGCATGTATTTGGCCCATGTGGATCTATCTGCTCGAAGTGACCAAATGTTTCAGCTGAATTACATTGCTAACACAGATAACTAACATTAGGCGCGTTTTATTTCGCCTTGAAAATAAGTTTTAATGTACAATGTAACTGGTGGGTAAAAAAACTGTTTCTTGTTAAATCACAGGTAATGTTGCACCAGGGTTACCCTAAATCTTTTTCTTAAAAGAGGACATTTGTGCTAAAAAAAAAGGAGAAATTTTGGTACATATACAAAGAACCTGTAATACCTTCGAAGGACCCATTTTAAAAATAAAAAAATTGTATGAGGGCTGCTATATATATTTCTGGCCTAATAATGAAAATACGAATACATATTTATCATCATAAATGGTTGTTATTGTTTTTCAAAGTATTCTCCAGCATGATTTATACACTTTTGCATGCGCTCAAACCAATTGTCGAAACACTTTTTTCACTCCGATTGAGGCACCTCAAATACATGGTTTTTGAACGCTTCAACAGCATCATCTGGAGACGAAAATCGTTGACCACGCATTTTTTTTCGATGTGCGGGAATAAAAAGAAGACATTGGGTGCCAAGTCAGGGCTGTACGGCGGATGACCCATCAATTCGACGTTTTGGCCGGCCAAAAAGGCGCTGGTTTTAGCCGATGTATGAGAGCTCGTATTGTCATGGTGCACAATGGTTCGTCCTCTCTTGTTCGTTTTTCGAATTTCACCGAAGTCTTCAGGCAAACAAATTGTGGTTTACCACTCAGAATTGACCATCCTACGTTGCTCAAGCGGAACAGTCGCCACATAACCAGTTTTGCCGAAGAAACGGGCGTCCATTTGCTTTGAAGTGTTTCTTCCACGAACAACTTTCGTTGGATTTTGCTCGTCTTCGAAGACCTATACGGTCGATTGCTGTTTTCCTTCGGGCTCATACGCATAGATCCATGGTTCGTCACCTGTGACGATCTTATAAACGTCTTTTGAAGCTCCGCTATCGTAGCCTTTTTTGGAGCGATTGTCAAATTGTGCGGGATCCAACGAGAACAAACCTTTTTTACGGCCAGGTGTTCATGCAATATCTAATGTATGCTGGTAAAAGATATGCCCAAGGATGTCCCTCACGCTATGTCACATGACGATCTTGCATTATCAGTTCAGGCACGGCATCAATGTTCTCATGCACAACGGCCGTTTTTGGACGAACTTCACGACCTTGGTCTTTGAGCTAGCATCGACCACAATTAAATTAATTAAACCAGTTTTTACAGTGCTATATATAGGGTGGTGCTTCATCGCCATACAAAGATTAAAGTTCATCGATGCACTCTTGTCATGATAATCCACGTCGAAAGTTGTGTTCACAAGTTAATTCCATTTTTTTGTCAAATAGATTTTTTCAAGTCACTGTAAACAACACAAATGATGGTCGTACGTCATAACGTTCTGAGTACGTTTATGCTAAAAATGTCAAATGGCGCCGGGCAACACTTATTGCTGCCCAGGCCAGAAATGTATATAGCAACCCTCGTACAATTAAAACAAAATCAAATTGAGATACTTCGAAAGAAAGCGGCTATCCCGATTGTTATAACTTATCATCATCAATAGTATTTCGAATATTAGCCGCGAGCTCAAAAAAGCGGTTGTCTTGTCAGCGTACACTTTGGACTTAATGAAGCCCCAATTAAACAGCTGAGGAGAGTAAATTCATGAAATAGCTGCCAAATTGTATCTGCACAAGCTTTAGCATGGCTTCGATTTGTTGCAACCACAACTTCGGTAATTTGGCGTTGTCCAGATTCTACCAGAGGAAGTCAATTCAATCTAATTTCTGATGCTCGATCGAAAATTTGAGGATTTGTTAGTCCAACAATTCCTTACACGATCCTTGAGCCAAAAGTATGAAAATTACAATGTTTAAGGCAAAATCCAACATTTCTAGCACCCATTTGGCGGACTCCTGTGACGTTGTCTAAGTTCTCTGGCTTTAATTCTTACAATCGTATATAAATGTAGGCCCAAATCCAACACTGAAATAAGCCGGGTTAATTGATAATCTGGTGATTCGGCAAAATCTATTTTTACTGCTGGAGGGCATTGTTAGCTTTGACAGCTTCTGAATTATAACAATTGTAAAAACTTTCATTACTATTTGGTAACCCTTTATAAATATTGCAAATTTATGGTGATTCTTGAATATTGTGGAGGGGCTAAAATTTAAATACCACTGGATAAATTGCAAAGTATCACAGGATAAGTTGCAAAGTAGCGCAGGATACGTTGCAGAGTACCGCAGGATAAATAACAAAGTATCGTAGGTTAAGTTACAAAGGATCACAGGATAAGTTACAAAGTCTCACGGGATAAGTTGCAAAGTATCACAACATGTGCTACAAGTATCACAGGATAAGTTCAAAGTATCACTAGATAAGTTACAAAGTCTCACAAGATAAGTTCAAAGTATCACCAAATAACATATAAAGTATCACAGGATAAAATACAATGTATCACAGGATCAAAGTTACAAAGTATTACAGGATCAAAGTATCACGAATAAGTTACAAAGTATCACAATATAAGTTACAAAGTATTACAGGATAAGTATCAAACTATCACAGGATCAGTTACAAAGTACCACCGTATAAGATATAAAGTATCAGAGGATAAAATACAATGTACCACAGGATCAGTTAAAAAGTATCTCTATATAAGTTACAAAGTAGCACAGGATCAAAGTATCACGAATAAGTTACAAAGTATCACAATATAAGTTACAAAGTATTACTGGATAATTTACAAACTATCACAGGATAAGTTACAAAGTATCACCGGATAAGCTACAACGTATCACACGATATGTTACAACGTATCTAAGTTTCAAAGTATCACAGGTAGAGTCACAATGTCTTTCTGGATTAGTTACAAAGCATCACTGGATACGTTGCAAAATATCACAGGATAAGTTATAAAGTCCTTCAGATGAAATTACAAAGTGTCTTTGGATAGTTTACAAAATATTTTTGAACTAGTTACAAGGAGTTTTCGGATACTTTAAAAAGAATTGCTGGATAATGAACGAAGTGTTCCTTCAAATCCCAGTTACAATACAAGGTGAAAGAATTTTTGAAATCAAGTAATTTTAAATTTCAGATCAAGCATTGTACTTGGCAAAATTATTTCTCTATTGCCTAGTCTAGATTGGAAAAAATTAAAATTATAGCAAATCGGTTAATCGATACTAAGAATAAAAAGTAAAGTGTCACTGCGTAATTTACAAAGCGAAACTGGCATTCAGACAGTGTCCTGTCCTGAAGGATGTCATTAAGAAGCTTGCACTCGAATCTCAGATCGTTTTGAGTTCAATCCGGACTATGTAACCTTTCGTATGGTCAACAGTTCGCCGGTATATCTCGCTCGTAACGCTCCATGCGAAATTTAAAAGCAATCGGATGTAAATTGTGGCTTCTAAAGCTGTAGGTTCTGAAATTGGAAAGGACCTCTGTGTGGAGGCTATACGAAGATATGGACCTATATGGTCCACTTTCACTGTTAATTAATGTTCGCTCATAACGTACAATGAAAATCGTGGACGTGGTCGGCTGTAATTTGTGGCTTCAAGAGCTGCAGGACCTTAATGCGAAAGGGACCATTGTGTGGGACCTATTCGAAAAAACATGAACCGATATGGTCCCATTTCTCCACAGATATGTTTAAGCTGCTACAGGGTGTCCACCGGGAAGGTATACTATTTTTTTGCCGCCGTTTTGTAAAACATTAGTGTTGACAGTTCATCTTTGGCAGCCCTGAAGTAGAGACGTGGCGAGTTTATTATAGAAAAATATTCGATAAATCGTTAAACATTTTATCACAATCAATCATCGACGATGAGAAAGCTACGTAAAATTTTTGGGAGAAACAACATGTAAACAACACGCACTATTTATCGTAAAGGAAATGATTTCGAATAAAGAGGGTTTGTAGCTGATAGGCCCAAGCATGGACCTCAACGTGTTGCAAGATCGGCTGAAAACAAGAAAGTGTTCAAAACAATCCATCAACCTCAATTCGACGCCGTTCTGAATGTAATGAAGAATGTGCTCAAAAGGGCTCGCATTTGTGAGGCGGACATTTATCTGATATTGTATTCCATACATAATTGTCGACATTAAATAAAACATTTATCAGTACGTATAAGATCCCTTCTCTTTCATTTAATCCAAAATTATAAACAAAGTAGTATGCCTTCCCGACGGACACCCTGTAGTATACCTTTCCGGCGAACTCCCTGTAGTATCGAGTCGTGGGAAATTAGGTCGGGATCGGATAAATATGTGGCTTAATTAGCTGTAGGTTCTGAAATTGGGAAGAACCTTTGTATCTAGGAGCTATACGAACATATCGACCGATGTAGTTCAGTTTCGCAAGAACGGTTTTCGGATAAAACATCTTACTTACATATCGGATGAGTTACAAATTATCACAGGATAAGCTATGGATAAGTTGCAAAGTATTACATGTTAAGTTACAAAGTATCACAGGATATGTTACAAAGTATCACAGGATATGTTACAAAGTATCACAGGATATGTTATAAAGTATCACAGGATATGTTACAAAGTATCACCGGATAAGTTGCAAAGTATCACAGGATATGTTACAAAGTATCACCGGATAAGTTGCAAAGTATCACCGGATAAGTTGCAAAGTATCACTGGATAAGTTTCACCGTATCACAGGATAAGTTATAAAGTATTTCAGGATAAGTTATAAAGTATTTTGGGATAAGTTATAAAGTATCACAGGATAAGTCACAGAGTATTTCACTTTCAGAAGTTTTGCACCACTGTGCATTGCGGCCTTTGTCTGCTGTGGGGTTTGATGCGCTGTGGTGTGAGTTAAGGGAGACGTATAAGGTGCGCTTCGATTCGGTGTGGCACTCACGGTCGGTGTGGCAGCCACACACTACAATACACATAATTTTTGCAATGTTCGCCATTGCGTTGTTGCGTTTTTAGTGTTGTTGTTGGCTGGTTAGTGTCGTTCGTTTCTGCGCTTTTTATTTTCAGATGAAAAACGTCTTGTTTTTTGGTGCTCTTGTGCTGATGTTGGTGTCGTTGCACATGGAAAAACTTACCGAACCACAAATAAATGAACGAGAGCGACAAACATGAGGAAACTGTTGTGTTGTTGTTGCCCCATCCATGGTGGTGGTGTTGTTGCTGCTCTCTGCAGCTTGTGCAGCACTTCCCAAGTAATGAATGTCCACCAAAAGTTATGTGCGCTGCGCGGCATTGCGCCGAAGAACAAAAGCAGCCGCCGCCGCCAATGCCGCGGCTGCGATAGCAGCGGCAGCAGCAGTAACACCAACAAGATACTGGCAACATGGAAAAAATTGCTGCTTGCTCTCGTACACTCGTTAATTTCCAGGTTTTTGCTTTTATTTTCGCATAACTTGGAGTGGTGCGTGTTTTTTTTTTTGTTTTCATCTGTCCGTCCAGCCGTCGCTCGTCGTCTTTCTCTTTCGGTGCGTTATTTAGTCTTGTCTGTTTTGCTGGATGTCGCTATTGCTGTGATATTTAATTTATAAGTTAGCCAGGCAGGCAGCCTGACTGCTCGTCTTTTGCCTTGGCTATGGGTTCAATTCGATGGCCTACACCGTCCATCCATTTGTCCGTCCTCGGGTCTGTCAGTATATTTCAGTTTCTTTAAGATGTTGTAGCCCTGTTGTCTTTCTTCTGATATGGTTGGCTGTTATTTCCATTTCTTCTCGCTCAAATCGTGGTGTTATTATTCAACTCATATGAAGTACGTAGCTTTGTCCGTCGGTCCGTCCATTCGCATAGCGCTGTTGGTTTGCCGCCTATCGTTTGGTGGTGGTGATGGTGTATCTGCACCTCTGACTGTGTATCTGTTCGGTATTTAAGCTTATTTTTCTTCAAATCATTTGCTTTTTGTTTGTCTTTTGTCCAAAGACAAGCCAACGTATTAAACGCAGCAATCCGAACCATTGAAAAAGAATGAAAGCACAAAAAAAAAATCGTTAAATTAACTGTTGGTCTGTCCATCCATCCGTCCGCGCCTCTTTGCAGCCATCCAGTTTAGTTTTTAGCTTTCCGGCCGCTTTGTTCGCTGCCTTGACAACTAAGCAAAGCATATTATGCCTTAATAACTGATAACTTCTTTACTTCGAACAGCTTACTTTTGGCCGCCTCGGTGTGTACCGCGTTTTGGCCAATTTGCTGTGGCTTTTTCTTTGCTTCGTTTTTTTTTTGTTTTTGTTGAATATAAAAATATTTGCCGATATGCTGCTGGCTGACTTTAATGCGACTGAATACAAAAATATCTACACATCGTTTCGGTATTAGCAATCAATAACCAGAACAAGACTTGCTGAGGAGGCTTGAAGTGACTGAGCCACCAAAGACTAGTTTTTGCAAGGATTCATTTTGCAATGCTAAGCAAAATGTTCTCTAAGAACATTTTCCGTACTCGCATCAATTTCCCCAATGAAAATTCTTTTTTATTTATTATTTCATAACGTTTTTGAAAATAATGAAATATTTGACAGATGGACGGATTTAAAAATGCGCCTTCATCTGAAACAACGGAAAAGGAAGACAGGGAAGCCGAAGATTCCAATGAAGGAAGAGACCAAGTTTAAAAAAAACATGCGAGAATTATTGGTAATAAACACTGGATGATGTACACTAGTGTGGGTCGAAAACAAAAGTTGCACCGATTATCTAGAGACGATTTCGGGAACACAAACATTTTCTTTCTTTCTGTCCACCCTACATGCCGCCCTTTTAGATTTTTATCCTGCGTTTTCATTTGAAGTCCGATTGTAACGAAATGCGTTGCGTTGCTCAAGTTTTGGCAAGGGCTATATTTCGTTCATAGCTAATTTTTGACTCTGAGGTCAATACGTTACTTCTGTTATCTCAATTTCTACCCCCTGATTGGGAATTATTTTGAAAGGTTAGTAAAAGGCTTTAAAAATTGTTAAACTTTTTAAAATTAAAAAAAAAACTTCTGTTTAGCTCGTTTGTTTTATTTCGGTCTGTTGCTTTTACACATTGAACAGGGATTAACCGGCTCAAGACCTCTTGCTTCTATATTTAAATAGAAGACAAGTTTTTAACAAAATGGCAAAGTGACATTGATTTTCGTGGCTGCACACTACTTTTATCATGATTTCGGGTCCGTGACAACCCTCTTCAGAAAGCCTTGCTGCAATTGTTTAAAGTTAAACCGAACTCTATAAGGCCAGGCTCTCCCCAAACGAATGAGAACTACTGTTGTAAACCTTACTTTTCAAGTTTTCTTCACACAATTGCCCACGAAAATACAACTCACTCTTCTTTTGGAAGGAGTTTGAACCTCATTAAGTGGGACTCGATTTTTTAGAATTTACCTCTATAAGTGAGAAGTTTTTCTCGTTTATCTCTTTGAGTGGAATTTCCCGTTTCATGCTATACCTCCAAACATACGATTTTTGTCTTTTTCTCTCTTGTTTTTTTTTTGATTTTTACTAATGGAGTTTTTGCGGAGTGCGACGCAGGTTTGTCAGGTTTGGCTATCTCAGACGATCAAAGACCTTTGGCGACTTTTATTTTAGTGATTTGATGATTATCTTGGCGGATTTTACAAAAAGACGCCCTAACTTAACTCTTACTCGTAAAGGTCTATTTAAGAAAGTAGCTTATTCTAAAATACCGAAAGTCTCAATTTTTAGTCGGACGATACTTTGGCTCATACGAGGGCTGTTACATATATTTCTGGCATAATAATGAAAATGCGAATATTTATTATCAAAAATGGTTTTACTGTTTGTCAAAGTATTCGTCAGCATTATTTATACACTTCTGCATGCGCTCAAACCAATCGTCGAAGCACTTTTTCCACTCCGTTTGAGACACCTCCAAAACATGGTTTTTGAACTCTTCAACAGCATCTTCTAGCGACGAAAATCGTTGACCACGCATTTTTTCTTGAGGAATAAAAAGAAGTCATTGGGTGCCAAGTCAGGGCTTAACGGCGGATGACCCATCAATTCGACGTTTTGGCCGGTCAAAAAGGCGCTGGTTTGAGCCGATGTGTGAGAGCTCGCATTGTTATATGGTGCACAATGATTATTCTTCTCTTGTTCGTTTTTCTTATTTCTAAGAAAACTTCAGGCAAACAAATTGTGGTGTACCACCCAGAATAGACCTCCTACGTTGCTCAAGCAGAACAGTCACCACATGACCAGTTTTGCCGAAGAAACAGGCGAACATTTGCTTCGAAGTGATTCTTCCACAAATAACTTTTGTTGGATTTGGCTCGTCTTCGAAGACCCACACGGGGTTTTTTTCGGGCTCGTAGGCATAGATCCATGATTCGTCACCTGTGACGATCTTATAAACGTCTTTTGAAGCATCGCGATCGTATTTGTTCAAAATTTCTTTGTACCAATCGATACGAGTGTTTTTTTGAGCGATTGTCAAATTGTGCGGGATCTAACGAGAACAAACCATTTTAACGGCCAGGTGTTCATGCAATATCGAATGTTTGCTGGTGAAAGAAATGCCCAAGGATGCCTCTAACTCACGGTATGTCACATGACGATCTTGCATTATCAGTTGACGCACGGCATCAATGTTCTGTGGCAAAACGGCCGTTTTTGGACGACCTACATCTTTGAGCGAGCGTCGGCCACGATTGAATTAAGTGCTATAGGATGGTGCTTTATCGCCATACAAAGATTTAAGTTTATCGATGCCCTCTTGTCGTGACAATCCACGTCGAAAGTTGTGAAAAATGATCGCTCGAAAATGTTCACGAGTTAATTCCATTTTAATGCCAAATTGATTTTTTCAAGTCACTGTAAACAACACAAATGATGGTCGTACGTCAAAACGTTCTGAGCACGTTTATGCTAAAAAAATAAGAAACTTTCCAGCTGAAATGTCAGATGGCGCCACCAAGCACTTAGTGTCGACATACTTTGTCTATTTTAAAGCCACCTTCGATAGCCCAAATTTATTCATAACTCGTAACTGATGTTTAATGGTATTTTTTGGGTTGAATAGGTGTTATTAAAATATAATAATTTGACTACAACTGACCAGTCGTTTAATCCATTTTTTTTTAGTAATTTTCTTCCATGGGCATGTTTTACACACAGAGAAATAATTAGTTGGAACTACAATGATTCGGTAGCAAAACAAGAATTTCGGTTGCAATCACAAAATGTTTATAATCGTAATGGATATTTGGTTTGAAATACCACATGATGATAAATATTGATCACCGTACTGTACCCACAACTTATTGATCGGTGATACCAACTAAACGCGAGAAAGGTATTTAGTTGCAACACTTGATGGTTGTGGCAAATTATTAGTGGTAACCATATCCAACAACGGCTTGTTTAATAGAATTTTTTTTAAAAATAAAATACAGTATAACCTCGCTAATCCGGACAGATATAGTTCCAGGCTTTGTCCGGATTACTGCATTGTCCGAACTACAGCACAAAATTTTTTCAACTCGAAAGTTGATAATCAAAAAGCAAATAAAAAAATAATAATTTTTAAATCATTCACCCTTATTCTGATTGTCGTCGTCAACGTCGTCGTCAATTTAATATCAATATCACTTCGTTTCAATATAATATCACATCAACGCATTTTTGGTATTCCGTATCATTATTGTCTTGACGTTGACTGTTTATCGATAACTTCAATAAAAAAAATCACATACCTAACATTTTTGCATCAGATTTTGTATCTATTCATCCAATTGTTGAAAAATGTTTTTTGTTTCTGATTCAAACTCTGATTCAAGTGATGAAGAAAATAAAAAGAAACTTATTTTACAGAGAAAGACACTGCGATATAGTAGGTCTGATTTCATGAAAATACCAGAGGTTTTGACGGTCAGTTGGTTTTTTTCGATTGACTGGAGTTGCAGCTCTTAAGGGTAGTATATTTGTGGACTTTCACCCGGATCGAGTGGCTCTTGAACTGCTCCCGTTCCTTGATGTTGAAGGCTCCTCCTGTTCCAGTAAAATTTCTTCAGAGTGAACAGTTGTTTCTATCTCTATAACTGGGTCAACACCGAGCACTTCAGTGACAAGTTCCTCATAACTTGCTGCAACACCATGAGCTGATCCTTCAGGATTTATCTGTTTTTGAAACTGCAGCAGGTTTGCAACAGCTTCTTCTAACGGGCTCAGTGTAATATATTTATTTACACCGCCAACTGTTGCTCTCATCTCCGATTTGTTTTCAACCATTTTCCTTTGACTTTAAGTCTCTCCAAACCTTAACGAAAATATTTAATTTTATTAATCTACAAAAAACCAGGGATATAAGTTAGTAACCTTCTGCCAGCCATCACCATCTCTACTCGGTGGTCCGGAAGCATGCAAAACACTTGCAATGTTCTCCCATTGCTGGTTAAAATTTGTTGGCACTGTTCCTCTTTTGAAACCTTTTGCTAAGGATGGATTTTTCTCCAACTCTTCAACAAGTTTTTGGAACTGTTCATTATTTGTAATTTTCATCTTTGCACTTTTACTTTTGCTTTTGGTTTTTTTTTATTTTAACAGCAAACTTCTTAGTCGTTACCAAAATCTGCGACGACAAAAACAGAGTCGTATCAATTCAATAACAACGTCAATATCATTTAGAGAATACCGAGTTGTGTCAATAGTTATCGAAAAACGACTACGCGAATACCAAGTATCAACCGTCGTCGCAAGATGTCGTTGTTTTGTCTTGACGACGACAAACAGAATAAGGGTGATTGTCACCACGTGCCTAAGCATTAACTTAAAAATTGGCAGATGGATTAAGAATGGACAACGTTGAATATACGAGTATCCTATTCATATCCAGACAGGTCAAATCTATCTCTCATAACTGAATCAGTAGTACAGAATCTATATTGTCCCACGGCGACACCAGTGATGTTTGCGTCGTTTTCTTGAAGAAAGTAGTGTAAAAGCTCCATCCTATCCAGCTACACTGGTGGCAAAAGTAAAGGAACTGGAAAACATCACAGGGTTATAGGCTGTAACAATTTATTTTTAGACATAACGGACAAATGTTCTTCCAAATATGGTGGTATTTATTATTTTAAAGATATGCTGAATTAATGAAATAATTGCATTTATTGCCTGGTCAAAACTAAAGCAACTTTTCTCTAACACTGTTGTTTAGAAAAAATGTTGTTATTTGTACCGTTATAAATATCACTATATGTGACAGCGCATAGAGAAAGGGACCTAAGTGTAAAACCAGTTTTATTCAGGAGAGCCATTTTAAAGATTTAAATACTTGCATCTTTGGTGTACCATCACTTTCATAAAATGCGCATATCTCTGGGAGGGAACACTTTTGGGGAATGGGATCGGTCTCATTCGATGCTCAGATGTTGTCCACATCAAAAAGTAAAAATTGATTTTTTTTACCCTTAGGTCCCTTTCTCTATGCGCTGTCACATATGCTTTTGAGTCTTCTTTCGTACGTCATAAATCATTTTTTGTGCAGTTTTTGTTGCAATAACACGTGTCGTGATCTATTCTTAAAGAAATTATAGAAATCGCCAGAAATATGTACAACACTTCGATAAAACATGAAATTATCAGTGACTACAAGAAAAGTTTATCACAAAAAAGCACTTCCAAAAAGTATTCAGTGGTTTCGCGAATAAGTTTTGTGCAACTGGGACAGAAGTGACAGTTCATTCTGGAGATAGGCCGCGAAGAACCTAGCATCGTGCTGATCAACAAATTATACGGGAGATAAAAAAACCTTTTATAAGTTCAACTGAGTTGGTGAGGGAGTTATCATTAGATGTAAGCACAAGAACTGTCCGTAGACGGGCTGTGGAAGCCGGTTTAAATGCTTGGAAGCCATCGAAGAAGCCATTTATTTCGGCAAAGAATAGAAAAGCTAGGCTAGCTTTTACAAAAGCTCACATTGATTGGAATGCTACTCGGTGGAGAAATATATTGTTCTCGGATGAATCTAAATTTAATATAAAAGGCTCAGATATAAAAAAAATACCGTGAGAAAGCCACGAAATGAGAGACTTAAGCCTCAGTATTCCAAAGGAACTGTTAGAGGAGGCTCAATTATGGTCTGGGGCTGTTTTTCTCATGCTGGAGTTGGACCTATTCATGAAATAAAGGAAACAATGGATCGATTTGTGTACAAAAATGTGTTAGAAAACGAAATGCTTCCATTTTCAGAAGAAAAAATTCCAATTCTTTGGGTTTTCCAACACAACAATGGCCTGAACAAATGTCGAAATTTGTCAAAGAGTGGTTATATGAGTCAACAATCAGAGTTTTAGCGTGGCTAGCTCAATCGCCCGACCTAAACCCAATCGAAAATCTATGGAGTACTGTAGATCGAAAAATCAATCGCATTGAGGACGCTCAAATTGACCGACTTTTAAATTCAATGCCTCGTAGATGTGCCGCTGTACTCAAAAATAATGGATATGCCATCGACTATTAGCCTCTGTTATCATTTTCTAATTTTTTTTGGTCATAAATAAAAAAGTTGCTTTAGCAAAGATTGAGGCAAATTTTTTTTATCTTAAAAAAATATTTTTCGATTCGAATTTTGTCTTTATGTTTTTTTTTTTTAATTTATAAGTATATGTGACGCGCAAAATAGAAAGGGACCTAAGTGTAAAAACAGTTTTGTTCAGGAGAGCCATTTTAAAAATTTTAATACGTGTATCTTTGGTGTGCCACCACTTTCTTAAAACGCACATATCTCTGGGAGGGAACATCGATCTCATTCGATGCTCAGATGTTGTCCACATCAAAAAAAAATTAAAATTGATTTTTTTACCCTTAGGTCCCTTTTGCTATACGCTGTCACATATGTAAATAAAATACAAAGTTTTGCACTGAAGAAATTTTTATGTTATGGGTATCATTAAAAATTTTACCTGGCATTTTAATGCTGGGTAATATCAGTTGCTTTAGTTTTGGCCCCCAGTGTACGTTCGCACAGGCCATGAAAGTTAATCTATCTCTTAATATTTTTCTATATATGTTCCTCATCAAGCCACATTTCCGCAACAGTTTTCAAAAACTTTGTTTTAAACAGCTCTACAACATAATCGTAGCTTGATAATTTTTCACCGCAAATTTTCAAGCTACTGATTCCATTTCCAGACTTAAATTTTTGCAACCAGCCGTCACCTGCAGAGAAATTTCCATTTCCGAAAATTAGAATTTAAATTTCACGAGAAATTGGCACATGGTATTTACGCTGCTGAATAAATCATGAAGAAGCATAAATGCTTGAGGATTTTTACCAAATCTCAAAATTTTTCTTTTACCTACACACAGAGAAAAAACATGGTTACTACATGGTTACGGCAATAATAATATGTTCTCCACAACAAAAGTATGTTCGTCGCAACCATAGCATAGTATAATTGCTGCAATATTAATATTGTTGAAATGTAACAGTAGTATTATTGCCCAATTTAAAAATGAAAATATGGTTATAGCAACAATATAAATATGGTTAGTGCGACAAAAGTATTGTGTTTTGCGTTTAATGTTAACAATAATATGATTACGGCAATCATACTGTACGATTGTAATTTTTCTTCATTTAAATATGTTTTTTAGAACGAATGTGATTGGTACGGATCTAATGGAATTATAGTACTTTTTTATCGAAATTAAAATTTTTTAAACAAGCTGCTTTGGCTTTGTGTATCTGGAATATTTTTAATAAAAACACTTACGTTTATATAAACTTATTTTTTCTACTGTGAAATAAATCCCTCCTAATATTTTGAATTTAATGTATTTTTTGAATAATTTTCATAATTCAAATCTATTGTTGACAACTTAAACCAATTCTAATAAATTATGTTGGGGATCATAGTATAATTGTGTGTGCTCATACTATGGTTGTAGGGATCATAACATGGTTGCGTGTGAATCATACTATGGTTGTGAGGACCATACTATGGTTGTATATGAAACATACTATGGTTGTGAGGATCATACTATGGTTGTGGATATCATAGTATGGTTGAGTGTGAATCATACTATGGTTGTTGGGATCATAGTATGATTATGTGTGATTCATACTATTGTTGTGAGGATCATAGTTTGGTTGTATTTGAATCATACTATTGTTGTGGGGACCATAATATTGTTGTAGCACAACCATATACCCAACAATAGTATTATCCTCTTTGAATATTGTCATCACAACCATACTTTTTTTCTGCGTGTAAATAAGTTTTACTGACCCATTTCAGCCATATTTTTTTCAAAATGTAATATACCTGATCCTTTCCAAGTTTGAGACACATATTTTTTCACATTTTCTTTTTTTTTAAATTTAATATCAAATATTGTAAATTTTGGAACATTAAATGGTTCACCCACTTGTCGGATGGATTTTCCAATCGAGTTCAATAATTTACATTTTTCAGACAATGTTAAAGTTTTGTGTTGAGCTGTCCCGACTACTGAATAGTCCGGACTAGAGAGATGTGTGTATATGGTTTAATATATTTTTCTTATCCCAAAAGCAAAATTTATATCATCGTGGATTTGCAACAAATGTCATGCCTTGGCTGAGAACAATTTTTTTAATATCCGAAATTTGCCTTTTAACTTCAACTGCGTACGAATTTCTTTTATAAAATCAATTGCCAATAATTTCGAAATTCCTTCCCAACTGAACCAGAGAAACCTTTTTATCATCCGGTACGCAGTTATTCCCTCTCTCTCTCTCTCTCTCTCTCCTAAGTGCGGTCATGTGGGTCACCGACGTAACACTCCGTCCTCCCGGTCAAAACAGTTCTCCTTTACATTCAACTCGAACTCTGGCAATTGTCAGCGATGACAAAACGTACTCACTGAATTTGTTTAGCCAAAAAACAAAAAAAATATTATTAAAATGAATTGTTTGTTTGTTCGGTTGTTGTTGCTGCTCTCGCTGGCAATTGTTATTAGTTTGCATAAATAAATATGTCCGTCCGGCGGCCGTACACTTGTGGATACGAATCGGATACAAATGAAACACAAAAAAACACAAAGCAGACGTTGCCAAATACACATTTTTCAAGACGATGGCGGTTGCAACAACAACCACAGCAACAAAAACAACAACAACAACACTACCAAAAACATGACTAATCATCAGATATGAATAAAATGCCTTTTACGTTGAACCGCCGACTTGGCTGACTGACAATTGAACAATTTTTGATGTTGTTTTGTTTTGTTTCGTTTTAATTTTTTAACAAAACGAAATGAAATCAAAATTCTAATGAAAATTTTTATACAACAACAGCAGCAACAACAACAAAATATTAACAATTAAGTAACCGCCACCAGAGGTGGAGGAAGGAGCAACACCCGAAATCGCCAGCACATGAATGTTGGGGGGACATGACGTTTTTATACAGAGCGACCGATGGTTGGATGGACGGATAGACGGACAAGTCAACCGTTGAGCGCCGAACGGTTGGCAAGTCAGATGGACATATCGACGGCCAACAAAAACAACGTCAACGGCAATAAAACAACAGCACAGCAAACAGACAATTCTCACTCACGTACGCTGTTGTTATGTTTTATATTAAAACTCACGTCATAGACCGATGTGCACAGTGTTTCAAATCTACAACAATTAATGACAAGTGGAGTTTGGGGGAAGTTCTCTTATATTTATAGAGACGGGATAATTTAAAAGCGAAATACTGCAAGAGTACCTCTACACTAGAGTGTCAAAAAGCCGGCATTCCAGTTTTATGTCTTAACTCGACAGTCGGTTTCTCAAAAATAACAGACCAGGTATTTTGCTGCCGCGTTTTTCGGTTTTTGTATGTAAAAGCAAAAAAAATCAAAATATTCGAGTACAAAAAACGTAAATATTAAAAATATTTAAGCTAGACCCACATTTAAGTGTACTGCCGATTCAGAATCAAAAGTTGATTTTACGATATGTCTGTCAGTCCACCCGTCCGTCTGAGGTCTTTCTAAAGTTTGTTTTACAACTACTGGTCGCAATTGTTGTCCGATCTTCGATTTTTATAAATTAAAGTTTACATGATAGATGCACTTTTTACCAATTCATATTACTCATTTATAAGTGAATCGGCTAAGAATAGCTGAAGTTTTAGGCAGTTTAATGAAAAAAGTCGGAAAAATTTCACGATATCTCGAAAACAATACGTGGTAGGTCTAAACGGACATCCAATTCGGATCCAGGAGATCATTTGACATAAGGAACAGTTGGTTCTGTCTCAAAATGTTAGGGCTCAAAAGTAAGTTTTTGCAGAACAGTGTACGAGGGCGACCACAAAAGTAACTGGCCTAACATAAAAAGATCCGTTTTTTTTGGAATTAATATTATTTATTTTTCAACATAATCTCCTTCCAACTCAATACACTTCATCAAACGTTTTTCAAGTTTTTAAATTCCATCCGAAAAATAAGATTTCTTAAGACCTTCAAAATATGCCTCAGTTTCAGCAATAACCTCGCTATTGGACGAAAATTTGTTGCCACCGAGAAATATTTTTAAATTTGGAAACAAGAAATAATCTTAAGGAGCTAAATCTGGACTATATGGTGGATGCTGAGCAATTTCAAATCGTAATTCGGCCAGTTTTTGTTGAGTTAAAAACGCAGTGTGTGAAGGAGCATTATCTTGATGAAAAAGAACTTTTTTTCTAAATGCGGTCGTTTTATCTTGATTTCTTCACTCAACCGATCCAATAATGCACAATAATATTCACTATTTATAGATTTTCCATTCTCAAGATAATCAATAAATATGATACCCCTTGCATCCCAAAATACTGTGGCCATTACTTTTCCTGCTGACTTAACAGTTTTCGCCTTCTTGGGACCACTTTTACCAGCTTCTATCCATTGTTTTGACTGTTCTTTGCATTCTGGGATGTAGTGATGGATCCATGTTTCATCAACAGTTATGAATCGGCGCAGGAACTCTATTGGATTACGCTGATAAATCGCTAAAAGCTCCTCGGAATTGGTCCAACGGACGATTTTTTGGGGCAAAGTCAACAAACGCGGCACCCATTTTGCGGATAGCTTTTTCATGTGGAGTTCATCATGTAAAATACTCCAAACTTGTTTTTCGTGTATTTTAACAATATCAGCAAGTTCTCTGAGCTTTATTCGTCTATCTTTAGTCACTTCATTAAATATTTTTCTAATGTTTTCAATAGTAGTAGCAGTTTTCGGTCTTCCAGAGCGTTGTTCATCTTCCGTACTTGAACGACCCATTTTAAATTGTTGAACTCGGGATTTCACGTTGGAGTATGATGGTGCATTTTCACCATGAACAGAATCCAATTCATCTTTGATTAATTGTGGCGTATAACCTTTCATATAAAAGTGTTTAATTACCGCACGAAACTTTTTATTTTCCATTTTTCAAAAATTATAAATCTTGTTTACTTCAATCACCTGTAACAAAGAAAATAATCATTAAATATTTCGGAAATTTTGACAGATGGCTTATAAAAGATTGATTTAAAAAAACAAAAAAAAAGTTGCTCGTAAAACAGAAAATGTGCCAGGCCAGTTAGTTTTGCGGTCGCCCTCGTAATTGGCTAATTAAAAATGGGTCATACCGGTCCACGTTTTGAAATAGACCCAGAAGATATCTCCCGATACAAACGCTCTAAAATATCCAGTTTAATTCCGATTGTATATAAGAAAAAAATACGTTGGAAATCGGTTAGAACTACAATGATTCGGTTGCAAAAGAAGAATTTCGGTTGCAATAACCAAATGTTTAAAATCGCAATGGATATTAGGTTCGAATAACCACCAAGATGACAAATATGATCATCATACTGCACTCACAACCTACGAATCGGTCATACCAATGAAAAGCAACAACTTGTGGTTGTGGCATCAAATAGTTTTGCAAACATTTTGTTGTTGTAACTAATGATGATGATGATGAGGGATGACCATTACCAAAACTGAGTCTTTAAATCGGATAAAATAATTCAATTCTCTAAGCCAATCGATTATTAACATTTTTTCCAGTAAAAATCCATTTTGTTTTCCAATTTTTCCTCGTCATGACTCTCCCTATGAGTAAACTTCTACTCCAAATGTATAAGCAAACCGTTTCTGGCATAGGGATTTCTAGATCCAAACTTCGGATACTTGGCATATTGCTCGGATACAACAGTTCCAATAACTACAAATTACAGAACACCAACTAATATTCGGTTGTACTGATGGAATACTCGAGGTGCATGTAACCTCAATTATTCGGTTGGCAAAGAAGTTCGGTCGTGGCAACGAATCTGTTCTCAAAAACACAAACTCAAATATTTTTTAAAATATGGGTTGAATTAGAGCTGCTTCAGGGACCATTTAGTTTACTTCTGAGTCGGAAAATAATGTACATTCTTTGGGAAAAGGCTAAAACCGAAATGTCGGTTAATGCCTGTTTCTCCTTTTAGAAAAACCCAAAGTGACAGGTTTCTAAAAATCCCGGTTTTTTGCACACTACTCGACACACGAGGTTAATACCGCAAAAACTTCTGTAAATTACAAAATTCAAAATATTGAGATTCCAATGTCACTACAACTCAGCCGATTTAAAATTTGCGACTTTATTATTCCAGCCTCTGTAAGACAATTGTAGCAACTGATATTATTAGTTTCGGGATGTGTGATTTTCACAGATTTTCTTTATACAGGGTGGGCCAAAAGTTGCCATGGGGTTTAAAAATTTAATAACTTTTTCGTTTATATATTATTTTTTCAGATTATATAAATAGCACTTGGAGAATAAATGGGGAGACTAACAACTTAACAAAGAACCAGAATAATAGAATTTTCTTATTTAAATCAGCGATCAATTATTTTAACGCAAACGCATGAGTGATGAAGCTCATTTTCATTTGCATGGCTTTGTTAATAAGCAGAACTATAGGTTCTGGGGTTCTGAAAATCCAAAAGTCATTCATCAACGCCAATTGGGATCACATCTGCATATATCATTGGGCTTTACTTCTTCAAGAATAAAGATGGAAGTGCTGTAACCTTAAATGGAAAGCGGCTTCAGTTTATGATAGCACATTTTTTACGTCTGCTCCTGAAAACAGACCTGAGATGTGGTTTCAGCAGGACGGAGACACTGCCCGAGACACCATGGCACTTCAAATTTTTGGAGAGAAAATAATAACCAGAAATTCGGAAATTATTTGGCCGATCGCCAGATTTGTCAGCACCCAACTATTTTCTTTGAGGTTATTTGAAGGAGCGATTATATGTGAACAAGCCTGATGTGAACAAGCCCGAATCCTTTAACTCAGGGCCAACATTGTTGCAGAAATTCGAACGCTACAGCCACTAATTTTGAAAGATGTTATGGAAAATGCTCTAAAACGAACCCATAATTGCGAAGCTGTAAACAGGGGTCAGTTACGTGACATTATTTTTCATACTTAGTTTAAACAAATTCCATTTTAGGTATTATGTAATCTGAGAAAAAAAATAATAAACGAAAAGTTTTAAGGTTTTTAACCCCAAAGTTATTAAGGTTTTTACCATTTAGTTTTTAACCAGAATGTAACTTTTAAGAGGGCGACCGCAAAACTAACTGGCCTGGCACATTTTCTGTTTTACTAGCAATTTTGTTTTTTTGTTTTTTAAAAGCAATCTTTTATAAGCCATCTGTCAAAATTTCCGAAATATTTAATGATTATTTTCTTTGTTACAGGTGATTAAAGTAAACAAGTTTTATAATTTTTGAAAAATGGAAAATAAAGAGTTTCGTGCGGTAATTAAACACTTTTATATGAAAGGTTATACGCCACAATTAATCAAAGATGAATTGGATTCTGTTCATGGTGATAATGCACCATCATACTCCACCGTGAAATCCTGGGTTCAACAATTTAAAATGGCTCGTTCAAGTACGGAAGATGAACAACGCTCTGGAAGACCGAAAACTGCTACTACTATTGAAAACATTAGAAAAATATTTAATGAAGTGACTAAAGATAGACGAATAAAGCTCAGAGAACTTGCTGATATTGTTAAAATACACGAAAAACAAGTTTGGAGTATTTTACATGATGAACTCCACATGAAAAAGCTATTCGCAAGATGGGTGCCGCGTTTGTTGACTTTGCCCCAAAAAATCGTCCGTTGGACCAATTCCGAGGAGCTTTTAGCGATTAATCAGCGTAATCCAATAGAGTTCTTGCGCCGATTCATAACTGTTGATGAAACATGGATCCATCACTACATCCCAGAAGGCAAAGAACAGTCAAAACAATGGATAGAAGCTGGTAAAAGTGGTCCCAAGAAGGCGAAAACTGTTAAGTCAGCAGGAAAAGTAATGGCCACAGTATTTTGGGATGCAAGGGGTATAATATTTATTGATTATCTTGAGAAAGGAAAAACTATAAATAGTGAATATTATTGTGCATTATTGGATCGGTTGAGTGAAGAAATCAAGATAAAACGACCGCATTTAGAAAAAAAGGTTATTTTTCATCAAGATAATGCTCCTTCACGCACTGCATTTTTTACTCAACAAAAACTGGCCGAATTACGATTTGAAATTGCTCCGCATCCACCATATAGTCCAGATTTAGCTCCTTCTGATTATTTTTTTGTTTCCAAATTTAAAAAAAATTTCTCGGTGGCAAAAAATTTTCTTCCAATAGCTAGGTTTGCTGAAACTGAGTCATACTTTGAAGGTCTTGAAAAATCTTATTTTTCGGATGGAATTAAAAAACTTGAAAAACGTTTGATGAAGTGTATTGAGTTGGAAGGAGATTATGTTGAAAAATAAATAATAATAATTCCGAAAAAACGGTTCTTTTTATGTTAGGCCAGTTTCCTTTGCGGTCGCCCTTGTAGACCACCCTGTACGAGGGCGGTTCGGAAACTTCTTAGCCTAGCAAAAAGCGCGGTACAAACAGAAAAAAGTTAGTGTTTTGAAAACTTCCATCTCTGCTATGAACACATGTTAAATTTTGTTTCGATCTGGCAAATCCTTCATATAGAAACAGGTGTTCACAAAAGACGCATCCGCGACTTTTTTACAATGGAAAATTAGAAATGCGTGGTGTCATTAAATATTTTCATAAAAAAGGTTTATCGGGACAAGAAATTCATAATGATATGGTGAATCTGTTAGGTGAAAGTGCTCCTTCATATGCAACAGTAAAAAATTGGGTTGCTGAATTTAAACGTGGTCGTACAAGCATTGAAGATGAACCACGTAGTGGACGTCCAAAAACAGCAACAACAACAGACAATGTAGCCAAAGTGCATGATATAGCATTAAATGATCGACGAATAAAAGTGCGTGAAATAGCTAATATCATGGGCATCTCAAATGGTCGAGTCCATTTAATTTTGCATGAAGAACTACAGATGAAAAAGCTTTCTGCAAGATGGGTGCCGGACTTGTTAACAGTCGACCAAAAACGCATAAGAATGAACATTTCTCAAGCTTGTTTGGATCGTTTTCAGCGGAATAAAATGGATTTTAAGCGTCGTTTTATAACTGTTGATGAGACATGGATCCACCACTATACTCCAGAGACAAAAGAACAATCCAAACAATGGACTGAAGCTGGAGGAAGTGCCCCAAAGAAGGCAAAAACAATTCAATCGGCTAGTAAGGTTATGGCAACGGTTTTTTGGGACTTCAAAGGTATTTTATTGATTGACTATCTGCAAAAGGGTAAAACAATAAATTCAAACTACTATTGCAACCTTTTAGATCAATTAAATGTATAAATTCGAGAAAAACGTCCTGGCTTACAACACAAAAAATAATTTTTCATCAAGACAACGCACCAGCGCACAAGAGTGTTTTAACAATGGCTAAAATCAACGAATTAAAGTACGAGTTGCTTGACCACCCACCTTATTCTCCTGATTTGGCTCCCAGTGACTTTTACCTGTTCCCAAATCTAAAAAAAATCCTTGCTGGCAAGAGTTTTACCTCAAATGAAGATGCAATTACGGTTGTAAACCACTATTTTGAAGACCTTGAGGAAAACTATTTTAATCAAGGGATAGAATTGCTAGATAAGCGTTGGACTAAGTGTATTGAAGTTTCAGGAGATTATATTGAAAAATAAAAATATTTTTGAAAAACTAACTATTCTCTTTCATTGATAGGCTAAGAACTTTCCGAACCGCCCTCGTAGAAGATAAAAAACAAAGTCAATAAATAAAAAATATGGAATTGAAAAAGAACTCAATCTTTAAAAACCATGTTATATACATGGCTTGAATACTCGAATTGTGGCTGGCAAGATGAACTGTCGCAGAAATATCATCTGACATATTTTTAGTGACAGATTATGATCCTGCGCTTTGAGTGCAATAAACAATAATAACTATAGAGTTGGGAAAACTCTTCTGAGCCTTAAAAAAACAACTAACATTTTAGTTTTCTAATCAAAATTTGGTTTTTAATCTCCTTGGCCTAAAAAAACGAAAAATCAATTTTTAAATTTGTATGCCAACTTTTGCTGGATTTAAACCACTGTGCGTCGGGCCAAAGAACACAGTACAGGGTACAGAAAAAAAAGCTCTAATAATGCGAAGCCATTATACAGCGTGATATTAATATTGTTGTAGCCGTCATTATACGATACTCGTTCGAATGGTTGGTCGGACGGATGGATGGATGGATGTGGATACATATATGTATCTACAAACAAGTACACTATACATGAGTACACACTACAGAGAGACTGGCCGACAGCATTTGTAAAAACAAAAACGACAACAACAACAATGAAACCAAAACAAAAAGAACTAAACGTATAAAGAGTCTTTGTAGAAAAACAATATTTAACACCATAAGTACAGCAAGAAAAAGATCTAGACTGGCAGACGGACGGATGGACGGACGGACATATGCATGTACTCGTAGGTATATGAAACAGACAGCGACTGTGAACCAAATCAAAACTACAATAAGAGAACACACGGCCAGCAGAGACGACGAGAATGAATGACTAAATAACCAAATAACCGACCATTAGATATTTAATAAACGAGTAGGTCGTTGATAGATACTAGATACTCACTCGCACAATCCAATTCAATTCATCCAACCAACCATCCATCCATACAGGCGGATGGACGTACGGGCAGGCCGACCGACCGACCGGCCATGTACATGCACTGCTCAGGCAACTGTATCTACCAGATACTTGACAACAACAACAACAACAACAGAGAAATATTAAAATATCAATACATACACTAACAACAAGCAAATCCCCTCGCCAACACTTGCTGCGGACGGTGCTATGGCGGGAGGGAAGGGTGGACTGTAGTCGGTCTTATTTGATTTACGAGTACTTTCAACGAATGCAAATGTTTGAGTTGTCACAGTTCGACTACGAGTATTTGTAGTAACAGCAACAACAACTACAACAAAAACAACGACATCGACATCGACAATACAAACATGTCGTGGGCTCTTTTCGGTGGCGGCGGGTGTTAATTATAAAAAAAAAAATTAGAGTCTGAATTCAACAGAATTCGACTGTACCCGCAAGTAAAAAATAAGACACAAATTAAAACTGTTGTAGGTTCTGTTTGTCTAGCTCGGAAAATATTACAGAATAATTACAATTGTTTAACACAAAATAACTTGTTCCCCAGCAATTTAAGGGAATTTTCGAACAAGACAATAAACTTTCCGGCAAAATTAAGTCCTTTCACAAAATACAAACTACACAAATTTCTTTTGGAATACTTATATTTGATATCTCAGCATAACTAGCTCAACTTTCTTGTAGCCAACAATTTTCTTAAATAAAATTTGAGCTCTCAGCACAATTTTCTTATAGTTTCTGAGCTCAGTTCACTGAGCACAATTTTCTTATAGAAAATCTGAGCTCAGTTCACTGAGCACAATTTTCTTATAGAAAATCTGAGCTCAGTTCACAGAGCACAATTTTCTTATAGAAAATCTGAGCTCAGTTCACTGAGCACAATTTTCTTATAGAAAATCTGAGCTCAGTTCACTGAGCACAATTTTCTTATAGAAAATCTGAGCTCAGTTCACTGAGCACATTTTTCTTATAGAAAATCTGAGCTCAGTTCACTGAGCACAATTTTCTTATAGAAAATCTGAGCTCAGTTCACTGAGCACAATTTTCTTATAGAAAATCTGAGCTCAGTTCACTGAGCACAATTTTCTTATAGAAAATCTGAGCTCAGTTCACTGAGCACAATTTTCTTATAGAAAATCTGAGCTCAGTTCACTGAGCACAATTTTCTGATAGAAAATCTGAGCTCAGTTCACTGAGCACAATTTTCTGATAGAAAATCTGAGCTCAGTTCACTGAGCACAATATTCTTATAGAAAATCTGAGCTCAGTTCACTGAGCACAATTTTCTGATAGAAAATCTGAGCTCAGTTCACTGAGCACAATTTTCTGATAGAAAATCTGAGCTCAGTTCACTGAGCACAATTTTCTGATAGAAAATCTGAGCTCAGTTCACTGAGCACAATTTTCTGATAGAAAATCTGAGCTCAGTTCACTGAGCACAATTTTCTGATAGAAAATCTGAGCTCAGTTCACTGAGCACAATTTTCTTATAGAAAATCTGAGCTCAGTTCACTGAGCACAATTTTCTTATAGAAAATCTGAGCTCAGTTCACTGAGCACAATTTTCTTATAGAAAATCTGAGCTCAGTTCACTGAGCACAATTTTCTTATAGAAAATCTGAGCTCAGTTCACTGAGCACAATTTTCTTATAGAAAATCTGAGCTCAGTTCACTGAGCACAATTTTCTTATAGAAAATCTGAGCTCAGTTCACTGAGCACAATTTTCTTATAGAAAATCTGAGCTCAGTTCACTGAGCACAATTTTCTTATAGAAAATCTGAGCTCAGTTCACTGAGCACAATTTTCGTATAGAAAATCTGAGCTCAGTTCACTGAGCACAATTTTCGTATAGAAAATCTGAGCTCAGTTCACTGAGCACAATTTTCTTATAGAAAATCTGAGCTCAGTTCACTGAGCACAATTTTCTTATAGAAAATCTGAGCTCAGTTCACTGAGCACAATTTTCTTATAGAAAATCTGAGCTCAGTTCACTGAGCACAATTTTCTTATAGAAAATCTGAGCTCAGTTCACTGAGCACAATTTTCTTATAGAAAATCTGAGCTCAGTTCACTGAGCACAATTTTCTTATAGAAAATCTGAGCTCAGTTCACTGAGCACAATTTTCTTATAGAAAATCTGAGCTCAGTTCACTGAGCACAATTTTCTTATAGAAAATCTGAGCTCAGTTCACTGAGCACAATTTTCTTATAGAAAATCTGAGCTCAGTTCACTGAGCACAATTTTCTTATAGAAAATCTGAGCTCAGTTCACTGAGCACAATTTTCTTATAGAAAATCTGAGCTCAGTTCACTGAGCACAATTTTCTTATAGAAAATCTGAGCTCAGTTCACTGAGCACAATTTTCTTATAGAAAATCTGAGCTCAGTTCACTGAGCACAATTTTCTTATAGAAAATCTGAGCTCAGTTCACTGAGCACAATTTTCTTATAGAAAATCTGAGCTCAGTTCACTGAGCACAATTTTCTTATAGAAAATCTGAGCTCAGTTCACTGAGCACAATTTTCTTATAGAAAATCTGAGCTCAGTTCACTGAGCACAATTTTCTTATAGAAAATCTGAGCTCAGTTCACTGAGCACAATTTTCTTATAGAAAATCTGAGCTCAGTTCACTGAGCACAATTTTCTTATAGAAAATCTGAGCTCAGTTCACTGAGCACAATTTTCTTATAGAAAATCTGAGCTCAGTTCACTGAGCACAATTTTCTTTTAGAAAATCTGAACTCAGTTCACTGAGTACAATTTTCTTTTAGAAAATCTGAGCTCAGTTCTGTGAGCACAATTTTCTTATGGAAAATCTGAGCTCAGTTCTGTGAGCACAATTTTCTTATAGAAAATCTGAGCTCAGTTCACTGAGCACAATTTTCTTATAGAAAATCTGAGCTCAGTTCACTGAGCACAATTTTCTTATAGAAAATCTGAGCTCAGTTCACTGAGCACAATTTTCTTATAGAAAATCTGAGCTCAGTTCACTGAGCACAATTTTCTTATAGAAAATCTGAGCTCAGTTCACTGAGCACAATTTTCTTATAGAAAATGTGAGCTCAGTTCACTGAGCACAGTTTTCTTATAGAAAACTTGAGCTCAGTTTACTGAGCACAATTTTCTTATAGAAAATTTGAGTTCAGTTTTCGTATAGAAAATTTGAGCAATTTTCTTAGAGAATGATAGAATAATTGTGCTCAGACAACTGAGCTCAAACTTTTTTTTTGCCAATTATGCCCATTTGACTTAGCAAATATTTCCGCTTGTTGACAATTTGTTTTAACCTCATATCTCTTCGTAGACTTGTTTTAACAAAGTTTTGTTACTTGTTTTCGTTTTTTTAATCGCGCTGTTTATTGTCAGGTTTGTTTGTTGGTTAAATGGTTGAATACATAGCCGGCTTTCAATGGTTCATTTCAAAACATTTTAAATAAGTTTTTTTTGTTTGTCGTTTTTTATGATCATGTTGATGATAATATTTACCAGCTTGTATGTAGCTCGTCAAGCACTTCCTCTTCATGATTTGATAAATTTCTCATCTCTGTGCGACGTGGTGTTTCACATTTAACGCATTCGTTTTGCTTTTGTTTTAGATATCTGTTGTTTTTTATTATTAATTTGTTTGAATGTAGTATAATTATAGCCATTCCATTCGAAATGTTTTCGTATGAAATATGGCTGCAGAAATAAAAAAAAAACAGCGAAAAAAACTAATAAAAAACACAAAATGATGAATTTATTTTTTTTCAACGTTATTTGGGTGATTTTTTATTTAATTCGCTTTATTTGGTTTTGTTGGTTGGTGGCAGAGCGCCGAAACGCTTGCCTGCCTGTCAAGTTGGTCATAATAGGAAGAAGGGCGGACGGACGGCCAGGCTGACAGGCGGTTGCTTGAATGGATGGCGGACGGACGGACAGATCGTTTTTGTTTGCGCTTTAGCGCTGCCTGCCTGTAAATTCAGTGGATATTTTGCTCAAATCTATACTAGTTTTTGTTTCCTTTCGATTCGTTATAATCATCAGCGCCCGCTTTTGTTGTTGGCTACTGGTGCTGTCGCTTTTTTTTTGAACAATAAATAACAACCCTATCACATACACAACAGCCTTAATATTCTGTTACTTTGTGAGTTTGACTGACGATGACGTCGCCGCCGCCACTGGTTAAGCCAATGCTTCATTTACCACCGATGGTGATTTTCTTTTTTCATTTTTTGTTTTATTCAATATTGAATTATGCGAGTCTCTGTATTTTGTATGTGTATTACGTTATTTGAGCCGTTTTCAATTTGTGCGATTATTTTTTGTTTCAGTTATTTATTGCCATATTCATCGATTACTTTTTGGCTGCTTCGCGCACTCCATCGCCGTACGCCACACCATGCCAGCACTCCACCCTTTTATGGCATTAAGTGAAGGGGAAAAATTATGTCGATATCAAAGGATTTATTGTCGTCATACTGGATTTTACTTTTGTACAGTATCTCTCGCTCTCCCTCTCTTTTAACTCTGCCACCGAAACTGTTTCTCAATTGACACATGCCAGGGGATAGCAAAATTTTCTTACAGAATATTTTGAAAAGATTTGGGAAATAAAATACAGAAAAAGTCCTTTCTTTCCTCGGCTGGCTACACAACCTCCACAATCTCGATAGGGACCGCTCAATGAATGTTTTATAAGCTATTCGATCTAGATCCAAAGCTTTTCTGGCTGTAGCGTTTGTTTTCATTGGATGGACGAGTCAATCGAGCGCAATCGTTTTATTTTAAGGGGATTAACTACATTCATGACCGGATATAGCTCACGGTCTCTGTCGAGAATGGTAGGCACTGACGAGAATGTGGCTGACATAGGTGACATATGTAGGTCCTGGAACATCAACACGCCATCGATTTTAACAACTTGAACTGATGCATATTTTACAAATTACTGAATAATTTGGTTGATCGGATGAGGAACTGCCGAGCCAGTTGTGGCATTCATATGAATGATATTGTGTTCCATTGATAAATAACAAAGTTCAACCTTTCCAATAAAACCTGAAATTTGAAAAAAATGCCAATACTTTTTTTGCAGCCTATTCGAATGGAGCACCCTTTATATATACATTTATAAAGGATGGTTAAATTTTAAGGGCCGATGTTGATTTTGAATAAAACTCAAATTATTTAGGAAATTATTGTCAAAGAAAGAAGTCCAACGGTGTCAAATCACATGATTTTGGCGTCCAATATTTGTCGTGCAAAAGAGTCGTGTTAGCTGTGTGGCAAGTGGCACCGTCCTGTTAAAACCACATATTGTCCACATTCATATCTTCCAATTCGGGTCATCTCACCATAGCGAACACCATTCAAAGTAACTGCCTGAACGGTCTCATTTTGGAAAAAATACGGCCCGATGGTGCCGCCAGCCCATAAACCGCACCAAACAGTCACTCTTTGTGGATGCATTGTTTTTTCTACAATCACTCTTGGATTATCATTCGCCCAAATGCGGCAATTCTGCTTATTGACGAATACGCTGAAGTGAAAATGTGCCTCATCACTGAAGATGATTTTCTTCAAAAATTGATCATCGACTGTTGCCATTTCTTGCCACCAGGCATGAACAACTTTAACGCGTTGGTCGCTTGTGTATCTTTCAATGGTTCCAATTGAGTTAGTCTGAAATTGAGAAATATCAAATGAAATGCAGAAACAAACTTGACTTTTAGGTGTGATTCACATTCAACATCGGCCCTAAAAATTTAACCACCCTTTATATTCGTTAGTTCCTTCCTATAAGAAGCATACGGCCTTAACAAAAATGTTCTAACTACTTCTATTCTATGCTAGGTTCTTATGTTTTTCACTGAACTCTAAGCGTCTAAGTCTAGTTGTCTTCGCCAAGTGTGGGCGGCCGTACTCTTCTTCTTGTGCTGACTAGCGTGCTAAAATCTATTGCGGGTTATATCGTCAGTTGATCTTCGCCATGCATTTTTTGGCTTTATTTGGCTTTGATGTGTAAGTTCTGATGTCAGGGAGCGCCCTGTACACGCTGCAATGCAATGCGAGAAGCGATAATAGTTTTATATAATAGTTCTATAGCAATGCTATTAGATGCCAGAGTAAAGGCAAAGCGAGAAGCGAGTGCATATAGCAAAGCTTAACTCCCGCTTTGCTGTATACTGCAAGAGAGCGCCCTGTACACGCTACAATGCAATGCGAGAAGCGATAATAGTTTTTGCTATAGCAATGCTATTAGATGCCATAGTAAAGGCAAAGCGAGAAACGAGTGTATATAGCAAAGCTTAACTCCCGCTTTGCTGTATACAGCAAAGCGGGGTTTAAAATGACAAAGTGAAATATTTATTTTACTTGAATAAGTGTCAAATGAAAAAAACAACGAAAATATAAATAATCGACAATAGAAAGAAAATCTCCAAGAATTCTTTTTTGGATAATACGTAACGTAAGAATTTAAATAAAATTTAAAAATGGCAATAACAAGGTTGAAAAAATTTAGAATTTCAAAATGTTGAACTTCTTCCAAACAATGGTTTTGAAGGAAGTTGGTGGCATGCCACGTGTTTTGAGTCTTTTAAAATGAAATAAATGTTGGATGAACTAATTAAAAATTCAAGCTCGAGACGAATTAGTTCATCTTATAGATGCAAAAGGTCGAATATTCATCATTTATCTACAATTGAAATAAATGTTGAGATACATTTTTCAGAAAATCCCACCATTGTTGTTGGGGTGGTCTTCAGATAATCTGAGAGGCTACCAAAAATCTGATTTTAGAGTATGTAAAACATATGTTCAATTGTAATTGTCATATTACCATATGTAAAATGTATATAAGTTGGATATTTTCCCAAAAATACTTTTTACTTCTTTTCCCTTGCCTTCATTCCCGTTTTTCTTTACACTTCTTGTTTTTGTTGTTTTTTTGACAGTTTCCCCAATGTTGAATGACATTTTATAAAATTGTCAAAACAGGATACGTGAAAAGAAAAATCTTAATTCTCATATAAAGGCTTTCTTTTGTTTTTTTTTTCGTTAGCAGTATTGACGTTGTTGCTGTTGTTGTTGAACTCATAGGTCTGTCGGTCCGTCTGTCTGCCTTTCTGTTTTTTTTAATGGGGTTGTAACAGTTTTTCTTCCGTTCTTGCCACGTTTGTTTTGCCTCCTTGTTGTATGTTTTCTTCCTCCCCCTCGTTCTTTTTCACTTTGTTCTGTACATGATTTCCTTAAATTGAAATTGTCTACATTTGCATTACTTACAAGAAGGCACAGATGAAAAGCCCAGGACACCGTGCCACAGCCAGGCAGCCAGCACATACGCATAGAAGGACGGGCGGAGAGATGGACAGACATACCTATGGTGGTTCTGAAGAAAGACAGATACCAAAGGATATATAGTGAAACCCCCCAAATACCGTTTGGAAGTGGAGTAAAGGATACGCGTGTTTGAGTGTGTGTGTGTGTCTGTGAGTCTTTAAGATTGTTGATTTGCGTGGGTGTGTTTGTGTGTGTGAATGAAATTTATGCGTTGGGATGGGCTGGGCTGTTGTTGTTCTGGTTGATGCTGCCGATGCTGCTGCTACATTCTCCTTTAAAAGTTTATGTGAATTGTACTCATGTGATTATATCACGTATGCGTCCCATAGATACACACGCACACACACACACATAGACCAGGCACACTTGCCTACAAATTCACTCAACATTCGATGGCATGGCTGGTTACCGACATACTCGACACACGACAAACTCTAGACTATCTTCTCATGCTCTCATACTCCATCCCGTCGACCTGCCCAAACCCCGTCCACACACATATACCCACTTCGCCAGTTGTGGCATGATTCCGCGCCCATTGACCAAAAACATTTTACAATTCACAAGCATAAGAGTGTGGGTGTGTGTGTATCATCCTTGCACACACACACACACATGTATACTCCCGGCAAACATTTTGATTGCAAAAATAATATCAGGCGATTTGCTCGGATGATAGGTACAATCGCGGCGTTTGTCTCCTGTAAATCGCTTGACTATCCCCTGGTGAAAGTAGATGCACGCTTCAAGCAAATTGTGAGGAAGAATCGTATTCGTTGCACGTTGCAGAATCCAAAGTGAGTCGCCAAGTAGTTTCGTTGGCAATTCATCAAACCGATTCCTAATCGATTACTAGATTTCAAGCGAATCTCTTTCGATTAAACAAAAAAAGTGATTTACGAATCTCGCAAAAAAAATTTAATCGTTTAGAACATCATTTGAAGTATTGCCAACGAATCTTTTTGGCGATTATCTTAAGATTCTGCATTGTGCAACGCACACGATTCTTTTTCACAAATCGCTTGGAGGGGTAATCGCGTTAAACCCCTCCAAGCGATTTGTGAAAAAGAATCGTGTGCGTTGCACCGTGCAGAATCTCAAGTTCATCGCCAAAAAGATTCGTTGGTAATACTTCAAATGGAGTTCTAAACGATTACATTTTTTTTACGAGATTCGTAATTCACTTTTTTTGTTAAATCGAAAGAGATTCGCTTGACGGTGGAAAGAGGAATATAAAATTTCTTTACTTGAAAGAACATTTTTGAAGTAAGAGAAATTATAGGATTGGCCAAAAATGTTCTATTAAAATATTCCGAAAACGCACACAGAGAAATGTATTTAATTTCAATAACTGCTGGATGTGGCAACCAATAGTCTAGACAACATTTTGTTGTTTTAACCGAATATTGGTGATATCTTAACGTTCATCATAAACAAATGCGAAAATAATCCTATTAATACTTCATTAAAGCAAATAGTTTGATCAAACTTATTTGGTAAAAATCTTCCATCATCTTCTACTATATTTCCTTAGCATGACCCTCCCTATGCTTAAGACTACTTCAAGAATACTTTTTTTTGCCTTTACTAAATATTTTAATTTTTTTCTTTAAACAAGTGCAACATGTAAACTTTTAGAACCAATAACTCTATTCTGGAGTTTTGGATTCTTTATATTTTCTACCAATACTCCAGTTACTACAATCACTGAATGTTGCAGAGCACCAACTAACGTTCGTTTGTACTGATGGCGTACTAGAGGTGCATTAAACCTGACTCATTCGGTTGGCGAAAAAACCATTCGGTTGTGGCAACGAATCTGTTCTCTGTGGGTGTAAATGTTCTTAAAAACCCAACACTCACGTTTAACTTTAGCAACTTACGAGTAACTGACATTTTTTGAAAATTTTGTCAAAAATACTCGTACTTTTGTTTAGTTAGTTACTCTCAAATTGATACTGGAAGTTTAAGCGATTCTGGGCGGTTCTCTCAGATTGCGAAAGCATCGCGTAGGCAATAGTAATGCGATTCATCGTAAAAGGAAAGCCAGGAATTATAGCAAAAGCATCGCTTGAGATCATGCGATGCATCGGCAAATGAAAGTCGGATAGAATCTCTGCACACAGATAAAAATCGGTATGGAAATCGGCCCGAACTACAAATATTTGGTTGGAAAAACATACTTTCCTTGCAATTACCAACATTCCAAGGTATTGGTGGTTACATGGTTCGATTTACCATAAGATGGTTACTTCAAAATGATTACGATTCTTACAGCCCGTAATTCGCTTATACAAACCGAATTCGGTAAAATTATTGTTTGCCACAACTGGTGGTTCTGACAACCAAACAATTATAAATTACATGTTACTTTGATGCCAATAATTGGTGCTGACAACAGATCAATTGTTCGTTGATACAAAACCATATTTCTTTCGCTGTAGTAACATATTCTAATATCCAACAAAATTCTTCTAGAAATGAAAGACTTGGATGATTGTACTTAGTAGGGACATAAATACTGTTACAACATTGAACACACCCATTTCAATAGTAGAACTGAACATACCCCGTTAATGTCATATGGGTTTTGAAAGCTAACCTCAATAGCGTTAGTCTCTAACCGGATTTTAAAATTGTTTCAACTTTCATCATGGAGTGCTCAGATAATGAGAACCGTCTTGCTGTAATAGCGCTTTTCAAGTGTGAAATGAAAAAAAAACGATATCTTTAAAACGCTCCGGCCACTATGGATAAGCAGCATGTTTGTCTACCGATGCATTAAACAGTTTGAGACTGGAGATGTAAAAGACCGCCACCGGACGGGCCGCCCACGCTCAGTTTGAACATCGCATGTCATCAAAGCCGTTAAATCAAGAATTCACAGAAATCCGCTCCAAAAACAGCAAATCATGGCCCGTAAGATGAATATCACTCAAACGTTTTTTTACCGTTCAGGTAAAATTTAACAAGCTAAATGTTAGAGTGTATGCGCGGTCATCTAAGGAAGCATCTGAACTTATCCCAAGGGTGGAAAAGGGTCATCACCCAGCTTCAGTCATGGTTTGGTAGGGTGTCTCTTGCGATGGGGTCACTAAACCTGCATTTCTGCGAACACGGAGTCAAAACATCGGCCAAAGTTTACCAAGAAACCGTTGTGGCAGCTGTTGTGAAACCTCTTAACAAATCCCTGCTCAAAAACCAGCCATGGACTTTCCAGCAGGATTCTGCGCCGGCCCATAAGGCTAAAATGTCCCAGGCCTGGCTTCGAAACAATTTGCCAGCGTTCATTTTCTCTGAAGAATGGCCCTCAGGCAGTCCAGATTTGAACCCATTGGATTACAAATTATGGACGGTTTTAGAGGACAAGGTTTGTCACAAAAGATACCCCAACAATGGATCTCTTAAGACTGCTTTGGTTCGAGCTGTGGCCAATTTTCCAATGGACGAGGTTCGTGCAGCTATTGACGATTGGCGACTTAAGGCGTGTGTAAAGGCAAAAGGCGGACATTTCGAATAAGTAGATTCTCTTTGGATACAATATACATCAATAAATATATTAAAACATATTTGGTCCAAAAAAATTCAGATCTTTTTATTTTACAGCATAAAACGTGTTGTTACCATTTTCAGCGTGATATCAGTGCAATCACATTTTTTTTTGGCATGGCAATACTTTGTTACATTGTTTACAAGCTTACCAAAGCACACGTGTATAAGTAATTCTCATACGTTTCGTGAGAACTTAATCTTAAAGAGTTCAGTTTTCCTTACAACAATTGCTGCGAAGCTTTCTAATGAAGGTCTTTAGAAGGACCTGAAATCGCGATAAAGGCAGTTTGCAGCCACGAAAATCAATGTCACTTTGCAATTTTGTTAAAAACTTGTATTTTAATGTAGATACAAGAGGTCTCGAGCCGGTTAATACCTGTTCAATTAATTTTATTTGCCATGGAGTTCAAGCGGAACCGTGTAATATTGCTTTATTTGGATGGAAAATCGTCTTCAGCGATAGTCCAAAAACTAAAAAGTTTTAGTATTAATAAAATGTTCGTGTATCGGACCATAAGGTCCGGACCATAAAAAGGCATGGCGGCGGACGAAAAAAACAGCAACCTCGTCCGAAATGGTCCAAAAGGTGAAGGCAAGAAATGAAAGTATTACCAGGCGAGGTGCTAGGGAATTGGACGCAGATCTCGCAATATTGTTTCCTAGAGTTCAAACTTCACACGTCATGGTTTGACCGCAGTAATTACGGATGGACGTTTTCCACTCGTATTTCTGAAACCTGGTGTTTAAGTGAATGCAACTGTGTACCTTGAATCAGTCTTAGAACGTGTACTTAAGCCTTGGGCACAGAAACATTTCGACAGTAGGCCTTACAAAACTCTGCACCATGGCTAAAGGCACGCGTGAAACAGGACTAGTTAAAAAAATAACGTTCCTTACTTCATTTCGGCTGAACAGTGGCTTTTAAATTCTCCGGAGACCCTGGATTTTTGTATTTGGGGTATTTTGGACTCCAAGGTATTGATGCATTAAAGAAAGCCCTTCAACAAGAATAGACGCGACTTCCTCAACATCACATCACGTACATCCTGTACTTCTTTTTTTTAAAGGATCGATAGAATTATCAAAGCTAAAAGGGGTTATATTGAAAATTTAAAAAATTGCTATACTCTACTATATTTTTAACAATAGAATAAAATTAATAAATGCCAAGAAAAAGAATTTTTTTAATTGGTAACACTTCAATCCTTGCGCCCTGTATATATTTTTAATTTGAGATATTTAGGTTAAAATTCCACTTTACTTTACCTTAACAATATATTATGATCAGCTTTCTCTTAACAATAATCTTATTAACAACCAATACATGTACAAATTCAGTTCCTAAAATCATCTTACTTACACGCAGAGAAAAAACATGGTTACTGCATGGTCACGGCAATAATAATATGTTCTCCGCAATAAAAGTATATTCCTCGCAACCATAGGATTGTTAACTGAATTTATTTTTGACAATAGTATAATTGCTGCAATATTAATATTGTTGAAATGTAACAATAGTATTATTGCCAAATTTAAAAATGAGAATATGGTTATAGCAACAATATAAATATGGTTGGTGCGACAAAAGTATTGTGTTTTGCGTTTTATGTTAACAATAATTTTCTTCATTTAGAACAAATGATATTGGTATGGATCGAAATTAAAATTTTTAAACAACTTAAACAAATTCTAATAAATTATATTGGAATCATAGTATAGTTGTGTGTGATCATACTATTATTTTAGGGATCATAACATGGTTGCGTGTGAATCATACTATGGTTGTGAGGATCATACTATGGTTGTATATGAAACATACTATGGTTGTGAGGACCATAATATGCTTGTGGAGATCATACTATGGTTGTGGGGATCATAGTATGGTTATGTGTGAATCATACAATTGTTGTGAGGATCATAGCATGGTTGTATTTGAATCATACTATTGTTGTGAGGATCATAATATTGTTCTACCACAACCGTATACCCAACAATAGTATTATCCTCTTCGAATATTGTCACCACAACCATATTTTTTTCTGCGTGTAGTTCGGGTTACCGATACTTTTCTTTTCAACCGCTGCTGTCAGTTCCCACTACTAAAATTTGTCGTGTGCCCAATCAACATTCGTTTGTAGCGATAAAATACATGGATGGTATGTGTAACTACCAACATTCGGTTGGCAAAATAATTCGGTTGTGGCAACAAATCTGTTCTGTGTGTGTGTAAAATCTTCCCAGCATCATCCATCTGTTTGCTTTTGAGGCTTGAATAATCATTGCTCAGGTAACGCCTCAGTGATCCATCCTCTAAACTTCATCAATACGATTAGCCTAAAACTCGCGCGGGCCATCCAACAATCGTCAAATTGTTTGCGGGGCTTGTGAAACTTGGCTCATCCATGGGATGCCCGTACTGTTGTTCTTGCAGTCACATCCAGCCATGTAAACTTTCACCTATACAGACACACAACGACATGCACTCCACTCTTCTTCTTCTTCGTAGTCATTTATTATAGTTATTCTTTCTGTTGTGTTTCATTACGTTTCGTTTGGTTCGTTTGGTCCTCCACCAACTTTAGCCAAGAGTTCCTCCACCCAACCATACGGACATACATACCCATATGTATGTGTAGAAGCTTTGCTCTGGTGGCAATGGCAGGGTGAAGGAAAGGGAACTGACTGAATGCAGGCACGGCTAGATTTCGTACTTGTTCAACAAAAGGGTCTTAACTCAAAATTTTTAAATTTTAAGTGTTTGTAAGAATGCAACATAAAGAAGAAATCTTTACCTCTGGAAATAATCGTCCATCTCTTACATGCTCTAGTTTGATCTTTACCCTCTGGAAATAATCGTCCATCCCTTACATGCTCTAGTTTGACTTTTTTCTCAAACTAGAAAATGTGACCCTCTATGTTTTGGAATGCTTTAGCTGTCGTAGCGAACCAGTTTTTGCCTCTTTAGGAAGTTTTTAAATTTTTGAGTTAATACCCTTTGGCTAAACTAGAGCGATGTAATGCCATTATGGGATATTCTTCATCCCGTGTCTTTTTGCTCTGTGTGAGTGTAGAAGCGTTATCTGTGTTTGCCTCCCAGTGGGAGTGATCCGTGTTTTGTTGTTGCACTCGTTACTTTAATTTCGTTTTCGTGTTTGTTTTTTTTATTATTTTAAATTTTTTGGTTTGTTTGCTTGTCCAGAGTTACTGTGGCACAGTTTTCCTGAAATTTGTAAGCGACTTTTTTATGTCCTCCACCAATACGGACAGACTATTTAACTGGATGCTAATGAGCATCAAGAGCAAGTATTGAATTATTGATTAACCAAAAATATTCGTAACATTCCGGTCGAGTTGACAATCCTTTAGCCTTTGGATAATTTATTTACCCTACACAAGAAAAGAATGACGATGTTAGATAAATAGTTTTTATAATTCATTAAAATCAAGTGGATGAATCAAATTCGGCCAGACCGAGTTTATACTTATAAGTACACCCTTCTAACCATAGTCTAAAATATATACAAACCATAGTCTATAATAATTTTCAAGTCATTGATTTAATTCTCTTGAAATTTTATAAATATCCGTCCATTACTTTGGCAATAAATGTGATTTTTAAAGGTCACTTGGTAACGCCCACCTTTAGTTCAAATATCATCCTCATATCTTTAAGCACACTTGTTTACAGCCATTTTGGTTCAGAGTTCTGAATATTTTTCCCTATAGATTTTGGCCTCCTCAAGACGAAATTAAATTTTAAATACATTTTCCTTTGATTATTTTTCAAGATAGAATTTTTGGAATTTTGTTTACGAGTTTTTTTATGAGATGTCACAGCTTTTTGGACAATAACTCCCAAAAGATTTAAATTTGAAAAAAATGTATTTAAACATTTATAAGAGGGCTGCTATAAATATTTCTGGCCTAATAATGAAAATGCGATTATTTATCTTAAAAAAAGGTTTTATTGTTTTTCAAAGTATTCTCCAGCTTGATTTATACACTTTTGCATGTGCTCAAACCAATTGTCGAAGCGCTTTTTCCACTCCGCTTCAGACACCTCCAAAGCATGGTTTTTGAACGCTTCAACAGCATCTTTTGGCGACGAAAATATTTGACGACGAATTTTTTTCTTGATGTGCGGGAATAAAAAGAAGTCATTGGGTGCCAAGTCAGGGCTGTACGGATGACCTATCAATTCGCCGGTCAAAAAGGAGCTGATTTGAGCCGATGTGTGAGAGCTGGCATGGTCATGGTGCACCATGATTTGTCTTATCTTGTTAGTTTTTCGAATTTCTCCGAATTTCTCAGAGTTGACCCTCCTACGTTGCTCAAGCGGAACAGTTGCCACATGATCAGTTTTGCTGAAGAAACAGGCGACCATTTGCTTCGAAGTGCTTCTTCCACGAACAACTTTCGTTGGATTTTGCTCGTCATCGAAGACCACACGGTCGATTGCTGTTTTGTTTCGGGCTCATACGCATAGACCAATAATTCGTCACCTGTGGCGATCTTATACACGTCTTTCAAGGCACCGCGATTGTATTATTTCAAAATTTCTTTGCACCAATCGACACGAGCCTTTTTTTGAGCGATTGTCAAATTGTGCGGGATCCAACGAGAACAAACCTTTTTTACTGCCAGGCGTCATGCAATATCGAATGCTGGTGGAAGAAATGCCCAAGGATGCCTCTATCTCACGGTATGGCACATGACGATATTGCGTTATCAGTTCACGCACGGCATCAATGTTCTCTGGCACAACGGCCGTTTTGGCCGACCTTTGTCTTTGAGCGAGCGTCGGCCACGATTGAATTCATTAAACAAGTTTTTCATAGTGTTATAGGATCGTGATTCATCGTCATACAAAGATTTAAGTGCATCGATGCACTCTTGTCGTGAAAATCCACGTCAAAAGTTGTGAAAAATGATCGCACGTAAATGTTCACGAGGTTATTCCATTTTTTTGCCAAACTGATTTTTTCAGGTCACTGTAAACAACACAAATGATGGTCGTACGTCAAAACGTTCTGAGTACTTTTATGCTGAAAAAATGTAAAACTTTCCAGTGGAAATATCAGATGGCGCCAGGCAACACTGAATCTGCATTTAAAATTGAAAAGTACTGATAATATTTTCAAATTTCTGGTTTTATTGGCAAGGTTGAACTTTGTCATTTAATAACACAGTACATTATTTTTCAGGTGATTGATTCGGGACTATAATTGTTTGTGAAAGTAGCCCCAAAAAGAAGAACTTCTGCATCATTCGTTTGGTCAAGGTACATCAAATAATAATTTATTAATTAATTTAAAGTTAGTAAGTATCGTATAGGGGAATTTGTCACGTGTTAGGCTCTTTTGTTTGTCATAACTCGAGAACCACTAGTCCGAGTAAGTTGACACAAATATAAAAAAATTTAAATTAAAAACTATTCCTTTAATCTGTTTATACAACGTTTCGCTACATAAGCAACAGTTTCGCAGTAATAAATAAATGTATGAAGAAAAACAAATTTTTGCCTAAAAAATTAAAGTTTTTTTTAATTCACATAGGTTATGTGTATGAACAAAATCTGACATAGATCATAAAAATCGATTTACGCGTTTCGCTTTAATGCACAATTAAGTGAAGGTATGAATTTCAAAAATTTGCTCGAGATGTGCACAAAATTCACTAGTGGTTCTCGAGTTATGACAAACAAAAGAGCCTAAAACGTGACAAATTCCCCTATACGATACTTACTAACTTTAAATTAATTATTAAATTATTATTTGATGTACCTTGACTAAACGAATGATGCTGATGTTCTTGTTTTTGGGGCTACTTTCACAAACAATTATCAGAATTGAGTCCCGAAATCATGTGTTGTACTGTGTAATGGAACTGCATATAATTCATATGACTATCACAACTGGTTTGGCAGGAACTCATCCGAACAACCCAATTTTTCAGTACCTTTTTGATTGTTTCGGGTCGAATCTCTTAAATCTCATGTTTCAATTCTCTCTGGATGCTTTGCGTTACACATATTTTTAACGGCTCCCCACAGAAAATGTTTCAAAGGTTTCAAATAATAGCTCTGAGGCGGCGAATTGACATCACAATTTCGGTTGACTATTCGATTTTCAAAAACAGCGCTATCTCCTGCCAAATACTCCTTGGGCGCTATCTCCTGCCAAACAATCCTTGGGCGAAGCAGAAACGCATCGGATAGAGTTTTATCATGTAATGACAAAGTTTAACCTTTTCAATAAAATCAGAAATTTGCATAAAATATCAAACCTGTTTTACAGTCGATTCAAATTTAAAATGTTAAATCGCTTACCCTATATGTTATCTGATTTTAAGATTTCTACTTTCAATTCAACAACGGTACTATTAAGGAACAAAAGGATAAACTGCACGCAGAGAAAAAAACATGGTTACTACATGGTCACGACAATAATAATATGTTCTCCGCAATAAAAGTATGTTCGTCGCAACCATAGCATTGTAAACTGAATTTATTTTTGATAATTGTATAATTGCTGCAATATTAATATTGTTGAAATATAACAATAGTATTGTTGCCAAATTTAAAAATGAAAATGTAGTTATAGCAACTATATAAATATGGTTGGTGCGACAAAAGTATTGTGTGTTTGCGTTTTATGTTTACATTAATATGATGACGGCAATCATACTGTGTGATTGTAATTTTTCTTAATTTAAATATGCCTTTAAGAACAAATGTTATTGGTACGGATCTAATGCAATAATAGTACATTTTTTATCGAAATTAAAATTTTTTAAACAAGCTGCGTTGGTTTTGTTTAACTAAAATATTTGTAATAAAAACGCTTAAGCGTTTAAACTTATTTTTTCTGCTGTGAAATAAATCAGTCCTATTATTTTGAATTTAATGTATTTCTAAATAATTTTCATAATTCAAATCTATTGTTGACAACTTAAACCAATTCTACTTTAATAAATAATATTGAGGATCAAATCCACTTAGTAGGGACATAAATACTGTTACAACATTGAACATACCATTTTCAATAGTAGAACTAAACGTGCCCCGTTAATGTCCTATGGGTTTTGAAAGCTAACCTCAATAGCGTTAGTCTGTAACGGAAAATTGTTTCAACTTTCATCATGGAGTGGTCAGATTATGAGAACCGTATCGCTGTAATAGCGCTTTTCAAGTGTGAAATGAAAAAAGCGATATTTTCAAAACTAGGATTAGCTGCATGTTCGTCTACAGATGCATAAAACTGTTTGAGGAGACTAGAGATGTATAAGACCGCCACCGGTCAGGGCCGCCCACGCTCTCTTCGAACACCGCATGTCATCAAAGCCGTCAAATCAAGAATTCACAGAAATCCGCTCCAAAAAAAGAAAATCATGGCCCGTGAGAGTCGAAACATTAAAACAGACTTGGGACTTGGGGCTTTCAAACGACGTACCGGACATTTATGACTGCAGCTTTAAAAAAAATAGGATTGAAAAATGCAAACGTCTTTTGGTGATAACTTGGCTGATAACTTGCGCAGAAAAGTTTGTTCACCGATTAAAAAATTTTTACCGTTCAGGAAAAATTTAACAAGCAAAATGATAGAGTGTATGCGCGAAGCATCTAAACTGATCGCAAGTGTGGAAAAGGGTCATCACCCAGCTTCAGTCATGGTTTGGTGGGGTGTCTCTTACGATGGGGTCACTGACCTGCATTTCTGCGAACAAGCAGTCAAAACATCGGCCGAAGTTTACCAAGAAACCGTTTTGGAAACTGTTGTGCAGCCTCTTAACAATTTCCTGTTCCTAAACCAGCCATGGACTTTCCAGCAGGATTCTGCGCCGGCTCATAAGGCTAAAACGTCCCAGGCCTGGCTTCGAAACAATTTTCCAGCGTTCATTTGCTCTGCAGAATGGCCCTCAGGCAGTACAGATTTGAACCCATTGGATTACAAATTGTGGACGGTTTTAGAGGACAGGGTTTGTCACAGAAGATACCCTAACATTGGATTTCTTAAGACTGCTTTGGTTCGAGCTGTGGCCAATTTTCAAATGAACGAGGTTCGTGCAGCTATTGACGATTGGCCAGTGCGACTTAAGGCGTGTGTAAAGGCAAAAAAGCGGACATTTCGAATAAGTAGATTCTTTTTGGATACAATATACATCAATAAATATAGTAAAAAATATTTGGTCCAAAAACATTCAGTACTTTTTATTTTACCGCTTAAAACGTGTGTAACAGTATTTATGCCCCTACTTAGTATTGTCGACAACTTAATCAAATTCTAATAAATTATATTGGGGATCATAGTATAATTGTGTTTGATCATACTATGGTTGTAGGGATCATAACATGGTTGCGTGTGAATCATACCATGGTTGTGAAGATCATACTATGGTTGTATGTATATGAAAGATACTATGGTTGGGAGGATCATACTATGGTTGTGGATATCATAGTATGGTTGAGTGTGAATCATACTATTGTTGTGGGAATCATAGTATGGTTATGTGTGAATCATACTATTGTTGTGAGAATTATAATATTGTTGTACCACAACCATATACTCAACAATAATATAATCCTCTTCGAATGTTGTCACCACAACCATACTTTTTTTCTGCGTGTACTCCTAAAATAATAAGCTTTTCGCCATATAAATGTTTTTACTCACTGACCGGGACCAACTAACTTATGCAGGCTCCGAATGGCTAAAGCATTTTATAGAACAGCTGTTACACGCCTTAATCTCTTAGCTTATTTTAACCGGCATTTAGAAGGTGGGAAAATTGACATCTCAAAACGACTACGAGTATGATTGCATTACTGCGGCCCACAACCTTGTAAATTACGCAAGCTAAATTTTTTTCCAACTTCATTTTGCGACCGGTGTAAAGTGGCTCGAATTCCAGTAATGGAATAACCCTTCTATAAACCATGCTTAGGGACTTGCTGCTACGCACTTTTTTGTTCGTTTATGATTTATTGAAAGAGGAGTGAAAGCAAAAGGACCCTCTCCCACCCCACAATGGTCCACCTAACCTGCCCTAAAAGTGATCAGGATACTGACTATCGGAAGATTTTAAGGATTTCCTTAATATCTTCCTACACATATTTGGAATTATGTATAACATACTCGTCTTCGTCTTCTTCTTCTCATGTGTACGAGTATTTTCCTCTTTCATTTCTCTTCCGCTTTCTCAGAAACGCACAAAGTTTTAGTAATTTACACTGCCTCCTTGCACCGCGCTTCTTTCAGCTGTCACTCACCGTAGAGTGTGAGTGTTCGTATGCGTGTGCAAGTGTGGGTGTGTTTGGTTGTGCCTGTGTTTCGGCTAAATTCTTCCACAATGTTTGCCTATAGAAAGAAACGTGGCCCGAAACACACAACGTCGACTCTTCCTTGGGTCCTTGCTGCATTCAACTGTATGGGTATGGATACGAGTCTAGTATGTGTTAGTGTGTGTGTGTGTGTGTGTGTGTTTGTGTGTACATTCGTTTTTGGTCTATTGTTGCTAACTTTGTCATTGATGTGTTATGTGAACATTTTCTAAGTGCTGCTGTTGCTGCTGCCGCCGTTGTTGTTGTTGGTATGTACTCTATAATGTATGTATAGCAGGCTATACATCTTTACATACATACTTACATCCTTACCTCCTTGTACATTTGCGTGAGTGTAAATATAAAAGTGTACATATGTGTGTGTGTGTGCAGGGTCTGCTCTAATGTGGTTGTTGCTGTTGCCCTCTACCGGGCTAGGATGTGGGATATAAAATTTACACACACTCACACACAGGCAGACACGCGCTACACACATGAAACACCTCGACTTGCAGCAAACCTACAACCACCCGCCTCACATATGCAGGAAGGAATACACACTCACAGGCACATAGCCCGAGTCAACAAAATAACAACAATACAACCCTGTGTCCTTAACGTTACACTACTACCGATGTTACGTACAGACATCCCTACATACAGCCGTATGATTGTCAGTGGGTGTATGTGTGTCTGTGTCAGTGTTTGCTTTTTGCCATAACTGCCATTTTCCCAAGTTTTTTCTCTTTTTTTTTGTTGCGTTCACCCAACGATTTTCGTATTTTTTTTCGCCACCCATTTATTGATAGAAATAAAAAACCATACAGCAGCAGCACCCACAAAAATAAGCATTGCCAAAGCGCGAGGTAAAGGGGATGGGATGAAGAAATGAGAATAAAAAAAAGATTGGCAAACAAAAAAACAAATTTTCCGAGGGTGTAAAAGGGATTCAAAAAAAAAATGAAAAACATAAAGAAACACAATTTGAAATGTGAAAAAGGAATAATTTTTCCTTTGTCGTGTAAATGAAATGAATGTGTTTGGCGACATTTTCCACCCAAAAACTCAGTTGTATAATTTCGTAGTAGAAAAGCGCAGCACCGACTACGAAAGGCTGTGAAGCAAGGATTGCCTCACCGGTTGGCTGCATCTTTTCACCTTCACCAGAGCAGGGAGCCGCTGTTACAATGAAGCTAAACTTGTTCCGACACCATAACTGCATTGCACTGTGGATAGCAGCCTAGATGGGATGCCAGCGAGACTGGTCGGGTGAAGTACAGGTTTAACCCTGATGTTAGTTTTGTCGGAAGTAAGCCGAATTGGGGCTTTGGCCTCTGTCTGGGTTTCTGGTTGACCGGGTACGGGTCTTCTAATTCCTTCCTGCATAAGAGGAAGTTGTGGGTTGTCAGGCGTGGAATTGCTTGACCTCTGTATGGGGTCATACGGGACTTGGACGTCATTCAAATGTCAGGGGAATGCTCTCCACTAGCGCATGCAGGGCTAGGATTTGATTAATTGCGTTCCCCTGTAACAGTGAGTAGCAGTGAGTTCCCTTTTGACCTTCGAAGTTATTGTCCTCAGGTTGTTTTTACTTATTTTTAAAATGCGAAGAATTTTGCGCCAGCATTTGTTTATGAACTCTTGCATGTCGTGGATATCTTGTGATGCAGCATTTCACACAGAGAGAAAAAATCAGTTGCAATTCGGTCCGAATCACATAAATTCGATTGGATCAACCGAATTTCTGCCGCAATAACCATCATTCCAAAGGATTGATAGTAACACGGTTCGAGATATCATATGATGGTGGCTACAACCATATCACAGTATTTACAGCCAACTTTTTCCACTCCGATTGAGACACATCCATAACATGGTTTTTGAACGCTTCAACAGCATCTTCTGGCCACGAAAATCGTTGACCACGCATGTTTTTCTTAATGTCCGGGAATAAAACGAAGTCATTAGGTGGCAAGTCAGGCCAGTCAAAAAGGCGCTGATTTGAGCCGATGTGTGAGAGCTCGCATTGTGCATTGTTGCACAATGATTCGTCTTCCCTTGTTCGTTTTTAGAATTTCTCCCAAGACTTCAGGCAAACAAATTGTGGTGTACCACTCAGAATTGACCATCCTACGTTGCTCAAGCGGAACCGTCGCCACATGACTAGTTTTGCCGAAGAAACAGGCGACCATTTGCTTTGAAGTTCTTCCACGAACAACTTTCGTTTGATTTGGCTCGTCTTCGAAGTCCCACACGGTCGATTGCTGTTTTGTTTCGGGCTCAAACGCATAGATCCACGATTCGTCACCTGTGACGATCTTATAAACGTCTTCTGAAGCACCGCGATCGTATTTTTTCAACATTTCTTTGCAGCAATCGACACGAGCCTTTTTTTGAGCAATTGTCAAATTATGCGGGATACATCGAGAACAAACCCTTTTTACGGCCAGGTGTTCATGCAATATCGAATATATGCTGTTGGAAGAAATGCCTAAGGATGTCTCTATTTCACGGTATGTCACATACCGGCATCAATGTTCTCTGGCACAACGGCCGTTTTTGGACGACCTTCACTACCATCGTCTTTGAGCGAGCGTCGGTCACGATTGAATTCATTAAACCAGTTTTTCACAGTGCTATAGGATGGTGCTTCATCGCCATACAAAGATTTAAGTTCATCGATGCACTCTTGTCGTGATAATCCACGTCGAAAGTTGTGAAAAATCGCACGAAAATGTTCACGAGTTAATTCCATTTTTTTTTGCCAAATTGATTTTTTCAAGTCACTGTAAACAATACAAATAATAGACGTACGTCAAAACGTTCTGAGTACGTTTATGCTGAAAAATGTGAAACTTTTCAAAAGAAATGTCAGATGGCGCCAGGCAACACTTAGTGTTGCCTAGGCCAAAAATATATATAGCAACCGTCGTATCATGTCAGCATACCCAGGTTTAAATCCGGTTAAAAACATCTTAACAATTTGTTCATCGGCGGGTGTAATGTAAAAACTTCTCTATAAAATGCATTAGCCGTTCGGGCCGGGTTTTAACAGTAGGTCCCAGTCAGTGAGTATAAGAATTATATCGTGCGCATCTCACTGATTTGAGAGAAGTTTCCCCTAGTTAACTAATGGGATATTGTGGGAATTAAGAAATTAAGTTTCTTCCTAATATTTATAAATTCGTTCTTGAAATATATAAAATAGTTTCGAAATTTATGAGTACTTTTGCATATTTTACGAACTATTTTCGAAATTTTTCGAACTTGTTATTAAAATTTATAAACTAGTTCTTAGATATGACGAACTAGTACTTAGAATTTATGAACTAGTTCTTATAATTTATGAATTGGTTCTTATAATTTATGCATTAGTTCTAAGAATTCATGAACTCGTTCTTAGAATGGAATAGTTGAACCAGTTCCTAGAATTTATGAACGAGTTCTAAGAATTTATGAACGAGTTCTTAGAATTTACAAACTAGTTCTGTGAATATAAGAAGTAGTTCTTAGATTTTACGCACAAGTTCTTAGAATTGAAGAAATAGTTCTTAGAATTTATGAACAAGTTCTTAGAATTTATAAACGCGTTGCAAAAAATTTAAAAATTAATTTTTTGTACATTTATACAACCTGTTACTTTAAACTCATCTATTTGGCACCAAACCACCCGGATTAACATATTTATAACTTTTTTGATTTCGCTTTTAATTTCTTAAAAACGCGTCCTTAACGAAATCGTTTTTAAAAAGTATAAACTTGTTCTTAAAATTAAGTAATTCTTTCATAAAATTGTTTTTTTTTCATAAAGTGCCTAAAACGTATTTAAAAGTTGTTTAAAGGTAACGACATCATGAATAATTATGAACTCCTTCTTCCAAACTCTGCCTTCCAAGTTATTTCTGACTTACTGATTAACTAATTATGAAAACGTTTTGAAAGTTCATAAACTCCTTTTTAACCCTAGTAAACTATTTCTTAGTAAAGTTCTGTTCCATGTGGCATTATGATTAAGGGTGTAGAATGTCTTCTCGAAGTCAATAAATGTTAAGTGCTGAGGTTATAATAAGCATCTGGAAAGACCAAGGAAAGATTTAGTTTGTAAAGTTGTTTCCTTAACACTTACAATGACCTGCTAAGTGGCAAAAGTTAACTTGTAGATCTACATGGTGGCTATAGTGCAGTGAAGTGTTTTTGGCAAAAAAAAATAAAAATGTTCCCCTCTAGAAATCAAGATTTATTTATTTTACGAGCTTTTTCCAAAATATTTTTTATCTACTTAGATACTTTTGTAAGCTGGACCAGTTTCAAAACACGATTAAAAATGGAATTTTTCTGCAATAACATTCTTGACTACTGGTCAAATAATTGGTATCTTATGAAATTTTGCCACCGTCTATATTGTCCCTAACAAAATCTTAAAGTCGTATTCAGCCAACTTTAAACTGCCTTCAGATTTTTAATATCGATTACATTTAACAACAACAATACCTTATAAAATTCTATTTCGCAACAATAGAATATACAGAATGCTTTGCGCTAAAGGTAATTTACCCCCACTGTGGCCCGTACGTACAACTTGACGACGAACCCTGGCTGTCGCTTTGCAGCGAGGAGTGTGAATATGAATACAATTCACATTTAAAAGCATTTCTATAATTTACTCTGTTTTTCATTCGTTTCTTCACCCCGCGATTTTTTTTGTTTTGTTATTTCATCTATATTTTTGCGCTGATATCGTTATACGAGAAACAGCAGCGAAGCGAATACATCCAAACAGCCGAACTTACAGAGAGTCAGACGGAGGGATGGACAGACGGACAAGTTGGTGCGATTCTTCCTACCTCATGCCGTACACATCTTGAATGTTGTTGGTGTTGTTAAATAACCCTGTTTATACTAATAGTATCTACATATGATGACGATGGCGACGACGACTACGACGGTGTACAAAATACAGACCGACAGACAGACATTCATTCGTACTTGCCTCAGCTACAGATACAGATACTTTGCCTGCCTGCCTTGCTGCTCGCTGGCTTAATGTTGTACTCTTGTACTGTATGTATCTCTGTGCAGCAATTGTTGTTGCTGCTGTTTGTTCAATATCTACCGAAGAGCAGCGATATATACAATACATCCGCACACAGCCTGTGTCTGTCTGTTCGTCCGTCCGTCCAGGCGTCTGTCCGTCCATCCATCCATCCGCCTGCCTGCCTGCCCGCTTGCCTGTGGTAGTGGTTTCCCATTATCTTTTGAATTTCAAGTTGATACTTATAAACTTTTTGTTGTTGCTGCTGCTGCTATTGTTGTTTGCTCTACACATTCGGCATTCGTCCGTCGGTTCGTTGTTTTTGTTGCTGCTGCTGCACAAATGCAAGATGTTTTAGGTTTTTGCCACACTCTCGTTACGAATTCGCATTCATCGCCGTCGTCCTCGTTTCGCTATTGTTGCTGCCACCATCGCTATCGTCGTCGTCTTCGCTTTAATCTATTTTGTGGCACTTCATTATATTGTCATTGTTGCTGGTTGCACTGTCGCTTCTGCTGCTGGTCTTGTCTTGCTAGTCGTCGGTTCAAACTATTCCTTTTTTGCTGTGCGCGAAGTTGCAGAGAATTTGAATAACTTTTGCTTAAGAAAATGTGGCAAGTTTCGCGTAGAACATATTTTCTCTGCTCTATAGAAAAAATGTCTCACAACTTTGTTGCAGAGAATTTGAATCACTTTGCTCAAGAAAATGTTGCAAGTTTCCTGTAGGAAATATTTTCGCTGCTCTAGGGAAAAAATGTCTCACAACCTTGTTGCAGTTTAACGTGATGTTACGCCTTCAACCACGGTGCAATGCGACGACCAAGGCTCCTTCAAGTTTCCCTGGACACAGAGAAGAGATTTGTTGCCACAACCTTAAAGTTCCGCCCTATTACAATTTTATATTGTACTAAGATGTTACAATAAGTTTCCCTCTTTTGTTGCAAGAACAAAATTATCTGTTGTCATTATCAATTGTTGGTGCCAATGAACAAATATATATAAAACTTTAAGTTGTCACAACTAGCGGTTCTGACAACCAGTAATTTGGTCAAATATATTATTATTATTAGTTGTCAACACCATAATATTATCAAGTCATTTATCAAATGGTATGTCAAAGGATTTTCGATCAAGATTATAAACATTAGGGGATTCGTTTGGATATAATTTCATTTATATAACCGAATAATAATATTATAATAATATAATATTATCAAATTTTTTATCTAATACTATATCAAAACGATCTTCGAGCAAGACTAAAAATATTGCTACAGAAATAGTTTTAGAAATAGAAATATTTAGTCCAAAGTCTTTTGCAGTTCAGACCGATTTCCAACCAATTTTTTCTCTGATTTTGATGGCTTCCAATTCAAGATATGCGGTGTGGGCATATCCTCCCTCTTGGTGAAGACCATATTTCAGCTCCATGGGTCGTAGCACTTAGTTAATACGAAAATCCACGCCACAGTCACCTCAAACTCCCCGTTTGGCCGTTCCCAGTTGGCTATGCTAGAATACAATTTCCAGAGGCTCCTTATCGAAATGTTTACTCTGGTCGGTAAATTAAATTTTCTGCTCGCAGTCGACACATTCTGACTTCTAGCATAATGTCTATACCAGATATTTACTCGTACTGTATGCCACCATCTATTTAAATCTGGCAGGGAGAGTTGCAATATCTTACCTGTAAGATAGCCCACTATGCCCCTGCCCACACGCAGAAAAAAATTATGATCGAAGAACATCATACTATTGATGGTTATATGGTTGTGGCACAACACTATTATGATCATCACAACAATAGTATGGTTCACACACAACCATACTATGATCCCCATAACAATATTATGGTCCTCACAACAATAGAATTATTCACACACAACATGTTATTGTTAACATAAAACCCATGAAACCATACTTTTGTTCCACCAACCATATTTATATTGTTGCTACAACCATATTTTCATTTTTTAATTTTGCAATAATACTATTGCTACATTTCAACAATATTAATATTGTCGCAATCATACTATCGTCAAAATGAAATTCAAAAAGCAATACTATGGTTGCGACGACCATACTTACTATTGTTGCCGTGACCATATAGTAACCATATATTTTATCTGCGTGCAGAAAATTGTCACAGTAACATGCACTACCAGAATAAATGAAAATGCCACAAAATTTGTAGAAGAGCTAAAGAAGCAAATGCAACTGCCCATAACGCAACCCGTATGGGCTTTACATCATAAATGGCAGCCGAGAGATATCACAAGGCAAAAAATCAGCAAAGGAGTCGATTCCACTAGCGCTAGCTTTAAAATATTAATATGCAAGATAAGATATTAAGATAAGATAAACTACTTAGTAGGGACATAAATACTGTTACACACGTTTTAAGCTGTGAAATAAAAAGTACTGAATGTTTTTGGACCAAATATTTTTTAATATATTTATTGATGTATATTGTATCCAAAAAGAATCTACTTAGTCGAAATGTCCGCCTTTTGCATTTGCATACGCCTTAAGTCGCACTGGCCAATCGTCAATAGCTGCACGAAACTCGTCCATTGGAAAATTGGCCACAGCTCGAACCAAAGCAGTCTTAAGAGATCCAGTGTTGGGGTATCTTTTATGACAAACCTTGTCCTCTAAAACCGTCCACAATTTGTAATCCAATGGGCCCAAATCTGGACTGTCAGAGGACCATTCTTCAGAGGAATTGAACGCTGGCAAATTGTTTCGAAGCCAGGCCTGGGACGTTTTAGCCTTATGGGCCGGCGCAGAATCCTGCTGGAAAGTCCATGGCTGGTTTTGGAACAGGGAATTGTTAAGAGGCTTCACAACAGCTTCCAAAAAGGTTTCTTGGTAAACTTTGGCCGTTGTTTTGACTTCTTGTTTGCAAAAATGCAGGTCAGTGACCCCATCGTTCAGAAATATATATAGCAACCGTCGTGCCAGCATACCTAGGTGTAAATCCGGCTAAAAACATTAACAATTTTTTCGGCGGGTGTTTGTTTACGTCGTAAATGCTTGCGGCGAGTAAGAGATTTATCTCTATGCCATCTAAAAACTTCCCTTTAAAATACATTAGCCGTTTGGAGCCGGCGTTAAACAGTAGGTCTTAGTCAGTGAGCATAAGAATTATATCGTGCGCATCTCACTGATTTGAGAGAAGTTTCCCTTGTTCGCTAATGGGATGTTGTGGGAATTTAGTAAGTTTATGAACTTGCTCCTAATATTTTTAAATTCATTATTAAAATGTATAAAATAGTTTCGAAATTTCTGAGTACTTTTTTAAATATATTGCGAACTTTTTCTTATGAACTAGATCTTAGAATTTGTGAACTAGTTCTTAGAGTTTATAAAATAGTTCTTCAAATTTATGAACTGGTCCTTAGAACTTATGAACTCGTTCTTCGAATTTATTAAATAGTTCGTAAAGTGTATGAACTAGTTCTTCGAATTTATGAACTAGTTCTTAGAATTAATGTACTCGTTCTTAGAATTTATGGAAAACCATGATACGGTCCATGATATTCTATTTTCGGAGCGGATTTCTGTGAATTCTGGATTTAACGGCTGTGATGACATGCGGTGGTCGAACAGAGCGTGGGCGGCCCGACCGGTGGCAGACTTTTACATCTCCAGTCTCCTCAAACAGTTTTATGCATCGGTAGACAAAAATGCGGAGCGTTTTGAAAATATCGTTTTTTTTTCATTTCACACTTGAAAAGCGCTATTACAGCGATACGGTTCTCATTATCTGTCCACTCCATAATGAAAGTTGAAACAATTTTAAAATCCGGTTACAGACTAACGCTATTGAGGTTAGCTTTCAAAACTCCTATGACATTAACGGGGTATGTTCAGTTCTACTATTGAAATGGGTGTGTTCTATGTTGTAACAGTATTTATGTCCCTACTAAGTATTTTGTTATAGGGAATATTTCCACCGCTGTTTTTGTATTAAATAATTCAGAGCTATTCGCAGCTATATAAATAAAATTTATTATAAATAATATTTATTATAAATAACATTTATTATAAATATAGATTATAAATAATCCTTAACAATAGTTTCGCAGCCTATTGCTTGTGCAACATTTCTTCACAGCTACTTTATTATGAACAATATTTCGACTTTTCTAATTGAAGTCAGTCGTTTCTTGTTTTCTTTTTAAAAATAATTTACAGCAATTTATTTATTATTAAAAAAAATTTAGCTATTTTCTTATAAAAATTTATTTTTATTTTCTAATAGAACACATTTTTCGCAGCTATTTCTGTATGGACACTTTTCCAAAGCTATTTTTTTAAAGAAAATATTTTCGCAGCTATTTTGTTACAAGGAACATTTTCACAGCTATTGTCGTGTAAAGAACACTTTGAGGGCTACTTTTTAATAGAGAATAAATTCACAGCTATTTTCATTTTGAGAACATTTTTGAAGCTATTTTCCTATAACAAATATTATTACAGAAAATATTTCGCAGCAGTTTTCCTGTAAAGCTATATTCTTATAAAAAAAAGACGCAGGAATTCTGAGCTATTTTTTATCATTTCTTCAGGGCTTGTGAGATCTTGAAACTTTGCTTTATTTCTTTTTTGCTTCGTGTGTATCTTTGAAGTGATTTCATTTCCGCGATTGTATCTCTGCTATACAAAGTCATGAGCTTAACGACAATTTCATGCTGTTGTTTGATTTTATTTTTTTTTTTGCTGTTTGTTGGCGGTTGAGATGCAAAGTGAAAGTCAATAAATTTATGGCTTGAATACAATTTTTGTTTTGTTTTCAATTACCTGTTTTTGTTATCATCTTTATGACTTTGTTGTTACTCCGCTTTTTATTATTTATTCTAAATACGAGGGGGACAAAAACACAAAACGGCGAACAGACAAATGGGACGTACGGTCGGTCACATTAACGACCGCGGGGCTGGCGGTTGAACACAGAGTCTGCTGCGCTTTCATGATTCCAACAGTTTAACACATGCAGTTGAACGCTGTGAGTGAATTTCCGTTTATACGCCTCCGCTTGCCCCTACCGCTCCCGCTGAAGTTGGCCGTCTAAAGAGCCATGGTGGTGGGCCTGAAATGTTTGTTGGCTCAATACCGAGAGACGCTACTAGTGTGTGAGTCGTTTGTGTTTAAATGTATCTAGATACATGCTCATGTATGTAGATACGCCCGTATGTGTGTGCGTGTATGTGTGTTTCTATATAATCAGTTTGAGGGAATCGTTTTCCAAAAAGTGATTCATCATCGTAATTTCAGTTCACATGTCGCTTGTTATTGATTTCAAGTCATCGTCAACTTTTGCTTCTTGCTTCATCTTCTGGCCCTGCCCTCCCTTCTGCTTGTATCTGGTATCTCTTGGATGGCTGTGATGCACAGAGACGAATACGCTGCCTTCTACTCTTCATCATTATGATTATGGCTGATTGAATGTCTGTACATATGAAGAACATCCATCCGTACATTCATTTATATGTATGTGCTTACGACAGATGGAGAAAGAGGGGACGTACGGACAGATATTGAGGTTTGTTGTAGTTGTTTTTTCTTTCGGAGCTAAAATGGAAGTTGTGTCGTTTGTCGTCAGAATTTTTTCGTTTTTTTCCATATCTTGTCTTAAGTTGGGATATGAGAAATATTTCATAGCCTCAAGATTTTGAAATGTGTATACGCCGAAATACGCACGCACACACACACAGACACACACACAGACACACAGAGTCAACTATCCCAGGCAGAAAATGTCGAAATTTGTGTATGGCCTGACCTTTGCATTGATAAATGCTGGATTGTTACCAGTACAATTTATGCTGGGAAATTCAGGGGAAGGTGAAATCGTTCATAAATCTTTCATTGCTTCATTTTAACTTTTTAATTTGTCTTAATTTCGTTTGAATTCATAATACACACATACACATACTCGCGCGGGGTTATTCATTTATTGGCCTGTTTCCCCTTCCGGCAAATGTATTGCCCTCATAATCAACCAACCACCCAAATGTGCGGTTGCCTGTCTGTGTTGTCTGCCTGTCATACAGTCTGTCTGTCCTTCTGCTTTATAATGTGTGTTTTTTCACTCTTTAAATTCAGTTTAAAAAACACGTTTTTTTTGTTTCCCCTCCAAGCTTTTATTACTTTTATCACTTCTTTTGGGCTTTGTTCTGTGAATTTTTCGTTCATCGTTTTCAATTTAATTAATTTGCTGCCGTGTTTTTTTTCGTTTAAATATTTTAATATGTATCTCAGTTATCGTTGCTGGTGTGCCTCAAATTAGCAGCAGCAGTTGTTGTTGCAAATTAGTCAAATATACGTCTATTCCAAGCAAAGCGCTGAGAGTTGCCTCGCAAAACTACAGGTGTGTCTCGTATTTGTGGCAAATGACACACTCGCATACGTACTGCGGCCCGCATGCCCATATCGCCACAGGGCGGGCGATTAAGCGATAACAACAGCTGTGGTAATTTCCTGATCCGTTTGAATATTTATGTGCCGTAACTAATCCCTCTCTCGCGCGCTTGTTTACGAAAACTGTTTAGAGAGAACAGGAACGACAGATAGAAGAAGAGAGAGAGAGTAAAAGAGTGAGAGATGAAGAGTGCCATCCCCTAGGGGCAAATCCTTAAAACGGCATTTTGGTTTATCACCTTAAAAAAAACTAAAAATAATCTATATTATTTAAAACACGCTTTGAGATGTTTAAATATTCTAAAAAGAATCCAAAAAATCCTAAAGAATGTTACGTGGACAATTTTCATTATAGAAGATCAAATTTTCTATGGAAAATTATAAGGACAATACGAGTAATATAGCAAATTTTGTATTATTAAAGTGCTGTTTTCTTCAGAAATTTTTCCAGGAGTCGGAAATGACCAGAGGTATTTTTTCAAAACAAAAGAATACAAAAAGGTATTTTTTTCAAAACAAAAGAATACAAAAATTCAAATCAAGTGTGGAATTTTTATTGTTCATTCGAAAGGACATTTTATGGCATTCATTCTTGGGAAATAATTTCCTTCAAATGTTGGCCGCGACTACGCCTCAGGGTGTTCATTCTTAATGCCTAATTTTGGATAACTCGTTCTAGCATTTCGATCGGTATGACGTTAATGACAAGCACCATTGTTTTTGCGGTGTAGGTCTTTTCATGATGAAATGGCAAACAAAACTGAAAAGAAAAAAAGGTTTAACACAACTCACGCGTAATCTGAGAAAAAACCCTACATAAAATACCTTACCATCTGGTAAGGTAATTCTTTCCTTATAGATAATTGCTTTTTTTGCCAAGAAAATTGCTTAGGCAATTTTAAAATAGAAAATTGCTTTTTCCTATAGAAAATTTCAGGCGCAATTTTTATTTGTAAAATTGCTGGGGCTCTTTTCCTTAAAAAAAATTGCTGACAAAATTTTTCTATAGAAAATTCCTGTGGCATTTATCCTATTCGAAATTCCTGTGGAAATTTTCCTATAGTTAATGGCAGTATTATTTTAGAAAAAGATAATTTTCCTATAGAAAATTTAATTTTGCATTAGAAAATCTGCTGGGGCAATTTTCTAAAGAAAATGTCCTTTCGAAATGCTGGGGCAACTGTGCAAATACTAAAAACAGCCTTTTTCCGAGGTACTCCGATCAATATTTCCAGGTGTTGCAAACGGGGCAACTTTCCTACAGAAAATTGCGGGGGCAATTTTCCTACAGAAGATTGTTGGGGCTCTTTTTCTTAATAAATTTATCCTTTACAAAATTCCTGTGGCAATTTTCCTATAGATAATAGCTGGAGTAGTATTATTTTAGAAAAAGATAATTTTCCTATAGAAAATTTAATTTTAAATTACTAAATTTGCTGGGGCAATTTTCTAAAGAAAATGTCCTTTAGAAATCCTGGGGCAATTGTGCAAATACTCAAAACAGCCTTTTTCCAAGGAACTTCAATCAATATTTCCAGGTGTTGCAAACGGGGCAACTTTCCTACAGAAGATTGTTGGGGCTCTTTTTCTTAATAAAATTGCTAAGAGCATTTTTCTATAGTAAAATCATGTGACATTTACCCTTTACAAAATTCCTGTGGCAATTTTCCTATAGATAATGGCTGGGACAGTATTATTTTAAAAAGATAAATTTCCTAAAGAAAATTTGATTTTACATTTAAAAATTTGCTGGGGCAATTTTCTAAAGAAAATGTCCTTTATAAATGCTGGGGCAATTGTGCAAATAATAAAAAAAAAACTTTTTCTGAGGTACTACGATCAATATTTACAGGTGTTGCAAGCGGGGCAACTTTCCTACAGAAAATTGCTGGGGCAATTTTCCTACAAAAGATTGCTGGGGCTCGTTTCCTTAATAAAATTGCTAAGAATTTTTTTTTATAGAATATTTCTGTGGCATTTACCGTATACAAACTTCCTGTAAAAATTTTCCTATATTTAATGGCTGGGGCAGTATTTTTATAGAAAAAGACAATTTCCCTATAGAAAATTGCTCAGCCAATTTTAAATTCGAAAATTTGCTAATGCAATTTCCTTAAGAAAAATGTCCTTTAGAAATGGGGCAATTGTGCAAATACTAAAAACAGCCTTTTTCCAAGGAACTCCGATCAATATTTCCAGGTGTTGCAAACGGGGCAACTTTCCTACAGAAAATTGCTAGAGCAATTTTCCTACAGAAGATTGTTGGGGTACTTTTTCTTAATAAAATTGCTAAGAGCATTTTTCTATAGTAAAAACATGTGACACTTCCTATAGATAATGGCTGGGACAGTATTATTTTAAAAAGATAAATTTCCTATAGAAAATTTGATTTTACATTTGAAAATTTGCTGGTGCAATTTTCTAATAAAATTGCTAAGAAATTTTTATATAGAATATTTCTTATATTTATTTATCGTATACAAACTTCCTGTGGAAATTTTCCTATAGTTAATGGCTGGGGCAGTATTTTTTATAGAAAAAGACAATTTCTCTATAGAAAATTGCTCAGCCAATTTTTAATTCGAAAATTTGCTAATGCTAATTCTTGCTTTGCTAATTCCTTAAAAATGTCCTTAAGAAATGGGGCAATTGTGCAAATACTAAAAACAGCATTTTTCCGAGGTGCTGGGACAGCTTTCCTACAGAAGATTGCTGAGGCAATGTTCCAAGAGTTAATTTGAAGGGAAATTTTCCTACTTCCTACTAAGTATATAAATTTTAGAAAATGTCCTATATTTGAAAGTTTTGAAATTTCACGACTAAACTTGTTACAAATACTTGTTGGTTGTTTGTTCGGCTTGGAGGTATTTTTCTATAGAAAATTTGGCAATTTTCTATTGGAAAATTTTCGGTTATAAAACAGCTGGGGCAACGTTCTACCAAAAATTTCCTTTAGAAAATTAAATAGCTATAATAATAATTATAATAATTGCATTTTTCGTAAAGAACATTGCTGGGACATTTTTTGTTTATAAAAATGCTGGTAGGTGTTATTTCTAAAAGTGTTTTGATTGCCTTATATAAGTAAACAAATCGGAATTTTGGTCAATGTTTAGTTTGACTATTCTTTAGAATTGACCTTTAAAAAAGGATTCATATCTACACAAGTATAAGGAAGAAATTGGAAACTAAACCTAAGACTAGTTAGAAGTGATCAATGAGTTTTGAAATTTTACAACTCAAATTGTTACAAATACTTATTGGTTGTTCGTCCGGGTTGAAGTCATTTGCCTATAAAAAATAACTAAGTTAATTTTCCAATAAAAAATCGCAAATTTTCGTTTACAAAATAGCTGGGGGAATTTTCAAAAAAATGCCCTATAGAAAATTGAAAAGAATTTTCCTAAGAACCAATTATTGGCGCAATTTTCCTATAAAAAATATCTGTGCCAATTTTCCTATAAAAAATATCTGTGCCAATTTTCCTATAAAAATTGCTAAGGCAATTTTTATTTTTAAAATTACTGGTGCAATTTTTATTTATTGAATTGCTGAGGCAATTTTTATTTATAAAAATGCTGAGGCAATTTTCCTATTAAAAATAGCTGGGGAAATTTAAATTTAATATTGCTGGGGAAATTTACCTTTTTAAAATTGTTAGGGAAATTTTCCTATACTAAACTCCTGTGGAAACTTTTATCAACAAACTTGCTGTGGCAATTTTACTATAGAAAAAAGGCAATTTCCCTATAGAAAATTGCTAAGCCAAATTACCTTTAGAAAACATGCTGGGTAATTTTTAAATTATATTCTGAATGGTGAAGATTTCAAGAACGTTGTGTGACAATTTGAAATGAATCGAAGCAAAACTAAGAAAGACACAGCGGTTTAATAACCCTGCCCTACACATGACTTAGTGATTTTCAAACATTAAAGCACTTTTTTCCAAAACTGACTTATTTAAACTCGGTGCGCTACTCGTTAAATCAAAACTACTGCACCGATCCTGTTAAAATTATTAATACTTTCTGTATATGATTTATATAATAACATTTAACATTTAAAATTTGTGTTGACAAAATTTATTTTACAATTGCAAACTAGCCGATTTTTTCCTTCGGAAATGCGATTTTCTAACGAAATTAGTATAATTTTGTATGATCCAGAACTATGTTATAGGGGCCACCGCAGATCTAATTTTTTGCGAGATGATTCCGTATAATGGATGCTATTGCCGTATTTTTTTTTATTTTTTATTATGAAATTTTTCCACAATATCCTTTGAATGTTATACTTTAAGGTAACATTGGTTTTAAAGTTAAGATTGGAATAGTGTGGTCCTAAAAAATATTACCATAAAATCGGCCATTTTTGTCCGAATTAGCTGATGAACTTGTTCTTTTTATAAGATAATTCTTTCAGCTAATTTTGATAATTGTAGTAGGAAAATTGTCTCAGTTTGCGGAGTGGTTTTCTATACGATAATTCGTGATGAGTTGATATTTTAAAGAAAAATTTGTCACAGCTTAGAGGCGCTGTATTAAAACTAACCATTTGAGGTGCCTGCTTTTCCATTAGAAAACTCCTTCATTGAAACCAATTTTTCTGCAGACAATTGCTGTGCTACTTCCCCTTTTAGTTTTTTTCTTTAAGAAATATAGGAAATTAAGTTTTGTCTTAAGTATTTTATCGCTTCAAACATTTTGATATTCCCAACGACCCCTAATTTGTGCTGCCCTTTTCGATGGAACCCGAGCATTTCTATCAAATTGACGTTTAAAATTGATTTCACTTTAGATTTTTGTCAGCACACGAAGAAAACAAAAAAAAAAAACAGAGAAAACGTTGCAAAGATAAACCAGAATGAAAGATAGATAAAGAAATGGCCAACAACTGGCACACAAACATTCCGACTTGACTGTAGTGTGCACAATGCGATTTTGAACTGCCTCCAGGGCACACACCAAATTACATCCTTTTTAAATAATAAAAATAAACATGAAAAGCAAAAAACTACAACAACAAAAAAATGGAAAAACACAGCCAGCCACAAGGGCAAAAACGGAAAAGAGATCAAGCCGAGTCCCTTGGAGACCATTAAATGCTGGTCTCAACATGCGAGAAAACGTATACGAGTGTGAACACACACACGGGCAAACATAGAAGAAGGAAGCCAACAAAACATGAGAACGAGCGTATGGATGGACAGACAAACTACTCCATAGCATGGATGATGATAATGAGGAAGATGGTCAGACAAAACTGATGAAATCGTAAGAATGTCGAAAGTACATCATCGCATATTTACACTCACACACACACACACACTCGCACGCTTATATAGAAAACGTTCTTCCAACAAAAGATTTCACATTCAGAAGTTTGGTGAACAGCGCGCAGATACAACTCTTTTCTTATTCTTTGACTTGTTCCTGCTGCTGCTGCTGCCTCCTTCCTCCTGGCTGGCTGGTCAGGTCGTATGCCACAACAGCTTGTCATATACACATTTAAAAGATAATCTGCTGCTTCTCTTTCTCTCTCACACTCTCGTTCGCTCGCTCTTTCTCGTATGGTATTGTTGTTTCAGACATATCGTCGTTACCTAAATTTGCTTAGTATGGGAACCGCTGCTATTTCGGCTCCTCAAATTCAAAGCCGTCTCAGCTCCGGCTGTAGCCACCACCTCAAGTCACAACAAACTCGGGCTTGAAATGTTGAAATTGTGGCAGTGCGCCTTTTGTTTTGGGGCACATATGATTATGATGACGACGATGGTGGTGGTGATAGATTCGTTTCGTTGGCCATGTTAGCTGCTTTTGGCCCTATTCTTCAAACTAAATTGAGTTCTGATTGTGTGTGTCATCTAACACATATTTTCGATATTTTGGACGTGAGTTACTGCGGGTGTGTGCTCAGCGTACAGTAATAACACGAATTTCCATTTGTTTTGATTGCTATGGAAGTTATGACACGCTGTTCAACCTGTGGCACGAATTTTAAATGCCACAATGAACATTGGTTACGCTGCACAGAGGGGCAAAATCCCAAAAATGGAGATTAATTGAAAAATGAAAATTTTTTTTTTTGAAAAATACTTAGTATCCCATTAAAGTATATACAATTCTACATCACTACTGAAAATTTCAATGTCATATGTTGTTTACTTGTCAAGCTGCATTGTGTTAAAGTTAAGTAATTTTTGAGCTATTCGCGTACAGTAGCGTTAATTGAATTTCGGTACATTTCAACGCTTTATATATATTTTTTGGAAGTTAAAAGTAAAGTTTTTACTATGGAATCGTCAACTTCAGGTATTTTAACGTTCTTCTAAAATAATTGTGCAAACAAAAGTTGTGTAGAACTAAGTTTAAATTTTTTTTTAAAATATGTCTAAATTACGGCTATTATCAAAATATACGTGGATATTTAAATGTGAACGGTGTAAGTTGGGGTTAAAATATTAATTTTCCAAAAAACTACAGTTTCTAAGCTTTCATACTCAGTAATAATATCTTGCACGTTTTTGCCCGAAATTTTTTTATTAAATTTATTGTGAAAATAGTCACTCTAGCAAAAAACACCAGTTCTTGTCTTTTGTTTGCTTTGTCTTCGTTTTCTTTGTTATAATTGTTGTTTTTGTATATCGTTGGCAACAGTTAGTTGTTGCTGAAAACAAGAGTCGTATTCAAACAGAATTTAGAAAAAAAACTGGACTCATTATAGACCAACCTAAGCCCGGTTTCGGCAATTCAAATGATGGCAACACAGCAAGAAGATTTTTTGAAAACGCTGAAATCACAGCAGATATTACGAAACTAGATCTGAAGCTGATTAAGGACATGCACACAATATTAATTGCCGTATCTTGTGGTCATGACATCAATGTAGAAATATTAAGACTATTTGCTCAGAATACAGCTCGACTTTTTGTTAAGAAGTATGAGTGGTTTAGCATGCCACCAACCTTGCATAAGTTTTTAATACATGGCCCAGAAATCATTTCGCATGCGCTATTACCGATCGGTGAACTGTCTGAGGAAGCCCGAAACAAAGATTTTAAAAACTACAGAGAAAATTTTTCTCGCAAATGTAGTCGGGAGGATTGCAATCGAGACATATTAAATAGGTTCCTACTTAGTTCAGATCCAATCCTATCTGGTAAAACAAAATTGCCAAAAAAAAATTCCACCAACTTCCAAAATCAGTAGTAGATCTACTAGTTTCGCCTTCAGTTTTAACGAACGTTGCACCAGAAGGCACAAATCATGATACAGATCACGACGATGGTTATATCGAGGGCAATGCATTGGAGTTTGATGACTTTGGGCATATTTTTTAAAATAGCAGGTAAGCGAGGACCGAACTTCAAATCAGAAGGGGCAATATAATCGAAATCTAAGCATTGCTCAGAAGCCAAAGCAATTATTCCAGAATTTGCAAGCAATTCTTTGCCATCGAAATATTGCCTAAGCAACTAAAGAATTCATTGCCTTAACAGAAAACCTACGTATTTGAGCAGTTGTTTTGAGTTGAATAGTCTGAGTTCTTTAAAAGTTTTTAGCTATAGAAATTGGCTCGGAAGCTGAGATTTCTTTTGGTCTATAAATACTACCTTTTATGGTCGAGATCTAAGAATTGTCAAGTGGCTGAGGCAACTTTGCTAGAATTTGCAAGCAATTTTGTGCTATAGAAATATTGCCTTAGCAACTAAGCAATTCATTGCCAAAGCAGATACGAGGGTTGCTATATATATTACTATCATAGGCAACACTAAGTGTTGCCTGACGCCATCTAAAATTTCCATTGGAAAGTTTGACATTTTTTAGCATAAACGTACTCAGAACGTTTTGACGTACGACCATCATTTGTGTTGTTCAGAGTGACTTGACAAAATCAATTTGGCAAAAAAAAATGGAATTAACTCGTGAACATTTTCGTGCGATCATTTTTCACAACTTTCGACGTGGATTATCCCGACAAGAGTGCATCGATGAAATCTTTGTATGGCGATGAAGCAACATCCTATAGCACTGTTGAAAACTGGTTTAATTAATTCAATCGTGGCCAACGCTCGCTAAAAGACGAAGGTCGTCCAAAAACGGCCGTTGTGCCAGAGAATATTGATGCCATGCGTGAACTGATAATGCAAGATCGTCATGTGACATACCGTGAGATAGAGGCATCCTTGGGCATTTCTTCCACCAGCATACATTCGTTATTGCATGAACACCTGGCCGTAAAAAAGGTTTGTTCTCGTTGGATCCCGCACAATTTGACAATCGCTCAAAAATAGGCTCGTGTCGATTGGTGCAAAGAAATTTTGAAAAAATACGATTGCGGTGCTTCAAAAGACGTTTATAAGATCGTCACAGGTGACGAATCATGTATCTATGCGCACGAAACAAAGCAGCAATCGACCGTGTGGGTCTTCGAAGACGAGCCAAATCCAACGAAAGTTGTTCGTGGAAGAAGCACTTCAAAGCAAGTGGTCGCCTGTTTCTTCGGCAAAACTGGTTATGTGGCGAATGTTCCGCTCGAGCAACGTAGGAGGTCAATTCTGAGGGGCACGAGTACACCATAATTTGTTAGCCTAAAGTCTTCGGAGAAATTCTAAAAACGAACAAGAGAAGACGAATCATTTTGAACCAAGACAATGCGAGCTATTACACATCGCCTCAAACCAGCGCCTTTTTTACCGGCCAAGACGTCGAATTGATGGGTCATCCGCCGTACAGCCCTGACTTGGCAACCAATGACTTCTTTGGCACCAAGGAAAAAAATCGTGGACAACGATTTTGGTCACCAGAAGATGCTGTTAAAGCGTTAAAAATCATGTTTTGGAGGTGTCTCAATCGGAGTGGAAAAAGTGCTTCGACAATGGACTTAAGAGCATGCAAAAGTGTATAAATCATGCTAGAGAATACGAGGGCGAATGCAAAAGTAACTGGCCTAACATAAAAAGAACCGTTTTTTTTTTGGAATTATTATTATTTATTTTTCAACATAATCTCCATCCAACTCAATACACTTCATCAAACGTTTTTCAAGTTTTTTAATTCCATCCGAAAAATAAGATTTTCAAGACCTTCAAAATATGCCTCAGTATTAGCAATAACCTCGCTATTGGACGAACAATTTTTGCCACCAGAAATTTGGAATTTTGGAAACAAGAAATAATCAGAAGGAGCTAAATCTGGACTATATGGCGGATGCGGAGCAATTTCAAATCGTAATTCGTCCAGTTTTTGTTGAGTTAAAAATGCAGTGTGTGAAGGAGCATTATATTGATGAAAAAGAACTTTGTTCTAAATGCGGTCGTTTTATCTTGATTTCTTCACTCAGCCGATCCAATAATGCACAATAATATTCACTATTTATAGTTTTTCCTTTCTCAAGATAATCAATAAATATTATACCCCTTGCATCCCAAAATACTGTGGCCATTACTTTTCCTGCTGACTTAACAGTTTTCGCCTTCTTGGGACCACTTTTACCAGCTTCTCTCCATTGTTTTAACAGTTCTTTGCATTCTGGGATGTAGTGATGGATCCATTTTTTATCAACAGTTAGAATCGGCGCAAGAACTCTATTGGATTACGCTGATAAATCGCTAAAAACTCCTCGGAATTGGTCCAACGGGCGATTTTTTTGGGGCAAAGTCAACAATAGCGGCACCCTACTTGCGGATAGCTTTTTCATGTGGAGTTCATCATGTAAAATACTCCAAACTGGTTTTCGTGTATTTTAACTATATCAGCAAGTTCTCTGAGCTTTATTCGTCTATCTTAAGTCACTTCATTTAATATTTTTCTAATGTTTTCAATAGTAGTAGCAGTTTTCGGTCTTTTCCAGAGCGTTGTTCATCTTCCGTACTTGAACGACCCATTTTAAATTGTTGAACCCAGGATTTCACGGTGGAGTATGATGGTGCATTATCACCATGAAAAGAATCCAATTCATCTTTGATTAATTGTGGCGTATAACCTTTCATATAAAAGTGTTTAATTACCGCACGAAACTCTTTATTTTCCATTTTTCAAAAATTATAAAACTTGTTTACTTCAATCACCTGTAACAAAGAAAATAATCATTAAATATTTCGGAAATTTTGACAGATGGCTTATAAAAGATTGCTTTTAAAAAACAAAAAAAAGTTGCTAGTAAGACAGAAAATGTGCCAGGCCAGTTAGTTTTGCGGTCGCCCTCGTACTTTGAAAAGCAATAAAACCATTTTTGATGATAAATATTCGCATTTTAATTGTTAGCTCTTAAAAAATTATCTTTTATATGAAAACATTGAAATTTACTTCTCTAACTTATTCTGATAGCGTCATTTTACTAAATATTCGTAATTTCTTATGTATTTTCAGGTAAGCCGTGCTTTATTGCTCAAAATTTCTAAAGGTTGATTACAACATACGAGTACATCAGGTAATTAAACTAGATGATCTAGTCACACTAACATACCCTTGGTAAAAAATGAAGCCACAAAATAAATGCAATCGTACTTAAGTTCTGTATGCTACGTTATAAACAAGCAATAACACAGTGTGACAGAGAAAAAATGCCTGGGAAATGATCTTGTAGATCTTCGCTGAGTACATCAAGAAACCGGTTTTGAAATTTTCCAAACACCTCCAAAATCTGGAATTACGGGAAAAACCCGGTTTTTCGGATCTTACGCACTTATATGCCAGTAACATGGTTGAATAACAACCGGTTTTAAGTTTTTCGGCTGATTTGGAAAGAAGAAACTGCCTATCGAATGGTGTAAACACTTTTATTGCATTTTTTAATTGTATTTTTTCAAAAAAAAATTGTTTTAATTAAAGTTGAATAACTCTTGAATAACGAATTGTATTCTTAAGAAAACTCTCTTTATCATTCAGGTCGAAAATTGTGTTGTTCCTTTAAAAAAATTCTGTGTAAAAATGCATCCAATGTTAAAAAATTACAAAAAAAATTTAAAAATAATGAGTACAGGAAAAATGTACAAATATTTTTGAGTGTGATTTTAAAAGTGTATACGCCATTCGAAAGGCCGCAGTTTCTTCTTTCCAAATCTGCCGAAATAAAATCGGTTAATATTCAACCAAGTTACAGGCATATAAGTGCGTATGATCCGAAAAAACAAATTTTTTACCCGTAACTCCAGATTTTGGAGGTGTTTGGGAAATTGCATAACTGGTTTCTTGTTGGGAAAAAGTCCAAATCTTTGTGCTTAATTGACTGCAATGACTCTCTGCTTATTCCCATTTGAGCAGATAAACCCTTGTTAAAAGATTGTTATGTACGACATCAGCTACAGCAGCTATTGTTTCCTCTGTCCAAACTGAAGGGTTGTGATGGTAATGTCTTCTGTTGACTGTCCCATGCTCGGCAAAATTGTTAACAAGCCTGATAATCGATTTCACGACAGCCGGTTCTATGCACCGGATCGACCCGAAAGAGGAATTCTTCGGCCAAGGGCTGTCACCAGGCTGTCACTATATGCCGCTACATCAACAACAACAAGTCTCATAATGGTCCATCTGTTCGGAGGATGGCCTCTAAACGTGCGCCTATACTCCCTTTGAGCCGATACTACGGACTCCAGTGTGTGATAGCGGCGCACAATCCAAATTCTTGTTTCAGTGTCCCAGTTATACATTTTCGTTAAACCTAAAAATCAATCCGCAAAATAAAAAAATAACCAGATTCATTAAATAGAAAAAAGTTATTAAATTTTTTTTGGTAGCGGCTTTCATCAGCCACCCTGTATGTCTCCGTTTACACGAGGCAACTTTACTTGCCGCAACTCTCAGTTTGTAGGAGAGAGAGGTAAGGAAAATGGAAAGGGAAAACCCTGTCCTTACTCTCAAATCCCTTTGTGTTTTTCGTAGTGTGAAGTTGGCTGCAGATAATTTTAGTATTTTTTTTATAAAAGTAATGACTTAATCACAGAATGTCAGAAAATGAAAATTGCCATAACCGAGTTGCCTTGTGTAAACACAAGAGGGAATCGAAAAAATTGACGCAAGTAAAGTTGCCTCTTGTAAATGGGGACTAGGTGCCGGATAGACCCGCAAAAAACACTCTTTAAACAGAGGCAGTCAGCGCAACAATATTTTTTTTTGTAGTTTATCTCTTAGTCGACCCTGACCGACTTTAGATGTTAATACTTCGTTTAACTTAATTTTGTGTAATGTTTCAATAAAATGTTCTACCTGGCCTGGTTATGAGAACCGTTTTGACACAAACTAACTAATTATACCCCTTTTGCTCAAGAACAGGGGTAGGTGAAGTTATACCAACTCTGTCTTGGAGTGTGGTAAAGGGTAGCCTTAATGAGGAAGTTTGTTTAGTAGAAAAAACATCTAAACTAAAGACAAGGGATGAAATGCCACAAATCGTGGAAATTATGAAGAAAATAGAAAATATTTCATTCTTGTCGATTGGAATGTCAACTTTGGTTCCAGTAAGCTTGAAGTCAACGCACGAGCATACGTGTTTTTGTTGTTGTGTTCCATGTGGGAATCGAATTTCTCCTCTACCCTCGAACGATTACCTTAATAACCCTTTGCCAGCAACAACAATTATTACTGCGGACAGCAGTAATAACAACAATTTTCCATTTATTTTCCGTGGTTGTTGTGAGTTGTCGCAGTTGCGTCCAGCATATTTTGACCACTATTTAAGTTTGCGTCCGTCCGTGCTCGCACGCCCCTCTCCCTCTCCTCCATCGGCCCGTGTCGTATCAATCGATTTGGAAAAAGTTATGATGGAGCACAAACGTGCATATCATTTTCTGTGGTGCTATCATTCCATCTATGGTGAAAAAGGGGGGGGGGGGCAGCAGCCACTATAAGCGGGAGGGAAATTCGAAAACGCTCAGTCTGCGGTGCCACACTACCACCGGCACCACCGCCTAGTCATCTCCTCACTCTGGACAGCAGCAAGCAATTGTGTTGTTGTTGTTTATTTGTCTTTCATCTGTTTGCATTTTAAGTTCAAGTGGTGTCGTATGTGTGTGTGTATCTGTGTAAGTGTGCCTGTGTGTGAGATATTTGATTTGTTGCCTGTTGTTTGGTGGCTTTACTTGTCCACCGCCCGTGAGTTGTTGTTCCGATGGATTCGACAGACGGACAGACATGTAGCTAGCTAGCTGGCTGGATAGATGTATGGATGTATGGAGCTATGGTTTGGCATGGTTGGAATGGGCTGCGCTTGGTGGTTAAGTAGTTACTTCACTTCAGTGCAGTTCGGCTCGATTCGATTCGCCTTAACTTCCACTGGGCTGGGTGGTGTTTGTTTGGTTATAAAATGTGAGTTTTGATTGTGTCCATATCTTTGAGTAAATGATTGCCATCACCACCGCCGCCACTAACCAGACACAGTCGGGGCACAGTGACTCTTTTTTTTTTTGACTTCCTTTTCGTCTTCCCGGCTTGTTGGTGACCGTTGTTGGGGCAATCCACCGCTACCAACAACTACGACGACTACGACAACAACGATATGAAAATGCATTTAATGGAGGAGATCGTGTTGTGTGTCTTGGATACAAGAATACGAGTGTACCGAATGTCCGGATGGCTACCACCACCAGTGCGAGCATTGTACGAGTATAATTCACAAAGTGATTTTTGGTTTTCCTAGGATACGAGAGTACGTGTAGTACATATCAGCCAGCACTTCAGACTTAAAGGTACACAGGCAGAAAATTGTTCTTTCCTAAAAAAAACATGCACGGAAAGGGTTGATAGGATAAACCCTACAGTGCACACTGGGCCAGATTTCAAATTGTGCGGCATAAATTCGCACAATGACACTACAAAACTGTAACTTGACATATCAGATAGTCCCTAAATGTGTGACAAATAGCCCAAAATTTAGACCGATCTGATGACGCATAGCCCTTCCGCCCATATAAAGTTAAGGGGTTAAGTGCGAATAAATAGTAATTCAACTAACTTTTTTTTAGACCAAACCATTATGTTTATGGTATCATATTTATTTATGTATATGGGTTTATAATTAATAAAAGGTAATAAAGAACAATTATTTTAAAAAAAAAAATTGGTGATATTGGCTGATATATAGGAACCGCTTTTTTGACGTTGAAGCCGATTTCTCAAAAACTGCTCGTACGATTTCCTGCAAATTGGCAAGAGGTATTGTTTATTAGTTCAGATGTGACGTAGGATTTAACTCAACTAAAAATATAGTCATTGTATTGATATTCACCTTTGGAATTTTCAAATATCTTCCTCTTCTTCTGCATCTAATTCAAAATAATATGTAATTTCAGTTTCTGAATCAGAGTCAGTGTCACTGTCATCGATTGTGGAATTAATGTTATAGAGATTATCGAAGATTGGTGTTTTCAGGGGGGAAATGACGTCTGCGGGCAATGGTTTCGATTTTTTTGAGCTGCTCTTTTATTTAATACTATACTCGATATAAGAGGATCCGAGGAATCAATTGCTCTCTGAAACACGTCTGTCATATTGTTCACTCTACTGTTTTGTCTGGCATGCGACCGCCTGTCGCTTTTATAATATTTGTTGCGTGCTTCTGAAGCGTTTTCACCAAGAAAGCCTAATGGTAATAGAGATGATTCTATTATTTGGTAACCGTGTATCAGAACTTTGTGTACAGTTGCCGACATCGGATACCATGGGTACTTAGACATATACAATGAGATAGTTTTCTGGCAATATTCCTGGAACTTATGGGGATTGATTTGTAGTTCGCATGATGTTGCAATTAAGATCGTGTGAAAACATGTCAGTACTTCTAAGTCGAGCTCTAAAATTTCCGCAACTAATTTTACATTGACAAATGCTCTCCTCGCAGTGTTTCCATCGTTGCTTTTTCCGTTACCATTTTGTTTTGGCTTATCAACATGTAAACCCATTTCCTTCCACAGCCTTTCTTGGATTTTTTTCTTTCTATCCATAATTAAAATTTTTTCTTCTGAATTTCTTATTTGCCATTTTCTCAAAACTATTCTATACGAGATTTTTAGCACGAATTCAAAGAAGCGTATCCACGCATGGAGCGGGCTTATGCCGTATTGCAAGCTTCCAGGTTTTGGTTCGAATTTCGGATAGCAAATATTATCACTTTCCATGAACATTTTCGGGCTGGCCCCACATATCGGACACAATTGAGCAGATTTTGTGCCGGTCAAAATATTTAAAACTTTCCCATCTATTAATGTCATATGAAGATCATAAGTTACAGTGATTTTTCTCTCAGTCAATATAGTGCATACGTAGGGCTCCAGCTTTTGTATTTGGTCGTCCAGATCTTTTTTTTCTTTAAGAATATGTTCCTTGGTTTCTTTCACAAACTCTAATTTAAGCGGCCTACAAAATCGTACTGACTGTGGAGTTCGATTAAGCCATAAAACCGTTTCAAAATCACCTACTAGTTTTAGTGGTATTACGGTAGTTGCAAATAAGGACTGATCAAATGATTGTGGGTCGTTCACACTAAATTTCTGTTTGTATGTACTTTGACCAGTAGATCCGTCGAATCCATAACTTGCGATTAGTTTCACATTTGTAATTTTTGGGAACTGCTTGAGTATTTCTTCCTGAAAATGAATAATGCGACAAACAGTATGATCCAACAAGTCCGTAAGAGGGACTTGCGCTACGGTTTCTGTAACAGTAATTCCCTGTGGTCTACAGTTAGATTTTGCTTCCCTCACTTTGTTGTAACTTGGATATTGACTTTTGTTTAACTCCCGAATGTTGTTGTATTGCTGTTTTGTGAACGAGTTTTCGAGCAAAAACGCTACAGCCTCATTTGGAGTTAGATGCAACAGTTCAGAACCCGTCCGAGTTTTTTTTTAAATTCGGTTCCTTTGATGTTAGAAAAGTATTTCTTAACATTAGTGACGTAGCTGTCTCATTACATTTTTTCGCAGAAATTGCTGCAGCGTGCACAAGAAGTGAAGCATTGTGGCCTCTTTAGTCGGGTTCCTGCATGGGTGTATCCTACTCGAGGACGCCCTACTCGATTCATAGACGACGTAGTATTCAATGTCAAAATCATGTTTGACGATAGCCACTTTGAATGCTTGGCCTTGAACGTTCTTAAATTTCGGCTGCATTTCGGCAAGTTTTTTTTAATAAACAGATCAAAGCTTTTTACTTTTTTCTCAATATCCTGTTTAATTTCAGGGCTTAAGCTATTTGCATTTAGCTGCTCGAATATCCACCTCGAAATTTCAGACGCTTCCCTATTGTTGTCTATCCAAACATTCAACAGCGTTGCATGACAAAATGCAGACGTATCTGGAAGTGGACAAAGACGAAGAGAATGCGAGCAAAACCGCAAAAAGCCGCAAATGAAATTAAAAACATATTTTTATACGCACTTTGGGCTTTAATTTTACATAATTACATTTTGGCACAATTTGGCAGAAGGTTAGTTCTACATTCACAGAACACGGGCACGGGGTTGGTTATCTTCTATTTTAGGACATAACAAAACAATACACAAAAATAACATTTGACTCGACAAATAAAAACACTTTTTTTAATTTACACACTCTACATACCTTGATCATTATTTTCCATTCTTAAGAATTAGTTTTAAATCAAACGTAAAAAATGTTCACAGCCACAAATTCAACAAAAAGTTTTGCCTCTTTTATGCCAAAGCAACAGCTGATAAAACATATGACTTTAAGACAACGCCAATGTTTCAGGGTTGCCATAACATCAAAATTTTTGACGATTTCCTAACATCCCAAGTGTATTCTTAAAAAAAAAATTATTTAAGTGGAGTTTTGTCTCCACAAAAATTTTGAATTTATGCCGCATAATTTGAAATCTGGCCCAGTGTGCAGTGCAGGGCTAAAAATCGTGTATAGAAAACTAACCTCCTCACTAACCGCCATGACGTCTTGGTGGTGGATGGAGCTCGGTTAATTTTCCAAAATAAATAAAACATCTGGAGTGGCTGACGCTGTTAAAGATCCCTCATACGGACTACAGTTAAAGATATTTCTATTTTTTTTATTTTTTTAAAAGAATTTTGGTCTTAAGACAAATTTTACCTGAGTTAGTCACTGCACGCAGAAAAAAAGTATGGTTGGGGTGACAATATTCGAAGAGGATCATACTATTGTTGGGTATATGGTTGTGACACAACAATATTATGATCCTCACAACAATAGTATGATTCACACATAACCATACCATGATCCCCACAACCATAGTATGATTCACACTCAACCATACTATGATCTCCACAACCATACTATGATCCTCACAATAATAGTATAATTCACACTCAACCATACTATTATCGTCACAACCATATTATGATCCTCACAACCATAGTATATTTCTCATACACCCATAGTATGAACCTCACAACCATAGTATGATTCACACACAACCATACTATGATCCCCACAACCATAGTATGATTCACTCTCAACCATACTATGATCCCCAAAATTATTTATTAGGATTGGTTATTGTTGTTATTCAAAAATAGAGATTTTTATTAAGTATGTTATTTTAAATTGCATTACTATTAGTTCAAAGCTAGATTTGAGGCCATGTTTTTATTAAACATTTCATTTAAGAAACAAAAATATATATTTCAACGGTCAAAAATACTTTTAGTTGCCAGCAGGGGTGAATGCTACTTCACCATCCGTAGACACCAAGTAAAGAATGTGATTAAACCCAATGATCAAAGGCTATATACTTAAGTGCAGGCAGATTTTAAATAAACGAGAACCAGTCGGTATTAGAGTATTTCACCGAACAAAGTAAACACAATAAAAATCCCTCGAACGACCTTCCGATTGTTGTTGTTTTTGTAATGGACAGCAACCATTCACTGTTTCGAGTGGATGTGTTTTTTTTTGTATATCAAAAAAACATACGCACACACATTCATGTATGCTCTATAAAACCTGTTTTGTTATGTTCAAAGTCGCAACCATACTGTATGATTGCCGTAATCAAATTATTGTTAGAGTAAATTTTAAACAACAATACTTTTGTTGCACCAACCATGTTTATATGGTTGCTATAACCCTATTTCCATTTCTAAATATGACAATAATACTATTGTTACATTTCAACAATAGCAATATTGTCGCAATCATACTATTATCAAAATGAAATTCAAAAAACAATACTACGACGAAGATGCTTTTATTGTAGAGAACATATTATTGTTGCGGTGACCATAGTGTAACCATATTTTTTCTCTGCGTGTGGTTTTTTATTGTTTCTTGCAGCATTGATCCTCCCCAGCCTGATCGAACATTGCTAGGAAAGGGTTAATATGGTACACCAGAGTGGGCATGGCAATAAATCGTATATTGACAACTAACCTTTACAAGGCTATGATTTTTTGATGGGGGATGGTGCTTTTTCAAATCATCTACAGTCCGCGTCTCTGTTAAAGATCCCACATTCGGACTACATGTACAATATCTCTTAGTTTTTCCTTATAAAATAATTTTAGACACTGATTAGCCTTTAACCGAATTTCGCTAGATTTGGTCACAGGTTTCTTATTGTTTCCTAATGCACTGCTCCTCCCTGGCCTAATCGAAGACCTTTCATGTGCTGATTACCAGCATGGGTTCCACAAGCAGCACAGCACAACAACTGCTAAAGACGCCATCACCACACGTAAAAGTCGCGGCCTTAATAGAATAAGTTTTTAATGTCCAACACTCAGGAGAAAGAAAGGGATTTCAGGGGGAAAGTGGGAGTAATGTTTATTGAAATTTTTCTTGAATTTCCGGATGTCGTAACTGGTGGGAATTACATTCGCCGGAAATCGATTCCACATACCTTACAAAGGCCTTTGACGCGGTCGATCATGCCACAACGTTCGAGGACATTCCAGAAACGTCCCTACCGCCTAGTTTGAAACTTTGTGTCTTTAACTAAATGTATGGGCGCTAGTCATATGCAGAATTTAGAGACAGAAAGTCGAAGCTCCAAAGAGTTAAACAGGGAGTTCCCCCGGGTGGGGTGAAATCCCCAGCTCTGTTTACCTCTCTAAAATGCCTGCACCACCAGGCGGCGTTGATATTGTGTCGTACACTGATGATTGCACAAGTCTAGCGTCAGAACCTAAAATGGAGGACATATGCGAGGATATCAACTGTTACCTCTCTGACTTGGCACACTTATTTACTGCGAGGAATATGAAAATATCCGCCTTTCACGCCATTACCCGCGAGGAATACGAAAATATCCGCCTTCACACCATTACCCGTACTGTTTACTGCATGGACCGCATAGGTGGGGTTGTTACTAAATGTGAAAGACGATGACGTCAACATCCCGACTACCAGCTACCCCAAAATCCTGGAGGTCATATTATACATCCTTTTTGGACCCTCTGCACTTCCTACAGATATCTCCGATAATTCTAAAAGAAGGAACAGATCCTCAAGTCAATAGCCGGCAGAACTTGGTGAACCGACAAAGAAACCTTGTTGTCAGACCTGCCAGAATGCCGACCTGAGAACAACAACAGTGTGTCTCCCTTACCGTGGGCCGACACAACTTCTTGTTGCCTAAGCAGCATCTACTCGGGTGTCTTCGCAATAGTCATCCCAACTACCATCTCATGGAGAGGATGCCTTCGCCCAGGCAGATTAGGTACGATCATCATGATCTAGAGAAAGATAGAGGTCCAGCGGTACAAGAGAGGTAGGTCTGAAATACATTCACGCTGATGAAACGCCAGCAGTAGTATCCAGCTGAATAGCGTAAATGTAGTGCTAGGGAAATACCCCCCTAAGATTTCACTAGAAAAGAAGACGCTACATACCTAGACATTCGTGTGTTGTTCTGGCTCAGCTGAGATCTGGTTGGTGCAGCCGGCTCAATTTGTGTGGGGCGCAAAGTGATGCTAACGTTCCGGACGTTTGTCCCGCCTGTCATCAGGGACCTGGTTTGATTATTGGTCGCCTATAACGTAGTCTACAGATTTTGGCCTAGAGCGGTAGGGCCTAATATATGAAGACTCCTTTGCATAGGCGATACAGGCCAAATTCATTCCCATTCATCGATAGCGCTTAACATAAACCATTGGGTCTTGCGATCTATAAACTCGACCCTATTTGCAATACCCCACTGTAGAAACCCTCAAAAGATTTTCGTTAAAATGTATCATATATATTTTGTCTCATCGCCCCGACAGATGCTGCGGTCGTAAGCTAACAAAAAACTAGGGTTTGTTGTCAGACACAGGAGGTCATTAGGAAAAAAATGGAAATTTCTGTTCATGACATTTTACACAAATCCACCTTGGATTTGAAAATATATCGAGTGATAAATGAAAAGGTTTTTTTTATTAAAATAAAAACATTTATTTTTTGAATATAATTTCCTTTAAATGTTGGCCGCAACTACGACTTAGGGTGTCCATTCTGAGGGCCCAATTTTGGATGCCTTGTTCAAGCATTTCGAACGGTATGGCGTGAATGACACGGCACGCCTGAATTGTAGCTGATTTGCCGGCACAGACTTTGGACTTTAGGTAGCCCCAAAGAAAAAAGTATATTGAAGAGATATTTCACGATATAGGCGCACGCAGCAAAAAAGTATGGTTGTGGTGACAATATTCGAAGAGGATAATACTATTGTTTGATATATGGTTGTGGTACAACAATATTATCATCCCACAACAATAGTATAATTCAAATACAACCATACTATGATCCTCACAACAATAGTATGATTCACACATAACCATACTATGATCCCCACAACCATATAATGATTCACACTCAACCATACTATGATCTCCACAACCATAGTATGATCCCCACAACTATAGTATGTTTCATATACAACCATAGTATGATCCTCACAACCATAGTATAATTCACACGCAACCATGTTATGATCCCTACTACCATAGTATGGTCACACACAATTATACTATGATCCCCATTATAATTTATAAGAATTTGTTTAAGATGTCGACAATAGATTTGATCCCCAATATTTTTTATTAGAATTGGTTTAAGTTGTCAACAATAAGCATGAAACACATAGACGACGACAGACTACACGAACACACGACTACATATGCCGCTGACTGCAAATGTAGACGCGTGTCAGCTACTGAATTATTTTCAAGGCGGCAACTGCAAAGTAAACAGCTGATCAAATACTTACCTACTTCAATAAACAAACAAAAAGAAAAAATTTACCAAAACCAAACAACGAATTGTGAAAATTTTTCAGCAATAAACAGCTGATTATAATCTCAGTGGCGCCACTTCAGGCATTGACAGCTCTAACCTGTTGATTGTCGCCCACAAAAATAGAAAATAGTTTAATTCAACTACAGCTACATAAGTAGCATAGACAACAACCAGCAGTCGTGTCGCCTTGCCGTCGTTAAAATATTCACTTCCATATAAACACATGTATTTTATTTTTGACAGGTTGTGGTCGGTAGCCTGTCGTCGTCTATGTGTTTCATGCTATAGATTTAAATTATGAAAATTATTCAAAAATACATTAAATTGAAAATAATACGAGAGATTTATATCACAGTAGAAAAAATCAGTTTAAATAAACGTAAGCGTTTTTATTACAAATATTTCAGTTAAAAAAAGGCCAAAGCAGCTAGTTTAAAAAATTTTAATTTCGATAAAAAAAAAGTACTACTGTTGCATAAGATCCGTACCAATAACATTTGTTCTTAAAAGCATATTTAAATGAAGAAAAATTACAATCATACAGTATGATTGCCGTAATCATATTATTGTTAACATAAAACGCAAAACACAATACTTTTGTCGCACCAACCATATTTATATTGTTGCTATAACCATATTTTCATTTTTAAATTTGGCAATAATACTTTTGTTACATTTCAACAATATTAATATTGCAGCAATTATACTATTGTCAAAAATAAATTCAGTTAACAATGCTATGGTTGCGACGAACATACTTTTATTGCGGAGAAAATATTATTATTGTCGTAACCATGTAATAACCATGTTTTTTTCTCCGAGTGCGGCCAACTCACCGTTCCAAAACGTGAAAAAATCTGCTTTTCGAAATTACCTCTCAATAGATCCATTGTTGGAGCAGCTGTATGGCAAGTTGCATCTGTTGAAACCAATGTCGTCAAGATTATAGGCTTAAATTACAGATAGGAAAAAATCCGATATGGGGCGCCAGCGAGCACCATTCACGGCTACGTTTCAACCATCATCATTTTTAAAAAATTATGAACCAATGATTCCATCTGCCCATAAATTGCACCAAACCAAATTTTCTAACCCCTCTTGAACCTCTTCCGGTTGCTCTTTAGCCCTAAAGCGACAATTTTGTTTATTGACGCTGCCGTAGGTAGAGCCATAAATGGACCTCATCGCTGAACAAAATTTTGGTCGAAAACAGTTTCCCACCGAACGCTCATTTCCATAATACCGTTGCATACTTAATTTGGAGACTATGTTGCGTTGTAAGTCTTTCCATGATGAAATGGCAAACAATACTAAAAAGAAAAAAAAACTTAACACAATTTACGCGTAATGTGTAAAAAATAACCCTATTGAAATAACTACCTCTTAAATGATCACCCGTTATTAATGAATATCTGAGAAAATTGTACTTGACTTCTCAAAAGTTTTAACGAAACTGTCCATTGCATTAACGTAACTTTTCATTGTCCGTCTAAGCTGTGGTAGTTGAACTAACATAAACTCTACAAGGAAACTCCACCATTAACATAGCGAAGTTGTTTCTTTCACTGTCTGTTCTTACGTATGTGCATTAAAACGTAACACTATTACACATTTGCTGTACATCTGTACGTCGTATATAACATATGTACATGAGTATGTATGGCAGGGTATTGTACATGGCTTCGTTTATTCGTACGTTGATGTTGTTGTTGCCTTTGTCTATTGAAAGGGTTATTGACTTGCACTTCATTTTTCTTTCATGAGCTGCACTCGGAAAAGCCATGGAGATGTTTGTATGTCACGTCTGTTTGTCTGTCTGGGCTGCCTGTGCTGTGGCCTGGTGCTTAGTGCTGGCTGACAGACCGGCCGACTAACTGACTGGCTGTCGTTGTCGCTGCTTCTTGCAAGAGTAAGAGCATAATTATAAACTTATGTTTGAAGCCAAATAGATTTTAATTGAAATTATGATGATAATACAACTTGTACTGCTCGTAAATGTCTGTGCGTTATAAATTGAATCAAGATTTATATCAAATTGATATGAAAATCAACGAAGGCATCCGATCATAACTCTCATATAATGGTATGCTTGGTTGTTGTCTAGTCATTGACGAATTGCCCGTTTAGTTAATTACAAAAAAATACAAACTTATCATAAACGGAAGAGAAATCTTTGGGGTAAGTTCTCTGTCAACAGCTGGCCATTGTCGAATATTTACTAGCTTTAGCCCTCCATTTTATATCCATTTTTTGTAAAAAAAAGGTCTAATAAACTGAATTTAAAGGTTTGAGATATCGAATTAATTCGATCTTTATTTTAAAGGTTCATTTGTATGGAATACCTTCCCTTAACATCCTATTTATTAACAAACGATGGTAACTTCTCCTAAATCCTTAACCTGTGCTGGATATTATTTCTGTATTCGCTGATCAAGACCTAATGTTTAATGAAAGCTTCAAACGGCTGATGTATTTCGTAGAGAAGATTTTGATAATCAGATAATCAATAAATATCAGCAATCAATAGCATCCCAAAATACTGTGGCCATTACTTTTCCTGCTGACTTAACAGTTTTCGCCTTCTTGGGACCACTTTTACCAGCTTCTATCCATTGTTTTGACAGTTCTTTGCATTCTGGGATGTAGTGATGGATCCATGTTTCATCAACAGTTATGAATCGGCGCAAGAATTCTATTGGATTACGTTGATAAATCGCTAAAAGCTCCTCGGAATTGGTCCAACGGACGATTTTTTGGGGCAAAGTCAACAAACGCGGCACCCATCTTGCGGATAGCTTTTTCAAGTGGAGTTCATCATGTAAAATACTCCAAACTAGTTTTTCCTGTATTTTAACAATATCAGCAAGTTCTCAAAGCTTTATTCGTCTATCTTTAGTCACTTCATTAAATATTTTTCTAATGTTTTCAATAGTAGTAGCAGTTTTCGGTCTTCCAGAGCGTTGTTCATCTTCCGTACTTGAACGACCCATTTTAAATTGTTGAACTCGGGATTTCACGGTGGAGTATGATGGTGCATTATCACCATGAACAGAATCCAATTCATCTTTGATTAATTGTCGCGTATAACCATTGATATAAAAGTGTTTTTTAATTACCGCACGAAACTCTTTATTTTCCATTTTTCAAAAATTATAAAACTTGTTTATTTCAATCACCTGTAACAAAGAAAATAATCATTAAATATTTCGGAAATTTTGACAGATGGCTTATAAAAGATTGCTTTTAAAAAACAAAAACAAAAAAGTTGCTAGTAAAACAGAAAATGTGACAGGCCAGTTAGTTTTGCGGTCACCCTCGTATATGTACATACATGTAATCACCTCATTCCTCGGCCAAAAACGCGAGAAAACCTTAAATCAGCGATATTTACAAAACTAAGCGTCTTATTAACAAAAGAGCCTTAATTTGTGATCATTTCTTACCTCAGCCAAAAACTTGGGAAGACCATAGAAAACCTTAAATCAGCGATATCTGCTAAGCTAAGCGTGTTATCGACAAAAGAGCAATAATTCGTGATCATTTCATTCCTCGACCAAAAACGTGGATAGACCATAGAAGACCGACCATTCAAATGTTGACCTGAGTTTGTTTGTGCTATGGCCGGATTTAAAACCAACAAAGACGCTCATACAAGTTTATTCAACCTTTTATGTTGAACATTTTTTTGTCATTAACCCTTTCAACCTGAAAATGTCATAGCGGGGGATCGAAATTAAATTCACTATAAAGCTCGTTTAATGCACTTTAAACTCGAATAATTCGAAAACACAAAGTGAAAGTAATTTTTTTCATTTTGTAGCACTGTATTTATTGAAAAAGTTGAGACACATTGAAATCTTAGTCGGAAAATATTAACTGAAAAAACGCCGTTCGTCAAGCGACAAAAATAGAAGTGGGCTCTAAATGCAGCTATAAGAGTGGAAAAGTCCGCGATAAAAATCCGTGATAAAAATTGTTGGTGGAACTCATGAAGTGGAGTTACAATACTTGTTTTGAAAGTCCTGTAAGAGACCTGGTTAGCGGCTGAATGGGCTTAACCGGACAATTGAAGAGGTGCAGCACGTTATGTAGTCCAGGCAGGACAAAAGTTCGAAACGTTGTCATCAATTCGCGCCCAATATGAATTGAGACGGCTGCCGAGATCTTTTTCTCTGGTGAAAGCTGAGGGGAATGTTCTTTTAGCACTATATTCACGCTATAGCTGGATACTGATGCTGCGACGTAATCAGCGTGAATATCGTTCAGACCTGCCTGATATGTTCTATGATGTCAAGACTCTCTCTCGTACCGCTGGACCTCTCTCTCTTGCTCATGAGGACCGTACCTGATCTGCCTGGGAGACCCAAGCAGATACTGCTTAGCCAACAAGAAATTGTGTCTGCGCACGGTAAGGACCTTCGTCTTCTCATGTAGATGGTCCTTAGAAGACATATAGAGGCGAGTTATAAAAATACAGAAAACCGTTCTAGAATTTACTATGAGTTGTTTCTGGACGTTATGAAAGTTTTTTAATATTTTCAAGATAGACACATTTTCTATACGTTTACTTACACTTTTGTTGAGCCGAATTTATTCTTTTTCGAATTACAAATCTCCCTATGACTACAAGAAAAGTCATCCTTTCAAACCATTATCAATTTTCTTAATGTTCTGTGGACAAAGCTCGATAACAGGTTTGTCGGCAGAAGTGACAAGCTGCTCCTTTCGGCGGCGGCTCGAACTGGAAAGAAGTCGGTATGATGGGGCATAAAGGCGTACCGGATCCCATGCAAGGACTGATGTCACTCCTTTTAGGTCATGCTTTATGCTGCAGGGCTAGTTTGCCAAATACTGTATATACAGGGTTCGGCGATTTAAATGTTGCCAACTTTACGTTGTCAATACTGGCAAACCGAAAATGTCAGCTATGTCAAATTCATAACAATGACAGCTGTTTTTATTGTTTACAAACTTCCACAAGCATTTGCATCTTAGATTTATAAAACGTAAGCTATTTAAAATTGAATCCAAACAGTGCGACTGCTTTAAAAGGGGTGGTCCTATTAAGACGCACGATGTTAACTATTAATAAAACAAAACGTTTTCTAGGAACTATCTTAATATTTTTTATTATAATAGAAGGATATATAAAAAATTATGTGTAAAACAAAATATCGGCCAAATGCTCGCCACGGCTTCGGTGGCATACCTCTATCCGATGGTCCATATTTTCAATGAATCTGAGACAAAATGGAGATTCAATGTCGTAAATGTGCCGAATTATTTCATTCTTTAGCTCTTGAATTGTTCTTGGATTTTTGACGTACACTTTTTCTTTTAAATATTCCCAAAGAATATCTTTTAAATATTGCCAAATCACGGTAGCGGTCAATTAACATCGCCACGACGTGAGATAACACGGCCATTGAATTTCTCTTGTAAAAAGGACATTGTTTAATGGGTTGCGTGGCAAGTGGCACCACTTATCGTGAGGTCCATATCCTAAGGTCTGGCCACAAAAAGTCCGTTATCACTCGCGAACATTATTCATTGTAACTGTTTGGCCGACCCCATTTTCAAAGATGTACTGCCTGATGACAGAACGAACTGGGCGAGCGTGCCCAGGTGTTTTCACATTTCCTACATACCTGGTTTGCTGGAATTTGGGCACAATTCTCCCCGTTGTGGAGACATTTAGTCGACTATGCTGACCAAAAAAATCGCGAAGTGCATTTTGATTTGAACGCACATTTTCGTAAGAGGCTTTAACAATTTTAACGCTCTGCTTTATTGTGTTCCGCTCCATGGTTGAATTTGTCAAACACTAAAACAACGAAACGTAAATAAAGTTGGACAAAAAACATGACGTTAAGGAGGAACCAGCGATAGCGTTGAAATCAGCAACACGTTGAATTCAACGCTATCGCTGGTTCCTGAGAATTGCTATGTTTTCACGGCAGAGTGCTCGGCTCTGAATGTAGGTGCTTTATCCGGTTTGACTACTTTGGACCAGCTAGTGGAGTCTACCAGATGCCTGAATAATAAGAAGTCTTCGGGGTTGGACGGAATTTCAAATTACATTGTTAGGAGGCTTCCCACTAAGGCTTTTGAATATCTGACTCAGTAATTCGTATTTCCCGAAATCGTGGAAGAATTCTAAGATTATGCCCATTAGAAAGAAAGCTGAGTCTGACGATATTAATGACTTAAGACCTATATCACTCTTATCCAACTTAGGCAAATTATTTGAGAGTGTGATTCGGCTGACAATGGATGATGGAATGAGAGAATCTTACATACCAGACCTACAATTTGGGTTTAAGAGGGGGCATTCGACCACTGATGCCCTGTTGAAGTTTCAGGACGACGTTGTGTCGAATTTACGGAGGCAATATTGTACGGTTGCGGTTTCGCTGGATGTGAAAAAAGCTTTCGATAGAACTTTTCATGATGGCATTTTGTTTAATATGATCCGTATAGGCTTTGACCCCAGAGTTATTAAATTGTTTCAAAGTTATTTCTCAGACAGATTGTTTTGCGTTCTATTCAATAATAGAATGTCAGAGTTTGGTGAGGTAAGGTGTGGAGTCCCACAGGGATCATAATAATCGCCGCACTTATACAATATTTTTATGAGCGATTTTCCACACTAGTTCAGATCCGATTGGGTTATTATATGCAGATGATAGTCTTTTATATGCGCACGATGAGTCCCCGAATATTGCGTTGATGAAAGTTGCGGATCACCTTGTCACTGTCAGGGAGTTCTATGATTATTGGGGTATAACGATCAACGCGTCCAAGAGTGAGGCTATTTGCATTCGAAACGCCTCAGGCAAGTGTAGAAGGTTTGTGGTTCCTGAGAATAAACGGTTGATAATTGTTATTAATGGCGAGGAAGTCGCTTTCAGGAATGACATGAAATATTTAGGCATTCACTTCAATAAACTTTTGAAATTTAATAGACATGCTAGGTCTGTTCTCCAGAAGGGCTATAGGATTATGGGATCTTTTTCGAAAATTCTGTGGAATAGGAGTTTACCGGTAGAGACGAAACTATTACTGTACAAGACTAGTATACGCCCGGTCATTTTATATGGGATCCCAATATGGTTTAATGTATCCCCGACAGATATAAAGGAATTTAAGATATTTGAGAGAAAGATATTAAGATATTGTATTGGTAAAAATTTTTAGTAGTTCTCCAAGCGATATTCAAATAAGTATATATATAAGGAGTCAGATGTTACTCCTATTGGTCTATATATTTGTGACATAATTAATAAATTTATTACAAGGATTTCCCTTCACGAGAATTCCATTATAACTGATATTTACAATGCCCAGAAGGACATTAGCTGGTCAGATGTTTGCTATTTATCTCCGATTGGATTTTTGAATGAAAGTCGAGCAATTATGATACCTCGGTTTCCTTTCGTCCCGAGTTCTACAAAAAAGTGGTTCCGGGTGCACATAGAGGATAGCATCTTTATGATTGAAATATTGTTAAGGCTCTTGAACAGCATTTGTTTAAATCTCTTATTTTTTCTACTTATTTTTTCTTTTTTTTTGTTTTCCCTATCCTCTCCTTTTTTGTAATCAACCCCTCCCCTTCACCCCCTAATTTTAGGCTAGTTGTAAGTTTACTTTTAAGCTAAATTCTAGGATATTTCACTCCTAAGACCACTTTAGCCTCGGGAGCAAGGGCGAACACACTTATCAGAGCTACATACAAATTAAAAATATTTCTATACACAGAAAAGGCTTGGTGCCCTTAGCTGCACGTTATTGGTAATTTAGACAATGCATTATAGTCATAAGCAATTTCTTGTTCATAGATCTAGTATATGTCTCTCATTGTTTTTGAAAAAAGTCTCAATAAAATAAACTAAACTAAAAAACTAAAACTAAGGAGGTGTGATTCACAATTAACGTCGTGCATTATGGCTGGCCAGAAAATCACAACTAGCTATCGTTCGTGCGTTGGGCCATTTAAAAAAAAAATACTATTAAGAAGTTCATAAACTCCAAAAATTATTGTGTTTACCTCACTAAATGCACTGACGAAAATTTGAGTCTAACGAACGGCAACCTCAATTAATTTTCCATCTTAAGTAAGAGCTTAGGCAGCTGTGACCGCCTATGGACTCTGTTCTATACTTTTCATTAAGCCTGGTGTCAAAGTCAATGCGACTTATTATCGGTGAAATGTTTTGGTAGCTGTTATAGAGCCGTAAAAATAGAAACATTTCGGCTGCAGACCATGGACGTTTCCAAAAGACATAGCCTTGGTCTTATTAAGCTTGTGTGTACCAAGAAGGGTTTAAACTAGAGATGGACACATGAGTAATTTTGGCTCACGCATGATCGCGACGTACAAATTTTGAATCACGCACGCTGACGCTCGACGTTTGTTTTAGCTCACGTGAGTAAAATTAAATTTTACTCACGTTCACGACTGAATCACGTGAGTCACGAAACTCACTTTTTTCACTCAAAGAAAAAATTCACCTTTTTGAATCAAAAAAAAAATTGTTTTAGATTTTTATTCAAAGAATACTTCAAAAACAAGTTTTATTTTTACGACAGTCTTTTAATGCTTCACACTCAAGCGAATATAAAATTAAATAAATTCATTGTCAAGTACAACAAACATTTACGAGTTCAAACATTCAAAAAATATTCTAAGTGTTTTTGTGGAGAAAAAGTATTTTGTCAACGTTTTCACCAAGAAGTCTAGTTCTTTTTCCTTCTAGAATTGTTCCAGAAGTAGAGAAAACTCTCTTACTTCTTGCTGAACTACATGGAATACATAAAATATGATGAACTTTTCCAAAAGTCTAATAATTTGAAATCTGGTTTAATTTTTTTCAAACAAAGGATCGGTTAAAATTGGAGGAAGATTCACATACAGGTTCACATTGTTCGCATTCTTGAACCAAATTCTGAATGTCGCTTGCAATAACATTTGTAGTTGAGTAAAATATTTCGTGAATCACGAAATTTTTCCACTTACGCACGACGATTTTTTTTTTGGTCACGTTCACGCACGCTCACTCCTATCACTGATCACGTGATTTGTGTCCATCTCTAGTTTAAACCATGTTGACCTGATTCTTGGCTCGGCCGATTTTTGCAGCCAATGACGGTCAGTAAATCGACTTGGCGATTTTAATCTTTCACTATCACCGCCGAAAATCTTACTCTGGCATTAACTCTTTCAACCTAAAAATTTGACCCAGTGGTTTTTACGCTTTTTAATTTTTTATGCTTTTTAGTTTTTGTTTTCTTTTACGCCTTCAAATCCCTAAGAGATGGCAGCTCTGGCTGCAAGTAATGTATTTCTGTTGACAGCGCAATTATTGACATAGAAAAATACAGCACAAGAGAAATGTCATTTAAGCTCGCTCTTAGTGTACCATACGAAATGCATCTTAAGACAAACATCAACTCTTTCGACATGCATATGGCATGTAGTATACATTCAAACAAACATACGTACATTTATATGTACCCATGTATGTATAAACATATGCACTTGCAGTAATGTTGCCCCTATCCCCTCCCGAAGCCTTTTCATTGCACTCTTCGATGATATCGTGAAGTTCATCTAATTAACAACGACGAGAGCAAATGAATGCGAGTGCGACTGCTGTAAGAACAAAAGAACAAGAAGAAGAAGAAGGCGGCGAGTAAGTAAGAAGTGTGGCTCATCAGAATTTCAAACAATATTGCGACGACGGCGATGATGGTTTCTTCGTTCGCCGGTTCATCGTACGTACATTTGGATCTGCAGTTGCCTCTGTGTGTGCGAGTGTGTAATGTTTTTCGTTTGGATGTTCTTGACTGTGTGAATTTAGTTGTTGTTGGCGTCGTCGTCTTCGCCGCCGCAGCCGTCGTCATCGTTTTGTTGTACATTATGAATTTATGCTTTTTGAATACAAGATGGCGCACATTTGCGAGTGGAATTACGAGTGCTATTGTTGTTGTTATTGCTGCTGCTGGTCGTTCGCTCGCTCGTTCGGTTTAGTTTGATTGTGTTGTTATTATTACTGTTAAAATGCTTATTGTGGGCCACAGTAAAATATATTCTTACTGTGCACATCTTAACGTTATAGTAGACGAAGGCGATGACGACGGCGACCACAATGACGATTGCGACTACAACAATGACGAGTAGTCGAAAGTATTCGGAGTTGTGGTTGTTGTTGTTGTTGTTATTGAAGTCTGCAGTTACATACACGTATATACAGGGTGGCCCAAATGAGACCTAGTGATGTTAAACACGTATAACTCTTGTAATAACGGTGTTTTTTAAATGATTTATCTTTATAGGTTAAATACATTATATGGAAATTTAACGTGACTATGTGTGAAATATGACATCAGACAAATGACCACCATTTTGCTCGATACGGGCATTGGGTCTTTTTAGCGCATTTTGCATTACACGGCGTAATGTTTCTGGTTGCAGGCGCCGTATTTGGTCGCGAATATTCTGCTTGAGCTGTCCAAGTGTCTGTGGTTTGTTAACATACACTTTGTCTTTTGAATATCCCCATAAAAAAAATCGGGCGCAGTTAAATCTGGTGAACGAGGAGGCCAAGGGAAATCTAAATGTTTTGAAATTATGCGTTCAGAATAGCGAATAGCGGGTTGTAGTCGTTGTTGGGGGTCTTGCGGTAGAAGCTGTTGCACAATTTGAACTTTGTATGGATACCTCTTAATATCCAACTTAAAGATTCTCTGTAATGTTCTTCTGGGTATACCCAATTGGGCGGAATGGCGACGAGTTGAGACAGATGGATCATTTGCAACACTCTGCTGCACAGCTTTCACGTTCTCTTCAGTACGAATATTTCGATGAGCACCTCTTCCTGGAAGGTCGGCAACTGAACCCAGTTCCTCAAAACGGCGAACTAAACTTGTGATCAAGGGAGATGTGGGCGCTGATCTTACGTTAAAAAAACGGCGATAATTTCGCTGCATCAGAACAATTGATCGTTGAGATGAATAATAAAAATCGATAATTTTAATGCGTTGTTGTGGACTGTACGTATTCATTTTAAATTTCCAAGAGTTCAGCTATAATCTGCATAAAGAAAAACTAAATTATGTTAAAAAATAAAAAAGTTATTTGTGTTTCACATCAGCTGGTCTTATTTGGGCCACCCTGTATTATAACAATATTCATCCGTACACACGTTACTGCGATATGTGCTGGCCGCACTGTAGACAGTAAAGCAGCTAGCGAGCCAAACCTTCCAGTCAACTAGAGAAGTTTGAGCAGCATTTGTTGTTGGTCTCCTTATTACACCATTTTACAAACGCCAGAAGAACGCATTAATCACGCACGCAGGGGTGATCTGTAATTCGATATCCAAGCGTGGCATGGCGTATTCTATAAGGTGTTTTTTTTTGAAAAAGAGGCCCAAAATTATTATATTCGAATTGACTTCAATTAATTGTCAACTTCCAACACAAAAAAGGGCGCAAGCCGCAATGTTAAGCAAAAATGTTGTCTGAAATGTTAAGAAACACCCAATAATAAGGATAGTTTTCCGAACTACATACATATTAAATTTCAGAAGATAATAATGTTTAATGTCATTTATTTATCTGTCAAAATATTCGGCACATCTGCAGAACATGCGAAAGTAATAAAAATTGTTAATCGAACTTCCGTCTAAGTTGTAAAATGAAACGTCATTAAGTTCGGACTGGCCGAACCTTGAACATCCCTCTTCGTGAGTTCGCTTTTAAAGAATTTACATTATCGGACAAAATTAAAGCACGGACTTTTAATTTTTAACATTTGGTTAAAAATAGAAATTTATTTTCTGTCAACTTTTTGAAACCAATAATGCAGGAAGAAGAAAATTTACTGCTTTTGTGCTGTAGAGCAGCATATTTGATAGTCTTGGAAGAGGAGGATATGGCAAAAAAGCGCAAAAAGGCAATGGCTTCGGGAGTTGGTACGTAGTCTGAATAACGAGGGATGCTGCGCAAAGTTGTTAAAAGAACTGCGTACAGAAATACCACGGCTCCATAAAAGCTTTTTGCGCATGAACGCAGCTGAGTTTGACTAAGCACCAAAAGGAGATGTAATAAATATTTTTGTGTAGCAGAAATTAGTTGCCCCGCTAATAACAAAGAAGACGACAACACTTTGTGAGTCGATTTCAGCCTCCGAACGTTTAGCTGTCACACTGACATCACTGATTTTACCAGCTGCTATTTCTTATTGTTTGCTCTTACAACAATTTTGTAAGATCAAGTAGATATTTGCCGAAAATAGAGGAAATTCTTTGTTTTCAGTTGGTAACACTGTGTTTACATTAGGCAATTTTTTGTTTGCTGGCAAATATTTTTGTTTCGCCGAAATCGGCTGTTTTGTTGTTTGCCACTCAGAAATAGTTTGTGGTCAGATTGTGGCAAAGAAATATTTGACCTTTTTTTATCAAACATTTGCCCAGTGTGACCGTACCTTAAGTTTCATGGCAAATGTTTGTAACTACCAAAAATATTTAAGCTACCCACCTTTAAGTAGCCGAACGACGTATAATCACCTGCTGATTTCATTTGACGATGTCTGTCTTTCCATCCGTCCATCTAAAGCTTGTAATCAATCTACAGGTCGCAAATGTTTAGGGCGGGCGCTATTGAAATTGAAGATAATCGCTTTAGATTTAGCTCCCACCTTTATGTTCTTCCAGTTTTTATGTTTTTAGCTCTAGCAGCCACATCTTACACTTGATGAAACTTAGCACGAGTAAGTTTTTTTGCCAAGGAAGTACGTTATTAAAATTGAAGAAACTCGGTTCACATTTAAATATATCTCCCATATATGTATATATTTTCCATCATTACATATTACATCCACGGTAGTTTTCTTGATTGAGAAGGATTGTTGCTTAAAAATCGGGTTAGGTTTGGATATAGCTCCCAAACATATATTTGTTCAACCGATTTTTCTGTTTTTAGCTTGTGAAGCCACATATTTAATTCAATCTTAATGCAATGACATTAAGCAAGAGTTAGTTTTTTGGCCCACGAAGAACGCTACTGAAATTGGAGAAAATCAAATGTCTGCGACAAAACTAAAGCACATATGACAGGTTAAAAAAAATATGGCTGTTATCACTTCAGCGGGAATACTTATACATACATGCTATTTCTACTTGTGGGAAAGGGGAATCCATATTTTTGCTCTTATGGCGTTGAACTTTCGGAATGGGGTTAGAATTAGGCGATTGAGCACCTTGCAAAAAAAATGTATGAACTTCACATGGAATCACTTTTTTCTACTCCCAAAGGCCTCCAAAAGTCACAGTAAATGGAAATAATCGGAAGTTATTTCTATCCATTTCTTAAAGTTTTTTTTTTTGCTAGTGGCCTTATTTTTGAACCCTTGGGTCCATGAATACTACCAATGTCTCAGCCAAATATTTAAATCAATTTATGTTGGGATTATTTTAGAAATTTTCTCCGATTGCTTATATTTACCTTTCTTAAACAATTTGATTGTCATAATTATATTATTGTTAACATAAACCCCAAAAAATAATACTTTTGTCGCACCAACCATATTTATATTTTTGCTATGTTACCATATTTTCATTCTATATTTGGCAATATCACAATTTTAACAAGATAAATATTGTAATCAAACTATTGTCTAATGTTAAATAACAACATAACCCAATCCTAATACATATATAATGCTTGGAATCATAGTATGTTTGAGTGAGTTCATGCAATGGTTGTAGGGATCATAACATGATTCTCTGTGAATCTTACTATGCGTATCATTCTATGGTTGTATGTAAAAGATAATATGTTTGTGAGGACCATGCTATCTATGGTCGTTAGGATCATACTGTAGTTGTTTGTGAATGTATGTAAAACATACTGTGGTTGTGAGGATCATTATAAGGTTGTGGGGGTCATAGTATGGTTAAGTGTGATGATGATCGTTATGAGGATCATAATTTTGTTAAGCCACAACCATATACCCAACTATAGTATGATGCTCTTCGAATGTTGTTAACCCCACCTTTTTTTTCGTCTTCGTGTTAAACTAAATATAAATCACAAATGTTTCTTCCCTAGGAGGAGATTTTTGTCTGACAATTTCTTTTGGAAGAGGAATTTAAATGAAGTAAAAAAGTCCCTATTGGGCCACTACTGAGTGGGCTACCTTTATTTGTATGTGGTTGGTTGGTCCGTAAGTAAAAAATTCCATCTCCCTCAGCTTTTGGGGGTGCGGGGAAGCTTCACGCAACTTGTTGCTACTTGCATGTTTAAAAGCCTTCTGGCAGTGGTTTTCTAGAAATTGTGACTGGCGCGGATAGTTTACAATTACTGTTTTATAATGCCGGACAGAACTTCATCAGGAATCATCGATATCTTACTGTGTGTGTCCTTGTAAATATAAAAGGTGGCCTCTCGTAGTCGCTTAGTATATTATGCTTTATATACGCTCTCTCTCTCGCTCGATTTTAATGGAGAGTGTATAGTATTTTTTTTTTATCTCGTGGATACTTTTATGTTGATGTTGCTATTGTTGCTGCTGCTGTCGTTCTGTATGAATTTATTGTCACATTCGAATAAATATGTATCTGCTGGAAACACTACGGGTGGGTATGTACAGACCGTCACACAAACACACACTCTCGCTCGGAAGAAACAAGCGACGGTTTGGTTATTAAAACGACTACAACGAAATTGAAATCGAAACGACCTCAAGCAACTAAAGCGAACACCAAAACCCATACAACCGGCCAAAGCCAACAGCCAGGCAACACCAAACACCGTTTTGAAGATTGTTTTATTTCAATAATAATTCCATTAAACCGCCGACAAATACACACACACACAAACCAAAGCTCTGAACTCAGGCGAAAAAAAATCAACCACTGCACTGTGGGTTCAGCTACGGCGCGGCGCTTTCTTTGCCTCTTGGCAAACTTGCGAAAAACTCAACGTGAAGTGAGATTAAGAAATGACACTGTCCGTGTAATGGAAACGTATTTGTTGTCACGGGATGGGGTGGCGCAATGGCCAAGCCGTCACTTTCAGCAAAATCTCAAAACAATATCATAACTTATAATCGTGAGAAATGTTCTTTTGAGGCCCTTTAATTGGCCTTATGGTTACCAGCGCCGTTAATGGGCTAACTCATAAAAACAACATTAAACTTGGTTTTGCAAGAACTTTTTCCTTTTGTGTACCCACTTGTCCTTTTTTGAGCCCAATCGTATCAAATTAAAAATGGGTCTGGAAATTAAGAGTCACAAGAAATTTGCTTCTGAGTATCCACATGACTGTTTTTCGGCGCCGTGTTTTGTGCCCCACAGTTTTGTGTAACTATTTTCATAAAATAATGAACGGAAGTGAAACAAATGCTTACTTAAGTGTCACCACAAAATCCCATTAAGGAAAATGGGGGGAACTTCTTTTAAATCAGTGAGCTGAGCACGGTTCAATTCTTATACTCAGTGACCGGTAGCTACTATTTAACTCCGGCTTGCTCCTATCAGGGGTTAAACCATATGTCTTTATTTCGTTGAGGACGTTTTTTAGGCCATTTTGGGTACGAAATATAATTCGAAAAAAAGTACCTTAATAGGGATATTTTATTTTTATTAATACCCATCTGCCAATTTTTGGGGCAACCGGTTTTGGGCTCCGTGGTTCTAAGTTTCAATGTGAGTAAAATTATGTAAGTTTTAGTTTGTCATCGTGAGCAACTTTTCTTTCATTTCATTTCATTTATGTGCGGCCGATTTTTAGGCCGCATTGTCCAAGTTCTAATGTAATACAAAAGTATTCTATAAAATCCCTAATTTGACTTCGTGAGCAACTTTTCTTTAACTTAAGTACACATATATGGATGGAAACTCAAGTCTATATGTGACAGCGCATAGAGAAAGGGACCTAAGGGTAAAAATCAATTTTCACTTTTTTTTGATGTGGACAACATCTGAGCATCGAACGAGACCGATCCCAGCCCCAAAAGTGTTCCTTCCCGTTTTATGAAAGTGAAGTCGACGATTCTACACCAAAGATACACGTATTTAAATCTTCAAAATGGCTCTCCTGAACAAAACTGGTTTTTACCCTTAGGTCCCTTTCTATTCTGCGCGTCACATATGCATTTCTACAGAGCCGTTTTTCAGGCCCCTCGTATGAGAGGCCTAGCTTGCAGGAAACCGTGGAAAGAAAAGTAAAGTTTGCTTTGTAGGATAATTGCCACATGAAAAGAAAGAAAAATAAAATTGGACTTAATTTTAAAAAGTGGACCTGTTTTTGGGCCTCTTGGCTACGAATCCCAATTTCAGAAAATCATAAAAGAAGAAAATGCAAACTTTGGATATTTTAACCCATATGAACCCCTTTCTTTGGGACGTTTTTAAGCCTTTTCGTACATACTTTAATTCGAGCAAAATATTTTAAAAAAAATACAAATCTGATGTGAAATCATAACAATCTGAAATATCTTTCATTTGCTTAGCCCCATATGACCATTTTTATTAGGAACGTTTTTTGGGCCACTTAATTTAATTCCCGCAAAATTTAAAAAAAAAATGCCAAATCTTATATCACGAAAGCTGAACTATTCCAAACAACAATTTCCTCTTATTTGCTGGAGCATTTTTGTTAACAACGTTTTCGGGCCTCTTTTGTACCATTGAAGCATAATTATAATTTGTTAAAAACGTTTTTTAGGCCTCTTTTGTACAAAATTTAATTCAAGCATATTTTTAAGAATAACAAATCTAATATCGGAAAGAAATTTCATTTGTTATGGGTTTCCTTACGACTATTTTTGTTAGGCACGTTTTTTGGGTCTCTTAGGTAGAAACGCTAATTCGAACAAAATATAAAAAAATATATATGTAATCCAGCTAGTGTGAAATCTGAACAATCTGTATTTTCTTTTTTTTTGCGTGGCCTTAGGATTATTTTTACTTGGTAAGAAACCCTCATTCAAACCCCTAATTCGAAACCCCACTTTGAGTAACAGTACAAAAGAAAAAACAACTTTGATATCGTTTAGTTTTTTCCTTCAACTTTAAGACCCATATGCTGTAGACGTTTTTGGGCCTCTTTGATTCGAATCCTAATTAGAGCAAAATTATTAACAGAAAAACAAATCTGATATGGTGAAGAACTTCTCCTTCATTCTGCTGAGTACATTGTTCCAGCCCCTTTGAAACAACCCCAATTCGAGCATAATTATGAAAAGAACTAAAAGTCAAATATCGAAAATAAATTTCCTTTCGTTTGCATGCCCATATGACTACATATTTGCGTAAGGGACGTTTTTTGGTCCTCTTTGGTACAAAGAGAAATACTAATCTGATGTCGGAAGAGATTTTCTTTTATTTATTTGGGTACAAGCGCTTATATGGTTTCAGTCCTCCAATTGTCTAAAATTTCAAATGGAAATGCTGAATTTGACTTTCCTTTGTCCTTTACTTTTTGACGAGTCCCTTTTTTACGGTCTTCAGGGTACGACTCCTAATTTCTGAAAAATCACGAAAAGCAATGTTAAATTGTATTTTGTGTGCTTATTTTCTTTCATTTAAATGTCCATACGTTTTTTGGGCCTCATGGTTGTAGGCCTTAATTTAAGCAAAATCTTTTAAAGCAATGCCAATTTGACTAAGTGGTGAAGTTTTCTTCCATTGAGCAACTTTTTGTTGTGGACCTTTTTTGGGCCTCACGGTTCTGACATCATATTGTCTAACATTACCAATGGAAATTTTACTTTTTGATCATATTTTATGGAGACGTTTTCAAGCCTCTTGTATAGTAATTCTTAATTTAGAAAAATATTGAAATCATAATGCAAAATTGTGGTTTATATGCAAGTTTTCATTCATTAAAATATCACTGTGCCCATTATGGTAGGGGACTTTTTTGGGCCTCATGAGAGTGTCTCAGTAAGAGAGCACTTTTTAAATTTAGTGTCATTTCTATGGTGTGTTATGCAAGTGGCAACTCTAACATTTTTGTTGTGCAAGTGACAATTCTGAAATTTTTAAGAAGGGAGCACTTCAACTAGTCGGCATGGATCTAAATGACATGTGGTTTCAGCAATACAGCGCCACCTGCCACACCGCGCCTACATTTTTTGCAATTTCTTCTATAACAAATTATCTCAAGAAATTCTGGTGTCAACTGGTTACCAAGTTTTTTCGATTTCTTTCTTTGGGGTTTTGTGAAATCTCGGGTTTGTGCGAACGTACCAGTAACAATTCCTGAGCTCAAATTCGAAATCCAACGCGTCATCGGTTAGATACAGCCACATCTCTGTGAAAGAGTCATGGAAAACGTCATCGGTGCCGTGGGCTCCATTTGACGGATATTTTATTTTATACTTAATCGGAACAGGGCTTTTATTTCAAAAAAACTCGTGTTTTTATTTTAAAATAAAAAAGTGCATATATACTTACACAATTGATCTATAGCCTTGTATATTACAAGGAAATAAATAAAATAAAAATAAATAAATAAAAATAAATCTTTAGTTCTGTCCTCGAAGTGACCAAAGTTATAAAAGGAAATGCAGTAACTGACTTTTTGGGGAAATTTCTTCGTTTGAGCACACAAACGCCAATCTTTACTGGGGACGTTTTTTTAGGCCTCATGCGTACGCATCCAAATTAAAGATTTAATTTTAATCATTGAAGGCAATACAAAATTGTAGGAATTGAGGAATTTTTCTTAAATTTTGGTAGCCGTTTCTTGTTGAAAACGTTTTTAGGGCCCCGTGATTCTGGGACGGTTTTTAGGCCTCTTGCGTACGAATCCAAATTAAAGATTTTATTTAAATCATTTAAGGTAATATAAAATCGTAGGAATTGAGGCACTTTTCTTTAATTTGATTATTACTATTTTTGTTGTGAACTTTTTTGGGACCCGTTATGTTATACTGGGTCCTAATGTTAGAAAAAAATTTATGAGAATTGAAAGTTTGACTTGGTGTTGACATTTTCGTTTCATTCAGTACGCGAATGATTATTTTGGGTTAAGAGCAAGTACAGAGCCCTTTTTTAGTTGAACTATGCAGAGATAGACATTTTTAGGTCGGTAGTAAATGTCCTTAATTTAAGTACCCATATGCTGATTTCTGTTGGTCCCAGGTTTTTGGACCTAAGAAGCATAACTTCTATTTCAACGAAAACACTATAAGAAATAAACATTTTACCTAGTGGATTAGCTGTCTTCCACGTAAGGCACATATGCCATTTGTAAGACCGGTTTTTGTCGCACTTTTGCAATCGTGGCCCAATTTCAGCTGTTACACAAAAGTAACCTCAAAAATGGTGTGCTAGAATTATTGCCTGCAGTCTCTTCAGTGGCGCAAGAAGGAAATTTCGAGTCATGAAAATATTGTGCTTCTAGGTTTTGGCTCAAATCGGGGCCCAGAAATCGTCCAAAACTGTACTAACTACATAGTTTTGGAAGTTTTTTGGGCCCCAAATTGAGCAAAATTCTAAGAACCAAAAATTTTCATGACTCGAAATTTTTTTTTCGCGCCACTGTACAGACTGCAGGCACTGTAACGGACGTATGATTTGGACGGACATGCGGATGGACAGACAAATCAACCGACAGACAGACAGACAATTTTGTATTTTTTTGTCGAGTATTGCCGCTTTACACAAACCACACAGCCTGTCTAAATTCGGCCTGTCGACCGACGACGTTGATGATGGTGGGAATGTTTGGTCGTGTTGGTTGGTGGTGGCCTGAGATTGAGATTCGAGATTTTTTTGGCCCGTCTGTTTTGTATGCACGGCGTTTTTGTTGTTGTTCTTTCTTGCTTGCTGATGTTTGTGATGTTGTTGCTGGTATTGCCTTTTATCTGCATTTATATCCATCGTTGAATTTGCTTTGATTTCTGTAATTGGTTTGTTTTTGTTTTATTTTATTTTATATTTGTGTTGTTGGGCTTTTTTTTGTTGTTTTTCATATTTTTATAATTTATCACTTGTGCCTGTGTAGTTTGGTGTTGTTGTTGTTGCTGTTTTCGTTGCCGTAGCTGTCGATTGTGGGGTAAACATTTTAAATAAAAATTTCGAAAATATCGTGAGTCGGCCCAGTGAGTGTGCCCCCGTGTGTGCCCGTGTGTAGTTTTATGCCTTGGCGTTCGTGCCTGACTGTGTGTGTGTGTGTGAAAATTACTCAAAACCAATAAATTCCAATTTCAATAAATTATTTATAAAGTATTTAATGAGTGATTTGTATAAAGGTCGAAAATTCTAGATTTGTCTGTTGTTATTATTATTATTTTCATTTCGTTGAAAATATTACCATAAATCGCTCTCTCTCCCCCTTCTCACTTCGTTGAAAATATTACCATAAATCTCCCTCTATCCCCTTTCCTGGCTTTTGTTTTCTGGTTGTTGTGGTCACTTGGGAGTGTGAGGGACATAAATGGCTGCATTGATGGAATATGGCTTATATTAAATACTATTCGACAACAAATGAGGGTACTAAACTGATATCTTAGATAATTCTTAAATCGGTGTTTGCGCCGCAAAGCAGTAGCTTGTTAACCAGCATCTAAAGTTAGAATCTAAGCTAGACTTCCTTGGCGAGCTGCAGTTTAAGTTTGTTCTACATAAACCTGTGACACAGGGAAGAAAATTGTCAATTTGTTTAAATAATCGTGCTCCTTATGATTAGCTGATACAATATGAAGCAATGGTCCAGCTGAAGTGTCATTGAGCTTGAATTTGCCATTTGTGTCTCTAGGAAGAAACGTGAGAGATTCTGTGGGGGTTAAAAGGGGAGGTCTCCATATAAAGGGCGGTCCAACTGTAATGCACGATGTTAATTGTGAGTCACACACCTTCACGTCAAGTATTTTGCCCAACTTAAATTGAAATTTCTTTGATTCAGTTTTTGACAAATTCAATCATTAAGAGGTACACAATTAAGCAGCGCGTTATAATTGTAAAAGCCTTTTACGAAAATGGGCGTTTAAATCAAAATGCATTTCGTGATTTTTTCGATCAGCATAATCGAGCTAATGTGTCTAGAATCGGGAGAATTTTCAGCAAACTGGGTCTTTAGGAAATGTGAAAGCACCTGTGTATGATCGCCCAGTTTGTTCGGCGGAAAACGTTGATATTGTGGCAGAAGAGCTAGAGATGGGCATAAATCGGTTGATTAGCGTGATTCAAAAACTTCGCGATTAACGAACTTTTGAAATAAAAAATAGGCTTTACGAAAGACATTAACTTACCTTAATTTTTTAACCCCAATGAAAAAGAAACTGAATTAAATTTTTGTTTTATAATCATTAAATATAATTATAACTTAAAGTGTTTTATTTAAAAAATATAAACTTTGCTTTATATTCATAAGTACTCGTATTTTTAATCTATTTACAAAAATAAAACTTGTTTTTAAAGTATTCTTTAGGTAAAATGTGAAAAAAAAAATTTTTGATTTAAAAATGTGAGTTTTTTCTTTTGGGTGGCTCACGTGATTCACGCGTGAACGTGTGTTAAATTTAATTTTACTCAAGTGAGCGTGCGTGAACGTGAGCGAAAAAAAAAATCGTCGCTCACGCCAAAATTACTCACGAGCCTATCTATACCGTCAACATGGACTCGTAAATGGTAACAGACTTCTATCGCGAGATGGTAACAGATGTCTTGTGGCCAGAAATTGAAGTTGTGGACATGGACCAGATATGTGAGGATATGTGGTGCCAACATTATGGTGCCACCTGCCACACCGCCTTAAAAACAATGGCTCTTTAGCGCAAGAAATTCAATGGCCGTGTTATCTCACGTCGTGGCGATGTTAATTGGCCGCCACAATCATGTGATTTGACACCGTTGGACTTCCTTCTGTGGAGATATTTAAAAGAAAAAGTGTACGCCAAAAAGCCAAGAACAATTCAAAAGCTAAGGAATGACATAATTCGGCACATTAACGATATGGAACCTCCATTATGTCTGAGAGCCATTGAAAATATGAACCATTTGATAGTCGTGGCGACTTACCTCATTTCGCCGTGGCGAGCATTTCACCGATATTTTGTTTCAAAGATAATTGTCAGAGATCCTTCTATCCTAATGAAAAATGTTAAGATAAGTCTCTGAAAGCTTTGTTTTATTTACAATTAACATCGTGCGTTTTAGTTGGACCACCCTTTATATAGCTTCTAAATCTAAAACCCTAAACCAGGTGATTATATGCGCTTAATCTTAACCGATTTTCTTCAATTTCAAAAGCGTCTTTCTTTGATCCGAAAAGCCTACTTCTACGGGCAACAATTATGACTAGAAGTTTGATAGCCAGCTTTTGATAGACAGCAGACAGACCGAGAAAAAACAGACATACATATATCGTTAAATCGCATCAACTGGTGGTTCTGAGTAGATCGGTACCCTTAAAGTTGGGTCTAGCTCAAATACAGGGTGACGCAACAATTCTGCTACAGTAAGAAATTTAAAAAAGCTTTTTTTAACCAATGCGTCTCTCAATTTTTGTTAATTGGATAACAAGTTTAATTAAATTTTATATGACTAATTGTGTTTAAAAATGATAGGCTGTAAATGACCTCAAAAAATCTTCATTGCGGTCTAAAGGGTTGAAGTTCAATTATTGTTTTGATGAACTGTTTTAATTCAGTCGAATTCCTTGGTTTCGTTTTGCACGCTTCTTACATGGCACAATCCCTTAAAAATGGCATGCAGTCAGGTCCGGTGACCTTGGGGGCCAGCAGAAAGGGGAATTTCTGGATATTAATTTGTTTGGTAATTTTCGTTGGAGCTCTGCCATTACCGGTCTGGATAAATGTGCAGCTACTCCATCTGGTTGGCATCAAATGCTATTGAATAGGATACGTCTTTGACGTAATTATGGGTAAAATAATCTCCTCCACTATTTTTAAATAACGCCGATTTAACATTTGAATCGCCTGATAATTTTTCACATTTCTGGTTTTATTGGAAGGTTGAACTTTTTCATTTAATTAGGAACACCACAATATCATTCATATGATTGCCACAACTGGCTCGACAGTACCTCATCCGATCAACCCAATTTTTTAGTTCATTTTTGATTGTTTCGGTTCGAATCACTTCAATGGCAACTTCGATTTTAGGTTTTTACGCTTCAATTGTCTCTGGATGCTTTGAGTAACATTTAAGCTTAATCTCCACAGAAAATAATCCAATGGGCTCAAACAACAGCTCCGAGGCGGCCAATTGACATCACAATTTCTGCTGATTATTCGATTTTCAAAACAGTGTGAAAATATCGATGGTTGCGTTCGATGTGTGACTGTCGGCCCTGTCCTGACGAAACCAAATGTCGTCCATGTCATTCTCTTGTATTTTTGGAAACAAAAATTCGTTGAGCCCACCATTGACGAAAACGAGAGCTCCTTCCTCATTTTCAAAGAAAAATGGCCCAATGATGCCGCGAGCCCAAAGTCTACACAAAACTAAGATTTGTTGTGGAACCCCATACACTGCAATTTTGCTTATTGACATAGCCACCGATATGAAAATTATCTTTATCTGAAAAACACGATTTTTCGGTAAAACTTCTTCAATACCTGCCAAACAATCCTCAGCAGCTCATTGGGTGAAGCGAAAACGCATCGGATGATGTTTCATTATAAAATGACAAAAGTCCAACTAATAAAATCAGAAATTTAAAAAAATAATCAGTAATTTTTTTACAGCCGATTCAAATTTAAAATTTTACATGGCTTACCCTATATAAACAAACAATTTATCCAGCTATTGTCATCTTCGGCCATTTCAATAATTTTTTGGCAAAATTCCATTCGAATAGGTAAATCCTACTAGGGGGAGTTCCGCTAAACTCCCGCCTAAATGATCTTTGGATGGAGATGTAGGACTGCAAAATATGGTACCGCTGCACTATCCAACTCCTCATTTCGGCATCACCAGCGTTCATTTTAATAAATATAAATTCTAACCTTCTTCTTTGACCAAATGGGTATTTATTTTATTTGTTTATGTCGTTTTTGATTGGGCTGATTGGTCAGTCTTCCTTCAAGAATTAAATAAAACCAATTTATTCCTTTTAAATAAAATAAAGAATAAGCCGATTGCTCAGACAGAAAATAAGTCATTATGTTTTGTTTTTGTAGCACGATTCGTGCGCCACTCTGTACTAGTTAAACCTCATTTGGCTTCAACTAATAATATAGGGTGATCCATCTAAAGGCATTTTTTCAAAATAAAATAAAAAATAAAATACTAAAATCAAATCAAGTGTGAAATCTTTTTTATTCATTCGAAGGAAACTTTATGCCATTTATTTTTTTAATATAATTTCCTTCAAATGGCCGCAACTACGCCTCAGGGTGTCAATTCCATGAGGGTGCAACTTTGGATAACTCATCCGAGCATTTCGACCGGTATGGCGAGAATGACACGCGTAATGTTGGCTTCCAAGACCTGAATCATAGCTGGTTTGTCAGCATATACTTTGGACTTTCCTAAGATTTAAAGAAAAAACGTCTAAAGGTGTGATATTACAAGATATAGCCGGTCAATTTACCGTTTCAAAATGTGAAATTAGCTGTTCTTCGAAATTACTTCTCACTAGATCCATTGTTTGAGCAGCTGTATAGCAAGTGGCACCGTCCTGTTGAAACCAATTGTCGTCAATATTACGGGCTTCAATTTTAGGTAGCATAAAGATCGATAACATGGCGCGATAGCGAGCACCGTTCACGGTTACGTTCCGGCCATCATCATTTTTGAAAAAATATGCAACGATGATTCCACCAGCTTATAAACCGCACCAAAGCGTAGTTTTCTCTGGGTATAATGGCACCTCTTGAACCTCTTTTTGTTGCTCTTCAGCCCAAATGCGGTAATTTTGTTTATTGACTTTGCCGTTGAGCCATTTATGGTTTTGGTCGAAACCAGCGTATCTTCCTGTTTCTCACCGTTCGGTTCGCCCATTTCCGTAATACAGTTGCCAACATTCGAAGGAAATTATTTTCCAAAAATAAATGCCAAAAAAGGTCCTTTCAAATTACCAATAAAGATTCCACACTTTATTTGAATTTTCATATTTTTTTTGTTCTGAAAAATACCTCTAGATGGATCACCCTATATAAAGAGTTAGGATATGAATTTACCTAAGTCAGGGTTTAAACTAATTGCAATTTATCGCTTCATATTCAAGATAGATTGAAAATTCAATACATTTTTACGGAATATATTCCGTAGATGAAATTATGGAATTTCTTTGATTTTGCATTCAACAATAAAAACCCAAAAATCCTAAAAGCAAAAAACCGGGTAAACCGAAATGCCAAGTTTTACCTATTTGTGAAAAACCCGATTGAAGGGCCTGGACAAAAAAACCGGAATGTCGGTTTTCGGTTTTGGACACTCTAGTGTACACACAGCATCCTGATTTCAACTATAATTAAAATACGAGAACTTGAGAACACACATTTTTCTTTTTCCTTCATAAATAACTAGTTTTACCTGACTTCTAGCCTTTTTCTTACCATAGAGTTTCACCGGTGATTTATACCCTAATCTTACTAATCAGTTCACTGGGCGTACTTATTATTCTTAGTGCAGCGTTTTCGTTTTTGTTTTTTATAAGAAATGATTTATTTTAAAATTGAGTAATTTTGACAATAACATGATGAAGCATCGGCATTGAGACAAGCGAACAAACACAACGACATACTTTAGACAGTTCCGGTTTTAATGGGCCGAACGTACCGAACAGGGAGAGGGGCGCGGCACGCAATTAATTAAAACTTAGCACATGATTTTAGTCACCTACAACTGAAACATCACACCAACAGACTAAGCAGACGGACTTTGTTTGGTCTGTATTGCGGTAGCGTGTGTGTGCGCTGTGGTTTTATCTTGGCGATATTTAAAAAAAACGCAAAGCGGCAAATGAAAACAAACTTGGCTACAAACAAAGTCAGCCTTTTTGTGGAAAACTCTCAGAACTGCCAAGCTGTTGCCAACAATTTTAAGCGAATTCCATCAAAAGCCCCTGCTGCTGCAAATTATGCCAGAGATGTACACGTACCAATAACAAAAACGGCCAATAAGCTATGACATTACGGCCATCATGGTGATGTCGTTTAGTTATCTTCTTCTTATCTACACATCAATCCTCCATCCATCCACGAAGCAATAAGACTCTCTCCTCCAGTTCTTCCAGTCGCCAATTAAAGACACTGTGTGCCTTAAAACAGAAGAAAGGGAAACAAGGAATAGTAGAGGTCCATCTGTTTATCTGTCTTGGGTGTTTGTGGTGTGTTTTTTTTGGTATCTGCCTGTGTTTTGTGTGCGTGAGTGTTTTCAAACATACACACACACACTCACTCACTCCACTACATTTTATTTGGCCCGTTTGATGCGGTTGCTGTGTTGTCATATCATCCATCGTTATTGTTGTTTTTGGTGTTGTGTGGTGTGTATGAACGATGAGAGTGGAGTACCGTAGCATAGAGAGAGTAGTAGTATGCTGTAGTAGTGTAGTACGTACGTACTAAAGTACTAAATATGGCAGCGTTGTATTGAATTGTATTTTGTTGTGTTGTATTGTTTGCTTATGGAACGTACGGTCGGGCTAATGGGAGTTTGGTACTAACTTCTGCTTATGTGGGGTAATTGTCAGTGATGAGCTGGGACTGGCTGCTGGGCTCTATGCTGAGCTGTATGGGCCATTGTAATTGTCATACAATAATTGTCTGTCCACTATTTCTACATTGATTGTTGTCTCCCTGTCTTTGGGATGACTTGACTGTTTGGTTTTTTATTTGCTTTTGCTCGCTGCTTGTTAACACACTCGTTGTCGTTGTCGATTGTATGCATGCTCGCTCAATTGCTCGCTGGCTCGCTCGCGCTCCCTGACGACGACAACGACTTGATTTACACTCATTACACTCACTTACTTTTTGGGCTGGCTGATTGTGTTTGGCTTGCTTGGTTTCGTGTGCTCGCTCATTCTCTGAGCAATACAATGACAACAACAACATCAGCACAACACCACCAACCAACAGCAGCAGCAGGCAGCGGCGGCAGTAGTATTGGAGTAGTTTGAGTATCCGTCAGATACTTTGCTGGTGTACTAAAGTAAACACACATAAGACGCGCATTTCAAATATTCTCGGAAATCGTTAACAATAAATTTTTATTCCTTCTCTTTAGTTCCTTTAAAAGAAAATAAAAAAACAAGTGAAAGAATTAAAAAAAACAAAAATTAACTGAATTGCTTGGATATCAAAGCAAACATGAAGGAAAGTAGCCACGGAAAAAGTGCGTAAATCAGGGGAAAACCCCCCCCCCCCCCTTCAACAACCGGCCGTGCGTCCGTCCGAACGACAGCCATTTCGAGGCAAAAAATTTAATTACTCGTTAAAGAAAAGGTGTGTAAAGTATAACAGTAACAACAACAAAAAAATAGGTAGAAAATATATATAAAAATGACAAAAAGTAATGGTATGGAAAAAATCATATGAAAAAAGAAAGAAGTGAAGATTTTATAAATAAAGGATAAATGTTATATGGAGTTCCAAAGAAAAGCTAGGCGCCCACAACGAGCCAAGCTTTTCAAGTTAATGGTTTTAATTAATTTCAATTGCAAGTGAAAACAGATATGGTTATTGAAACATTTTAAAAAAATATTGCCAAATGACGAAATCTTCGTCTAAAGTGGAAGCAGCAGTAAAACAAAAATGTGTGATATATTATTGAGCAAAGAATAATGTATGTGTATGGTGATGTAGTAGTAGTATATGTGTATAAGAAATGGGGTAGCAAGAAAATATATATGATACAATACTCCATGCAAAGCAATTGTCTTTTTTTTTGCGTTTTTCTTTTTGAAAGAAAATGAGAAAATCTTAAACACCCGTCCCAAAAGAAGAAATTCTTCGAAAAAAAACGGAAATTTATTGTAAATCGATTTGAGAAAGGAGGCAAAAAAACAACGAAATCGAGCAGGACAAACAAAAAGTAAAGGAGAACGAGAATAATTGGATAATTTTCGAATTGTATTTGGCCCACCATGAATACAAATCTACGGAAACAAAAGAAAATTAAAAATGATGACTGAAAGCAACTACAGGAAATTATTTAAAAAAGTAACCTTAATAAAAAATATTTGTTGTAATAAGATAAAAGAATTGCATTTTTTTCTCAAAAAAAAAATCTACCAAATTCTTGTTTTGTTTGATAAAACTGAAGCTCGATGATTTAATAACAAATAAAAAATTATAATAAAATAAAAAAATATACTTTGTTAATTGTAATTAACTAAAAATAAATTATAAACAGGAAACTAAACAAAAAAAAACTCGTACTAAAATAGAAAACAATAAATCTCCCACCATATTTGTGGAAACAAGTGAATAAATTAGGCAAAAAGAAAACCAGACAATTTACAATTAATGGAACATAAAACAAAACAAATTTTAAAAAATAATAAAATAAATAAAAACAATTCTATTATTACTTACCTAAACCCAGTTACTGGTTTATAAACCTTTTTTATATTAGTGAAAGTGTAATAAAGGGTCCAGTTCGAGATTTATTTAACTTTAATGACAATTGAAATAAAGATCGAAAGACAAACTATCTTTAATTACAGAAAAACTAATTGAAAAAAGTAAAAACAAAAATAAAACTAGTTAAATTTACAAACAAAAGAAGTAGAAACAACAATAAAAACCAAAAATAGTACAAGTAACAAAAAATAATAAATTATATTCAACAAAAACAAAATAAAAAAAAGTGAGTTCCAATCAAATTCAGAACTACAACTAAGGAATCCATTATTGCCAGAAAATCCTAAGCCGTAGGAAATTTAAAAGTTGTCTAAAATTGTAAAACAAATCTTCGAAACGAAAATAATTAAAATATAATAAATTTAATACAATAAACCGATTAAAACTCAAAAAAATAAGTGCTTCATGAAAGGCAAAATATTTGCCGAAAAAAGAATAGCAAAATAGTGGTTTACGATGAATAGTTAAAGTGAAATTCGCCCCCCCCAAAAAAAACGCCAAAATGAATGAAAAATATCCCACAAACATTTGTCATAACTATTTTATTTGTAATTGAATCGATTTCGTTTACAAACTTCCAAACGAAAAAGAGACAGGAAAAAGCATACAATTTTTTTCTACATTTTCTTCCCCCTTTTCTCGTGTGTATGCAAGTGTGTGCATGTGTGGTGTAGTGCATTGAATTGTAACAATACCCAAGAAATCAAATCGCGACAACGGCGAAGCCAGAAAATGAATCGAACGAATTTTATTGTATTCAGCAGATGTTTGTTGTATGTGTAATCTAGAAGAAGAAGAAGAGTCAGCAGCAAACCCAACTCACAGATACACCTCTTTTTTTCCATTATTACTTTATTTTTCTTTTATTATTATTTTTTTTTTTGATTTGTTTGTACTCTGCCGCGTTCTCATTGACGTTACGTTAGTTTTGCTTGGTTTGTTTTGTATATTTTTTTGTTTATATTCGCTCTTAATGTTAAAGACCCGTTGTTTTTGTTGTTATTTTATCTAAAAGGTGTATGCTCCGCGCTCTCACACACCAACATACATGCATGGTGGCGTATCTCGCTAATTCGCCCGAGTATCTATCTCTGAGAAGTGAGTGGTGAACTTTAAGAGGGCGACAGTATGTGTGTTACCAAATTTGTATTGCTTTGTTTAGTTGCGGGTCGTTGTTGTTGCTGCCGCATTTATCTAAATGACGGCTAAGTGTCGCAACAAAATGAAGCGAAGAAGGAAGGAAGAAGTAGAAGTTGTAAAAACAACACTACACCACCTTTTGTTGTTTGGTTTTTTATATTTTGTTTGTTTTTTTTCTTAAACCTTTTCTTTTCGTGTGCAATTCGGCCAAACATGCATTAAAGCAAGTGAGAGAAAACACACACAATCTCGTTTTGTCCCTCTCCCACAGGCGTTAATACAAATTTGATAGAAACTCTCTGGTTGCTCCCACACAAAAAGTGCTGTCAACTGTATGGCATTTTTTAAACGCCATTTTGCTAGAATGAAACAAACACTTAATTATATTCCATTGATGAATAGCCTAATTGTCTCGAGCAAAAACGAAAGATGCACTTTGCATCATTGGTTAGCCAAGTTTAATCCTGACTACTATTATTTTGAACAGTATCAAAATGAAGCCCGAAACTGTGCTTAATCGTGCGGAGAGGAACATGAAAAGAAAAATTTCGATTTCTGAACTGTTGTAAGTGACACATTAGAGAACACAGTATCGGATTTAAAAAATAAGTACTTTATTTGTGACTACGGCCATAAGGCTTAAAATAAAAAAGGGGCTTTTGTGTACAGACTATTTCAAAAAGTTTGACTGAAACTGGTCCTTTAGAATAACCTGTAAAGAAAGTTGTCTGGATCGGGGCTTCTAGAGCCACGGTTTTATTTGTAGGGGGCATACCAAAACATAGGCTTAATTAAATTAACCTACAGATTTAGCCTAAGGCTCCTTTGGATTGGTTTTATATCATAGCATAGATTGATTTCGCTATGGTTCATCGTAACAGACTGTGTCAAATCACATAAATCCTATATTTCGCAATATTAATGCCACTGTAGGAATTTTCTACCACTTTGTTAGAAAAGATAATAAGTGAGTTTCCGTTATCACAAAAAGTTACGTAAAAAGAAGATGCCAAATTTATCAAGTCATTAATTCTACACTACCCTGTGTAAATAATCAAGTTTGCTTGTATAGACAGGTTCATATACCAAAAGATACCTCACATGAGGGCTATATATAAGACATAGCGATCAGGACCTACTTCAAATAAATAGATTCGTCGTGTAGATACATATTTCCGACTCTAGTTCTGGCAACCAAATAGTGGAACCCCTCTAAAAATTTCCCAATAAAAAAAAAATTACGCTGTTTTTCTCAACTGCTTGTAATTCGAAATATTTTTGTTTGGTTGTTTGACCTTATGAAGTTTTAGGATCATTCCCAAAAATCAATGATGTCCAAAATTAAATTTACATAACACTCTTATTGGACGGTCAAAATGCTGTTTAGCTCTTTCGAAACACCTACAGTACGAGTATAAGCATCTTCGTGTTTTTTTTTATCGTAGGCTTTGTTTACAATTTTAAATAGTTACTGTCCAGCATTTGTCAGATTAAGGTCTCGCTGTGCATTTGTTTGATAACAATAAGTTAAACTTCCTTTTATTCTGCTTCATATACAGGCCCGATAAATGATTATGTGTGTGGGTTGCGGTAGATTAATACATTACCTCTAAAATGTCTTCTAAAACATCACTATTGTATTTTTGAGCATTTGTTTAAACCGCCAAGCAATTGGAAAAAACGCCAAGCAATTAACAGTATGTGTTTTTACTCGGCTTTAAACCCTGTTGCTATTATTACATTATGTTTTTGTTTCTCAAAAAACTAAGCTCATGACTCATATCCACGAATGAAATATGAGATTACTAAAATTGAAAGCGAGAACTTCTACCAACACTTTCTCTTCTGTTTGAGTATATAACTCGGTACTCCTCGCAACTCAAATCTTAAAGCGTCATTTTATGGTAATATATATTGTTGTAAAATCATCGCAGGCAATAAGCCTACGAGCATGTTAACATAAGAAATTTAGTCCAAATTATCGCATCACTGTTATTTAAACAAAGCCATATAAAGTCAGAATTAATTGATATTTAATATCAAATGTTAACACACCAAAGACTTTGCGAAGACCACTTTGAATTTAGTAGATAAGTCGTTTTGTTTGCCAAGTTTCGTTTGTAGTTTCTTGTACAAGTAAAACAGATTGTCGCTATTACTTTAACATGGACATCGCTTTGCTGTCAATTAATTGATTTTTATTTAAATAAATTGACTGTACTTTATTAAAAATACAACATTTGTTCAAAAATGTGTCATAAATTTTTCTTTTTTAAATCCGGCTGGGAATGTCCATCTTAGCCTTAAAATTTTCTTCAAAAAACAACTTACCATTTTCACTACGAATTATCCATTCCTAAGTAAAAGCTAACATAAAAAATAGAACACTAAAAGCATTTCCATGCAAAACGAATTCAAACATACATATGCCTTTTCCTTTTCTTAAAGAAAACCCAAATTCTACCTCAATCTTAAAAATTATCAGCAAATACCACCAAGAACATAGTCTGCCATGAAATTCCCAGTGGTTTCTGCTTGTTTAAGGAACATATATCGCAATTATATGTTCGTTAAACGATTTACCCGTTTCGTGAACTGTCTTTCTTCTCCATGTTGTGTTTGATCTTCCTCTACTTCTAGATTCTTGTGGATTACATTCCTATAATTCATGTCCGATGTTATAGGATTTTCGAAGATTGTGCCTAAGACATCCACATTAACATTTCTCTATCTATATCAATCACAATTGCATTTTAAAAAATTGCCAATTTCAGCGTTAAAAATGTCGCAATTCGGCTTTTGGTTAAATGTTATCAATAAAATCATAAATAGTGGCAGCGCTGCTCTAAAGCCTTTAAGGACTTGAATTGCTATTTAAAAATACAAATGTTTGGTTTAAAAGAACCCCACATATTTTTCTTATTATTCTAAAAAGAGGTTTATAAAAAAGCGCTTAAATGTAGAATTATTGTTGTGGTTGGCAATACCACACTCTTGTGAAAATATTGCAAAACATAACGAGTGAAAAGAGAGAGAGAGCGACCGACAGGCATTACGAGAGTGAGAGATACAGAATGTTTTCCAACTCAGATGTAAATTCCATTTTATAGAAAAGAGAGCAGAGCATGAATAAACCGAAAGCAATTTCAAAGTAACACACATCAACAGCCAACAACAAAACCGAAGCAGAAAAAAATAAATGAATGAAACTACGACTAAATACAAAAACGTAAAAAAATCATAGTGGAATTAATGAAAAGATTGCAAAAAATGAAACACAAAACAAAAACGACAATCACCACAACAACAACATCAATAAACTAAATAAAAATACAAATTTGTTTAAATTAAATGCGTAAATAATGGATTGGTTTTTTCCAACAAAAAGTTGAATGGAAAATCAATTCGCCCCGAAGAAAGAAAGAAAAAAAAACATAGAAGTGACTACTGGAGCGAGTGAGTGTGAGTGATGGTGGTGGTGTACCGACAAAAATACTCTGCGGCGTCTGGTTATGTGGAGTGTGGATTACTTGGAATTCATTTTGTGTGGATTTTTTCTTCACAGTGTTTCGGGTGCGTGGGTTCAATGCCCGACCTATTGAATGAATACAGCAACAACAACAAAAAGAACACAGTAACTTAAAGTAATGCTTGAAATAAATTGAAGGTTAAGTAAGAGTTGAGCCTGTCGTGTCGAATCGATGTGAAATAATAAAATAAAATTGCAAAAAAGTGAAATTGTTAAAACGAGATAAGGGGAAGCTGTGAATGTTTATAGGTATTGAAGACAGCTTTAAATGAATAAAAAACCGAAAAACATGAGAAAATGTTCCAGCAGATACTGGTTTACTCTGTTTTTATGACCTTCACTACAGCATGGACTGTAAAAATATTTCTTTTAAGTTAAGAGCAAATACCCTAAATTTGTTTAACGACCAGTTCTGTTAGCATACTTTAAAGTATAAATCTAGGACCCCATACAGTAATTGTCCAATATATGTGCAGGTATATTTAAAAGCTTTTAAAACAAACTGATTTCGACCTCGATATTAAAAATTAAGGGTGTTCCAACTTAAGGGATGTTAGTTTTAAATAAAACGAAAAGTTTTCAGAGAAATATCTTAATACTTTTTATTATGATAAAAGGATCTTTGTCAATTATGTGTGAAGCAAAATACCGACCAAATGCTCGCCACGGCTTCGGTGGCAGCATCCTGTTGGAACTACATATCGTTCAGATCCATATCCTCAATTTTTGGAGTCCATTATAATCTCGAGATAGCGAATACTATTCACTGTAACTGCTTGGCCGACCTCGTTTCTGAAGAAGTACGGCCCGACGTCTGAACGAACTTAGCGAGCAGGTGTTTACACATTTCCTATAGACCCGGTTTGCTGAAATTTGTGGACACATTGGACGATTATGCTGACAAAAAACTCGCGAAGTGCACGAAATGCAATTTGATTTGAAAACTCATTTTCCTCTCCTTCATGGTTGAGTTTGTCAAACACTAAAACAGAAATGTAAAATTAAGTTGGGCAAAATACTTGACGTTGAAGTGTGACTCACAATTAACATTGTGCATTATGGTGGACCACCCTTTATATGAATTATAGGGTGCAACGGCATTAATTTGCGAGAAGTTCCTCGTTTGCTCTTTAACCCAGATATGCCGACCGTACTACATGTAGTACACCTGTTATGTTCAGGTTTCTGCGTTTACAGTGCTTTACATTTTCTAATCTACTTGTTGGTGTGCTACAGAATATAACGGTCAACAAACCATGCGTTGATAAGTTTTGTCTAGGGTAACTAGTTATGTGTATTTCTTTGGATCAGAGATTTCAGTTTTGTGAAATTGGCAAAAGTGTGAAGATGTCACGTAATCGGTGAGAAAAAGTTCTATATGCATATTTTATTGTTGTTGGGTTTCTATGTTTTTTTAATTATAATAGTTGTAAAAACCAATACGTAGCAAAAGTATATGTGAAAAAAAAAATTATATGTGATTTTAGTTGATGTATTTGCTGACGTACTACATGTAGTACGTTCGGCATTAGTGTGCAAAAATGGTGAAAACAAGAACTTATTTTTTTCCAGATTTTTAACATTTAATGAGATAATAAATGCATTAGAGGAAAGTGATGAAGAGTTTTTGCAAAATTCGTATGACATCTCAATTGTGCCCACTCAAGGTGCGAACAACTACGTCACAGATGAAGATTCTGGAGAAGAAGATGAAGTGAATTTTGAAAACCTACCACCCCTATTATTAAATGCTGAGGCTGAGCTTTTTTGAAATTTATATTCTTCTGATTCGGATAGTGAAGACGACATTCCACTTGCGTTATTGCAACAGGCCAAGAAACGTAAATGTATTAATTCGTCAGTAAAATGGGTAAAGCACGATCTGGAAGAAACGGAGCCTGTTGTTACAGCATGTGAACAGGAAATTTTACCTATTTTTTTTTGTTTTGTCTTTACTTATGTACACAAAAGTTCCTGAATAATAAACGACTTGAATTAAATTCCAAGAAAATACTGTCTTTTGCTTCCATATATGCCGAGCGTACTACATGTAGTACGGACCCAAAATCCAAGTTAAATAATATATTTTTTTATTCTTTCTTCAGTTTTGTAATATAATCTGTCAGAATAATGCTATTATGGAAAACTACAAAGATTGTTGCACTAATATGCCCGTCGGCATATCTGGGTTAATGGGATGTTCACCGTTAAATCAGTACTTGTCTGATATCAGGCAGTATTCTCCGAATATCGGGCTACTTAGCCATAAATGAAGATTCAAAACATTGAAGTGCGTTATATACACAACTTTCGACTGCTTTACTGCAAATGGAAACCTTGACTTTTTGTGTAAAAAAAAAGAACCAGGTGGCGCGTTCTTGGCTTCACGATGACTTGAATTTGCTGGTATTGAGGCGTTTTAGACTTATCCGAAGTCCTTTTGAAAATACGGCACAAGTCAAAAAATTTTTGATTTTTTTCATTTCTACTAGGCCGAATTCGAATGCAATTTTTTTGTAATACAATATTTTCTGCAGAACCTATCCTGTCTATATTCATTTGTCGTCCTAACAAACTTAAAGACTATAAAATATGCAAAAAAGTAACTAACTAACTAACGCAGACTTTTGGACTTTGTTTCGATGAAATATACTACCAGCAGCTCTCGTTTAAAACGTATCTTTCTGGTATTAAGTGTACAGCAGTATACATTATTTGTTTTCTTTTGCATTTAAAACAGCTTGTAAGCTTCTCTGATTGCATCAGTTGTTGTGACAAATTTTCGACCATTCATCCATTGTACTTGATTTCAGCATATCCATTCTGGTAATTGTCCTTATTCTGATTTGCTGATCAAGATACTCCCACAAATGCTCAATAGAATTTAGGTCAGGTCATTTTTTTTTGCTTCTCCATATCTTCACCGACTTCTATTAGCCAAATATCTCAAATTTGCCATGATCAATTTAAATTCATTTCTAGAAAGAAATATCCATACGTTCATACTGTTTGGTGTACTCTAGGCGTCTTTTTTGATTAACACTATAGATGGACGAGTGCCGGTCCATGTAAATTCTTGGCATGGAGTGCTAATCGTATAGTTCTAGATTTTACGGATTTGTTTGAACATTCTGATATCGCTTCTGCGATTTTAACAGCACTATCAGATGGGGTTTTGCTTTGCAGTACTTACAATGGACCTACCTGAGTATCATTTAATTTTCCAATTTTATGAAAACTCTCGATCTTGCCGAACTTTTAGTATTTTTCTATGATTTTTTTTTAATTGTGACAGTGCCAATTTTTGGCAGTGACTTCACTTCTTAAAAACATTTATTACAAATTCCAATGTATCAACTGAAGTCTGTTTAGGTATTATTTAAGATTATGCTTTAAGCTTAGAAACTCTTACAAGATCTGATCTCGAACACAATTAGAACAATAATGGATACTTGCAACTCCGCAAATACTCAATCAAAGCAAATAACGGCAATTGCATTATTATTGTTGTTGGAAAAATAACCTATAATAGGACTAACTGTACAATTTCTTTTGACGCGACAAAAATGGACTTGCGTTCTCTTTTTCTCACTTGTTTTGTTTTTGTAAATGTGTTGTTTAAAAATGTAAGAGCAGTTGAAAATGCTCATCAAAAATGTATTTTTTTTTTTGTGTGGTCGTTTAATGGTAAAGTCATACAATTGTTTCAACAACTTTTGGCAACTTGCTTAGGAGGCCACTAACGCGATAACTTCGAATCATTGTACAAGAATATAAAAATGATTTTGTTTACAGAAAACTATGGACAATATGCGTTAAAACCCGCTTGTTTTAAATAAATAAAATTATTGGTTAAAAATTATTTAAGCGAGCTCGGTTATTACTCGCTTTTAGTATATCATGAATGACTTTTTTTTACAAGTTACAAAATCAAACGGTTTATGATAAAGCTAGTTATTTCTTGTATACTAATAAATTTCTTGTAAAGTTTTGAAGTTATCGCCTTAGTGGCCCCCTGTTTATAAAAAACACAAGAGGAATTGGCGGAACGGGCAAGTTTCTTTCCCTTCAATTCCACAAACCTCACTCTCTTAAAAACTGAGAGTTGCGACAAGTAAAGTTGCCTCGTGTAGATGGGGACTTACTTTCCTCAACTTTTCATTAGGAAACTGAGCAAATCATTGATAGAATGCAAACTCGCTACTACTACTCATGTCCGACACAAAACGACTTAGACGTATTTATAATTTTGTATGAGTTTAACTTAATTTGTTTTGACCAGCACCTGTTTTACGACTGCATGTTTAGTCCCAATTCACACTAGGAAATTTTTATGATTCTCTTTTGAACTTCATACAATGCAATTCGGTTTCGGCAATTTTTGTTTTCATAATTTTTTTTTGATTTTCTGTGATTTTCTCGCTCAGATTTTTGTGTAAAAAATACACGGAAAAATAAAAAAGTGGTTTATTCAATTGACTAATTATAATTAATAATTATTATAAAAGTTATAAAAATAAGATGTCAAAATAATCTTCAGCCAACTTCACTCTACGAAAAACACAAATGCAATTGTCAGTACTAGCAAGTTTTTTCCCTTTTCATTCCCCTTACACTTCTCTCCTACAATCTAAGGATCGCTGCAAGTAAAATTGCCAAGTGTGAATGGGGACTTAGTATTATACTCTTTCCATTCTGTTCGATTAAAAGTCGGTTCCTTTAAAATTTAGTTGAATTATAAAATTGATTGCCATTTAATGTCTATAAACAAAAGTAGGAAAAATATTCTCTCTACAGCAGTAACGACTTTTATGCTAAGAGACCACACGAGCAACCAACCATCGAAGAAAATCGCATGAATCATTGTCTTACAATTAATCATAAATTGTCATTTCTTAATTACAATTACAACTTTTCTGTTTGACTGTCATAATTTATTCTTTAAATAAGCAACAGCAGAAAATAAAAACAACAACAACGGCAAACAGACCAGACAAACACAAGAAACAGCAACAAGAACAACGTTCAAACATACATCTATGTATGTATGTATGTATGTATGTATGTATGTATGTGTGTACGATACATACTACGTAAAAAAGTCATAAATAAACCTTTAGGCAAATTAATTGACCAATTTTCTCATTTGTTGTATACCGAAAGCTGCGGCCGATGACTACCGAGCCACAGTCGTCAGACAGACATTTTTTTTCTTTCGATTCTTCACTTGTTCTTTTGCACTTTTCCAATGTTTTGCGCCCGCTCTTTCTTTTTGTTTTCCCTTTGTTTCTTCGGTATTGTTTGTCTGTTTTATTTTGTTTTGACATTTCCATTGCGTTTCCTTTTCCGCATTCCCTTTTATCTGACATACGTAGTTCTTATTTTTCTTAACAGCTCAATTTGCAAAATGCATACGCGCACTCACAAACACATACACAAAAAAGTTTTATTACTGTCGCCAGTCGCCGTTGAGTGTTGTCAAATGAGCGGGTCAGTAAAAGCGGGAGAGTGAGAGTGTTGGGAACTTAGAGAATCACTCGTTCATTTTCAACATGTTTGAGAGTATTGCAACGGTTGGAGTTGTATTTACTTTTGTTCGAGTGTTGTGCGAACTTGCAACATGTTGTCAGTAATGAATTTTTTGATCCTCCACTCACTCACATTCTTCTTTATTTTCTTTATTTCTTTTGTTTAAAATTCTTTGTAATCAGAAATAAACTTTTTAGGCGGCATACTAAATAAAAGAATAAGGCACACTAAAACAAAAAACCAAATCATTGAGTGCCATAATTCGCTTTTCTTTCCTCCATCGCAAAGTAATTTTTCTAAAATACAAACAAAATAAAAAAACAAACAAAGAAAATGCTGCAGACTTTAATAGTTGCACTAAAAAACCGACTTCTTTATTCTTTTAATTTTGTTAGTTACAATATTTACTTAAAAAAATGTAAACAAAGCAGCTGTAAAACAACAACAACCTAAACCTTAACAATGGCGACGCCGACGGGCGTTTGCGCACGAATTTAATGGTATCGCTGTTATTAAGGAGAACACCAAAAAACAATCAGCTGTTGTGAAATGCAAACATTCTTCTACCAGACAAGTAAAAAAAATCGACAATTTTAATACTTAGTCGTGTTTACACGTACAATTTTAATTTCAGCAATTCTGTACGATTCTTTATTTAATTTGCCACTTACATATATTTACACGTGCAACTCTTTCGCGTTTAATTTGCTGATGTTCTTGTTTTTAATATTGTTGTTTTAGACATTCTTATAAATTTGAGACGCATTCAGACTAGTGTCAAAACCGAAATTCTGGTTTTTATGGCCAAACCCTATAGTCGGTTTTTTAAAAACATCTGAAACCCGACATGTTGCTATACACGGTTTTTGCTGTCGGGATTTGCGGTTTTTTTGTTCATTCAATTTTACGACATTTGTCAATCCTTCCATCCGTCCGTCTGCTGTCATTCTAAAGCTAGTTTTCAAACTACTGATCACAATTGTTAACCGATCTTCTTGAAATTTGCAATACATAATAAGTTTTTTTTGGATTACGGCTGTCGACTTATAAAAAACGGTTAAAATTTAGTACGGTTAAAATGTAGATCCCACACATATGTATGTTCAACCGTTTTTATGTTTTTAGCTCTAGAAGCTACATACATACGTATTTATCGCTTATATGCTTATCGGAATTAAAATTTAATAATTAACAAAAAATGCATTAAAAGAACTCGGGTTTAATAAAACCAAATTTAAATTATTCAATTGGCCGGAGATTAAAAACTTTGATTTCGACGATCCTTGGGTTCGGGAGGATGGCGCTCCAAACCCTGACAATTGCGCGCCAAATACGGTAGTCATGTTACCAGTTGTCTTGGCGATGTCAATTGGCCACTTCGAAGCAGCGATTTGATGCCGTTAGTCTTTTCTTGATAATTACCATAAAGGGCCAATGTTATCCCACCAATCGCTTAACGATACAGCTCCTTACGTCGAGTATTGAGCAGGCCATTCTTCAGATTGAGCCAGAATCTGTCACTGAGGTCATGAAAAATTGGATTGACAGGGTGCGCTACCGTGAAGTAATGAAGCAATTATTAGAGAAAATAATAAGTAAAAATATCACAATCGAACTTCCACCAACAAAATAACTTTGTTATCACTGAAGATAAAACCCCCAGTATTTTTCGATTTAAGCGCACTTTTTCGTCTTATTGAGAATAGAATTTTAAGAAAAATAAGAAAGATTTTACAAAAAAAGAAATATGTGTACCCGTACTTGGGCTCGAACCCGAGACCTTCCGAATTGAAGGCACGAGAACGTTCTGATCAATCCTCCACCAGCAAAATAAAAAATACTTTTTACGTAGCGGCTTAAAATAACTTTCGCCTATTAACAATCAATATAATTTGTAGGTGTCATAAAATCCAATCGCACTATTTGGAAGTTGATGGAAATCGATTCCTTAGTAAGTACGAGTATTTCCATTTATTGGCTGGGAAAACAAACAACAGTTTTATGATACCATCCTACAGGAAGTACCAACCCCAAAATATATAATCTTAGGCCTTAACCTTATACAAACAAACTAGATTTTACTTTTGTCGGATTTCGGCAGTCTTTTTCCTTAACTTGTGGTAGATTTCGGATCGAAGTCCGATGCATTTGGACCTATTCCATCGTAGATTTCAATGTAAGAACCATAAAAAGTCGACTCGAAAACCAGTATATTAGGAGATCGGTTGTATATATGTAAATATATAAGAACAAGACTTTATGTTTTTAAGAACCAAATTTCGGATTTCAGTTGTCAATTTCCACACAAATTGTAATAGATTTCTGCTGGAGATCCTAAGCGGATATCGTTAAATATATTTTTAATATCTAAAAGTGAAAATATTCCCTAACATCCTTACGTTTCTTATTCCTTCGTTTCAGATTTCAACCATGAAGTGACAGGTGTGAAATGAGATACAAACATCTAACCAGCGACGACGACTCATCATCGTACACAACAAGAGAGGGCGCGCGAGGCAACGCGTACATCAATTTCTTTAATATTCTGTTAAAATAAAAGCCCCAAAATTAAACGCAACAACAGGCCCTTCGACCCCCATACGTTCATGAAAAACATGGATAAAAATGCGGGTGAGGGTGGACAACAAAATGATGGTGGTGGCGGCGGTGGAGGCGGCGGCAAAGGTGGTGGCGGCGGTAAAGGTTCAGCCAATTCTGCTGCGGGTGCCGCCGCCGGTGCTCACGATCAAGCGGCTTTATTAGATGCGGCCTCATTATTTGGTAAGTTTGTCATATCACACTCACTTTGTATCCCTCCCCCCGTCAACAAATCCCTTTACTAATGCACACAATTTATTTTCTTTCTATTCTGCACGTTTAGCTTATTGGGGCCGCGATCCTTCTGCCGCGGCCGCAGCTGCCACCAATCCTTTATTTAACGCACAATTCAATGCAGCTGCCGGTTTAGGCTTGCTGCCCAATCCAGGCGGTGGTGGTTCTGCCAACGATCACTATTCTATGGCCGCGGCTGCTGCCGCTGCAGCGGCCGGACATCATCATCAGAATACCATGGCCGTGGCGGCGTCACAGGCCGCCAGTTTGGCGAGCCTTCATCCAGCAAGTGAGTTATTGTGTAAAGTATTTTTCAAGCACAACAGAAAAAATGATAATGGCAGGAGGAATGATTTGTATTAAATTAAGGGGAAGGCAACAAAGATCATAGGACACACAAAGGTGTATCATAAATCAAACATGCCTCTTTAAATTTAAATTATTTTTTGTCGGTTGCCTAAAAAAATGTTTTTGTTTTTGAATTTTCCAAAAGCTCACAGCGGATTATATATACAGGGAAGGCTGGTACTGAAACTTTTAATAGATTACTAGGAACTTATAAAGCAGAAACCTTGATAACGGCGGATCGACCAAACCCAAGTTACTTTTTAAGAGTTTAAAAATTCTAAAGAAATCATTTTTTTTTTGATTATTATTGTTTTCCCGGTGAAGCAAACATATATTTTTTTGAACACAGTATTTGCCTTCTTTTAATTCAATTTTCCATGACCTTCGTGGCGGTTCGTGGCCGAATCGCCAAACACAATAACCGAACTCTGAGAAAAATATGTTTGTGGCGTGGACTGTGTAAAAGAGCTCCATCTCCTGACGAAAACAGTCATCGTACAAGTCCATGTTTTCAATCTCCGACCACCTTAAATGATTAATCGTGCCCTCGTTTCATGTAGCATTTACAAAGAAAACTGTTCCTCTCTGAGGTTGCGTTGGCTTCTCGACGATTACGTGTGGGTTTGTTGATCCTCAGACCTTGTAAGGTCTTTGTGAAAAATTCGCATCAGACTAGAGCTGGTGCTTAAAATGTTGAGTTGTTAAAAGACGAATCAATGTCCCAGATCTGAGTCGCTCAATCTTAGGTACGGTAGCTACATTATTGTCAGTACGTGATCCTAAGAGCTTGTAAGGTCTTTGTGCAAAATTCGCATCAGGCTGTTGCTGGTACGTGAAATTTTGAGTTTTTAATGGAGTCAGAATCTCGGGTGCGGTACATTCTTGTCAGTACGCGATTATTCTCTAAGCCATGTTCAAACTTCACTTAGTAGGTGGTCACTGAGTATTAAAAAAAGTTATATCCAGCGCAGATCGCTGCTTTAAGAGAAGATCCCACGCTTGTTCTTTAATGGATTGTATGGGAGTTACCCTGCGAAAAAAAAAACATCCAAAGATATGCAAATGATCCGGAAGTACTTCCAAATTGTGTCGGAACCATTGCGTTTAACAAAGGCTTTTCATGGGATGGATGGTATTTTTTGTTATCAATTTTATTATTGCTGATGGTATTTTTACTTGACTCAAAGAATATTGCGGAATATTCGGAAAATCTTACACTTACCATCTCTTATAATATGGATATTTCCAGATCTCAAAAGGGACACTCGTACGCTGTAAAGTTAATATAAAAATATGTATAGAACTATATTTGAGAGCAAAATGCAAATTATATAACTATAACTTAAGCTAAACATGAGATCGCGAACGGAACAAAAAACGAAAATCATATGTGAAAAATTAAAAATCAACGAATTTTGTCCGATTATTTGGCAGTAAAATAAGTTTAATAATAATGAACTTACCTCAAATTGATTTTTTTACAAAAAAACAATTGTAACTTTAGTTTTAATTTTTCATTACATTAGATATCGTGAGAGACATATATATAATGAAATGTTTGATGCCATTACTCGTATAAAAAAATAATAAAGGAAATATTAATAAAAAACATAAAAATTTAGATATTTTGGCATAGTACGAAGACAAATTTAAAGTGACAAAGGCAAAGATTTGTATTTCATTCATTAATGAGCAGTATTTTTTTTAAAATATTGAAAAAGAATTATTTTTTAGCTTTTGATTTTTTCGTCGCGGTGGACCATTTGTTGGAAATGTTCATATCTCACTGGGCTTGATTGAATACATTTAAATTACCTAAATATTTATTTCACTTTTGTGTCTCTAAAAATGTTCATTTATTTTACTTTTGAGTAATACTTTTAAAAATAAAATAAAAATAAATTATGCTTTGCAATAACCACTTGGTAACCGCCTTTAAATCACACTCTCTACATTTTCTCGTAAGAACTGCAATAACGGTCGGACGATTGATTAGTTGCCCTTGCCTGTCGATTCCCATATTGTTTTTAACTACATGGAGCGACGTGTCATCTTTGTGTGTCTATGATCTTTGTCAATATTTTTTGTCTTATTTTATGTTCTTGTTTTTCGTTTTGTTGCCTGCATTTGTGTATGAAAGCGTCTTCAGATGCAGTGCATCTGATCCATCTTGTGGACGAACGGTCTAAGCGTGTCGTGTTGTGTTTGCTCTATTAAGCCTATCGTAGGGTCGTAAGTTCAGATTTTCGGGTTCGAATCCTGGCGAAGGAGAACAAGAATTGTTCCTTTATAAAATAAAAGTGATGCGGATGCGTTGCATTTGTTTGGAGTTAACAAAACAGCAAACTCATTTGAATTCCTCCAAATGGTGTTTGAAGAAAATGCTCCTATAACAATTAACTTTGCCCATGCTCGGTATTTGAATGATTCTTCCGGGAGTTGTTCAAAGGGGAGATTGAGTTTCTGCCTCAATTTTCAAAGAGTATGGGAGGTTGACAGATTTTTTTTTATCTATCTTATTGTTTAATATTTATTTTGTTTACTATATTTTATAATTCAACGATTATAAGCATTAGAATAGATATGTTCTGGTTAAAACATATGTGGCAGCGCATAGAGAAAGGGACCTAAGGGTAAACAAAAATGTGGACAACATCTGAGCATCGAATGAGACCGATCCCATGTCCCAAAAGTGTTCCCTCCCAGAGATATGCGCGTTTTATGAAAGTAATGGTACACCAAAGATACACGTATTTAAATATTTAAAATGGCTCTCCAGAACAAAACTGGTTTTTACCCTTAGGTCCCCTTCTATTTTGCGCGTCACATATATTTTATTTTATTTAGGATAAATAGAAGAATCGATTTGGATACTTTTTTTAATTTTATAAAAATATGAAATAAAAGTACGAAAACAGCTGTTAAACGTCGAATTTTAGCAACAGCTTTAGCAGATAGAATCTTGTAAATATAGTTAAGATGATGGTTCGTTCAGCTTCAACTTTTTTTTTTTTTAATATTTATTAATTCTACCACACAAGAATCCAAAGTTAAAAATCCGATTAGGATAACGGAATTTTTCCAGCCTTGGCAACATTAAAATCTATTTTTTCTTGTTTTAATTATATTTTTTTTAATTACAAAACTATTTTTTGAAAAAAAAAATTACTTAACCAACATATGGTATAGCGGCTACTAACCTCAAACTTCTTTTAGCTGCTTTAACTGAAGTTTATTAGTAAAAATATTCGATTAAATACCCTTTATCAAAGGATGGAGTTTATACTAACCTCGGAAAGAGTATTTGCTTAATTTAATATTGTTAAATTTTCATTTGTAAAAAATGTGATATTTTTCAAATAACTTTGACAAGTAAAGTTTTAAAAATTCTTTAGTTTTATTTTAATTAATCTTTGTTAAATGAATATTTCTTTAAAAAAAATGTTTTATTGTGTTTTAAATTGAGTCGGTCCTGTTCATAAAAAAATTTCCGAGGTTTATAATTAAAATTTTCTTTTTGAAAATGTTCTTTAAAAATTACATAATAATTATTATTAATTACATAATAAAATAATGCCAATCAACCCGGTTCTGCATCCTCCCCGAGAATTAAATTCTCGTATTCTAAACAAATAGGGAGAATAGTAACATGAGAGAGAATTCCGGATATTCGAAGTCAGCGGTTTTCGTCAGCTGTTTTGTTTGGCTAACATTTTGCAAATCATTTTTATGAAGTTTCTAACGTACAAAGTGAATATAAGCAAAAAAAACAATATAAAAATGTTCTGTGTTGCGTTTCTGATGATATTAGAAAACCTGAGCTTTATGTTGGGGCCTCCACCAGTTCCCCTGGAGAATTTGAGGTTTTGTGCCGCCTACGGCACTACATAAAGGGTGGATGCATTTTAAGGACCGATGTTGATTTTAAATAAAACACAAATTATTTAGGAAATTATTGTCATTTCTTTTTATTATGATAATATTGGTATGGTTCAATTATGTATTGAACAAAATATCGGCCAAATGGTCGCCGTCACCTCGGCGGGACACTGAGCTGAGGCATAGTTGAGGTTTGCCGTAAATGTGCCGAATTATATCATCCTTAACTCATGGCTTATCGACGTACGCCTTTTCTTTAAAATAAAGAAAGAAGTCCAACGGTGTCAAATCACATGATCTTGGCGGCCAATTAACATCTCTACGACGTGAGATAACACGGCCATTGAAATTGTCGTGCAAAAGAGCCATTGTTTCGTTAGCTGTGTGGCAAGTGGCACCGTCCTGTTGAAACCACATATCGTCCACATCAATATCTTCCAATTCAGGCCATATCTCACGATAGCGAACACCATTCACAATAACTGCCTGACCGTCCTCATTTTGGATAAAATACGTCCCGATGATGCCGCCAGCCCATAACCGCACCAAACAGTCACTCTTTGTGGGTGCATTATTTCTTCGACAATCACTCTTGGATTATCATTCGCCCAAATGCGGCAGTTCTGTTTATTGACGAATCCACTGAGGTGAAAATGTGCCTCATCACTGAAGATGATTTTCTTCGAAAATTAAGCATCCACTGTTGCCATTTCTTGCCACCATTCTCGATTGTGCACCTTTCAATGGTTCAAATTGAGTTAGTCTGAAATTGTAAAATCTCAAATGAAAAACCTGACGTTTAGGTGTGGTTCACATTCAAATCGGTCCTTAAAATTACTTTATTTGATCGGCCCAAACCTGAAATAGTTTTCGCATTTTCATTTGCAAGTTTTTGGCGGCATTATTTCCAAAATTTGTTATCACATTCCTATTTTTTCCCGGGGAATGATTTCCATTTTCGAAGTTCGTTTATAAAAAGGGAATAGAGAAAAAGTTCCGAGATGATGTTAAACGGGGAACAGGGAAAAAATTCCTAGGTAATTGTGCTTCAGAATCGGACTCAATGTATTTTAAATTCAATGTTGACAAATCCTTTATTATTTTTTTTACATAAAAATATGTTCTTTGGAAACGGTTAATATATTCTAAAAATAACAGATTGTTGAATATATAATTTAATTTTGTACCAACTCTAGTTTCTCTAAATAAAATGTTTTTTTTTAAATCAAAATTTATTTTTAAAATGATTCCAATTTTAAAAAAGAAACAGTGGAAATTAAAATCTAGTCTAATTTAAAATCGCTTTAAGTTATGTTTAATAAAATACTTGCATAATAAATTTCGCTATATTAAAATAATGTTATATTAAAAACAAATATATAAAAAATATACACTTGGATCTAAAAAATATCAGACATTCATAACCGTGTTTAACCTTAGTACTAAAAAGAGCCGCAGAAACTGTACGTTATATAAAAAACCTTAAGTATCTCAACAAAAACCTTTACAATATACCGAAAGCATTAAGAAAAATACAACTTACTACACTTGTTACGAGTCTCATAGTCTTTTCAATGTCTTCAAAAAGTTGTCACTTTTATTCAAATTGCTGGAAAACCAGCAATTTTATATAAAATTCAACTTCTAGAACTAATTTGTTACTTAAACAATAAAATGTCCACGATATACAGTTCAAGTGTGACAAAAAGTGATTTGAACCATCATAATCTGATTTTCGCTACTCAGACATTAAACCCTTACCTGATAGAATATAAGGACAGGCCCCACCAAGCCCATTAAATTGTTTTTTTTTTATATATTTTATATTTATTTTTATTTTAAACTGCTTATAATTTTTTCCTTAAACATTCAATCATCCAAACAAAAAAATAATGACAAAAGACCGAATAAATGTCAACAAAAAAACTTATTTTCTCTTCCTTTTCTTCTTTCCCTGTAGATTGGTGGGCCGTTACACAATTGGCCGCCCAGGACTACTTCAACCGTCTGCAAGCCTCCGGTCTAACACACTTTCCCCATGCTGATTTGGCAGCTGCCTTCAATCCGGCCGCTTTGGGTCTGGGTGGTGCTGGCGGAGCTGGTGGCAATGCCGGTGTGGGCGGTTCATCCGGCGGTGGTGGCCAAAATTCCAACACGGGCGGTAATTCTGGCTCGGCAAGTGGCAATAGTAATTCGTCCGGCAGCAAATCGAGCAAATCGCGTAAGGAAAAGCAGCGCCAACAACAGCAGCAGCAACAATTGCAACAACAGCAGCAGCAACAGCAATCATTGGCCAATAGCTTAAATGCAGCAGCAGCTGCGGCTGCAGCCGCCGGGGCGGTAAATCCAGCGGCCGCATTGTCCAGTATGCATGGCCTGGTGGGTGCGGGCACAACCATAACGCCGTCATCGGGCCTAGGTAGCTCTGCCGGTAGTGGTAGTAACAATAGCGGTAGTTCTAGTAATGCCTACAAGGTAATTTTAGAGAAGCAATGTGTGTAAAAAGGGAAGGGGGAAGCGAATTGCAAAAGTCATGTGGACAAGAAATATAATTTGTTAATATAGAGAAAATATAGAGAATATATTAATAAATAACTTCAGTTTCTCGAAATGCAAAAAATGGACATTTCAAAGAACCCTTGCTTTAAAAAAACAAATACTCCATTCGCTTCATTCTTAGAACGAGAAAGTTTCATTTTATCGTCTTGGATTGAACTAATGAATTATCTAAATTCCAAACGGATAAAGTTTTGTAATGTACTTTTGGATGTGTTGTTCAGCGTCTATCTTGATGAGCCCTAGGCTTTACAGACAAACTTGTGTGACCTACAAAACCCCGTTTTTGCGTCTAATGAAAATCACAATGAATTCGTTTAAAAAAGCAGACTTAAATGATTGAAATATCCATTTCTTTTTGAATCCTCTGCCGAAATTCGTATCCCCCGATTGTTCTTAAATACACTTGTGATCGAAGCTGTAAATGGTTACATAGAAACAAGAGAGCGTTATTTATTCTTAGCACTCAGACTATTCTCTATTTGCTAATTACGGAGCCCAGAAGTTCTTAGATTAATAGTCTCTTTCGTTTCAAGGAAGATACTAGTACTTATTTTCAATCAATAAGTCATTATTTAAAAGCAAAAAATCACTTAAAATCTCGCTGGGCGATATGTTAATATCGGGATCAAAAATTTAAACGTTTTTCATTTATGAAAATATTTAAGCTTTCATTTAAAAAAAATGTTGAGCGGTTTCTTTTTAAGCGAATTCGCTTATAGTTTTTGTTACCTTTTTCCACTATTATAATAAAACTTTCAAAACAAACTCTTTTCGATTCTGATATCAAACATATTTTTTTATAAGTAAAAAAGCATTTCGGCATTTTGATACCGTTTTGAAAATATCGCCTTAGCAAAATTATAGACAATTTTTTTTACTTGTTAAATAAAACATTTCTAATATAAGCTAAAAGAAAATATTTTTGCCGTGTCCAAGACATGAGTGACATTATAAACAAAGAGCTCCTTTAACTGCACAGTTTGGAACATCTTTTCCTAGTTTTCAGTGATCCCAATTTTGATCATCAAACGCTTTGCAATCCGCTCGATAATTAAAGTGATTTTAAGAACCTCCCTACACTCTTTGGTATATGGTTTTAGAAATCAATACCTAATCTAAATTGTTTTCTTTTATTTTTCTCCTCTCCTTTCTTTTTTATTAAAGAACAATTCATCAAACTTTGGTAAATCGTCAGCCTCATCGTCGAACCCGATACAGGTTCAATTGCCTCCACCACCTGGATCGGCTTATGATCCGGTACAATTGCATAAAGAATTATTGGCCATGCAACAGGCTGCAGCTGCAGCAGCGGCCTCTGGTGCACCAAGTTCATCAAAGAAATCCTCATCCAAACAATCAAATAACTCATCATCGTCAGGTAACACATCATCCTCTTCCCATCACCACTTAACAGGTGGCTCAAGTACATCATTACCCACTAATGTTTCATCATCATCATCAGCCAATCTAATATCACCGCATGGCTCAATGGGCGGTGGCAGTGGTGGAGGTGGCGCTGGTGGTGGTGGCTCCAATTCTTCTTCCTCATCATCCTCGCGCGACAAAAACGCCGCCGACAAGAATAACGCTTCATTGAACGCTTTGAACTCCCTGTCGCAATTTGGTGCATTGTGTATGACACCGCAGCAAAGTATGCAGGCAGCTATGAATGCCTTTGCTGCCAGTAATTCAGCGGCAGCTGCTGCAGCTGCGGCTGCTACATCAGGCAATAATTCTGGGGGAGGTGGCTCAGCCTCCTCATCAACTGGAGGCAATAATAAATCTTCAAAAGATTTTATACCATCTGGAGGATTAGGGTAAGTTTAATCACCTCCAATCATTTGCCTCTTTCTTATCATTTTAATTTTATTTTCCTTTCTTTGCTTTTCTCATTGCTGTTGTATAGTGACCACCCCTCATTGCTGGGAGTACGTTTGCCACCCGATACGGAGATTATTAAGTACACATCATCCATCGTGGGCCCCAAAATACCCGGTACTACTTCACGTGGTCGTAAAAAGACCATATCAGATGAACAAAACCAACTACAACAACAAAAACTTGACTTAGATTCAACAACAAATGCTCTTTCCTCTTTGCTTGCATTTCCAGGTCTTAGCCCAGCGAAAAGGGCGAGACTCGAAATGGAGTATGCTGCCATTGCCGCTGCGGCCAATGCCGCCCAGCAACAACATCAACAGCAGCAGCAGCAGCAAAATGCTGCCGCCGGCGGTGGTGGAGGCGTTAATTCGGGTTCCTCCTCGACGGGTTTGCCTGGCAATCTGACCGCCTCACAAATGGCCGTTTTGAGTGGTTCATTAGGGGCGAGTAGCACAGCCACGCCCGGCTCATCAACATCTGGCGGTTCTTCGCAGAATACGCCACATCTGGATTTGACTGGACCGAGCAGTGGTCGCACCAGTCGTGACTCATCGTCGGATCGTGTGGAGGTCATTAAATTGCCACCTACTATTACCTCAAATGGAGCGTATAATCTTTCGAATAAGAATAAAGATATTCACGATCTGACCGGTTCGACTGACCTTAATTCGGGCGTTAATCTCAGTTTAAAGCCAGCCGCCTCCTCAGTCTCAAACTCATCTCACAATAGTGCAAATATTGCCAGTGCTACCATAACAATAGACGATTTCGATGCACCTCTCAATTTATCAATGAAACCCGATAAGTCATCGTCTTCCAGCAATGATTTGTCCGGCGGCAATGGAGGTGGCGGTAGCGGAGGCAATGGTGGTGGCTCTGGAAACTCCGGTGCGTCAAGTCTGCAAAGTTTAAGTTCCATCACAGCTGCCTTAGGAGGCAGTGGTGGTGGTAATGGTGGCGGCAATGGAGGTGGCTCTGGCGGTGGTGCTGCCAACAGTTCCAATTTGGGAGGTAATAGTAGCAGCAATTCATCATCGACCAGTGCGGCAAATGACAGATCATCACAGCAATCATCCTTCAAGGAGGGGCGTCCCAGAAATCTAGGACGGGGAGTTTCCAAGCCCAAAAAGAATACGGTAGCCTCGCTGCTTGCCCAATCGCGGGCAGTGGGCATTAAGCCGATGTTAGCCACCCAGCAGCTGTTGCAACAAGGAGCGGATATTGTAAGTTTTTCCTAAAGTTAACAGAAGAATTTTTATTGACCTTTGATTATTTTGCTTGCAGGAAAAAATCCGCCAGGCCTTAAGCGAAGCCAATGCTCAAATGGAAGTATCCACCGACTCTGAAAGTATTGCCGCCGAATCGGGCCTTTCCGAATCGGAGACTGAAGAGCCAAATCTCTTGAACGTTACCGAATTGAGAATACCACTCGATTTGGGCTGGAAACGAGAAACGGTTATACGCGGCCTCACCAAGGCGGGGCAAATTAAAGGCGAGGTTACTTATTATGCGCCCGGCAGCAATGTGCCCCTAAAGTCCATTGGACAAGTTTTCTCTGTGAGTTGTTTGTAGATCACATTTTTAGTAGTACAATTTGACGAAAAATCAATTTTTTTGTAAACTTCCACACGAAAAGATTACCACTAAACTTGTCTTTAAATCGCCCCTTTAGCATTTGGAAAAGAATCCTTCGAAATTACTACGGGAAAACTTTAGCTTTTCGGCTAGGGCCATTGTGGGCACTTTCTTGCAGCCGGCACCACCGCCCTATGCCAATGATGGCGAATATATACGCATGACCGACGAAGATGTCGCCAAACGTTTGGAAGATTTAAAAATCTTTACACGTCAGACACTAAATGTCGAAGAACGCATACAGATTGCCAAGCAACAGCAGGCACTGAGAGATGCCAAAAAGGCCCAGAAGGAGGAAATGGCCCGGAGTAAGGAGAAAGCGCGTCAGGAGAAAAATGAAAAGCTCGAACAGCAGAAACGTGAACGGGAGCTGAAGAATCAACAGGCCATTGAGGTATGTTAAGAGTTCTGAACAGAAAAGTTTTGGAAATTACCAAGAGTGTTAATTGAATTTTAGGCACGCAAAAAGAAACAAGAGGAACTGGAACGTTTGAAACAAGAGGAAATACTCAAAAAACAACAGGTTGGTAAATTGATGCTATTTATTTGGAAGACATTTTTTTATCCTTCAAAATATGTGCTTAAAGATGTTTCATTTATACTTCTATAGTTTTTTTTTGTTTTTGTTATGTTAAAAATTCTGTTTTTCTCTTGGTTTTCCAAACTCCAAAAATTGTGTTGAGTTTTCTTTAGATATTTCGATAATACAATTTATAGGCTTAACTTTTACGATGGTTTCCACCTCGTAAGTGCCTGTGTCTACGAGTAAGAGATTTACCTTTAAATCGTAACAAGCTTCTCTATAGCAAAAATTGGCCATTTTAGCAACTTCAAAGGCTAGCTTCGGGTCAATAGTACATAGAAAGAAGATTTGGGAAGGGTCTCTTAACCTATGCGTCGTACACTTTTCGAAGCTTCAATTTTTAGATCCTTGTTTTTCCCATAGATAGAGGAGCCGCGGCATTATTAGTATTACTCTTGCTGAATTGATAGAAGCTACATGTTGCTTCCTTAGAAGGATTTAATATTCCCACGACGATGTCGGTCTACTCGTCGCAATTTATCGACAGAGAGACTAAAATGCTAATTACTTAAAGCTAAGACTTAAAGCTAATTTGTCCTTACCAGGGTTATCTTCCGTCGGAGCATGTGCTCATATTAGGAGTGGTGTGTACCAAATATATTTACCTCTTGCTCACCCCGAATCCACAACGAACTTGGGCTTGCTGTCATATCTGCTGGAATTTACGAGTATCCATGAAAATAAGCTTCTATATCGCTGTTTGGCAGGATTGTTGGTTTAACATCTCCAGTTAAGGTGTATTTCTAAGGGCGTCTAGGGCACTAATCCGAAAGTGAATATCGTTCTAATTATCGATGTATATATCAAGTGTATTATTTTCGCTTGCAAGCACCATTTTTGACAGGTAAAGAAGGCGTCGAGTCTCTTGTTTCCCCTTTCCTTCACATTCCCCTTCCAGGATATCTTGGAGTCTAAAGTGATGCCCATGTATTTTGTTTCTTTCAATAGTTGAAGTACTTTTCCACGTAGTTTTGAAAGTTTAAGGTTTGGACTTTTATATCTTCTCGTGAATAGGATAACTTCTTTCTACTTTCGGTTCGCTTCTAGACCGATGTTTGTCTCCCATGGTCTCAATGATAGTTTGTGTGAATTTGCCTCTTATCAGAAGCACCACGTCATTCGCCTAAGCTGCAATTTTGACACATGATTTATCAAGAATTTCGTTGAGCACTAGAATCAATAATGTGTGTGCCTGGGTGTGTACCCATATTACCAAGTGCGTTAAATATGGATGCTATATTAACTTTATTGAAGGCGTTTTCCACGTCCAGGGCATTATTAACAAGGATATCGAAAGAACGGAAGTGAAGACGTCGATAAGATGATAACATTGTTATTGATTTTCCCAATCATAAGCTACAACACCATCATACACTATTAGTTTCGGTGTAGAACTAAAATTCGCTTAAAGCTGGTTATTTCTAACACGGTTTTCGTAAATACCCGAAATATTTTATATTTTCTGGAAACACCTTAGTTATTAGAATCATTTGTCAAGTTAAGTTGCAAAATTGCATTAATTGAAATAGAGTTGTGGACCGCCGTTGTGTGATGGTTGCTGTACACGACTACCATACAAGTGTACCTAGGTTCAACTCCGGACAAGAATATTTAAGAAGTTTTTAACGGTGGTTTCCACCTTGTAAGTGCGGGCGACTTCACCAGTAAATGATTTATCTCTAATCAAGCGGGTGCTTTAACAGTAGGTCCCAGTCATTAAGTATAAAAATTATACTGTGCTCAGCTTTTGAAAGATTTAAGAGATGTTTTTCCTTGATTCTTAATGGGCTGTTGAGGGACAGTAGAAAATTCATTGCTTCTGTTGTATATATTCTATTTACTCACATACCCGAGTCAAAGCGACTAATCAAAGACATATCAGCGTATTTTCTTCTTCAACAGCCTTTTAATTTTTAAGAACAAAGGGTTGGGACATTCCAGGTGCATAGCCGCAAATAATATTGGTTTAATCGCTTACGGTGGTCGTCAACATTTAGAGGTGGCAGATTTTTATTTATTCAAAGTTTACTTTTGATATTGTTTTCTTTATTGGTTTGTAAGGTCAACATGTATTTTTAAACGATCTCATGGGTTACGTGTGGTATATGTTACGAGGGCTGCTATATATTTCTGGCCTAATAATGAAAATGCCAATATTTATCATCAAAAATGGTTTTATTGTTTTTTAAAGTATTCTCCAGCATGACTTATATATACACTTTTGCATGCGCTCAAACCAATGTTTAAAGCACTTTTTTCGTTTTGCCCGGTCAAAAAGGCGCTGGTTTGAGCCGATGTGGAAGAGCTCGCATTGTCATGGTACACACTGATTCGTCTTCTCTTGTTCGTTTTTCGAATTTCTCCGAAGACTTCAGGCAAACAAATTGTGGTGTACCACTCAGAATTGACCTCCTACGTTGCTCAAGCGGAACAGTCGCCACATGACCAGTTTTGCCGAAGAAACAGGCGACCATTTGCTTCGAAGTACTTCTTTCACCCACAACTTTTGTTAGATTTGGCTCGTCTTCGAAGACCCATACGGTCGAGTTGTTTTGTTTCGATTGATTCGTCTTCTCTTGTTCGTTTTTTGAATTTTTCCGAAGACTTCAGGCAAACAAATTGTGGTGTACCACTCAGAATTGACCTCCTACGATGCTCAAGCGGAACAGTCGCCACATGACCAGTTTTGCCGAAGAAACAGGCGACCATTTGCTTCGAAGTACTTCTTTCACCAACAACTTTCGTTAGATTTGGCTCGTCTTCGAAGACCCACACCGGTCGAGTTGTTTTGTTTCGGGCTCATACGCATAGTTCCATTATTCGCCACCTGTGACGATCTTATAAACGTCTTTTGAAGTAGCGCGATCGTATTTTTTCAAAATGAATGTATGCTGGTGGATGAAATACCCAAGGATGCCTCTATCTCACGGTATGTCACATGACGATCTTGCATTATCAGTTCACGCACGGCATCAATGTTCTCTGGCACAACGGCCGTTTTGGACGACCTTTACGATCTTCCTCTTGGAGCGAGCGTCGGCCACGATTGAATTCATTAAACCAGTTTTTCGCAGTGTTAGAGGATGGTGCTTCATCGCCATCCAAAGATTTAAGTTCATCGATGCACTCTTGTGATAATCCACGTCGAAAGTTGTGAAAAATAATCGCACGAAAATGTTCACGTGTTAATTCCATTTTTTTTGCCAAATTGATTTTTTCAAGTCACTGTAAACACCACAAATGATGGTTATGCTAAAAATGTCAATGGAAATGTCAGATGGCGCCAGGCAACATTTGTGATATTTGAATACCAAAAATTTTCGAGTTTGGATTTTTTTTAAATATTTTTTTATTCTTTTTAACCTTTTTGTTTCGATATTCTCTTCCACAATATACGTTTTCAGTATTAACTGTGAATATTTGTTATTATTTCTTCTTTAAATATTAGACCAGCTTTAAAATTTCCTCTGTATTCTTATGTTAAAGAGTTTTTTCAATCTTTGAAACCCTTTTGCTTTCGATTTTATTTACTTTAACTTTGCTATTTTCCCTTAACTTTGTTTTGTTCTTTGAAAAACATATCAAACGAATCGAATCTAAATAATTGTTATTGACCATTTTTTGTCTAGGAAAAGGAAAAGAAACGTCAAGAAGCTATTTTAGCTAAAGAACAGGTATATCACCCAACCAAATTGCCTATCCATCCTTTCTTTCACACCTCTACTACAAATTTGACACTTTGTAGATATTTGTTCTTTAGAATAGAGTAGTAGTAATACATTTTCACAACAGAACGTAGTTTTCCAAATAAAACAAACAACCAACAAACATAAAAGCTCTCTTCCTATTTCTTTTATTCATACCTACCAATAAGCGAGGACCTCACTTAAACTCTCTTTTTCTCTATTCAAACCCATCCTTGCTTCATACAGGAACTCAATCGGCAAAAGGAAATGCTACTGGCTGCCGAAATGGAACGTGAACGTAGGCGTCAGCACATGAATCTCATACGTCAGTTGGAAGTGCGCCGTAAGTTTGAAGAACGCGAGAAGAAGAAACATCAAATGGTCTTGGATCGTTTGATTGTCCGTGAGAAACGTTTGGCCGCACGTAAGCGTGATGCTGAGATTTTAGCACAAATAAGGTGAGGTGCTGTTAGAATACAATGCAAATGCTACTCGAAAGGATTTGTGTGCAGAGGATGAGTTTAGCATGGTATGGTTTTTAACTTGATTACTTTTCGTTTCATTTTTGACAACAGGAAACCCCAAGAGGATTCTGAACTGATGCATCCCAATCAAATACCGGAATTGGATCGTATAGCCGGTAATCGTTTGCCCGGCCAGGCCATGGCTGACTTGTTGATGGTCTTCGAATTCTTGCATAATTTCGGCGAAACCCTAGGATTTGGTAAGCAGGTTTTTCATTTTGGCATTAAACGTAATGGCCCTGATTACGGTTTTGTTGTCGAAATACGCCTCGTGTTGATTTCAACGACAACCGTAACAGACTGAATTTGTGCCCAAACAACTTTTGAACAATTTCACCTTTTGTTTTTTGCCCTACAGACATGGAATCTCTGCCCACACTCCAGAATCTCCACGATGCCCTCGTTAGCGACAGCAATGTCGATGCCGAAGAAGAACTCTTGTCTGTGATGACCCACCTGCTGGTGTGTGCCATAGAAGATCCGGGCATACCGAATCCCGGTCGCCACACTACCCTGCTTGGACAATCTCTACGCAATGCCGACATCACCAATTCCAATGTCGCCGAAATCTTACGCATCTACTTGTATGCCACGGCCACCGGTGAGATACGGCAAATGTTCGGCGTGGTCATGGACCGTGAACGAGAACGCCGTGTGCCGGACCATCACCAAATCGACTCGGAATCGGTGGTGCACACTGGAAAAAATGCCGAATATTACAAGCTACTGCACGAGAATGAGACATGGAAGCTGTCGCAGGCATTGAAAGATCGCCCCTTCGTATCGCTGAATCCCACAAAGAAGGCCCAGATACTGGCACACCTGTGCAATGATTTGCTCATGAATAAGGCGGTGCTGAAGCAAATCGAAAGTAGCCTAGAGACGTGCAATCAAATGCGCAAAGAAAAGTATATGACTGACATGAAGGTAAGGAAATACAAGGCTTTGCACATGCGCAAGTCACGCATTGAAGCCTACGAAAAGCTGCAAGCCGAAAGGGAAGCTGCCATGCAGGCTATGGCCGCCCAGCAAAAATTGGACGCCGAACGCATGGAAAAGGAGAATGCCGATGGCAACAAGATAGAAGGTGTGGTGGATGGTGAAAATCCTTCTACGACGGCAACTGATGTTATGGTCGTCGTGCCCGCAGATGTTGCCGGCGGAGAGCAAAACAACAATGCCAACAAAGATGAAACCATCATGGATGTGGATGCTGCTGACTCTCCACAAAAGTCGCAATTGGATAGAGATTTAACAAACCTGCCTGGTGCTTTGGATGAGTCCAAATTAGCTGCCATGTCTACCGACATTACACCCACTAAAATTGCCAAGCTGGAAGATCTGTCTTCCACCTCATATCACAATGGCGGCTCGACTTCGGGTGATATCAGTGCTCTACTGTCGGGCAAGAAAAGTAGTGTTGGTTCTCGCATGGGCGGACTCAACGACGATGCCTGTACTGATGTGGGCATGGATGACGATTTAAGTGATATCGAATCTGAGATGACCAACGTGGAGGAGGATGAAGATAATCGCCTATCGGCCGATGAGCTGCAAAAGAAACTGGATAAAATCATTCGAACTTCGCTGAATTGCAAGGAAGTCCTCGAAAAATCCACCAATCAGTTGCGAGCTACTTGCTTTGGCCAAGATCGATTTTGGAGACGCTATTGGAGGTTGCCCAAAGCTGGAGGCATTTTCATTGAAGCCTTGGAATCGGCCCAAAACGATATATTCCAATACAATGAAATACTCGAACGGGAAGATGACGAAAGAAAACGAAACCAACCGCCCGAAAGTGCAGGCATCGACGAGGAAGAAGTTCCAAAGGCCCCCGACAATGACTGCCTCAACACAGACAATGACGTGGACATGAAGGCGGTGGAACTACCGATCACCACAACCCCTACTGCAGAGAACATCACTGCCAGCGTCGCCGAATGCGTGGAAAATAATGCGGCTGATGATTCGGATGACGATGTCATAGAAACCAATCGCGTTGAACCGGAAATTGTGGATTTACGCGATGACGACGACGACGATGATTACGATGTGGCCATAAAACCCCAAGCCATACAAATCGACAACAATGGTGCGGCAAAGGTAGAGAAGCCAGATGCTGCGGGTCTACTACCACCACCACCATTATCCGTCACCCCAATCCCAGCCACAAACACAAATGCAACAGTTGCATTGCCGCCCCTTCCCAATCCTCCGAAAAAGGAAGATTTCGAAAATGATGTCAAGCTAGCCGCTGCCTCACTCAATCTAACACAAAATCTTTCTCAGAATTCGTTAACGACAAACTGTGATAATTCAGATGCAAACAATACGATGATGACGATGATGAATAGCAACGCCACCACCAACAATTCTTCCATAACCATAAAGCCCGAAGTGAAGATCGACGACAAGAAAGAGGATGACTGCATAATTGTGTCGACATCCGGACCGACGGATATCAAACCGTTGATGCAACCGCCGGAGCCGCAGGAGAAATGGTTTTCTATTGTTAATCGTGAAGTGCCATTAACAACGACCGAACCTCAGAATGCCACTAACCTAAAAGAATTCCAAAAGTTATATGCCAACATAACATGCAATTCGAGCTATCAGATCCAGGGTCATCCCTGGGATCTAGCAAACAATGTCCAGTACTTTACCGTGTCCATGGACGATTGCAAGGCCGACATTTCCAAACTCACCACGGAGTGTGTGGTGTCGTTGTCCGGTCTCAACCAGGACGAAATTGACAAAAAGCTAAAGGAATTCGAAGAAAAGTTACAAAATTCAAAAAACTCCTTAGAGACTCCTCGTCATCATCAGATAAGCAGCATGAAAACTGAAGGTGAAAGCGACAATATGGATTGCGATGACGAGGAGGCGTGTGACGAACACGTAGACGATAAGAAATCCCTGGTAAAGAACGAAATGGAAACGAAATTTTTTCCTTTTCCTAAGGACACTGCAAGCGACGCAGGGGGAGGAGAGACGACACTCCTAGATTGCTACGACCTAAAGCCGAAATTGGAAATAAAGCTGGATGAAGCCCTGCAATCGTCACTGCAAAACATGCACAACATGTCGTTGACCAACATCAGCAACTTCATACAGTACGACATTCCCACGCCCTTGCAAATGTCCTTGGAAGAATCTCTAAAGCTGGAAGACGTCAAAAGGGAGGGGTTTCCCAAGAAGGTAACGAATAGTTTTGTGTCACGCAATCTGCGCTACAATTGGTGGAAGATCGATACCATGGAATTACTGCAACAGGTCATTAACTCTCTCAACTCCACCGGTTTGAGGGAAAAAGAATTAAAGGATAATCTAACGCGTTTTTTGACCCAGGAAATACCTTTGGGTCTTCCCTATCCAATGGGCGAAGTAAGAGAGAATGACCTAGCGTTTGTTTTGCCCGACAAGCCTACTGATTGGACGCCCAAAATAGCCAAACGTGTGGAGATGGCTCTGTTGGAGCAGCTGGAAGCCTTGGAAGACAAAATCGCTTCGGCCTCCATGCAACTGAAAAACTGGCAATTGCCACCACGCATCGAATCCGAACTCAATCTGGAAAGTGATGCCGACATAACCGAAGAGGACTTTGTCAGCATTATACCCATGATACGGGAACGCATCATCGATCTGGAGGCCAATATCGAGAGACGCTATTTGAAACCACCGCTGGGAGCCCAGACGGGCGACGCACACTTAGCTGCCATCGCACAAAACCAACAAAATACTCAAACACAAAATTCAGCCAATGCGGCTGCCTACTATCAGCAAATGCAACAGCAACAGGCCGCCGCACTGCAACAGCAGCAGCAACAGACATTCAATCCCTCGGCGTTCAATGAGCGCGCCATGGCTTTGGCCGCCAACAATGCGGCGGCGGCCAACAACTCGGAATCGAATTCGCAGTCGCACAATGAAAATAACTCGGGCGGCGATTCGCCCTCAAGCAATTGTGATAGCGACAAAGATGAGAAGGTCGAAAATATACCCAAAGGTTTGGTGTCTTGGCGCGATGCAGTCTCCCGCTCTCACACTACCGCCCAGTTGGCCATGGCCCTGTATGTTCTGGAATCGTGCGTTGCCTGGGACAAGAGCATCATGAAGGCGGTAAGTTGAGCATTGTGAATTCAATGTTAATGATAGCAGTCAGTCGTTTCTACTTCTATTTGATTTGATTTGAAAATCCGGCCAAAATATTAACACACTACACAAGCACACATTATGTTTCATTGTTGTTGTTATTGTTTTTTATTTATTTATTCATTTTTTAATATTTTAAGTTTATCTTTATTGTCATATTCTCCTGAGTTCTATTCCTCCACATACATTTTGTTTCGGTAGTTCCATTCACTTGTCATTTATACTAACCATGTCCTCCTTCCTTCCTTGAGTTTTGTTTTCCTTCGGTTTTTCTCTACAGAGTAAAATGCTTTTGGATTTGTTTTCGGTTGTTTTGTGCATGTCTTTTTTGGCGGTTTTTGCAAAGTATTTAAGATTTTCTAGAATATGGACGCTTGCCAGGTGGGAAGGAGTGGACCAGAATTTCGAAAAAATTAAGGACCGGGCGAAAAGAGCGAATCAAACACAGGGATTAGTCTTCTTAATAAATACGCAATCATTTTAAGCATTGAGAGAATATATTGATTAAACTAGCCTATCTTAAACTCCAAAGTGGTTAATGTTCGGGACGTTAATTATATTTTACGGTTTACTCGACCATTTCCTCGTTTAAATTTATATATCGAAAATACATTTACCATTTTGTTTTTATTCGAAATTGAACATTGAAATTGAATTTCTTTCAAAATGTAACTTTTGTCTATTTTATGATCATTCGCGAAATGTTTTCATTTTATCTAAATGTGACTTTAAAAAAGAATTGTTGGACAATTTGAAATGTATCATTCCAGCGACTGATTGTAAATTACCGCGATATTTGTAATAGGTATTTCCCACACCCCCAACTTCGACTTTAGGTAACCCCAAAGGGAAAAATCGCTTGGGGCTAAGTCTGGTGAGCGTGCCGGCCAGTTCGCATCACCTCTCAAAGAAATAAGCCGTCTAGGAAACATTTGCCTCAAACATTTCATGTTAACCCTCGCTGTGTGAGCAGTGGCACCATCCTGTTGGAACCATGTACCGTCTAATTGCATTGCCTCCAGAGCCGTGTGAAAAAATTCGGGAAATGCCCAGAGCAAGTGATTGCTTTCTAGCAGAGTGTTTTGGAGATTGCCTTCAAGCAGTGTTTTGGAGATTGCATTACTGCTGCTCTAACTCTCTCCATGTTTTGTGGTGTTGTAACCCTTCTCTCAGGTCCCCATCGTACACATGACGCTGCTCTCAATTAAATTACCCAATTTACAAGTGATTGCCGTCCAGAAACAAGTCCACGTGGGGGAACAGCGAATCGTAAACGAAAAGCACGCTACACTGCAATGATTGAGTGCACATTTAAAAAATACGCTTCAACACAAAATGACACTCATCACGTGAAAGGCAGAGCAAATACAAATCTCCCGCCAGCCACTATAAGCCACACACACTATCCACTCTCTTCGTCCAACAGTGCAGCAGCTGCCTGCAGTGCAAAAAAGCAAACTTCCGCGCTCCACCCAGTATATCGTATTTATATTGAGAAGACCATATAGAGTAAACATTTTCTTATTGAAACTTTTTTCGCTCGAAATCCCATTGAGGAATAAACGTGTAATTCTATCGAAAAAGTGGGCCGTGCATGCTTTAATTTTTATAATCACTGACTAGGCCCTATAGTTTAGAGCATGCACTAAGTGACAAATTCGTTTTGTCACTCGTATCCCGACGGTATGCAATCCAAAGTTACTTGGGTTAGTCTTGGACAATCCCCTTCCCAAGCCACGTACATTAACCAAAAAGTGAAAGCAAGGAATAAGGTAGTGAAAGCGTCAGCTGGAAGCTCCTAGGGCAAAGATAAGAAGACATTATTAGCGACTTATCAATACATCAGTCGCTCCAACCTTAACTATGCCGCATCAGCATGGACCGTTAGGGAAACGCATAGAATTTTACAAACAATACAAAATAGTGGACTCCCTATAGCTCCGACTTGTGTCCAAAGACGAGTAAGGATCATATCGATGAGAAGACCAGGATACTGTCAGTGAAGCAACAAAATGTATTGCTGACTCGACAGTTCCATGTCACCAGCCAAGTCTATTCAACCATCAGATCCCTATGGCAGATCCCCCCTCTCGACACATTTGTAAGAATTTCAGGTGTTAAAGCGATGACATTTAACACGTAATTTCATCGGACGTCAACCGATTGTCCATATCGAATGCCCTGAAAACCATGCTTCATTCGGCGGTCTTCTAAGCCCTAAACAGCTAAAGATGGAATAAAGTCCTTAGCCAATATTCTACTGCAATTCCCAACTTCCTCCTACAATTTCAGAAACTAAGTGGATACCATTCAATACTAGCACAACTGAGAGCCGGCTGGAACCAAGTTCTTCGAATTGTTCCTGGCACTCTAAATGGGTGCGTTTTAGGCCTACAAAGCCCTTATGACATTCCGCACTTATTCAGCTATTCGTCCTATCCCACCACCCGCGGCCCATTAATCTTCGGTGGCGCCGAACTAAGGTGGAACAATTTCTCATCAAATTTGACACATAATTTAGATAATCTTCTTATTCATTAGGACAGAGCTTACGTTACAACAACAGATATTATTTTCTTATACCGCCTCAGAAGCCAATACAGTTGCAACTTTCGACGATTAAATTATTGAGGACTAGCAGACATCACGTTCTTATAACCAGAACATGAAATCCTTCTACGTAAAATTTAAACCTTTCCAGTAAAGTCTAATCCGAAGTTCCAAGCAGGTTATGATTACACAATGATTGTCTTCTCTTGTCGTTTTTCGAATTTCTTCAGGCAAACAAATTGTGGTGTGCCACTCATAATTGACCGCCCTACGTTGCTCAAGCGGAACAGTTGCCACGTGACCTTTATTGCGGAAGAAACAGGCGACCATATGCTTCGAAGTGCTTCTTCCACAAACAACTTTCGTTGGATTTGGCTCGTCTTCGAAGACCCACACGGTCGATCGCTGTTTGTTTGTTTCGGGCTCATCCGCATAGATCCATGATTCGTCATCTGTGACGATCTTATAAAAGTCTTTTGAAGCACCGCGATCGTATTTTTTCAAAATTTCTCTTCGTCAATCAAAACGAGCCTGTTTTTGAGCGATTGTCAAATTGTGCGGGATCCAACGAGAACAAACCTTTTATACGGCCAGGTGTTCATGCAATATCGAATGTATGCTGGTGGAAGAAATGCCCAAGGATGCCTCTATATCACGGTATGTCACATGACGATCTTGCATTATCAGTTCACACACGGCATCAATGTTTTCTGACACAACGGCCGTTTTTGGACGACCTTCGTCTTTGAGCGAACGTCGGCCACGATTGAATTCATTAAACCAGTTTTTCACAGTGCTTCATCGCCATACAAAAATTTGAGTTCATCGATGCACTCTTGTCGTGATACTCCACGTAGAAAGTTGTGAAAAATGATCGCACGAAAATGTTCACGAGTTAATTCCATTTTTTTGCCTAATTGATTTTTGCAAGTCACTGTAAACAACACAAATGATGATGGTCGTCCGTCAAAACGTTCTGAGTACGTTTATGCTAAAAATGTCAAACTTTCCAATGGAAATGTTTGATGGCGCTAGGCCAGAAATATATATGGCAACCATCGTATTACCCACCCAGTACTTAGTTCCGACGTCTCTCGAGAACAACCCATTATGGTCAACCTAGATATTTAGGGATTAATGACTTACCGGACTTTTACTAGTTAGAAATTCCATAAAAGATTAAATGTGGGAACATCTTTAATTTTGTGAGAATTTTAATCAACCTACTTCTAAAGACGTCAAATTTATTATAAAAAACTGTCGCGGAAAAAATGTACAAAATTTCACTCTTTGTGAGAAACCACTCTAAAAATCTTTCATCTTCACTCTTTCATTCAAAAAATTAGGTGAGTACTCGAAACGAGCCATATTTTGGGTTTATTGTGTGAAGGCCAGAAATCTTTGACGGTTCATGCAATATTGGTGAAACTTACATTCATTACCTCCATCTTGAGATAATTCACTTGACGATTTGCATAAGCTGGTCCTCAAAGGAGTTACGGTCCGAAAATGATTCAAATCAGCAAACAATTCGGGGCGTCTTCTTTAGTCGATTGGTTAATAATTGATAAATATGGCAAAATTGCATTGACTTACATTTAAGGATTTTAGATTTCTTCCAATTGTTGAATTGCTTTCTTTGCTATCCGATGTGAACTTATCAATTGACTATAAACAGCAAAGAGAAGCACTCGTCATTCTTAAATCTAAGAATATTTTACAAGAAAACTGCCGGCTGCAAAGAATTTGGGAGCAGAATTTCTCTATCGTTTAGCTTATCTGCTATACGATAGTCGTAAAGAACGAAAAATATTTGAGGTTATGTTGTATCGAATACAGTGACTATTTAAAATAACACGCCTAACATTAGGCATATTTTATTTGACAAGCGAAAAACTCGGCTTAAAATTCCGTCAATAATTTAAAATCGTTTACAAATAACCAAAAACAAAAATAGTTAAAAATTGGTCTTCTTAAATGTCCTAATGGTACGAAACTAAATATTAAGGAACTCAATCTGTTCTCAATCTAGTTAAATATTAAATGAGGCATACTGTATTCGAATCCAGCCAAATTTCAGTGGCATGTTTTGACGAATGACAAATCAATTAAGAGATTGTACTCACTTTTACTGGCAAAATCTCAATTCTCCGACTAGATGTAATGCGCATACTAAGTTCTCATATTCATAAGTTTAGTTTTTTTCGTTCGTTTTTTTTATTTGTGCATTAATTTAAAAGTAGATGGTCTCTATTCTTCCAAAACATTCTACTCTATTATTTTGCTTTCTACTTATATTTTAGTTTTTCTTCTTCTTTTCTTTATTACTTAAGTAATTAAGAAGAGAAGAATGGAAAAATCCAAAAAACCAAAAAATACCCATGTTTACAACAAAAAATCAATCAAATCTAATTTTCTTTAAATTTTTTTTCGATTTTTTTCTTTTTCAAATAAAAAAATAATATTTGTTGTTGTCCAATTACTACGCACTTTGTTTGATTAAATGTCGCTTGAAACCCAAAAATATATAATTACAAAAAACAATAAAATCCTCAACATTTTTTCGCAATAATAACTTTTGTTAACTTTTGCATCTTTTTATATAATATACCCTGTTCATTTTTATTATTATTGTTATAACAAATACTTTTGTGTGCTTTTTTTATATATGGATAATATATATAAATATATGTATGGTTAATTTATATGTTTATTATTTAAATTAATTTTTGCATAACTTTAAAAAAAAACTGGTGAATGTTTTTTGTTTGAAAAAAAAATACACAAAATTATTGAATTAACACACTACAAACCACATCCAAACACGCTCATTGTCATTATCATAATCGCTATCATACTCATCCATCATTATTATCATGAACATTTTCAATGTAATACTGTTATCATTATTATTCCTCGTTCTCCAATTCCTTACACTCCTTCATTATTCCTTGCATTTATTTATTTGTCAAACCCGGTATCATTGGTGAATGGTAAAATACCCCTCCTTCTCCCTTTTCCTTTCCCCAAAATTCTTGCAAAATGTTGTTTTGTTGTTGGTTCTAAATTGTGGCTTGTCCTTCGTTTCCCTCCACATTTAAAGAAAGAGGAACCCAAAAAAACGGAAAAGTCCAAAAAATCCAAGAAAGAAAAGAAATCCAAAGTCAAGAAAAACTCCCACAAGCATGATGAGTCTACCCACGCCACCAGCAATGGCAAACATAAGCACAAGCATCATAAGAAGAAATCCAAAAGTAAAACCCTTGAACATAACGAGGAGGGCGGCGCCTCCACCTCCTCCTTACATATACACACCCTGTTCGAGGATGAGGACAATTCATTGTCGGCTAAAAGTCCGAATGCTTTCGACCAATCCTCCGATTCGAATCCTTTAAGGGTTTGTGAATCTTCGACGCCCACCACAATTAAAATCAATTTGAAATATCAGACACCCAAGCAAAGATACAAGAATGCCTTGAAGGCGGCCACAACTCCAACCACCGACACGAAGACAACTAACTCTACATGTTCCCCTCTATTCCCCAATCCCTTGGCCGACTCTTCTGAGGACGCAACCATGTCATCCCGTGATTCTAGTCCTTGTAATAAAACTCCCGCCCAAACGAAAGTAGCGACCAAGAAGAGTAGCAATAAAAAGTTAACAGCCAAAAAAACATGTTCACCCTCACCACAATCACCAAATTATAACCCTAAAACCACCAACTCCACCTCCACCAGCACCACCACCATTACCAAGTCCAATATGTCCGATTCCCTTCCAAATCCTTTGAAATCCACCAAAACAACAACAACAACAACAAATACTAAAAAATTAGGTAGAAGCCGTAAAACAACAACATCTACAAACTCTTCTTCCCCATATTCGAATTCCTTACAGAATTGCCAGTTCTGCACATCTGGCGAGAATGAGGATAAGCTTTTGCTATGTGATGGCTGCGATAAGGGTTATCACACCTATTGCTTCAAGCCGAAAATGGAAAATATCCCGGATGGCGATTGGTAAGTAAAGTCTACTGCTCAAAAAAAACTCCTCCCTCCCCCTACAAACATTTCAAAAATTTTCTGTTTCATTGTATTGTGTTCGGGTATCTTTTCATTTCGGTCGTGTGCGTTAAGTTTTGGTGGCAACTCTGTTTTGAACTCAAAATCACAATCCATCGTATGAGAATTTCAAAAAATTTATAACGTTTGCATTCAAAAATCTCGTCGTTACTCCATCTTCAGTTTTCTTTTAATTTTTCAACGATTTTCTTTATTCATTGTCATTTTTAGTTTTTTTCTTTCTGTTTTTATAAAACAATAATTGTCCGTCTCAGTCTCTCGTTATCTCTTGATCCTTCTTTTACGCTCCCACTAAAAAAAAACCATGTTGTCACCCAACCACCCCTAAAAGCACTAATCCAACACTAAAATTTAAAATGTAAATCTCTTTTCTCTCCTCTCAATTAGCAAACATAAGACATTTTTATTGAATGCTTTCTATTTTATCTCTTCCCCTCTGGCTCTCTCTCGTTGTGCTCTCTCGCTTCGTTTCGCTATGTCTAGGTATTGCTATGAATGCGTTAACAAGGCCACCAATGAGCGCAAGTGCATTGTCTGCGGTGGCCATCGCCTGCCGCCGGTGGGCAAGATGATCTATTGTGATTTGTGTCCGCGTGCTTATCATGCCGATTGTTACATTCCGCCTTTGTTGAAAGTGCCTCGTGGCAAGTGGTATTGTCATGGCTGCATTGCAAAGGCACCGCCACCGAAAAAACGTTCCTCTACCAGTAAACCTCGCCGTGAACGTGATTCATCAGCCTCGCTCTCGAAACGCAAGGACAAGCATCATAACACATCGTCCAGTTGTGAACAGTTGAATACATCGGCGGATCATCATAATCTGCACAATTCATCGCACGATGAATCGATGACCTCATTGCCGCCACCCTTAAGGTAAGTCTCAGGTCGTTGTCTCAGTACAGGACTCTTTTTGTTAATGTTATCTTTTCCAATTTCTTTAATCCCTTAGCCCCGCCCATTCTGTGGCTTCGACCTCCTACGATGATCATCACAACAATTCGACTGATACCACGCGCTTCCTAAATCAAGTTACCAATCGTCAAGGTGCTTTAAGTCCGCCATCGCACAATGATTACAACGACACCAGCATGGATGGCACGGGCACCACCACTTCGGCGGCGGCCGCCGCCATCACTAATCCCACACCGGGCATGCATAGTCTCTTGCTCTCGCAACAACAGCAACAACTGCAGACACAATTGAACAGTAGCAACAACCTGCCGGCCGTCCTGGCGTCTCTGCCAACACAAACCACGCCGACGCCGCCACTGCTGCCTCAACATCCACAGCAGCAACAACAGCAGCTTTTCAATAATCTGTCAGCCTCGTCCCTGTTACCGCCACAACCGCAAACAATGCCAGCATCGCATTTCGCCAATTTAACAGCGTCAGTACCGCATCAGCTGACCGCAAATCAAAACAATCATTTACCGCCATTTTCCCTAAATGCCGGCGTCACCGGACCTACGTTGATTCCACCACCGCCGCCCTCCATTGCTGCCACAGCGATACCCCAAATGCCAACGGCGAGCAATCAACCGATGGCCCTTATACCCACTCAGTTGCCCGTTTCGGTCAATATGCCCGTAGTATCGAGTGTAACACTTCCCACATCCATGACCACAGTATCATCGTTAATGTGTTCAACATCACCACAACATTCCCTGACGTCGCCGAGATCGTCAACACCCACCCAACCCCTGCAGCAGCAGCAGCCGATGCATTATAACGCTCCACCCATACAACAACAACTGCAGCTGCAGCAGCCACAACAGCAACATTCACCACAACTACTTGTCGCCCCCGCAACCCCGCCAGCCGTCATTACAACGCCGGTCTTAACGCCACCTATAGCCACCACGACGGCTTTGGGCCCACCACCGCCCCTCAATATACATGCTGTGCAGGAGGCTAAGGAGAAGATGAAACAGGAAAAGAAGGAGAAACACGCCACCAAGAAACTGATGAAGGAGTTGGCCGTGTGCAAGACTGTCTTGGGCGAGATGGAGGTGAGTTACGATAAGTTTTTATTTTCCAAGATCAACCAACGATAGTGGAGCCTAATAAGGTTTTGCCAATTTATTTGACAAGCTTAAGGCTTAACTCCATAAGGTCTATAATCGTTGGAGCTGAATCAAGGGTGTGGTACCCGTTGTGATGCTTCAAAGAGGCCCAAGCCTCATTTTATTTCTTCGCGTGGTATCTGTCGAACTAATGGGCAATTCAGGAAATGGAAGCATTTACGGGACCATCGTACATGGGGTTCCCAGAACCCCATATGCGGCAATTTTGCTTATTAACATAGCCACCGATTTCAAAATGAGCTTCACCTGAAAACACAATTTTTTGGTAAAATTCTTTATCCCCTCACAAACAATCTTCAGCTTCAGCAATAAGAGAGCCTTAGGTATTGTCAATATATTTGACAAGCTTAAGGCTTAACTCCACAAGGTCTATAATTGTTGGAGCTGAATCGAGGGTGTGGTACTCGTTGTGATATGAAGAGGCCCAAGCCTCATTTTATTTCTTCGCGTGATATCTGTCGAACTGAAGGGCAATACTGGAAATGTAAGCATTTACGGGATGAGATCGTACCATATTTGCCCCATATAGTGATTTTATACCCTCTAACGTAGGATTGAGAGTACCTTCACACTTTTATTGGAGACGCTGTAACGATATGTGTGTAAACATACTTAGCTAGGAAATTTTGCACGATAGTGGCTTAAGCTGTTTAAGATTGTAAATAAGCGAGAGGAAGAGGTTTTCCTTTAAGGGACTAAAGGAACCTTGGAAAAGGAACACTTTTTTAAGGGTGAGGATTTATGAAATGTTAACCTTTTAATTTTCCGGAAAGGAATATCCTTTGAGAACACGCTAACGTTCAAATTTGCTAAGTTTCAGTTACGTCGTACCGTTAGGTTTTCCTGAGCGGTTGCCAAGAACTGTTGTTGACCTGGGACCCTTCTGATTTTAAGCTCAAGAAGTGTTTCGGCTTCACGCGAATAAACCTTGAATCCCTAACCAAGAGGGAGGAATGTGCCCACACAGTTTATCAAGGTAAACTGTGTGGCTTTTGATTTTAGCTTTAAACCACCACCATCGCGAATCTTCCGAAGGCCCCCAGAACAACCGTTCTAGGGGCTCCTGATTATGCGCGGTACCAGACAACAGACTCCGTTCAGATCTCGCAGCGAAATTGCTGCTTCCAGTCAAAGCTCCACACTCTCTGACTGAAACCATACAATCCCACGACAGCCGGGACCGGATTGACCCGAAGAGCACTTCTTCCGTCAACGGCTGCCATCCCGTCACACAGTTGCCGCTACAACAACAACAACTGAAAACATAATGTTTACATCAACGATTCGCTCTATGTCACATTCCACACATTGACAATGAAAAGGGCTTTTTGAGAGGCATTTTAAAGAGTGGCCCAAATAAAACGCACGATGTTAATTGTAAATAGAACTTACAGTTTTCAGAGAATTATCTTAATATTTTTTATTATTAGGATCTATGACAATTATGTGTGAAACCAAATATCGGCCAAATGCCCGAAATGGCTTCGTGGCATACCTCTATCCAATGGTCCTATTTTCAATAATTCTGAGACACATCGGATGTTCAATGTGCCGAATAACCTCATCTTTTAGCTCCTGAATTGTACTTGTATTTTTAAAAGTGGTCAACTAAAACGCCCTATGTTAAATGTAAATAGCACAAAAAGTTTTCAAAGAGTTAACTTAATATTTTTTTATGGTACGTTGAAGGATCTATGACATTTATGTGTGAAATAAAATATCGGTCAAATGCTCGACCGAGCTTCGGTGGCATACCTCTATACAATGGTCCATATTTAAAACGATTCTGAGACATACCGGAATTTCAATGTCGTTAATGTGCCGAATAACCTCATCCTTTAGCTTGTTCTTGGCTCAATGACGCAGACTTTTTCTTTTTAATCCCTAAAAAAAGAAAGTCCAACGGTGTCGAAACACATGATCGTGGCGCCCAATTTATATCGGCACGACGTAAGATAACAAGACCATTAAATTCCTTTCGCAAAAGTTACGTTGTTTCGTTGGCTGTGCGCAAGTGGCACCATTCAATGGGAACCGCATATCGTCCAGGTCCACATTCTCAAATTCCGGCCACAAAAAGGCCGTTATCATTTGGCAATAGCGAACACCATTCACGGTAACTGCTTGGCCGACATCATTTTTTAAAAGTATGGCCCGATGACACATCGAAATTGGCGAGCTTGCACAGGTGTTTTTACATTTCCTACCGAACCGGTTTGCTGTATTTTGCGCAAAATTCTCCCGATTGTCGACATTTTTTTTTTGGTCGGTTATGCTGACCAAAAATCACAAAGTGCACGAAATGCATTTTGATTTGAACTTCAATTTTCGTAAAAGTTTTAAACAATGAACAGGGATTAACCGGCTCAAGACCTCTTGCTTCTATATTTAAATAGAAGACAAGTTTTTAACAAAATGACAAAGTGACATTGATTTTCGTGGCTGCACACTGCTTTTACCATGATTTTGGGTCCGTGACAACCCTCTTCAGAAAGCTTTGCTGCAATTGTTGAAAGTAAAACCGAACTCTATAAGGCCAGGCTCTCCCCAAACGAATGAGAACTACTGTTGTAAACCTCACTTTTTAAGTTTTCTTCACACAATTGCCCACGAAAGCCGGTTAATCCCTGTTCAATGTGTAAAAGCAACAGACCGAAATAAAACAAACGAGCTAAACAGTTTTAAACAATCTTAACACGCTGATCAATTGTGTACCTACCTGTCCATGGTTGAATTTGTTAAATACTGAAACAAAGAAATGCCAAATTAAATGGGGAAAAAACTTGAAGTTAAGATGTGTCTCACAATTAACATTGTGCATTATCGTTGGACCAGTCTTTACTTTATGGTTTCACCAGTTAGAATTCAAATTACCTTCATCTGCTGCAGAGAAATTTATCAGTAATAAATCCACGTTGTAGTTCAGGGGTTCAACATTTTTAAGTCTATCGTTTCGACTTTTAAATTCGATTTATCAGGCTGATAATAGTTTAAATAGTCACTAAGTAAAAAAAAATAAAGAAAACGGGAAATATAACTTTTTTGAGTTCGTCGAGCAGTATAAATTAAATAAAAAAAAAGAAGGAAAATGGTAAAGTTGAGCGGGGCCAACTGAATCGACCTGTGTATTCAAAATATGGTCTGATATGGTTTTATTTTGAAATGGATGGAATAAACTATATTGAAAGTGATCAAGCTAAAACATCATTTCTGGCAGCATCAAAAATCGATGAGATATTCCTCGTTGGCCAGGGTTTGTTTTTTACCCATTAAAATAACCTGTAACAAATTGGACTTGTATGGCAAATCATTGCTGTCCACAGGGTGGGCGATTTAACATTTTTGAATGTTATTCTCATTCTCTTGAATTTTTGGAAACACAAATAATAATAACATGTCACACACAGCCAAGGCAACAATCGACATTTTTCGCACTGTTTCTTAAAATCGAATAGTCAGCCGATATTGTGGTGTCAATTGGCCGCCTCGGAGCTGTGATTTGAGCCCTGTGGGGAGCCATTAAGGATACATTTTACGCCAAGCATCCAGAGACAATTGAAGCGCTGAAACATGAAATCGAAGTTGCCATTTAAGAGATTCGACCCAAAACAATCGGAAATATACTGAAAAATTGGGTTGATAGGATAAGGTCCTGCCGAGCCAGTGTTGGTGGTCATATGAATTATACGAGGGCTGCTGTATATATTTCTGACCTTAAAATGAAAATGCGATAATTTATCATCAAAAAATGGTTTTATTGTTTTTCAAAGTATTTTCCAGCATTATTTATACACTTTTGCATGCGCTCAAACCAATTGTCGAAGCACTTTTTCCACTTCGATTGAGACACCTCCAAAACATGGTTTTTGAACGCTTCAACAGCATCTTCCGGCGACGAAAATCGTTGACCATGCATTTTTTTCTTGATATGCGGGACTAAAAAGAAGTCTTTGTGGGTGCCAAGTCAGGGAATTGATGGGTCATCCGCCGTACAGGATGACTCATCAACTCGACGCTTTGGCCGGTCAAAAAGGCGCTGGTTTGCACCGATGTGTGAGAGCTCGCATTGTCATGGTGCACAATGATACGTCTTCTCTTGTTCGTTTTTCGAATTTCTCTGAAGACTTCAGGCAAAAAAATTGTGGTGTACTACTCAGAATTGACCGCTATACGTTGCTCAAGTGGAACAGTCGCCACATGACCAGTTTTGCTGAAGAAACAGGCGACCATTTGCTTCGAAGTGCTTCTTCCACGAACAACTTTCGTTGGAATTGGCTCTTCGAAGACCCACAGGTCGATTGCTGTCTTGTTTCGGGCTCATACGCATGGATCCATGATTCGTCACCTGTGACGATCTTATAAACGTCTTTTGAAACGCCGCGATCGAATTTTTTCAAAATTTCTCTGCACCAATCGACACGAGCCTTTTTTGAGCGATTCACAAATTGTGCGGAATCCAACGAGAACAAAATTTTTTTATGGCCAGGTGTTCATGCTATATCGAATGTCTGCTGGTGGAAGAAATACCCAATGATGCCTCTATCTTACGGTATGTTACATGAAGATCTTGCATTATCAGTTCACGCACGGCATCAATGTTCTCTAGCACAACGGCCGTTTTTGAACGACCTTCACGACCTTCGTCTTTGAGCGAGCGTCGGCCACGATTGAATTCATTAAACCAGTTTTTCACATTGCCATAGGATGGTGCTTCATCGCCAAATAAAGATTTAAGTTCATCGATGCACTCTTGTCGTGATAATCCACGTCGAAAGTTGTGAAAAATGATCGCACGAAAATGTTCACGAGTAAATTGCATTTTTTTTTGCCAAATTGATTTTTTCAAGTCACTGTAAAAAAACGCAAATGATGGTCGTACGTCAAAACGTACGTTTATGCGTTATACTTTCCAATGGAAATGTCAGATGGCGCCAGGCCACACTTAGTGTTCATAGGCCGGGTCACATATATTTAATTTTGTTTGCAATATGACTAAAAGGACTTGGTTATTATAAAAATATCCTCATTCTACAGGGTGGGCTATTTAAAATGTTAAATTTGATTTTTTTTTCCATTCAAATTTAATTCAAATTTAACTTTTTAAATAGCCCACCCTGTAGAGTGAGGATATTTTTATAATAACCAAGTGCTTTTCGTCATACTGCAAACAAAATTAAATATATGTGACCCGGCCTATGAAAAGGTGGCTTATGACTCAAAAAAAATTTTCCACTTTTTTTACTGCCGATTCAAATTTAACATTTTAAATAGCCCACCCTGTAGAATGTGGATATTTTTATAATAACCAAGTGTTTTTCGTCATATTGCAAACAAAATTAAATATATGTGACCCGGCCAATGAAATGGTGGCTTATGACTCAAAAAAATTTTCCACTTTTTTTTGGTTTCGATAGTTTTTGAAACGCTCTTTCAAACTGGTGAAAACTAAAAAGTCCTAACTTGCTTAGAAGTGTACTAAAAATGTAGAGAAAGGACCCGGTCTTTTCATAGGCCGGGTCTTATCTAAACTTTTTGACTAAAATTTAAGGTTTTCTAAAACGACAGTTCAATAATTTTCGTTTGTTTTAAGTTAGTAAATTGCTTAAATGTTATGTTGCTTAAAAGTTATGTTCAGAATCGGAATCGACACAAACGGTGACGATGTTTTTGAGCTCTCACCACAGAACGTCGGTTTGCAATAGTTAAGGAATACTAAAAACAAATTTAAATTCTCAGACTGATTTAGTTTAATTGGAAATTAAAGGAAGATAATTTCCTTCCTACACAGAATTTTGAAAATAATATTTCAATTTTTTTTTTAAAATATTCGGCTGAACTGCGGAATAAATAAACTAAGTGTGTGTTTACTTGACAGGAATTCTGCTAATTATCGTAAAATCATTCCCTACTTATCGTTATCATAGTACATAATATGTCTTTCTATAGTGCTAGAATATATCCCGTCGTGGCAGGAATTCCCGCCATTTTTTCGAAACAACTTTAAAGAGTGTGCAATTATAAAAAGGGGAAATTCTAGCACTGAATTTTAACATGAAAAAATTTACTGATCCTCTTTCAGGCTCCAGCTTAATTAAATTGAAGTCGAGTGTGTTAAAATAAATTGTATCGTGTCCTTTGTTAGGCATAGAGTAGGGATACTTGAGACGGAATAAAAACTATAAAATTGATTATTCCCTTATACATTAGTAACTGAAAATAAAAACTAACTTTTTTTATTTAAAATGCAATATTTTTTTCAGCTCCATGAAGACTCTTGGCCATTTTTATTGCCAGTAAATACCAAACAATTCCCTACTTATCGTAAAATCATTAAAAATCCTATGGATTTATCAACTATCAAGAAAAGACTACAGGAACTAAGGTAAGAAGAAAGAGCACATCAAACTACAATTAGAACGAAATTAATATTCATTTTGTTTTTTTTTAATATTTCCGCAGTTACAAATGTCGCGAAGATTTCTGCATTGATGTACGGCAGATTTTCGATAATTGCGAAATGTTCAATGAGGATGATTCGCCGGTGGGCAAAGCTGGTCATGGCATGCGTAAGTTCTTTGAAATACGTTGGGCCGAATTGACCGATAAACATTCATGATATCAAATGCCACATCCGGTGACAACGCAACAGCAGCCGCAACAACAACAGCCGCAACAGCAGCAACCACAGCAACAACTCAAATATAACAGCGAATAGAAACAAAAAAAAAATGGAAAAAGGAAAAAGAACAACCACAATAATATAACAACATGAAATGTGTTAAAAAACAAGATTTTCTTTTTATTTCGAAGATAAGTAAATTAATTTATCCATATATAAGTATTAAAACAAAACAAACAAACAAAATCATAACATTTATTCAAAATCCATGCCACCACCAACACGACCACCCTCCCTTCTCCCCACCACCACTACCAATTTGTAACTATTACGATTAATGATAACAAACAAACATATTAACGATGAAAACAAAGGCTTAAACATTTATTATAAAATAAGTATGATAAAAAACACGACCCACGCCCTCTACCCCTCATTATACACTGAACAAAACAGGCAGATTTTGAAAAACTTTAATAAAAAAGTAAAACACACACTCACACACTAATAATAAATAATAACGCGTGTAAGTTTAAAGCAAGTAAAACAAAATTACTTTAAAAGAAGTAATGCAAATAGGCCATCCTCCCGCAGTCGGAGTAAAGGGAGGCGACATCTCGTCACAGCACAATCTCCGCCAAAATGTTTAGAAAGTACAACAAACATGTGTAGCTTTTAAGTAAATTCTAACAGGATTTTATTTTTTTTTAAACTATCAATTGATTTGTCTCTCTTGTTATGTTAACCACAAAAAGAATGGATAAGTTTCAAAATCCCCTCGTTTATGTTGAACTCGTAATTTTTTTTAAAAATAAAAAAATATTTCTTTTCACTTTCAAAAAAAGAAGAAATAAAATCCTCATGAGGACAAACCGGTGTGATGCATAACCGCGAAAATTTAAGTCGTGTCATTGAAATTGTTGCCCTGATCATGAGACCAAGTTTTACCAGAAAGTAATAATCCCTAGCGTGAATACAAGTTTTGCATTTTTTTCATGACAATATCATTTTTGTGGGAATTCTTTCCTAACAAAACTTTGCATAGCAAAGAATTTTGTTAATTGAATTACATATACGAGTCTTGTAAGAATATGACGATTACTTTAAAACAAAAGTAAAATTCAGTACTTCATTAGCCACAACAAATTCACAATATTTTCTCAAATCTTTCAGCTTTTAGCGTTATTCAGAAAACTCAATTTTGATTTATGTTAAGCATAAAAGCTTTTAAATGTCTATACGTGTGATCTTTTGCTGAATTCACTTTAATACCTTTTTAATTACTCTACACAAAAATTTTACGCTAGTTACTATAACAAGAAATTAAAAGAAACTGGTGCAATAACTGAGTATCTTTTCAAAGGAAATTACAGTTTCGTCTAATTTATCTAGGCCATCTAGTTTTCAAGAAAGTGTTATAAATACACCGTCAATTGACAGTCTATAGAGGAGAACGCTAGCACTTAATAGATAATCGGTTATTTGCGTGTTAAATTCGTATTGTTTATTTCAAATTGTTTTTAAAGTTAACATTAAAAAATTGTGTATTTTCAAAAAATACCTTTTTAAACAAATTTTAATGTTTTTAACAAATATTAAAATTAAAACATTAATAAATCAAATGTTTAATTAAATATTAATGTTCTTTAACAAATACTGAATTAAAATATTTCAATTGAAATTTCCCAGCAAACCAAACCTACAGAATTCGGTCAGAATTCTGTACGTCAATCGCAAAATATTTCGATTTCTCACAGAGTTCGTAACGAAAAACATATGCGAGGGTTGACAAAAATTCTGAACTACTTGTCTGAAAAAAAATTCTCAGTCAAATCAAACAGAATTTGTAACAATTTCGGTAAGAATTCTCGATAAAGTTCAGATATTGTCAATAATTGTCTAATATCAGACATTGTCGGCAATTTTGGTTTACTGGGTTGTTTAAGATAGATTTTAATATGTACGAGTATATCTTGAAACAATCTTTGAAAAAGTATTTTTTTTATTGAAAAACAAAAAACGAACATTTTACAAAAATAGTTCATGATTGTATTGAGTTCATCTGGCTCGTAGTAGATCTTTTTCCAAAAACAAGAAAAATTTCATTTGATTTGTTATTAATTAAATTTATTTTTCAATATATCGAAAAAGGATCGTCTATCATCATTAGGAAATATAAAAATTTTTAAGTGTGAGTTCCCGTCTTCGTTTACAAGCTTTTGTTAACTTAATTCATAAAATATATAATTCAAGTTAAAAAAAAAAAATAATTCAAATTTTAAACCTTTTAAAATCTTTCAAAATTTAAAAATATTTTATTACCGTATCCTTATTTAAAACTACAACCGTTTTTGCGATGCTTTGTGCAGCTTTTTTTTACAATTTTTTTGTTTTTTATTTCAGTAAATTCAATTTAAAATTTTTAAATAACTAGGGTCATATTCATAAATTTTACAAAATTTAAAAATACTTTATTACCGTATTCCAATTTAAAACTACAATTATTGCTGATGCTTTGTGCAGCTTTTTCTTAACAAAATTTTTTTTTGTACTTTGGTTAGTAAATTCACTTTAACCTTTTTAAATAACTAGGGTCATATTCATACAAAATTTAAAAATATTTTATTACCGTATCCCAATTTAAAACTACAATTATTGCTGATGTTTTGTGCCGCTTTTTCTTAACAAAAATTTTTCTTTTTCAGTAAAGTCACTTTAAAATTATTAAATAACTAGGCTCATATTCACACAAAATTTAAAAATATTTTATTACCGTATCCCAATTTTCAACTACAATTATTTCTGATGCTTTGCCATCAATGATTCTTTTTTTTAATAACATTTTTTATTTCAGTAAATTCACTTTAAAATTATTTAATAACCAGGTTCATATTCATAAACAATCACGAAAGGTTCCAGTTTTTTAAATTAAATATTTTTTTAACAAAATATTTTGTTAAAAAAGTAAACGTTCTCTAATTTTCCCTTAATTTTTTTTTCAATTTAAAACATTTTTTTAAAGAAATTAAGTATTTTTAAATCAAATATTTTTTTTTAAATTTTATTATTAAATTTTTTTTAAATTTAATTTGTAATTCGGTAAATTTTTTGTTGCTTTGTGCAGCTTTTTCTTAACAAAAATTGTTCTTTCTTTTTCAATAAATTCAATTTAAGATTTTTAAACAACTAGGGTCTTGGAAAAACTAACTAACTAACTAAATAAAAACTACAATTATTTCTGATGCTTTGCCATCATGCTGCCTTTTCTTAACAAAAATGTTTCTTTTTTTTCCGTAAATTCACTAGTTTTTTTTATAAACTAGGGCCATATTCATAAACAATCACGAAAGGTTCAAAATTTCAATTTTCTTTAAACATATTGTAAGTTTTCAATCATTTTTCAATTTTCATTATCAGATACAAATTATTTTTTATAAATATTTGACAAAAAAATGTTAGACACATATTCCGGTATTTATTGGAAATCTATAGATTTCCTTTTGAGATTTCAAACGAATATTTTTTGAATATGACAAAATAAATGACAAGATTTTTTTAGACATCCTTATTGATTTATTCTATAAGAACCAAATAAATCCAAGAAACTTAAATTCAACATATCAAGATTTATTCAAAATTCAAGTACCAAATCGATATCTATCATTTTTAAATTCATTTAAAAATGTTTTAAAAAAAGTCTGAAATGTTTTTTTTATTATTAAAAATGCAATCCAGTCCGAATTTTTTGCTAAACCGATTCGTGGTCTGTAATCAACACGGATTTATCTTCGGTATATATTTTACAAAATATTTTTTTTTAATAAAAGTTTTTTTTGTTTAAGAAATTACTTTTTTAAAACATATTTTTTGTAAAGAAAATTTGAAATTTTACTAAATAATCGAATACTTTGTAAACTTAAAAATTGCTGCGAAAATTTTAATATTTTTCTAAAGAAAATTTAAATAGTTTTTCTTTTTTTTTTGTTTAAAACTTGTAAGAACTGTTCAAGTCATCAAAATTAAAATATTTTATTTAACGAAAATTTTTGTTTACTTCTAAAAGAAATATTTTTTATTTTTCAGTTATTGTTAGACTAGAGTTCATGAGCAAAAAACAGGTGTTGATGTTTTTTAATCTATTTATGCTTAAATATCCCAATATTTCGAACTGACTTCATCGTTCATCATCAGGGGTAATCAATTTAAATAATTGTTAGCTACTGTCCTGTTGTATTTCTAATATTTATATAGATTTTTTAAAAAAAAAATTAGTTTTTAAAAACATCAAATGTTTCTTAAAAAAAATTTAAATATTTCTTAGATTGCTTTTGTGTGAATTTTTGAGCCAATCGTTTTTAATTTTATTTTTTGAACCATATATGTATTAGGGGACTTGCTTCGTAGGTTATCTTCTGGGGAGACCTAAATTAAATATTTACAAGCCCGACTGTTCCCAACGTAATCTTTTGTCAACTGAAATTATTTATTTTTTTTTAATTAACGAAAACTTGAAAACGAAGACTTTACCTACAAATAAATATTAAAATTCCCTAAAGATGATCGACAATGTTAAAAGAAAAATAAGAAAACTAATTAAATTGATAACAAAAAACAAACGAAAATTAAGTTTCTTCTTGTTTTTTGAATAAATAATAAACATTAATATTTTTTTTTTCAATCTGAGCATATTATATAATAGACGAACTTAATTATTTTAAAAACATAATAGGCGTGTTCGCTTATTAAACAAGTAATTGGTTGCTAAGGCGATAACCTTAAAACTTTACGAGCATTTATTTTAAAATTCTTTGTATACAAGAACTGATTGGCTTTATGCATCATAGACCGGTGTTTGGGCCTGTTCCTTTAACAGATCCCAAAATAAAAGTAACAATAGGTTTTAAGGAAAAACCCAACAGAGAGTTCCGCTTCAATGCAAAGGTGTGACTTTATTGGTGGTAACTTAGGAACTAACTTAACTTCTAACAATGATGTATGCGTCTAGCGCCAAATTTGCACTTCATGTGCGAAAGAGATAAATATATAGCAAAAAAGAAACAACTAATATTATAATCCAACGTTGCAGTTACTATAATGACTTAAAGATAAATTCATGGAATGTCTTAACCCTAATGATGGCATGTGGATATACTAACTTGTTGAAGCTCGCTTCAACATACTCCCCCGCAAAGAGTGCGTAAACTATTTCACTTCAGCATGTCACTAGTAAAGGGCTCTTTCTCCCAGACACCAGATGCAATCACGCCGAAGACAGTCTCTTTAATTCGCAGGTTAGGCTGAGATTCCATTGTCTCCCATCGTCCGCGACAAATACAGCGTGCCAAATCACGCCCAATTATACCATGGACTTTCGTATAACGATGTGGTTCAGGATGAGCTACGGTACCCCTGGTGCGTAGATTAAAGTAGAGATCGGGGATCTGAATAGAAGGCTCGATCTTTGCCCGGAACTGGTCCACAATCATGAACCATTGATTCAGAAATGTACCCTCAGAAATATCGATTTTAAAATGGCCATATGCCGTGTTGTTTTTAAATTTCGTGGGGTACTTTACATCCTCGAAGAAGCAGTAGCGCAGCTGCGACTTCGGAATGTCTTCAAAGATCATTAAGGTCACCCTTTTGTAACGTCCGCCAGCTCGCATTACGCATTCAATCACTGGGCAAACCTTCAGAACGGGGAACATCAAAGGCGAGGGTTCCGTTGCCGGAGTGGTTCCTTCACCGAGCGTCAACCTCTTGAAGTCCGCTTCGACGGTGGGTTTGCGGGATTTAGCTGCCATGTGAACAGGTCTCGCAGCCAAATCTTCGCTGCTTGATGCACCAACTAACGAGTATGCATGATGAAGCATGGTATGGTGTTTGTAGCGGCAAGTTTTGCATCGATCTGAAGATAGACAATTAGCTCGTTCATGACCATAAACAAGACAATTGAAGCATATTGGTTGTCCTTTTAGAGCCTGACGTCGGTCCTAGGAACTCATGCGGCGAAATGGCATACAATGAATAATGGAATGGTTTTTTCCGCATAAGAAGCACCGCTTCTTCGGTTCTATCCTGGCCTGGTTGGAATCCATTTTCTAAAATAAGAGAAGATACAAAGAGAAAGAAGGGAGAACATACAGTGAATAATGAGCATTCAAATACAATAGATCGTTTCGGGTTGAGTTAATTAGTTGGATTTTTTGTCATTAAGTTTTGCTGCATGTGATATTTGTTGAAATTTATACTGGAATAGGTTTAGTCGATAAGGACGAATTTGAAGTAGGTAAGATGCAGAGTTTGACGATGGGTCTGACGATTAATCCCTTTTTGGTTTGAATTTCTGCCACTCTTACTTTGTTATCTTTTCCGTGTAACACTTTCGTTACGCGGCCGAGACACCATTCCATGGAGGGAAGGAAGTCTTCCTTGACGATTACAATATCTCCTTCTTTCAAATTATTTTTAACATAATTCCATTTATATCGCTTCTGAAGTCCAACAATGTATTCCGATTTCCACCTCATGCTAAAGTGGCGATGCATGGCCTTTAATCTTTGCCATCGGTTTAGATTTGAAATGTTGTCTATGTCGTACTCAGTTGGAGCCTCAGGAGGAGCCGTAAGTGGAGCGCCACACAAGAAATGACCTGGAGTCAGTGGTAGCACATCATTACAGTCCTCTGTAATTGGTGAGATTGGTCGGGAATTTAAAACTGCCTCGATTTGAATCAGCAATGTTGAAAGCTCTTCGAATGTAAAGTTGACTTTTGCTGCAACTTTCTTTAAGTGAGTTTTCATGCTCCGTACCGCAGCCTCCCATAATCCACCCATGTGGGGAGCATACGGTGGGATAAATGTCCATGTAATGCCTTGTATGCTATAGGATTTAACAAGTCCTTTTTCAATAGATTTCAAAAATTTGTTGTGTTCTTTCAAAAGTTTATAGTTTGCGCCCAAAAAGTTTCTACCATTATCCGAAAATACTGTTTTTGGTTGACCTCTTCTGCCGATGAAACGCGCGAACGCAGCAAGAAAGGCATCAGCTGTCAAATCCGAACATACTTCCAAATGTACCGCGCGAGTGGAAAAACATACGAAGACTGCAACGTATCCTTTTGTAATTTTTGCATTGCGAAGATTTGAAGTCCTCAGGTTGAAAGGACCAGCGAAGTCCACTCCGGTATATGTAAATGGTAAAGTGAATGTTACTCGCTCAGGAGGCAGCGATCCCATTAGTTGATCTTGGAATTTACGCTTAAAGACGGTGCAATTTTTACATTCTTTGATACAAACTTTGATTTTACTTCGTAAATTTGGAATGAAATAACCTTGCCGAATAGCTCTGAGCATTACGTGATGTTCTGCGTGGAATAGAATCTTATGAGTATATCGTACAAGTAGAATGGCAAAGTGTGAATTTTTAGGCACAATGATAGGGTGCTTTTCATCATACCGAAAAGATGAATTGTGTAGGCGGCCTCCTACCCGCATTAAGCCGTTTTTGTCTAGAAATGGTGCAAGTGAGACAAGAGGGCTCGTCTTGCCTAAAGGTTTTTGATTCAATAAGTTATCGTATTCCTTATTGTAAAACATTTTTTGTGCGATGATAATGAGGCGATTTTTTGCGAATTCAATTTCAGCTGCTGAAATATATTCATTCTCATGGCGAGGTTTCAACTGACATCGTTGTTTAAACCGAAATATTTGGCTGACAACTCGTAGCGCTTTTCCAAAAGAGGAAAATCGAGAAATTAATTCTTCATCTGGTACAATAACATGAAAAGATGCAACTTTTTTAGTTTCAAGATCAATTGGGTCAAAGGTTCGTGGCTTCGGCCACACTTCTTTAGATTTCCCAAGCCATGATGGACCGTGCCACCACAATTTGTTGTCGATGAGATCTTGTGGTTTACAACCTCGGGAACCAATATCCGCCGGGTTTTCTGATGATATAACATGTCGCCATTGAACATCGGTGCAACGATTTTGAAGATCATATATCCTATTACGCACGAATGTTTTCAAGTGATTTGGATCCTTTTGAAGCCAGCCAAGGACTATAGAAGAATCCGTCCATAGATAGATTTCACATTTACAAGGGACTATATCCTTTGCAACATCGATGAGTCTTGAGAGAAGAACAGCACCACTAAGTTCCAGTTTCGGAATAGTAAGTCGCTTTAGAGGGGCGACCTTCGTTTTCGCCATTAGTTGGCAAGTATTTGTTTCGCCGGTTTTACTGACAGATCTCACATAGACTACTCCACAATAAGCAGTCTCCGATGCGTCGCAAAATCCGTGTAACTCCATGTAAGAGCCAGGAGAGTAGTTGCTCCATCGCGGTATTTGTATCCTAGTTATATATGGAAAATTTTCGAGAAAGTTATTCCATATCATCAAGATGTGCTCTGGTACGAGATCATTCCAGTCCATTTTCAGTTCCCAGAGTTGTTGCATGATAACTTTTGCGTTAATCACAATTGGTCCAAGCCAACCAAGAGGATCGTAAAGACGCGCGATCACAGACAAAATACTTCTCATTTTTACAACTTTGTCTGCTTCCATTGGAGTAACATTGTAGGTAAATGTGTCCGATATTGCATTCCAATGAATGCCAAGAGTTTTGGTAGTGCTTGATTCATCTATCTTTAAAAAATCTTCGTCGAGAAGATCCTCCCGGGCCAACTTGACAAGTAGGTCAACATGATTGGCCGTTATCTTCTTCATGGGGAAGCCTGCTGTGCTGAGAGTTTCTAAAACTTTTGCTTGGTTATTTTCTGCTTCCTCGATTGTATGTCCACCTGAAAGTACGTCGTCAACATATACTTCGTTGTTTAGGACTCGAGCTGCTTCGGGATAAGTTTCCTTGCTATCAAGGCTTAATTGTCTAAGTGTTCGTATTGCTAAGAAGGGGGCACAGTTGACTCCAAATGTTAATCTCTTTAATTCATATGTCTTTACAGTATCTTCTGGATTTTTACGAAATAGGATTCGGTGGTATGGCCTATCATCAGGATGGATGACAATCTGACGATACATTTTCTGTATGTCTCCTGTAAAAACATACTTGTAGAAACGCCATTTCAATAAAACTTTCGTTAAGTCTGATTGTAATACTGGGCCACGGTACAGCACGTCGTTGAGTGACTTGCCACTGCTCGATTTCTTCGACGCATTAAAAACAACTCTTACTTTTGTTGTTTTGCTTTCTGGCTTGATAACAGAATGGTGGGGTAAATAAAACGATAATTGTTTCTCGAATGCGTCCTCGTGATGAGTAACTTGCTCCATGTGGTCTAATTCCACATATTCTTGAAGAACCTGGGTATACTGGTCTTTTAGTTCAGTGTTCTTGTTTAAGTCTTTCTCCATGCGGTAATACTGAGCTAATGCCATATTCCGCGATCGTCCCAAGTATATTTCACTTGGATATTCCTCTTTAAATGGCAGACGGACCATGTAGCGTCCATCTGGTAGTCGATGTGTTGTTTGCTGATAAAAGTTCTCGCAGTATGAGTCGCCGTCCGAAGTTGCATTCAGCGATTCAACCTCTTCTACTTCCCAAAATTTTCTTATTTCTTCACGAAGATCATCTTCTCCAAATGAGACACTCGTCGTGAAAGTATTTACAGTTGACATGGGGCCAGACAAATACCAGCCAAAGTGGGATTCTCGAGCTTCTAGGCCATTTCCAATGTTAGAAAGAACACCTGTCATATTTATTAGTGGTAGATAATCACTCCCAATAATCATGTCAATTGGTGAAGGATTGTGGAAATACGGATCAGCTAAATTTAGATTAATTATCTCCGGAATTCTTTCCACTGTGACTTTCTTCGCTGGAATGAAGTGTGCAAGTTTTGACACAATGATGGCTTCTATTTTGATCTTAAAGTTCGACGATCGAGACTTTAGATCTACAAAACATTTCCCATTAGAACTACCTACAATAGTTCCACCAAGCCCAGAAATTTGTGAATTGTGCGATATTGGTTGGAGTCCCAGTTTTTGCTGTATGCGTTTCGATATAAAACTTTTCTCGGACCCACTATCTAACAGAGCTCGAATCATGAAAATATCGCCTAAGTTTTCAACTTGAATCAGCGCCGTTGGTAAAATTGTTGTGCCTTCATTTAGCGAAAAATGTGAAATTACGGCATCTGTTGTGTCTCTTTTCTCATGAGGAGGGCTCATGGCCGTTTGATAGCGCGAAGTTGATGGATATGTGTTGCTTTCCGATTTGTGTTGCTTGTTCATCGGAACATAGGATTCATTTTGCTCTTTGTCGACATGGAGCCATGTATGATGTTTCAATCTGCATTTACTACATACACTCTTACTAGTGCATTTTGACCGAAAATGATTAGACGACAGACAGTTCATACAATATTTATTTGCAAACGCGAACTTCACTCGTTCGCTGGCAGGCATAGATTTGAATAATTTACATTCGCGTATTGAATGATCTTGTTTACATTTCTTACAAAATTGTCGTTTTAATCCTGTTTGAGTATGAAAAGATTGCGATTTATTACCCTTTTCACGATTACCCGATTTCCCTAAATCTGAGAGCGTTTCCAGAATCTCAATTCTTTTAGATAGAAAATCAAACATTTGAGCCCATGTCGGAAACTCTTTATGATTACTTAACGAATCTTCCCATGCAGTTAAAGTCTCTTTCGGAAGTTTCGTGTAACATAAGTAGACCAAGAATGGATCACAATTATCCATTTTCAATTGATATGTGGAAAAAATCGAAACACTATCATCTATTCCAGCTTGAATTTGTCTTAATACATCTGCTGTTTCATTCGTCGCTGCTGGAATCCCAAATAATTTCTTCATTTGTTGATGCACTAGGATCCTATTATTTTCGTATCTATTTTTTAACGCTAACCACGCTATATCATAATTTTTGTCTACCAATTCAAATTTTCCCACGATATGATGCGCTTCTCCTCGAGTTTTATTGCGAAGATGATACAATTTTTGTACTGGTGATAAATCAGGATGATTTGCAAAAACAGCAGTAAAAATATCGCGAAAAGCAGGCCACTTCGTGTAACCTCCTTCAAATGGTGGGCAATCACATGATGGTAATTTAATTGCTGTGTGTATCATCGAAGATTCAGCCTTGGAATTTTTACTTTGATTTAAAGAATCTCTGGATTTTATCATGTCCAATAGTCTTGCCTTACTGCTCTGAAACTCCGTCCGAGCTTTCCTGAATTTTGTCATTGCATACTTTATTAGCTCTGCATTGTCTTTGACCGATTCGTCCATCATCATGATTTCCTCATAGACTTCTTTCATATTTTTCCACATACTTTCAATGTCTTCTAATTTTACTTCCAGCATGCAGCTATCACCATCCTCTTTCTCTTTAATACTGCTACCGATGACGCACAACTCTCCCAAATAAAAGTTAATTTTTTTCTTTATATCCATTTTTAATTTATTTCGAAATTTATCAATTTCAAAAATTACGTTGAGAGTGTATTCTGATATTTCGTTTAATCGTTTTATGTGAATTTGTTCAAAATTCCAAAAAAAAAGTTCATGTGGGAATCAATTTTCCTTAGCGAAAAAATGTGTTTTTTTTTTTAAAAAATTTTCCAATTGTACGAATATTGGTTTTGTAGTTAGTTCCGAATTTTTTCAAAATTCTTTTATTTTTCTTTCGATTTATTTAATTCATTTATTTTTGCAACCGGTACATCATATTTTTAAAACGTTATTCTAATTTGCATTAATACCAATTATTTATTTGTCCCACGGGTATTTCTTTCTAATCCCGCCAATTCAATGATTTGGGTTGATGCGGTAACCCTATTTTAGTTTGGTTACGTTTCTTTTCTACCGAACTGCTGCAGTAACCTCGAGTGTTATTGTTGTTGTAGAAAAGAACCAAACGATGGACAGACAACAAAGCAAATGATGAGGGAGACGGGGTATAAGGGAAACAAAAAACTAACGGTGATCGCGTCAATTGGAATAAGGCGACAATTTTTCGTAAGTTATTCTAATAAATGTTATTAGAAGTGCCAAGAAATCCACTCACCTTATATGTCGCTTGATGTATGTTGTATTGGAGTTCTGCTGGTTTTATTCTTTATGTTGAACAGGCGGTTCAAATAATGCCTTCACTAAAGGATTAATTAAAGTTATAGTCTGATTTTTTCACTTGATTTTCTGTTATTTAATCCAAAGGTTGTATTTTTTCTTTTAATTTCACTTCGCCAATATGTTTTTTTTTGTCAATGTTTTATGTATTAATATTTTCCGTTTTATTTCTCACTGTTTACCACAACCGGTCACTTTAAATTCTTTTCGATTTTGATCTTTCTTGTGATCGCGGTTTGTCTTCTGTCATCTATGTATGTAAGTATGTTGATAATTGGAATGTGGTGAAAATGCAACATGTAATAATTGACCAGTGTTGTAAAATGTCGCAAATATTGATAATAAAAGATGTTGATAATTGGAATGTGGTGAAAATGCAACATGTAATAATTGACCAGTGTTGTAAAATGTCGCAAATATTGATAATAAAAGATGTTGATAATCGATTATCCAAATTTAACTATCGGTTATTTTGAAGTTTTTACCTATTTGCTTTGTGATTATCATACTGCTTTTTTGTAATGTGTTCTGTTTCGCGACTATGACATTTTTTTTAATTTTCAACGGGATTTTTGTTTTTGTTGTTTCGCGAAAAATGATCTATAATTGTATAGTTGAATGCAAATTACGACTGTACATACCTCTCCTCCTCTTATACTTCTCTTTTCATGGATGTCGCTGTCGGATGATGAGACTTCTTTTCGTGTTTTTGTAACCAGGCTGGTTGTGTGATGTTGTCTCCTATTTTTCGGCCGTTGAGATTCCAAAATGTTGTGGTTGCCAATAAGTAGAGTTGGAAAGTTGCCTTTGGTGAAGTTTTTTATAGTTGTAAACTGATGGTTTGCTTAGATGCTACTTCATGTAGTTTTGTGTAGATGAAGACTTCGATATCTTGCCAATTGTGCTGAATTGCTATATCAGCGTTGTTGATTTTGTTCATGAGTTATCTGGGTTCTAACTGTTGAAGCTGTGCCGTGATGGAAGCTCAAACTCTAAGGTTAGATAACGAAAACTCTTAAATGATTAAGGTTATGTGAACCTTCCGCTATGCAGAAAAAATCTGCCAATGATTACTGGTTTCAAATCCCTCCTAGACTTTACTAGGGGCTCACGAAGGACCATATGTTTGGGCCTGTTCCTTTAACAGATCCCAAAATAAAAGTAACAATAGGTTTTAAGGAAAAACCCAACAGAGAGTTCCGCTTCAATGCAAAGGTGTGACTTTATTGGTGGTAACTTAGGAACTAACTTAACTTCTAACAATGATGTATGCGTCTAGCGCCAAATTTGCACTTCATGTGCGAAAGAGATAAATATATAGCAAAAAAGAAACAACTAATATTATAATCCAACGTTGCAGTTACTATAATGACTTAAAGATAAATTCATGGAATGTCTTAACCCTAATGATGGCATGTGGATATACTAACTTGTTGAAGCTCGCTTCAACAACCGGTTTGATTTGAAAATTTGTAATTTGTGAAACAAAAATTATTTAAGAAATACTACAAGCGAGTAATAACCGAGCTCGCTTAAACCCGCTAAAGGTTCTTCTTGCATAGGTTTTTTTCCCAAAAATTTTAATGATTTTAAATAACCGGCATATTGTCTGTAGTGTTCTGTAAACAAAATTATTTTTATATTTTTGTGTGAAGTTATCGCGTAAGCGACCTTCTGTGCTAGTTACCATTAGAACTCGAACATTATTTGTTGAATAATTTAGAATATTTTTTGAAATAAAATATTTGTTTTTTTTTTCTTAAAAAAAATTGAACTAATTTTTTTAAATTAAATATTTTTTTTGAAAAATTTATTTTTTTAAATTAAATATTTTTTTTAAAAAATTAAATATTTTTTTTTTTAAAATTTTAACGTTTTCTGAAAAAATTAAATATATTTTTTAATTAAATTTGTTAAAAAATTATTTTTTTTTTCAATTTAAAACATTTTTTTTAAAATTAAAGATATTTTTTAAGAAATTTAGTATTTTTAAGCCAAATATTTAATTTTCATAATTAAATTACATTTTTTTAGTTAAATTTGTAATTCATTTAATTTCTTGTTTTTAAGTAAAATAGTTTTTTTTAATTAAAACATTTTTTACCTAACTTTTTTCAATTATCATGAATAAAAGTGCATTTCGTGGGGAAGTTGTCCATGTTAGGGGTAAATAGAAGTTTTTAAAACATTTAATTTAACTATATGCCTTTATTAATAAAAAATCGTATACACGGTAACATTTTTTAAAATGAATTTAAAAATGTTACAATTTACATTTTCTTTTTTTATAATTTTTGTTCACTTTTAACTACACAAAAATCATGATTTTTACAATAAAACTGTGTGCTTTCTAAACATTTGGCAGATTTGCAGGCAGTCAGTCCTCCCCCATCTTCTCCCATAACCGGCATTCATAATTTTATTTTTAAGCTTTTTGCTCAAAATGTGTAAAATAAAATAATAAGAAAAACTTGAAACTCAATATAGTTTAGTTAAAACTTTAGAAACAAAAACGAACAAATCATAAACTGTGTTTTTTAATTTCTGTTAAAACAAAAAAAAAAACTCAAAAGTCTGTATTTTTTAAAGCTTAGGAAATAATTTTGCATCTTCTAATGAAAAAAAACACTGCATTCACATTTGTTTTTAAGTAAAAGAATGAAAAGCAAAAAGAACAAAAAAAATTAAAACGTACAAAAATGTGAAAGAATTAACAACAGCAATTTTACTATAAACGCAAATGAAAACTAAAACGGAACTTTATTTTTGTCCAAAATATACTCATAACTAAAAAAGCAAAAAAAAAAAATTATATATATTTTTTTAATTTACTTTTAAATTATTTTGTTTTAAGTAATTTTTATTTTTTTAAACAACTTTGTATCAATTTTTTGTATGTTAATTATTATTTCGCTAACAACATTAAAAACTAACTAAACAGTATTTTCTTTTATACATACTAAACAAAAAATAAATATAAATTTACAAAAAAAAAAATTAAAAAGAAGCAAGGAGAACAGCGAGTTTTTCTTAAAAGAAAAACTGAAAACAAAAATGAACAATGAGAATAATGTGAAGTATATTATAAAATTAAATTTAACAAAAAAAACTGAAACAAACACGATTTAAATATTAATCAACAACACAAGCAAAAAAACAAACAAAAAAAAACAGAAAATTGTACTTTGTAATTTATAAATATTTGTATTTGTTGTACTTAGTTTTTAGTTACAAAACTCACACATACACACACAAAAAGAAAACAAATAAAAAAAAATAATGATCATTTAAAAAAATAAAAAAATGTGTATCAAAACAAAAAAAAATATTAATTAGTAATTATTAATATTATTTTTTAAAATCAACAACTAAAACAATATAAGAAAAGTAAAATATAAAAACCCAACAAAAACATAAGCACACACATACACATGCAGTATATACATACATATACATAAATATACTTATAAATAAAATAATTTTATATAGTTGCATTATTACTATAGTTATTATTGTATTACTACTATACATATATATAAATATATACATAAACTATAAATTTTTACTATACAGTACAGTATTTAAGTTGTAAGTTTCACAAAATACCAACAACCACAACAAAACAAACAACAAAATATAGTTATACATACATCATGAATACTTTTAACATTTCCTGGCAGCTTATTTTTTCTTTCCTTTCGTACTGCTCTCTAACAACTCCTTATATTTTTTGTGTAAGCAACATGCAACAAGCCTTTTTGTTTTGTTGTGTAATTTTAATTTTATTTTATTGTCTTTTTTATTTATTTTATTGTTTTTAACAGTCTTCACATTTAACTCTCTTTTTCGCTCGCCCTTTCTCGGTCTGTCGTCTTAGTTATCGATAAGTTTTAAACAAATTTAAATGTTATTATACATACAACTCTATATATAACTACAACAACAACAAAATGATATTTGAATTTTATATTAAATACAAACAACAACAAAAAAACAGTATAGCCCATAACGGTTTTTTCTTTTGTTTTTTTTTTCTACAAAAATTAATCGGGGTTTTTCTTCACTTGATTTTAAATCTCTTCAAGAGAATTTCTTCCGATGCTAAATATCTGAAGATCCCACTTCTGATGTTTTTCTTTTCAATCGCAATCCAAAAAGTTTTGTATGCATATTCTGGAGAATTTATTTCACACAGAATTTGGTTTTCCTTGCCGAACAACAATTCTTTATGTGTGTTATTTTATCTCCATTACGAGGGCTGCTATATATATTTCTATCCTAATAATAAAAATGCGAATATTTATCATCCAAAATGGTTTTTATTGTATTTCAAAGTATTCTCCAGCATGATTTAGACACTTTTGCATGCGCTCAAATCAATTGTCGAAGCACTTTTTCCACTTCGATTGAGACACCTCCAAAACATGGTTTTTGAACGCATCAACAGCTGCTTCGGGCGGTGAAAAAGGTTGATCAAGCATTTTTTCTTGATGCTAGGGAATAAGAAGAATCCATTGGGTGCCAAATCAGGGCTGTACGATGGATGGTCCATCAATACGAAGTTTTGGCCGGTGAAAAAGGCGCTGGTTTGTGAGAGCTCGCATTGTCATAGTGCACAATCTCTCTTGTTCGTTCGCAAACATGCTGTGGTGTACCACTCAGAATTGACCGTCCTACGTTGCTCAAGCGGAACAGTCGCCACATGACCAGTTTTACCGAAGAAACAGGCGACCATTCGCTTCGAAGTGCTTCTTCCAAGAACAACTATCGTTCAGTTCACGCACGGCAGCAATGTTCTCTGGCACAACGGCCGTTTTTGGACGACCTTCGTCTTTGAGCAAGCGTCGGCCACTATTGAATTCATTAAACCAGTTTTTCACAATGTTATGGGATGGTGCTTCATCGCCATACAAAGATTTAAGTTAATCGATGCACTCTTGTCCTGATAATCCACTTCGAAAGTTGTGAAAAGTGATCGCACGAAAATGTTCACGAGTTAATTCCATTTTTTTTGCTAAATTGATTTTTTCAAGTCACTGTAAACAACACAACTGATGGTCGTATGGCAAAACGTTCTGAGTACGTTTATGCTAAAAAATGTCAAACTTTCCAATGGAAATGTCAGATGGCGTCAAATAGGCCAGAGATATATATAGCAACCCTCATAATTGGTTTTTATTGCCGAATAACAATTTTGTATGTGTCTCATTTTATCTTCATTATTAAGAAGGTAAACAATATCGTTGAAATAAGGAAAATTTCTCTCTAAATTCCGTAAAATCACATTTTATATAGGATGGGGGAAAATTTATTCGCCACGACAAAAAAATACTAAAAAGGCAACTGCCGAATTTAATCGTGTTTATTATGCACACCGACGGATGGCTGCGGATCGGATTTATTCCGCAGTTGACTATTTTGGTATTCGTGTTTATATCGCACGCCGATGGATTTACCGCGGAACGGTTAGACTCGACTCGCATCACTTCCTAAGAAAAATGGTATTATGCAAACCGTCGGATGACTGTTATCGACATGTAGTCGGTGCATGCAGTTAACTGTCAATTTACCATTTTGGCAGCCATTTTGCAAAACCAACAAAAGTTGAGAGCGCATAATGAATTCAACAATTCACTTTATTTTAATATGGAAGAAAATCATTGTAAACGAAAAAAAGGTTGAAGGAGTGCTGTTAGTGTATTAAAATTAGCCGATGCAATGTGAGTAGCAAGATCAATTTGTATTCAAATGGAATACATTTTAATTATTTTCACTAGTTTCTCATCTTACCTGTTAGCTTTCATAGCACGATACAAAAAATGTTTGTATTCGCAAAAAAAGTAGCCCACTTGCAAATAAATTCAACAAATTACAAGACCCGCAGCTAATCCGCAACAATTTTCTGACGGATATTTAACGGATCAATTTGAAAGAGAAGTGAATCACATGCGGTATACATTATATAAGTACACATTTTCCGAATGCGGTACTACCGACGGTTTACATAATACCAAAATAGTCAACTGCGGAAAAAATCCGATCCGCAGCCATCCGTCGGCGTGCATAGAAGAAGAAGAGTATTCCACCGAACAAAGTAAAAACAATCAAAACCACTCGCAATGCCTTCTAAAAGGAAAAAATATGGAAAAACTTAAATTCTTTATAAAAAAAATGGTTTTAATCCTAACTTAAAGATTTTTTTATGATTTTATTTGAACTTTAAGATTTACTTTTAAACTTAATTTGAAAAAATTAAAAAACCTTAAATTCTATAAAAAATGGGTTTTAATGTGAATTTAAAGATTTTATTTGAATTAAAATTTTTTTGTTGAACTAAATGTTTAAGTTCAATAAAAAAACAAACGGGAGACTTCTTTCAAATCGGCGAACTTAGGTAGACCTTCTGTTTTATGCCGGGTTCGAATGGTAGTGAGAAGCTTTGACATGGATTAAAGACTAATTTCTTACTTGTTAAGTCGTTAGCAATTCTAACATGGAAATCCGCCGCTGTATTGTTTTAGATGCCCTTTCCGGATTTTAATTTCATTTTTAATTTTGTAATTTTTACATATTTTCCTATAACTGGTGTGGGCTATTCCGAATAGCCAACAAATATTTGGGCTTCAAATCGATTACACATAACCTTGTGAATCGAATTAAATAGAAGAAAATAAAAATTTTCAAAATAAAACTCGATTCCCCTTAATTGTTGATTCTCGCATGTGATTGAAAATGGCAAAGCACATTTTTTAAAGTTTTGAAAAAATATTTCTTCTAAAAAATCGCCCATTTTGTTTCACTCGGAATGTAGCACACTATTTAATAAAAACTGATAATCTTAATGTGCGGATTCAAAAATTCTCTCACAGGGCGTACACGAGTAAATTCAGATTTTTAATTTTACTATTTTGGAGTTGAGCCTTTTTAGCTTTGATCTATTTTGGGACCCCTTTTTGTTATATTTTAAATTTATTTTCATTCGGCCCGATTACGGTTGTCGCATTAATAGTCGATAGTATGTGCTTGTCGTTGTCGCCTCGCTTCTAAAATGGCATTACGGTGAGAAATACACTCCCGCTCATCTGAATCATCGTTTTGTGTTCAAATGATATTATTTCAAGAAGTAGTGAAATGAAATTTTTTTAAAATTATGTCGTTTATAGACTAGCCTTTTGGGAATCATTTTATAAAGAAAAAATTTTATATTCAATTTTAGGATTACTCGAAATACACAGATTTGGTAACTCGCTGAAAAATGATGTATTTTTGGATGAAAAATGATGTATTTTAAAATGTTTATTCATATTTTCACTTGCAAACATAATAATTAGGAATGTGTTAAACTTAATTAATAATGGGTACTCCCGCCCTTGTTTGAAATTACTTCATAAATTCGATTTGAAATTGAATCATATAATTTTGGGATACATTGAAGAGAAATTTCAGCCCAAGCTGTTTTTATACCACGTATTAGGCACTACTTATTCTCAAATTGTCTACCTTTTCGTGACAGCATTGCCCACATGTATTCAGGTCTGGAGAATATGACGGCCACTCCAATAATGACACATATTGACTCCACATCACTGTTTTACGAACCGCGCAGTGTGAATGGGAGCATTATCATGCTGATAAGTCCAAGTTATGGCTTCAAAAATGTTAGAGAAGTACGGAAAAGCCTCCTCAATTACGGCTTTGTAGCTATTCGCATGCATTCTAGATGTCAGAAACTGCAGCTCACAAGTTCCATAATAGGAAATGGCTCCCCACAGCATCACACCACCTTCACAACTATGATAACGAGCCAAATAATGTTCTTCCTTTCGCAAATCATGGAAGTATAGTAGCTATATCCATCCGGACCATCTAAATTATTTTTTTTTTCATTTGAAAAGACTACAGGTTGCCATTCCATTATATCATATGCTGACGACAAAAGTTAAGTCGTGCTTCCTTGCGAGTGCTGTTAAGCGGTGGCTTTTTCATTTATTTTAGTCGTTTTGCGAATAACACTTTTACTGTAGCCAGACTAGCACTTACATCGGTTTTTTCCTTTATTTTTGAAGCAGAATCATGTGAGTTAGAAACAGATCTGATGATGGCTCTCCTATCAGCACTCGTAGTATCATATTTTTTCCATATTCTGATTCATACCGTAAATAATTGCTGACAACATTTTGGCCTCGTCCAATTTTTGTTGCGATATACCGATGATTTAGGCCACATTCGCTAAAGGCATTAATTTTGCACTTTTCTTCGTCCGTCAATGATTTACCTCGACCCATTATTAAATTAAATTATGCCAAATACTTCAAAAAATAATAATTCAACAAATTGTTATGCTTTGACTACCGCTCACTAAGAAAAAGTAAAGGTTTTGATTTCGAACCTATTGTGATGAGCCAAAAAACTGCTATGATTCTACCGAAGAATAAGCTAAAAACAATGCAAGAAAAAAACGGTTAATTTTTACCTTTAGATTTTTCTTCCAGTTGAGTGTACATATATAATCTCGCAATGGACAGAAAAAAATTTGGTGTGCCTATAACACGAATTGAGAAATCCAACATTTAATGTTTCAAAAACTCCAAACCTATTCTGATGAGTGGCAGTGTAAGTTGGCAACACTATTTTGTTATTGTCTTATAAATGTCAGAAAACTGCGCAAAACAAGCAAAAGTCTTTTTTGAGAAAACATAAAAATTTGTTTAATTTGTGATGAATAACGCGATAAGTAGTGCAGCAGCGACGTGTGCTTAGGCAACAAAGAACTAAAATTTCAAATTGTTTGGTGCTTGTTATTTATTTTTTGTTTATGTAACTTAACGGGAAGTGCCAAATTGCAAAATGTGCAAAATATCAACGTCGCCTCAAAAATACAAGGCGACAAATATTCTCAAACATCGACTTTACTTCGACTGTTGTATCGACAACGATAATCCCAACCACTTGTCGCTGTCGACAAAAGCGACAACCATAATACGAATGTTGTTCGCGACAACGGCGAAAACCGTTATTGGGCCGATTATTTTTATTTATTTTTTGTTTTCTTTTTAGGTTTTCTAAGATAATTCCTTTGCATTATGTCTTTATAATTAGTTTAATTTTATTATTTTAATTTTACTCATTTTTTTTTAATTTTTTGTATTAATTTCAATTATTTAGTAAAACTCCTTAATTTTAGTTTCCAAAACCACACGAATTCATTTCATTTTCATTTATAGATATTCAAAAAATAGCCGAGCCTTTAGGCCTTCGTTTTTTTAATCAATCGCCAATGCTGCTTAAACACATTTGAGAAAATTTCCATTTTTAAATTTCGAGTATTTAAAGAAAACGTCTACCAAAAGTATGCAAATATTTGGTTTTTCTTTAGACAAATATATACAAAAAAACAAGAGACAAGAAACCAGTGCAGCACAATAATCCGATCAAACAAACAAGACAAATGACAAAAAAATCAATCCAAATGAAAACAAAACTAATAGACAAACAACAAGATATTTTACGGCATAAACTTAAAACAAAAACCAACAAATTTCATAAAAAATGATTTTATATTAAACAGCAACACAAAAAAAAACGAAAAATAATTAAAACAAAAATAGTTAGTGATGGTAGGACAACTTAAAGCATATTTAAAATGATAGTATTAACAACTTAAGCAAAAATTAAAAAAAAAATCGCCGAAATCTGTAAGAACAAACAAATATTGTTAAACGTATACTTTAAATAATAGTAATTATAAAAACAAAACTAAACTAAATGTAGAATTGTATTATAATTTATTCTTTATATACCACTTATGTACACTGTAAATATAATGTTTAATAATGAAAATATATAATAATTATACTAGTAATAACAACAAACAAAGCCTATTATAACCTACAACTAATTTTTTTTCTTTTTAATTTTTAGCTTTTACTTTTAACTCTATAACATAAAACCACAAATACAACAACAACAAAATGCTAAATTTACACACACTTTATGTTTCCTATAACGAAAAAGAAAACGAAAATACGAAAAACCAACCAAATTAAAACAATTTCAGTTTTATTGTCTGTGTAGAAAAATCTCCAAAATGAAAAGAAAAAAAACAAACTTTTTTTAATTGTAAAAAATATATTTAAACAAAAATAAATCACAAAAAAAAATACACACATTTGGTATCAAAAGAAAATTAATCTTCTAAATATTCTGGCAAAACAAAAACTAAACAAATCTAGTGATGGAATAAAACAGTAAAAATAAGAAAACCAAAATGTAAGTGAAAAACAAAAAAATAATTAGTTACCCACGTCAAAGAAAAAGAAGCAGACGAAAGAACAAAACAAAATACGCAATATATCAGTTAAAAGTCGATGAAATAAGCGAAGAAAATAAGTTGGAGACGATGAAAACAACAACATCAACAAAATTATACAATATTATATTGAATCATAAAGAAAATACACATAAAATAAATAATAAAAAATAAAGAAAAAAATTCAAAATTAGTTTTATTTATTTCGATTTATACTCAAACCGATGAAGATAAATTATAGAAGATGGTCGAAATACTTCTTCTTTGCAAAATCGTACAAAAATATCACTGAGTAATAGACATATTCTCGGTTTATTTTTTCACAATAACGCAAAAAACTCAAAATTAAAACACAGAAAACACCAAATTTACGCTTTTAACACAATTGAAAAGTTTGTAAATTTGCAATTGAATGAATATTCGACCTTTTGTATTTATAAGATGAACTTATTAAATATTAAAAAAATATTTAATAAGTTAATATTTAATTAGTTCATCTTTTTTGTAAATTTATAAAATTAAATTTTGAATATTTTGTAATAACTTTTTCTGACAACGATACGAGGGTTGCTATATATATTTCTGGCTTAGGCCACTTTATGAGTTGCCTGCCGCCATCTGACATTTCCATTGGAAAGTTTGACATTTTTTAGCATAAACGTACTCAGAACGTTTTGACATACGACCTATTGTTACAGTGACTTGAAAAAATCAATGGAATTAACTCGTGAACATTTTCCTGCGATCATTTTTCACAACTTTCGACGTGGACTATTACGACAAGAGTGCATCGATGAACTTCAATCTTTGTATGGCAATGAAGCAACCTTCTATAGCACTGTGAAAAACTGGTTTAATAAATTCAATCGTGGCCGACGCTCGCTCAAAGACGAAGGACGTGAAGGTCGTCGAAAAACGGCCGTTGTGCCAGAGAACATTGATGCCGTGCGTGAACTGATAAGGCAAGATCGTCATGTGACATACCGTGAGATAGAGGCATCCTTGGGCATTTCTTCCACCAGCATACATTCAATATTGCATGAACACCTGGCCGTAACAAAGGTTTGTTCTCGTTGGATCCCGCACAATTTGACAATCGCTCATAAAAGGCTCGTGTCGATTGGTGCAAAGATATTTTGAAAAAATATGATCGCGGTGCTTCAATAGACGTGTATCTGATCGTTACAGGTGACGAATCATGGTTCTATGCGTATGAGCCCGAAACAAAACAGTAATCGGCCATGTGGGTCTTCGAAAACGAGCCAAATCCAACGAAAGTTGTTCGTGGAAGAAGCACTTCGAAGCAAATGGACGCCTGTTTCTTCGGTAAAACTGGTCATGTGGCGAATGTACCACTTGAGCAACGTAGGAAGTCAATTCTGAGTGGTACACCACAATTTGTTTGCCTGAAGTCTTCGGATAAATTCGAAAAACGAACAAGAGAAGACGAATCATTGTGCACCATGACAATGCGAGCTCTCACAGATCGGCTTAAACAAGCGCATTTTTTCCGGCCAAAACGTCAAATTGATGGGTCATCCGCCGTACAGCCCTGACTTGGCCCCCAATGACTTGTTTTGTATTCCCGCACATCAAGAAAAAAATGCGTGTTTTGGAGGTGTCTCAATAGGAGTGGACAAAAGTGCTTCGACAATTGGTTTGAGCGCATGCTATGGAAATTGAATCGTGCACAGCTCTCTAATTTAAAAGAAGATTCCCCTTGCTCCTTGATGGGATGTTGCGGGAATTTATTATGCACCCTTTGAGGTCACGATTTACTTTTTATCATCTTCTCACTATTCATTAAATTACATGGAAATCATTTAGCCTGCGATGAGTTGTTATTCAATACTGCCACAATTTTATATTATTTTTTTTCCTAGTCTTTCCATTGATTTTTACTTTAAGTCTTAAGGCCCAATTAATCTTGACGGTGGACGGTTAACGGTAGGCAATCAGCTATTTCAGTCAGGGGTTGTATTTTGCATGTGTTAGAGGGAGATAACTACAGTTTGACGGTTGACGACGGTAGACTTCTGCAGGTTGCAGAATCAACCGTCCACCGTCAACCGTCACGACTAAATGGGCCTTTATATTTCCAAGTCGCCAAGAAATACATACGTTATCGATAAATTACGATAACTACAATCGGTATATCAAATTACACCATACACAATTTCCACTGCACCACCGGGACAATTAGACTGAATTTAATTCTAATTAAACACCCTAGTAAAAATGATATTTTTAGCAGCGTTCGCATTTACTACTCCGTAGCAGCAAGAGCTTAACAAATATTGCTATGCTCTCGCTACCGCTCCCACTTTGAACAGAGCCCTAGCAGAGCCATAGCCGAAAAATGAAAAAGTATTTGCTCTGCTCTGCTTGTAGTTCTGTCGCGTCATAAACTATAGCAATAGGAACAGGCAAAAATCAAATGATGTGCTCTGCGTAGTCATAGCGGGAGCTGAAAACTGAGAGCGAGATGAGAGAAGATCAAGTGAAATTGTTTTTATTTACTATGGCTCTTCTGCATTTTTGTTTTTGCTAAAATTCTGTGTTTGTTTGGACGTTTTTGTTTTTGCTACAATTCTGTGATCTTTATTTTATTCATGTGTAGGTTAATAAATTGAAAAATTAAAACCATATTAAAATTAAATTCAATATTTAAATTAAATCAAAGTTTGTAGGTTAATAAATTGAAAAATGAAAATCCTATTTTATTCAGTCACAATATTTAAATTAAATTAAAGTTTGTATTAAGTAAATAGGAATAAGAGCTTATACGAATAGAAACTCAATTATATTGCGCATACTGCTTGAGTTGAGCACATGGAATGGAACGCTTTCTTCAGTGACGAGACCAATGTATGACCGAATTAAAATTTTTTTATTGATTTTAACTTTAGTTATTTGATATTTTAACTTTTTTGAAGAGACAAGGCGAACAGAATCATTTTCTTCTTCCTCAACTCGGATGTCATGCAATTGTAAATGCTTCTTCAAATTAAAAACACGATCCTTTTTCAAAACTCGAAAACATTTTGGACATTTAACGAGGCCGTCATCATTCTAATCGAAATATTTAAATATGTTGAAAGTATTCTTTTTCGGTGCCATGTTCACGCATTAAGTCAATACTTGAAACTGCCAAAACAAATTTACCAAAACGCATTGTAGTAACCCACAAGCCTAAAATAACGGCAGCGATGAACAAAACAAAAACGTGCAAACAAGCACAGACTTTTAGCAAAACAAAAATGCAGAAGAGCCATAGTAAATAAAAACAATTTCACTTGATCTGCTCTCATCTCGCTCTCAGTTTTCAGCTCCCGCTATGGCTACGCAGAGCACATCATTTGATTTTTGCCTGTTTCTATTGCTATAGTTTATGACGTGACATAACTACAAGCAGAGCAGAGCATATACTTTTTCATTTTTCGGCTATGGCTCTGCTACGGCTCTGTTCAAAGAAAGAGTGGTAGCGAGAGCAAAATAAAATACTACGAAGTAGCGTAGCATTTACAAACGCTGATTTTTAGCAAATAATCCAACCGCACCTTGTATTAGTATCTTTTCGTATCAGCAGAGGGCAGTTCGGTGTTGTGTTCGTTTCTGGTTCGTTCACTTTGTCTGTTTCGTTCGTTTCCATATCAATTGAATATTTGCGCCTAAAAATATGCTAATCTAAACAAGCAATTTATTTCTTATCCTGTTATTACATTCCAGCATTGTTGCACATAGTGGCGATATCATTGGCTCCTAAAAGTATGCTATGTATTGATGATTATGATTTGCTTTGCAAGTAACTAGTTTGAGAATGATTGTGTTTTTGTTTACTAGCGTTTCTTAGCTGGGCAAGTCGATTTTTCGACTTTTTGGTTGTATTTTTTTTTTAAAAAATACTATTTTCGACCGATCTGTATACCCTGCAACACTCTGGGGGACAGGTATAAGTCATGGCAAATGTTTGTAACTACAACAAATATTTGAGTTGGACCCAGCTTTAAGTATACCGTTCGACGTGTACTCACCTGCTGATTTCATTTAACGATGTCTGTCCGGTATTTAAAGCATTTGACACACGTTTGTTTCTTAGACCAAGAGCGGACATTATTAATATTGAAGAAAATCGGTTCAGGTTTCGATATGAATAACACCCACATATATGTTTCCCGATTTTTCTGATTTTCGCTCTAGAAGCCAAATCTTACATGATGAAATTTAGCACATTAGATTTTTGGACCAAGGAAGGATGTTACTGAAATTGAAGAAAATCATTTTAGATTTAGATATAGCTCCCACATATATAAGTATGTTTATCTGATGTTTATGTCTTAAGCTCTAGAAACCTTATATTTCAGCCAATTTTGATGAAATTTGGCACACGTTTGTTCTGAGACTTGTATTCGTCTGCCATCATGCATTGGACACGTGAGGAGAGGTCATATTGTGTTGAAGCGTATTTTTCAAATGCGCACTTTATCATTGCAGTGCAGCGTGCTCTTCGTTTACGACACGCTCTTCCTCACGCGGACGTGTTCCTGGACGGCAATAAATTATAAATTGGGTAACTTCATTGAGAACAGCAGGGAATGTGTCATGTGTACGAAGGATTACAACACCACAAAACATCGAGAGAGTTAGAGCATCAGTACTGCAAACGCTCTGCTCGGAAGCAATCACTAGCTCTTGGCATTTCCTGAATTTTTTTCAGCCGGCCCTTGAGGAAATGAATTTAGAGAATACAGGGTTCCAACAGGATGGAGCCACTTCACACACAGCGAGGGTTACCATGAATTGTTTGAGGCAAATGTTTCGTGGACGGCTTATCTCTTTGAGAGGTGAAGTTAACCGGGCGCCACGCTCACCAGACTTAGCCCCATGCAATTATTTCCTTTGGGGTTACCTAAAGTCGAAGGTGTATATCAACCGTTCTAACACCTTGGAAGACCTACTTATAATTAACAATATTGAGGCTGAAATTGCCGGAATTCCAGTCGATATGCTTGTTATAGTTCATGAATACTTCAGAAAACGTATGCAGTAGTGTGTGGATAAAGAAGGTTGACATTTGCTAGATACACCATGTAATTTAAAAATTCCTTTACTGTTCAACATAATTAAAATATAAAACAAAATTTTTTCAAGGTTCATAATATTTTTATTCCATTCCCAAATAAGCAAATTACCGCGCTCCACCCTGTTTGTTCATCCGGTTTTTACGTATTTAGCTCAAGAAGCCACATATTACTTAGAAGGGACATAAATACCTTTACACATGTTTTATGCTGTAATGTAGAAGGCACTGAATGTTTTGGACCAAATATTTTTTAATAAATTTATTGATGTATATTGTATCCAAAAAGAATCTACTTAATCGAAATGTCCGCCTATAGGCTAAAACGTCCCAGGCCTGGCTTTGAAACAATTTGCCAGCGTTCATTTCCTCTGAAGAATGGCCCTCAGGCAGTCTAGATTTGAACCCATTGGGTTACAAATTGTGGACGGTTTTAGAGGACAAGGTTTGCCACAAAAGATACCCCAACATTGGATCTCTTAAGACTGCTTTGGTTCGAGCTGTGGCCAATTTTCCAATGGACGAGGTTCGTGCAGCTATTGACGATTGGCCAGTGCGACTTAAGGCGTGTGTAAAGGCAAAAGGCGGACATTTCGAATAAGTATATTCTTTTTATTTTACAACATAAAACGTGTGTAACAGTATTTATGTCCCTACTAAGTATAATCACTTAAGCAGTTAATTTTTAGAAGAAACCGTTCACCCCTCGAAAAAAGTCCGAACTTATGTTGCATAGTAAATAACGATGATCAAACCAGAGGTATTTTTACAATAGGATTTTTTTCACAGATTACGCGTGCGTTGTATTAAATTTTATTGTTTATTATTTTCAGTATTCTTTGCCATTTCATCATGCAAAGACTTACGCCATAACAACGTCTTCAAATTTCAGTGTTTGGGCTCTTCAAAAGCTCGAAGAAGATCCGCTGTTTTCGACCTAAATTTTGTTCAGTGATGAGGCCTATATATGGCTCAACAACAACGTCCATAAAAAAGTGCCGCATTTGGGCTGAAGTGCAACCAGAAGAGGTTCAAGAGGTGCAAGAGAAATCCACGGTTTGGTGCCGTGTAGGGGCTGATGGAAACACCGGTTCATGTTATTTCAAAAATGATGAAGGCCGGAACGTAACCGTGAATGGTGCTCGCTATCACGCCACGATATCGGACTTTTTGCTTCCACGTAATTAAAGCCCGTAATCTTGGCGACATTCAACAGAACGGCGCCACTTGTCATACAGCTGCTCAAACAATGGATCTATTGAGAGGTCATTTCAAATCCTAGCAGCTTATTTCACGTTTTGGACCGGTGAGTTGGCCGCCTAGATCGTGTAATATCACAACTTTAGACTTTTTTCTTTGGGGCTACTTAAAGTCCAAGTCTATGCTGACAAACCAGCTACAATTCCGGTTTCGGAAGCCAATATTAGGCGTGTCCTTAACGTCATACCGGTCGAAGTGCTCAAACGAGCCATTCAAAATTGGTTCCCAGAATCGAAACCCTGAGGAGTAGTTGCGTCCAATATTTGAAGGAAATTATATTAAAAAAATAAATGGCATAAAATGACCTTTCGAATGAACAATAAAGATGCCACACTTGATTTGAATTTTTGCATTTTTTTATGTTGAAAAAGATACCTTTAGATTGATCACCCGATATGTTACAACAGCAAACTAAACTGTGTTTGGTTATTACAAAGAATTATTTGTTGTGATCGCCAAATATTTGTACCAAAGTAACATGTACTTCATAAATGGTTAGTTGTCGTAACCACCAGTTGTGGAACCAATAGTTTTACTAAATTCGGTTGGTATAACTGTCTTATTGGCTGTAAGAACCCTAATATTATTGTAGCTACCATCTTATGGTAAGTCGCACCATGATGATTGCAACAAAAAGTATGTTTATTTAACCGAATATTTGGTTTGGACCGATTTCCAACTGATTTTTTCTCTGTATGTAGCTCATGCCAGCAATTCAAACTAAACTTCATAGATGTCATTATATTTGCTCACAGTTTTAAAGATATTTCTACCATCCTTGTCTACGTAAATGCTCTCATTGAGTGATCATAGGGTTTAAAGCATAGGGCAGCAATCTGCAAACACGAGTAGCACTGGAGAAAATCTTAATCTGAATTCATTGAATGACCATAGGCTTTCCTAAGGCATAGGGCAACGATCTGAAAATAGCACTGCTGAAAATCTCAATCCATTGGTATAAATACACCAGAGGTTTGCCTCTGTCCTTCAATATGACCATCTTCCTCTTTACATGTCTTTCGCAGGGGCAAAGAAATTCCCATACAACACAATATTTTCCTCCCTAAAATTTAAAATCTCTTTATATCCTTTGATCACATATTCCCACAGTAAGTCATAATGCTCCCCCTTCCTCTCTCGCGTGGTAATTTTGCAAATCAATCAACTTTCGGTTTTTCTTAATATCTTCATTAGGAGCCCCCATCGTTGGGCGCCAATTGGCAAATGTGCAGCACTTAGCTCAAAAACGTGCCAGATGAAGTGTTTCCGTTGAAATGTTGTCAGTAGTCGTGGTGGGCGGCATATGATGGAGCGCTCAATGGTCGAGTACATGTGTACTGCTCGCTTCCCTCGTGCACTCAATTACATACTATGTAATCGGTGATGCATTACCTCACCTGTTATTTGCAAATGTTAATAATATTTGCGGCTACCGCATGCACTAATCATATGTTGCGGCAGCTTCAAATAATCAAATTCACTTAGCAATTGTTGCAAGTAGCAATTTCATTGGAAATCAATTCCAGCGTATCTTAACGAAACGAATCGAATCAAATCATCAGCCCAGCCCCAGTGAAGTCGTCATCATCATCATCATCATCCGCATAGTCATTGTCGACATCATGGCCGGTATCAGCAACATCGGCAGACAATTGCTGCTGTCGCTGTTGTTGTTAATACAATGTTACTTTGTAACGAATATGAATTCGTATTGAATGCAACTGTTGCTGGGCCTACACCAAAGCAGTACTTGAGTCATGGGGAGTAGAACAGAGAGTTGGACCCCATGACTGGTGTCGTGCGTCGCCCTTCTCCTGGCTTCTGACGTTGTTGGCACATCAGTTAGAGCGTCGGACAGAGGTGGTACGGCCAAACGGACGGACGGAGTTAAACAATTGTTGTTAAGTGATGACAGTTGCGGCAAGTTTTTGATGCGCTTTCAAAACCAATAAATTCCGACATGGTAATTGTAATAAATTATCATTTCAATATTTACGAGTAGACTACGAATGATGATGAAGACGATGATGATTGCAGACGGAGGAAGCAGTCAGCCTGACCGAGGCACCGATACCGAAGATAGTTGAGGAACCACTCAGCCACTTCAATCAGATGCCAATTTGTGAATTTGAAGGTAACGTCCTCTAGTCGTAACATAATCGATAATTATCATTTGTAACAGAAAGTCTTGAGGGCAAATGCTAGAGTTGGAGAATGGATGTTGGACAAACAGAGGAATAGAAGATGGATGATTGGTGGACAAGTGGTCAAACAATGAAAAGGACAGACACATGAAGGTAGCAGAAGTACTTTTCTAGACTTCGAGGGATCTAGTGCCACATGTGCAGCATGGCCGGCCGTACGCGAAGTGATCTAAACTGAAGAACCTGAAAACAGAATCAAGGGACTGATAGTCGAGACAGTAATCCACAAGTGTAGATCCAGTCTGTCTTCGCCCATCGTTGCGGATCACCTAAGGGATACCAACGATTTGGTTCTTATATACATACTGATGAACCTAAAAACGGAAGAAAGGGACAGATAGCCGAGACAATAACCCACAAGGACCGGAGATACAGTTTTGTGCCCATCGTTGAGGATCACCTAAGAGATACCCATGACTTATACATGTACAGCATGACCGGCCAAACGCCAAGAGATCTAAACTGAAGAACCTTAAAACAGAAGCAAGGGACTCATAGCCGAGACAATAACCCACAAGTGGAGACCCAGTTTTGTGCCCATTGTTAAGGAACACCTAAGAGATACCACGACGTATAAAGAGTGGTCCAACTAAAACAAAAACTTGTAAAAAAACGAAAAAAAAAATTCAGGGAATTATCTTACTATTTTTAATTAAGATAAAAGGATCTCTGAAAATTATGTGCGAAACAAAATATCGGTTAAGTGCTCGCCACGGCTTCGGTGGCATACCTTTATTCAAAGGTCCATATTTTCTACGATTCTGTCGTTAATGTCCAGAATTATCTCAACCTTTAGCTCTTGAATTGTTCTTAGCTTATTAACGTACACGTTTTCGTTTAAATATCCCCATTGGTGTCAAATCACATGATCGTGGCGGATAATTAACATCGTCACTACGTGAGATAATACGGCCATTAAATTTCTCTCGCAAAAGAGCCATTGTTTCGTTGGCTGTGTGGCAAGTGACACCATCCTGTTGAAACCACATATCATCCATGACACTATCCTCAATATATGGCCACAAGAAGTCCGTTGACAATACGCGAGGTAATGCCAACGGTAACTGCTTAGCCGACCTCATTCTCAAGGAAGTACGGCCCGATTTTGTGGATGCATCGGCTTTTCCACAATCACTTGTGGATTTCATTTGCCTAAATGCGGCAATTCTGCTTGTAAACAAATCCACATTTAGACGATTATGGTGACCAACATAATCACGAAGTACACGAAATACATTTTAATTTGAACGCCTATATTTGTAAAAGGCTTCAACAATTGTGCACCTTTCCATGGTTGAATTTGTCAATTTTTTTTAAAGAGTTTTACCGATTTTGAAACCATATATTACATTCGATTCAGACTAAATTTAACACAGACTGTTACGTGTAACCGACACCCATCTCTGGTGTGGCTTTTGAAATCGGGAAGGACTTTTGTATGTGGTCTATGTAAAAATATTGACACATGTGGTTCAGTTTCACAACAGTTTATTAATGGTTGCTCTTAACGTAGCATGTGGCTTCCAGAGCCGCTTGACCTCAAATCGGCAGGCCCTTTTGAGGGGAGCTACTCGAAGCATGGAGAGTTATCAGTTTTTTCCTAAGCTTGTAACTGATAGATAATTATGAGATGTGCCTTGTTTTATAAAGATGTGAAGCAATAAACGGCTCCTGGAGCAATAACCATAAAATCCGATGAACATATGTGTGGGAGCTATATCTAAATCATACACGATTTCAATAGCATCCAACTTACATGTGCTAAATTTCATGAAGATCTAACCGTAATTTCGGCCTGTAGTTTGATTACAAGCTTTCAATGGACAGACGGACGGAAAAACAGACAGACATAGCTTAATGGAATCAGCTTGTGGTTGTACTTCGGTTCACTTAAAGATCTAGCTTAAAAATGTTTGATATTTTATACTTTTACATATAACAACAAAAAACCCGACAGCGAAAAACGGGTAAACCAACATGTCGGATTAAAGCTTTTTTTTAAAAGCCAGATTTCGGGTTTGGACAAAAAACCAGATTGTCGGTTTTCGGTTTAGGACACTCTAGGTATGAGCCTTATCTTATAAATGTCTTTGGTATTCATATTCATTTAATTTCATTGCAATCTTTGATAAATAATTTGGCTAATTTACAAAATATTTGAACAGGGATTTACCGGCTCAAGACCTCTTGCATATATATTTAAATAGAAGACAAGTTTTTAACAAAATGGCAAAGTGACATCGATTTAAGTGGCTGCACACTGCTTTTATCATGATTTCGGGTCCGTGACAACCCTCTTCAGAAAGCATTGCTGCAGTTGTTGAAAGTAAAACCGAACTATATAAGGTCAGGCTCTCCCCAAACGAATGAGAACTATTGTTGTAAACCTTACTTTTCAAGTTTTCTTCACACAATTGCCCACGAAAATACAACTCACTCTTGCCACCTCTAAAGAGACTTCACATCGAGAGAAATATTTAATTTAATTTGTTTGTTGAAATTTTAAGGTTGCATTTTTTCTGTGTATGTTCCAATTCAGCGGAGTTGTAAATGGTCGCTTAGAACATTCTACGCGAAGTCGGATTTTCATAGGATTTCAAATGAAGCTTTTACGGAAAGTCGAGAAGGACCCTTGCATTAATTTATAACTAGAACTAGTAATGCTTCAAAAATGGGATAAGCTTAAGTGAATATTGAAATATATAATTAAATATTCATTTGTGCCCATGCGAATATTAAAATATACAGTTTTTGCAAAGGTGAAAGCGAATTTTGAAATATACGAGTACTTACTACCTTTTTCAAAAGCGAATATAATTTTTTTGGTTTATATACCCTCAGCACTCTGTGATACTCCACCCTAAAAAAAGTTTAATAGAACCATTAAAAATTATTATATTATTAAAAAATATACTGAGAAATATTTTTTATTTAAACTTAGACATGTCCGCCTGTCCATCTATTCCTTTAACTTAAGTCCATCCGCCTGTCCATCTATTCTTTTAACTGAAGTGCACGAGTATGTAGCTGATAGGAACCAATTTCGATGAAACTTTACCCAATATTTATTTTTTAGCTGATGGCGGTCGCTAAAAAATTTGGGATAAATCGCTTGAATTTCTGATATCGCCCCTATACAAATTTGCCATTCGATTTTTGGTCTAACCGACATAAAAACGGCAAATGCCGTCAGATTTTACTGCAATTAAGTTTGTATCGTTGCTTTGCACGCAGGAAAAACATTATTGAAAATAACGAACCCGCTTAAAAAGAACTTTCGCCAAAATTACAAAGCTAGAAGATGGACGTAGTAGCAGGTGGAAAGCAAAGAAAGTGTTTTTCTTTAAAAGAGAAGTATGAAATAATTAAACAATTACAACAAGGTGTAAAACAAAAGCAAATATGTCAAAAAAAGGGCCTTAGCAAATCAACAATTGCTACAATTTGGAAAAATAAGGACTTGGTGCTAAATAATTTTGAGCAAAACTCCTCAAATGTAAAGAAGTTTAAAACCCCTTCTTTCATGGAACTGGACCATTGCCAACTAAAATAGTTTACTCAGAAAAGAGCCAATAATATGACTATAACCAATGGCGTTTTACAAGCTAAAGCACAAGAATTTGAAAAAAGCTTAACTTCTGCGATTTTAAGTGCAGCGAAAGCTGGATTGTTCGATTTAAAAGACGCCACAACATCACTAGTGGACAAATTGTTGAAGAGGCGGCTGAAGTCAATGTTGATGTGGTCAATGATTGGTTGCAAAATAAGTGGCCCGATATAAGAACAAATTATAAAGATAAGGACATATTTAACGGCAATGAAACTGGTTTATTTTATAAACTCACTCCCAATAATACACTGCGATTCAAAGGTGAGACCTGTGCAGGTGGTAAACTATCAAAGGAACGGGGCTAACAGTGCTCGTAGTTGCTAATATGATGGGTACAGAGAAACGAAAACTTTTAGTAATCGGAAAATCAAAAAGTCCCAGGTGCTTTAAAAACATTAAAAAATTGCCAGGCTAATAAAAAAGCTTGGATGACATCCGAAATTTTCACCAGCAAATTAAGACAATGGGACTATAATTTACGCTGTGCGAATCGAAAAATTATACTCCTGGTAGACAACTGCCCAACTCATCCAGATACAAAGAACTTAGAGTACATTAAATTAGTATTTATGCCTCCAAATACAAGCTCAGTTTTACAACCTATGGACCAAGGTGTCATTCACGCATTGAAAAGTAAATATCGATCGCCACTTGCTTCTCTTAAAAATTGTTAATTCGGTTGATATGAGTGAAGATAACTTTAAAGTTAGTATACTGGACGCAATCAATTTTTTGCATATGCCATGGTTAAAAGTCAGCAAAACAACAGTTGCTAATTGCTTTCGGCACGGCGGATTTACCAGCAATGAAGATGAGTTCGACTCGGGTGATGATCTGCCATTAATAGAATTGCTAAATCAACATTTACAGATGGTAATAAAAGGGTTTGCTGAGTTGTCGCGCTGATGATGACGACCTTGACGACGATATGGACAACGAAGAGCCAATCCGAGTCAAAACTGCTCTGGGTGCAATGTATAGCGCAAGCTATGTAAGAACTTTTCTTCAGTCACGCGACACTCCACAACAAATTCTTGATCACTTGGCTCAAGTAGAAGTGTATATAAATGAAACTAATATTGGTACTAAGCAAACTCAAATAACTGATTTTTTTAAAAACTAATTTTTTTATACATATGTATGTATTGAAATATGCCAAAATTGTCTTTAATAAATCAATGCATGAGCACTTACAAACATACATTTTTTTCTTCAAGTCTTCATTTAAACCGAACTTCGTTGAAAACGAACTAGTTTACCCAGTCCCTTGAAGTTCGCTTTAAGCGAAAATGACTGTAAATGAGATCTATCCATACGTTGACATGGCTTCCAAGCAAATGTACCTCAGTTTTGTGGCCCCGCCGACCTAAGACAGGTAAATGTTATCAGACATCCATAGTAAAGTGTGTTTTTTTTTGACGTGTAGTTTTCAACCTAGCCACACTTTTTTCGGAATTGGTCTTTTTGACAGCTGTCACTTAATTTGTGCTCGGTTTGGTTTGCCACTTCATAATGAATAGACGTACTCCGGAACAACGTTTGCAAATCGTGGTGAATGGGCCCAAAACGAGATGGCCAACGATGCTGATTTTTACAAGGGTAAAGGGTGTTTTTTTAGACGTGTAGTTTTCAACCTAGCCACACTTTTTTCGGAATTGGTCTTTTTGACAGCTGTCACTTAATTTGTGCTCAGTTTGGTTTGCCACTTCATAATGAATAGACGTACTCCGGAACAACGTTTGCAAATCGTGGTGAATGGGCCCAAAACGAGATGGCCAACGATACTGATTTTTACAAGAAAATTTTGTTCGGCGATGAAGCTCACTTTTGGTTGAATGGCTATGTTAACAACCAAAATTGTCGCATTTGGAGTATTGAAAATCCACAAGCCGTTGTTTGAACGCCGTTTCATCTTAAAAAAGTCACCCTTTGGTGTTCTCTTTAAGCAGACGGGATCGTTGGTCCATATTTTTCGAAAATTTAAGCAGCCCATAATGTTACAGAAAATGGGGAACGCTAAAGAGCCATGGTTACTGATTTCTACTCGTACGTGCCTGAATTGGAGAATGTTAATGTGGACGACCTGTGGTTCCACCAAGACGGCGCTTCATGCCATACAGCCAACGAAACAATCAATTTATTGAAGGAAACTTATGGTGAGCACATTATCTCGCGTCGTGGGCCTGTGGCGTGACCTCCAAGATCGTGCGATTTGACACCGCTGGACTATTTTTTGTGAACTTATGTGAAGTCGCTTGTTTACGCAGATAAACCCGACACGATTGACGCCTTCGAAGAGAATATTTGATGGGTTATTGCTGCCATACGGCCCCAAATGCTGCAAAAAGTTGTAGAAAATTGGGACTCCAGACTGGAATTTATTTATTTATTAGCCGCGGAGGTCACTTTCCCGAAATCATTTTAAAAACATACTGACAAACCCTCATCTTTATAATAGAGCTAAATTCTTGGCCATAACATAAAATTATATGCGTTTTTATTTCTTCTTGAAAACCCCACGTCTGAAAAAACACCCTATATTTGGTGTATGGCATTTTTTTGTACATAGGACAAAATTGCCGTATGGTGAGGGTGTAGTTCTGTAGTCGGTTTCCTTCCTTTTTTAGTAATGAAAGCGAATAACTTAGAATCATTTCTAAGTTCAAAACATGTTTTGCAGTTGATTTGCTAAAAATAATCCCCTTATTCATAAAAACTTGCCATAGGTTTAAAAAATTAATTTATAATGAAATTTTCGTGTTTAAATCTGCCGAAAATTAGTATAAGTGTGGCTAATAACACAGTGTAACAAAAAAGAATGAAGTCAAAATACCTGGGAAGTGATATTATTTTTCTTGTAGATCTTGCTGAGTACAACAAGAAACTGGTTTTGAAATTTCCCAAACACCTCCAAAATTTGGAGTTACGGGTAAAAAACCGGTTTTTCGGATCTTACGCACTTATATGCCAGTAACATCTGTGTATTTTTACTGTAAACTCTTTTTTTTTTAATTTTGTGTAAGAGAGTGAGTTGTATTTTCGTAGGCAATTGTGTGATGAAAACTTGAAAAGTAAGGTTTACAACAGTAGTTCTCATTCGTTTGTGGAGAGCCTGGCCTTATAGAGTTCGGTTTTACTTTCAACAATTGCAGCAAGGCTTTCTGAAGAGGGTTGTCACGGACCCGAAATCATGATAAAAGTAGTGTGCAGCCACGAAAATCAATGTCACTTTGCCATTTTGTTAAAAACTTGTCTTCTATTTAAACATAGAAGCAATAGGTCTTGAGCCGGTTTAATCCCTATTCAATGTGTAAAAGCAACAGACCGAAATAAAACAAACGAGCTAAACATTTTGTGTAATTTTTTAACTTTGGAGCTGATTAAAAAAGAGTGTTCTTACGAATACAATTCGGTGTCATATTTAAAAATCCGTTAAAAACTGATTGAGTTATTCAACTTTTATTAAAACAACATTTTTTGAAAAAATACAACTATTGGCAATAATACTTAGAAATGTTTGTTTGACCGTTTTCTTTATAATTGAACATCATCAGTATCCCGTTTAAGTGATCAGCAATATTCGGAAATCATTTTTATTTTATCTTTTCCTTCAAAACGTTTTTCCATTGTAATTATTACTTGATGAAAGTGTTCGCCTTGTTCATCACTGAACTGGCCCAGGTTTTCTGGGAAGAAGTCTAGATGTGAATGGAGGAAATGAATTTTAATTGACATGTTGCAGGCCATTTCACCATACGCACTCAAAAATTCATCAACAATCGCGATCACATAGTGCAACAAAACACTTCCTTGCACGTTTTTCAACGAAACTGAGCTTGTTGATAAAATTCTCATCTCTCATAACTTTACGAGTTCGAGGTCCAATGAATATACCTGAAATTCATCAGAACTGATGAATGCGATAACAAATATTAAAGTAGAACTGTGAAGAAATTAATACCTTCTTTAATTTTGGCTTCGCCGCTCTAAGATAGCAAAAAGCTTCACCGTTTACATCAAGTTTTTTTTACAAATTGTTTCATGTATCTTAGCTTTAGATGCAGTGGTGGCAGAACAACCTTATCAGCTGTAACCAATGGGACGTTTAAAATGTTTTTGATATGCCTATTAAATATGTGTTACGAGATGGCTATACCTTGCGATCGTAGCGATTTGGTGAACGACTATCCCATTCACAAAGATAACATAGATATTTGCATACCTAATAAAATTGTCAAACCCTTTAAATCAGCGACGACTTTCCATTTATGCATTATGGTTCATAACTTCAAAGCTATTCCGTTTATCACGTATTATCAAATTGCTAACTCTTTTATTTATACAGTTTCAAAGCGAACAATAAGTGATAAATCAAACAAAACAAATGAACAAAAACTAAAACAATATGTTTACATGACAAACGAGATTCAGAGATATTCAATAAAAAAAAAAATGGTCAAACAAATTGTATTTTTTCAAAAAAATTTGTTATAATAAAAGTTGAATAACTCAATCAGTTTCTAACGGATATTCAACCAAGTTACTGGCATATAAGTGCGTAAGATCCGAAAACCCGGTTTTTTACCCGTCACTCCAGAGTTTGGCGGATTTTGGGAAATTTCAAAACCGGCTTCTTGTTGTTCTCAGCCAGATCTACAAGAAAAATAATATCATTTCCCAGGTATTTTTTCTCTGTCACGCTGTGTTATATAAAATAAAACGATAAAAACATATGAAAAAATCAGTCGACGAGACTTTTAGTTGCAAGCTATTTCGTTGAACGCTACTTCAACGATACATACCAAAAAAAAAATATTTAAATTATGAATTATTGGGAGCGAATACTAATAATTGTTTTTTGCGAATACAAAACCGAATGTTCAATTTCGTTACAGCCCTAATTAAAACATTGACCGATGCGTTCCAATTTCCATATGGTTTCATTGCGATTGTTTCATATTTGAGATCTGTGTCGGAATCGGATTTGGAAATCAATTAAATCGTTAATCAAATACACAAATCATGTTAAATTTTTCCAGTGTTTTAAAAAAAATATTTTTTCCACTTTAATAAATTGGCCAACAGAACCAGCAGCAACAACAACAGCCGAAGGGTATACGAATTGAAAATAAATTAAATCGTTAATCAAATAAAAAAATCATGTTCAATTTTTCCAGTGTTTTAAAAAAAAATTCTTTTTTCCACTTTAATGAATTGGCCAACAGAACCAGCCAAAGGGTATAGTCTAGGTATTACAACAGCCAAAGGGTATAGTCTTGGTATTAAACTTGATTTTTATCTCCATCTCTATTAACTTAACAAAGTACTTAGTAGGTAGTTGGCTAAGGTAAATTCGTATCGAAAACAGAAACGTTGTATGATTATTGTTGGTTGATTTAATCAACAATTCGCTAATATGAACAATGCTCACAATTGAGGCAACAGCCATTGCTACAACAACAACGGCAACTGCTTATGTTGTCCCTGAATGGTCTCCACCATTACACAGTTCTCTAGCTCGCCTAGCTAGCTAGTTTCTTCAATACGCGCATAGTCCATTCGAAACCAATCAAGGCTGATGGTTACTCGCTTTATGAGGCTGCTGTTAATAAAGTTCTCTCCCTGCGGTCTAAGTAAGGCCGAGACAGCCGTAAACAACAAACATGGCTAAAAAGAAAGAAAAAGGCGAAGCAAAGAAAGAAAAAAAACGCAGTCAACATTTAAAGCCATGTCGGTGACACACACACACATGGACATGGCCATGAACAGCGACTCGACTACAAACATGACTTGGTACGTAGCAGAACTGGCCGGACGGTCGGCAGAAAGTCAAGCGCGTTAGTACGAGCATCAGGCGCAAAAAAGCCCTGGAGGACTTTTAAAGGTAAAAAAAAATGGCAGCGGCAGTAAAGATGTCGTCGTCGTCGTCATCATCATCGTCGCTGTCTTCTGCATCATTTTCTTCAACTGCTTCCTTTCGAGCTCATCATTATCGGAGACCATGTTTGCAGGTTTTCTGTTGTTGTTGCTGTTATTCTTTTTTCTGGATTGTTGGTGTGATTCTAAAGCTGGGATTTGTTGTTGTCAAATCTTGGTGTTGTTGTTGCTGTTGGTTTTGGTTATTTTGTTGTAAATGGTGCGCGAAAGTATTAAAGTTAAATGCCATAACCAACCGTGTACATGGTGACGTGGTACGTCGCACAGTGGCTCGAAACTGAAGTGTAAGTATAAACTACGTTTAATACTTGAACTGCTGTCAGGATATGAAGTAAATGGCAGTTGCACATTTTAAGGATATCTGTCTATATGTGTCGTTCGTTAAAATCTTAAAAACCTTACTGACGCCAATTCTAGAGAGTCCAGAACCAAAACCGACATTCGTCTTGCAATTTTATCAGTGTGCTACTGTAGGCTAGAAAGTTGTCACATAGTATAGGCGGCTACGGTTTTATAAATGGGCGTGGCACCGCCTACACATTTAAAAAGTTAAACGGCCAGAGCTCATAAACTAGGGATGAAAATATCTGATTTGTTATGCATTAGGGCGGGCCGAAAGGTAATATTTGCAAAGGTTATATTAAAAAAAAGCCAATACTTACAGCTAGGGTTAATAAAGTATATAGCCCCGATAGAAGGTTCCCCGATTTAAAGCTAGCCGTTCAACAAGTTACAATTTAACGCCCTATCTTGCTTTAATGAAGCATTGTACGTGCTTTATTGAACCATGGAGAAATGCGAACATATGAGTCCATGGTGTCATATAAATTGCTGCCATTAAAAAGTCCCATCAGATTTAAGAAACACCCGCTTGAGAAGTCTTGTTTTGAATCAAATTCAACAGTGGAAATCCCTCAGATTGACAAAACTATAACCGAGCACCTAAACATCTCAAAGGCAACTCGATTTAAATAAAAAGAATTTTAGGGAATTTTAAGGAAATAACATACCAGGTAAAACTGCGAACATAGTCTCTGGAGAGCCACAAGATATCTCAATAGGCTAGTAAAATGAAATGCCCCAGGAAGGGCAGTAGATAATACTTGGTGCAGATGGGACTAGACAAAGGCCGAAGCTTTAAGCATTTGAAATTTGTATTCTAGACATTCTATTCTAACAACTCTGCTTAAGATAATGACAGAAAGACATTTCTGGATGTTCCTTGTCAAATGTATTTGCCTATCGATAAACAAACTCGGCATTGGAAAATCATTGGGATCAAAACGAAAACAGCAAAATCTCTTTCGAAAAAAGTTGTTAGTTTCAAACATTAATTTTTGATTCAATATTAAAGCTTCATCATTTCCCCTCCTAATGAAAATATGCTGAAGTCATAATGATTTTAAAGCCAAATCAACCGGAGAGTAATGTATCATCATATTGTCCAATAAGTTTGCTACAAATTATTCAAGAGAATTTTTTTGAAAAGAATAAAATCATTATTAGCTTCATTCCAAAATTTTAACTTGGGTTTCGCACAGGTCGTGGTACACCTGAACAATATCATCACTTAATAAAGGCTTTCCATAGAGTATGGCATCTAGGGCTGCTATTTAAATTCAAAGCACTACTTCCATCCCAACATTATTTGGTCTTTAAATCGTATTTACAGAACAGAAGTTTTTATGTAAATGTAAACAATGAACTCTTGACGATTCGTTATATTGAAACAGGTGTACGTACCACAAGAAAGCGCTCTAGGACCTATTCTGTACTCAATATTTACTTCCGATACGCCAACATTTGAGCACATGACTATTGCTACATATGCTGATGACACGGCTTTAATACCATCGAACAAGTCCCCTGCTGAAGCGTCACGTTTCATATAGAATGAGCTATATAACACTGGTAATTAGTTAAGTAAATGAAGAATCTTAATCAACACAGAAAAGTCAGATCGTGTCACGTTTTCATTAAGAAGCAGAGATTGCCCTGCTGTAAATCCAAACGGAGTTGTAATCCCTAGCAGCAACCACGTAAAATATTTGGGTATGTACTTAATTAGGAGATTAATTAAAAAATAAAATCCTTGTTAAATTTCTTAGATTAGCGATGAATCTATTGTATACTAGGACCGATTCATAAATATATATCGGTGCTACCCGACTGTAGATTTTTTTAACTTGTTGATCATTTTGTTAATGTTTCGAACTACTGTGCCATGGTGCATATGTACATTGATGCCACGAATGCCTGCAGGCTGCTGGAGGCCGTCCGACCAATTGATGGCGGCAATGTTGTGTTGTACGACGAGCATTACATGTACACACGTACGTACACGTTTATAAAAATGCCCAGCATCGATAGCAACAGCCTTTTAAACAATTTCATTTTCTGGCGAGGATACAAAAATGTAAACCCCCCTCCCCACCCACCAAATCAATTCTTGTTCGACTGTATTTTGTTAAAACACAACAACAACAAGAACAGCAATAGCAGGCCCAATAAGCAAGCAACAATAAAAGAAATATAAAAAAATCCATTTAAAAAAGTATCATGTATCGGCGTAGTAAAGTTGTTATGCTTGAAGCTCGATGAAAACCACAGTGACCACTGTAAGGATCCGAACACGAACACCACGGCTGCGGCCATGGCTAACATCACAATACAGCAGATACAACTCATATTAAGAATTCACATAAAATCGAGCCTTGAATCGTATCTCCCTGTCTAGTCCGCACCAGCAATGAGAAGGAATTTTTTCAAATCACCATCAGTGATTTCGACGCAAAACTTTGGTTTCAACTCAAGCATAACTTAAAGCTCTGCTGTCGGTGATTGTTACATTTTAGAGGAGATCTTCTTCGATGGGATGGTATAATCAGTGCGTTAATCGATAGGTAATGCATAGATACATGTAGTCAGAATGGACGAAAGGTGAATCACTATCGCACAAATAATAAAATGGCGAGGCAACCTACATATTAAGTTTCTTTCCGGTTTAAAATCAATACGGCTTAAAGTCATTTTGGGCGCATTCTGTTTCAGCTCCAACAAATCAGAAGCCCCATATCGGTAAAGTTAAGATTAGCTCACAATGAAATTTACCAACGGATTTCAGGTCCCTCGGTCCTTATTAGTTTTGGAATGATAATGTCATATGTTCGTATGTTAGATAGGACTCAAAATGGGCTAAATTGGGCATGAGGGGAAAAGTTATATTTATGGGACTTAAAATGGTCTACAAAAATTCAACCTTAACATTTTTAAGCTATACTATTTCTGAAGACTTCTGGAGTTTTTTGTTTACAGGCAAAAGCATTTGAAGACCATTACAAGTAATTTTTTATTGTTAGTTTGTATTGACCCAAAAAAGGCCCTCATTTCTTTAAACAAAGTTTTAGTACGATTGTAAATATGCATTCCTTTTAAGATCGGAATAATGTTTATGTATCCTAATGGAATAAAAAAAAGTAAAAACGTCGATGAATTCGCCCGTGAAAAACCTTACGTACCCTTTACCGACCATGCACTACTAAAGCGTAAAAATGGCCCGTTTTTGGCCATCTCGTCCAATGCGTCCATACTTAATTTCAGCCAAAGCTTCACAATTACTTTATATTTGAATTGTTAGCAAAATTTCCTTTTAAAATCGGATTAAAGTTTCTGTATCCTAGTGGAATAAAAAACAAGTAAAAACGTCGATAGGTTCGGCCGGGACGAACCTCATATACCCTCTAACGTTCCTGCGTTACTACGAGTAAAGCGAAAAAATGGTTATTTTTTGAGTCCTTCCGGCCCATGCCAAATGACTACATATTTGGTTTGTAGCCAAATTTGCTTTAATTTGAGTACCCATATTTACATATTGACTAGTAATCGCCCGTTTTAACTATTCGGTACGTTTTTTGTGCCACATGAGCCAAAATTTTCCGTATTCAGACTTCATTCTTAGAAATGTTCTGGTGCCCCAATTTAGTGGGAAATTAAACTGTTTGGCCATCTTGTTAAGAGATGTGCGATATCTTGGCATTCTGGTCGCCCTTGTGGCCACTGAGTTAACTTATGCTGTTTAAACCAAGAATATTTACGCCTCCAGACTTGTCCGGATAGAAAGGGATTTGGTTTTGATGATGAGAATATCTTGACGGCGAACACCTTATGGATTCTCCTAGGTAGATTCGTTTGATCGTTCTTTCAACAGATACACAGATTTCAAGAGGTTTACGGGCATGATTAGATCGTCTAAGAGTTTTACAGCGAAGGAAATGGGGCATATGGCATTTTTTTGATGACAGGCGTACCATTTTTTTTAAAGGAAATTGTACAACTTCTTGGTTAATAAATAGATGAAATACCTAAAAAAATTAATATAAACAACGTTTTCTTATTTCGGTCCTTTGCTTTTAAACATTGAACAGGGATTAACCGGCTCGAGACCCCTTGCGTCTACGTTTTAATAGGCTGGACACTGTTTTATCGCGATTTCGAGAAAGCTTTGCAGCAATTGTTTTTTCGTGCCTTACTATAAGAGGTCTAGATTCCTTTCAATTTTGTGCGTAGATTTTATGAATTTCGTTATCACACCATTTTTGAACATTTTTTTAAATTAAATATACACATTTCATAATGAAACTTGACAATTAGTTTTTCCTGCATACTCTTTCTCTACGTACAAGCTTATTCTCATATTAGAAGCTCTTAGACAGGGGAACGAAAGATCGACTACGGCTAGAACAGGCCAGATAACTGGTAAAGTAAATCGTGATATCTCCACGTTAGTAGCCATGATAACGAAGCACTGCTTTATATGCAGCCATTCAGCCGAACTGAGAGTGAGAGAACACCTCATATGCTCGTGCTCAGCTATCTGCGAAGGTCTAAGTATTTAGGCTTGTACCCCTACTCTGATCTCTTTTATATTCGGAGCACAAAAATTAATAAGTGAGTAATGGTTAGACGGATACCAACAAAATAGAATATACAAATTTTGAGGTCGAAGGTCTTAGTATTTAGGTTTATAGCCCTACTCTGATCTCTTTTATATTCGGAGCACGAAAATTAATAATGGTTAGACGGATACCAACAAATTTTGAACCTGCCGAAAGGGCCCAAAAACAGACCATTTTTTGCGCTTGAGTACTAAACATACGTTAAGGGTATATAGGGTAGGGTCTGGCCGAAATTAACGACGCTTTTACTAGGTTTTTTTTTCAAACAAAATATAGATTAAGCATAATGTTTGTGCGAGGATTTTTTTTAATTGTGCAGGCTATGTGCAGAGAAAAACACAACTGCTGTCAATTTTCGGAAAATATACAGTGGCGGACAAAACTTTACGTATGACCCATTATTCTTAAATTTACCATGGCCTAATGCATTTGAAAAAAATGTAATGATGCATGTTTGTTTTAAATCTAATAATTGTATAAAAAATAACAAAATAATATATATCTCCAATATTAACTTTTAAAGTTATTCACAAGAAACTCAAAAAAGCCATTGACAAAAGTGTACATACGAATTAAAAAAGGAGAAATTATATGGAAAAATATTTTTTTTTTAATATTTTGTTGGGATACCACCTGCAACGATGACCGCTTGTAACCGTCTGGGCATTGAAGCTACTAAATCATTCAGATCTTCCTGTGTTATTTTCTGCCACTCTTCTTGCAGCTTCTCTTTTAGAGTTTGAGCGCCACTAATAGCGTGCTTTCGGATCTTTCGCTACAAAATTTCCCACACGTTTTCTATTATGTTCAAGTCCGGGCTTTGTGGAGATGAATACAGCTGTCTTGGAGCATAATACAGCAGCCAGTCCTTCACTACCTTGGACGTATGCTTGGGATCATTGTCCTGTTGGAAGATCCAGCTCTTTCCTAGGCATAACATGTCTACGGATGGCTTCAAATTGTGTTCCAATATGGTTTTGTATTGGAAGCGATCCAAATTCCTTCAACAAATACCAGATTTCCAACGCCTAAGGCTGCAACTGCTCCCCAGACCATAACACTGCCACCACCATGTTTCACAGTCGGCATTAGGTGCTTGGGATCCACAGCAGTGTTCGGTTTTCTCCAAATTTTGGCTTTCCCGTCGTATCCAAATATGTTGTATTTAGACTCATCCGTAAATAGCCCCCGTTTCCAGAAGTCAATTCCTTTATTTATATGCCTTTTTGCGAACTCCGGTCCACTTCTTTGCGAATGAATGAAATGTCTCTGCGGCCAAGCTTCTTCGGACGACCAGTTCGCGGCTTACTTTCGACGGAGCTTGATTTTTTATAGTTATTAAATACTCGTATGGTCTGCACCGTCGATTTGCTTAAATATAATAATTTTGCAATTTCGCCAAATGATTTATTCTCATTTCTATGTTTAATAACTAATTTTCGCACATCCGCAGAAATTTCTTTGCGTGGAGCCAAAAAAATAGCAAAAACAGTGAAACCAATAAAACGTATGTAGACTTTTGCCAGTGCCTTTTTCAGTTTTAAGTAAATTTATTTTAAAGTTAATATTGGAGTTTTATATTTTTTTGTGATTTGTTACACATTAATAAGATTTTAAACAGACCTGCATCATTACATTTCTTTCTAATCCTACAGAACTTGTTAAATTTAAGAATAAGGGGTCGTACGTAGAGGTTTGTCCGCCACTGTACGTAGCTGGCTGCTCTTATATGTGGTTATAACTATGATTAGGGTTAAATATATGAGCAGGAATCTATGAACTAGCACTTCGCCCCCTGGTCTGTATAGGTTTTGCAGAGTGGTTGTAACACAGCAACCCATGGTATCACAACTGTCCTTGTCCGTGCTGTTGCATTAAGAGAGCTCGCAAAAAAATTACCTAGAAAATAAAAATCTGAAACTAACTAGAGGAAGATAAACAACCTTAATGAGATACGTAGGACATAGTTTATTTCGGGACATTTGAAAGGAATAGGATTGCATTAAATGCATGTTTAAATGAATACAGTACGATCATAAAATTTTGCATAAGGACAGGATGGGACCACTTCGCCCCCTGGTCTGTATAGGTTTTGCAGAGTGGTCTCTTCAAACAGCATAAATGCTACAGAATACTTGATTATAATGATCAAGGATTAGTATTTAATTGAACGATCTTAATGCTTTATTAGAATGGAATATTGCATTATTGAAATGGCAACTTTAACTTCGCCGACAATACTTTAAGCGTTCGGACAAATTTTCGAAGACTTAGTACAATATGTGCAACTTTATTCCGGCAGTAGCATATCGAATTTTGGCTTCAAGTTCGACCAAAATAATAGTGTTGTTAGTTAAGACTTAGGACATGACGTAGCCTAAGCCGCATGTTAGAGGCGGTCAGTAGACAAACTCTTGCCGTAAAATGCCCCAGAAAAAATGTCTATCACAACTTCGAAGGTTGCTTCGTGCTCAAATTACGTAACCAGTAACCAAATACGGAGATTCGGACTTTATTAATTTATTACAAGACCTACGAGGGCGGTTCGGAAACTTCTTAGCCTAACACAAAAAGCGCGGTATAAACAGAAAAAAGTTAAGTGTTTTGGAAACTTCCATCTCTGCTATGAACACATGTTAAATGATCTGGCAAATCCTTCATATAGAAACAGGTGTTCACAAAAGACGCATCCGAAATTTTTTTACAATGGAAAAATTAGAAATGCGTGGTGTCATTAAATATTTACATAAAAAAGGTTTATCGGGCTCCTTTATATGCAACAGTAAAAAATTGGGTTGCTGAATTTAAACGTGGTCGTACATGCATTGAAGATGAACCACGTAGTGGACGTCCAAAACAGCAACAACAACAGAAATTGTGGCCAAAGTGCATGATATGGTATTAAATGATCGACGAATAAAAGTGCGTGAAATAGCTAATATCATGGGCATCTCAAATGATCGAGTCCATTTAATTTTGCATGAAGAACTACAGATGAAAAAGCTTTCTGCAAGATGGGTGCCGCACTTGTTAACAGTCGACCAAAAACGCATAAGAATGAACATTTCTCAAGCTTGTTTGGATCGTTTTCAGCGAAATAAAATGGATTTTAAGCGTCGTTTCATAACTGTTGATGAGACATGGATCCACCACTATACTCCAGAGACAAAAGAACAATCCAAACAATGGACTGAAGCTGGAGGAAGTGCCCCAAAGAAGGCAAAAACAATTCAATCGGCTGGTAAGGTTATGGCAACGGTTTTTGGGACTTCAAAGGTATTTTATTGATTGACTATCTGCAAAAGGGTAAAACAATAAATTCAGAGTACTATTGCAACATTTTAGATCAATTAAATGTACAAATTCGAGAAAAACGTTCTGGCTTACAACACAAAAAAATAATTTTTCATCAAGACAACGCACCAGCGCACAAGAGTGTTTTAACAATGGCTAAAATCAACGAATTAAAGTACGAGTTGCTTGACCACCCACCTTATTCTCCTGATATAGCTCCCAGTGACATTTACCTGTTCCCAAATCTAAAAAAATTCCTTGCTGGCAAGCGTTTTACCTCAAATGAAGATGCAATTACAGTTGTAAATCACTATTTTGAAGACCTTGAGGTTTTTATTTTATACATTTTTTGCCATCCACCGAAGAAAAGAGTGTATACACTCTTATATATAAGAAGTTTGTCTTTTCGTATTCAATTCTTCGAAATATTAATCTAAGACCCCATAAGGTTGTAATCGTCGTAAATCTCTTAGGTGACCTAGTCTTGCCTGACTGTCCGTGCAAATGCTGAAAGCACGTAAATGAGCGTAATCGGTCGTGGTGAGAAAAATTCTTGATTCTACGAGTAAAATTTTTCTGTTGATCCCGGTTAGTGTTAATGCACAGCTCACGGATTTTGGAGATTTTATCCGTCTAATGCCTAAGGGACGTTTGTATTATATACACTTATGCCTCCCCTGAAGATGTGAGCACTAAGTTCATCTTTTCGTATTCAACACCTCGAAATTTTAATAAGTGACCCCATGTAGTAGATATATAGGTCGTCGTAAAGATCTTAGATGATCTAGCCATGCCTGTATGTCCGTGCGTATGCTGAAGCATGTTAATTGGTCCTGGTCAGTAAAAGTTTTCCTTAAGGTGATCAAAGGTACCTCGTAACTTACTTTTTGAGTTTTTGCTCGACGACGTTTTCACTTATTTAAGGAAAAGTTAAGTCTACCAACTCCGTCATATAAATAAATGTTTACAGACATAACCCTCCACCCATTACTCCCTGGTCCTCAGATAAAAAAAACCCTAATGGTTTTTGCCTTTCGTCTTTATTGGCATTTCGCCCGACCATGTTTGTTAAAAGAATTAAATGCATTTTAACATATAAAATCAATTTTCTTCGTAAACGACCAAATCGCAAAACACAACAAAAGGGCAAAAAGAAAAAAAAACGAAACGCAAACATTTCACAAGTTCAAACATTAGTTTAACAATTTTACAAAAAGGGTACAAAAAAAGAAAATCAAAAATAAAAAAGAAGTGCTGCAAATGATTTGCATTTGGGTTTTGTGTCTCTGGCCAAAGGAACGTGAAACATGGAACAGGGCACTTGGACGGGGCAAACAGAGAATTACCTTAACTGAGTTCGAGTTTACTAAGGTTCACTGCAATTCTGTGCTCAATTCAATATAATCAGGCCTTTTTGCAGTTTGTGCAAACTCAATTACTTTTTTGCTGTGCTCGTTTGACTTCAGGTTTTGTTTACACTTTCTACCTCCACCATAAATGACGAGGATCGTCTGGATGTGGCATATCTCCGGCGAAGTACCACCAGTAGGTATTCCCACTTTGCATTATCGTTGTAATCATTATCATCAGCAGCATACAGGCAATGGTAATCTTTTGCCTGTTCGATAAATGAAAAAAAAACCAGAACAACTTTTAAACCGTTCTAACTCCCTTGCACAGTGCTTTAAGTGACCAAAAATGTGGTAAATTTTTTTGATTATTGATTTTTGGTCGATAAATAAGCTTTAAGTTACTGTCGGGTTTTTTTTTTAATATACTTATAATATGGTCTAAATATAACCCATTTATTTAGACCATATAAGTATATTTAAAAAAAAAAACCCCCGACAGTAACTTAAACCTTATATATCGACCAAAAATCAATTTGGTTTTGACAACGGATTTGATCTTACATTCATAAAACACTTTAATTTTTTTTCTAATATTAAAAAAAATACCAGTGAATAAGATAAAAAGTTATTTGTGTTATAATTTAGAAAATCAATATTGAAAAAAAAATTGAAAATTCCCTGTCGAACAGGGCCGACGAGCGCTAACCGCGAAAAAGACGAAAGTGTCAAAACAAAGTCTTACAGGAAATCATCTGAAGGAAATCTATACAATTGAATTTGCCATATCTTCGTTAATATTAATTTTTAATGTTTAAGATTTGAGCTTAAGAGCGTTGTACAATTTTCTATAGAATTTCAATAAAAAAAAGCGAGTGGCGCTTTGTCCCTTCTGTATATCACCGCCGTGATATACAGACGACTTATCGCTTCATAGCGGAGTTCAAAAATGAACTGAGAACTCTATAGCAGCAAGGGTTCTTTATCTGGACAAATGGGATCTAGAGCGTTTAAGTTCGTACCAAGACCATATTTAACTGGTGCTCCGCCATGCTCTGGCCCTAACCCGTGTTTCGTTCTCTTGTCAGAGAGCTTTTAACCCGAGATTGAGCTTGCATGTAAAGTAGTTAAGGGAATACCAACCTTATCCAGATCGAATGGAATGTATAAATCGTGCCCCATGTCTGACCGGCGCATTCCTTCAATCCCAGATATGTTCCTGTACCTTGTTTTTTTTTTGAAAAAAAAACTAGGGCATCTTGTTAAGAGGAACGTAACTCTTTGGCCCCTGTAGATCGCAAGTTGGGACTGACTAAACCCATAGACTTACGCAGAAACGGATGTAATTCGGTGTTGATGACGAGCATAACTTGATGCCTAACTCCTTTCTGGATTCTCCTCCTTCCAGTTGCTAGGTTTAAGGTTTTTAACCACGTAATTTCGCTCTTGTTCACGACAAGTGATATGGGAAAGAGGGTTGCTTTATATATTTCTAGCCTAGGCAACACTAAGTGGCGCCATCTGACATTTTCATTGGAAAGTTCGACATTTTTTTTTAGCATAAACGTACTCAGAACGTTTTGACGTACGACCATCATTTGTGTTGTTTACAGTGACTTGAAAAAATCAATTTGGCAAAAAATGGAATTAACTCGTCAGCGTTTTCTTGATTCGATTTTGCATGAACACCTGGCCGTAAAAACGGTTTGTTCTCGTTGGATCCCGCACAATTTGACAATCGCTCAAAAAAAAGGCTCGTGTCGATTGGTGCAAAGAAATTTTGAAAAAAGTGCTTCAAAAGACTTTTATGAGATCGTCACAGGTGACGAATCATGGATCTATTCGTATGAGCCCGAAACAAAACAGCAGTCGACCGTGTGGGTCATCGAAGATGAGCCGAATCCAACCAAAGTTGTTCGTGGAAGAAGCACTTCGAAGCAAATGGTCGCCTGTTTCTTCGGCAAAACTGGTAATGTGGCGACTGTTCCGCTTGAGCAACGTAGGAGGTCAATTCTGAGTGGTACACCACAATTTGTTTGCCTGAAGTCTTCGGCGAAAATCGAAAAACGAACAAGAGAAGATGAATCATTGTGCACCATGACAATGCGAGCTCTCACACATCGGCTCAAACCAGAGCCTTTTTGACCGGCCAAAACGTCAAATTGATGGGTCATCCGCCGCACAGTCCCAATGACTTCTTTTTTCCCGCATATCAAAAAAAAAAATCCGTGGTCATCGATTTTCGTCGCCCGAAGCAGCTGTTGAAACGCTGTTGAAACGAAAAACATGTTTTGAAGGTGTCTCAATCGGAGTGGTTTGAGCGCATGCAAAAGTGTATAAATCATGTTGGAGAATACTTTGAAAAACAATAAAACCATTTTTGATAATAAATATTCGCATTTGCATTATTAGGCCAGAAATATATATAGCAGCTCTCGTATCACACCTTTAGACTTTTTTCTTTGGTGCTACGTTAAGTCTAAAGTCTATGCTGACTTCGATTCAGGTTTTAGAAGTAAACATTACGCATCCGAACGAGTCATCCAAAATTAGACCCCCAGAATGGAGGCGTAGTTGCGGAAATTGTTTTCAAAAAATTAAATAAAATGTTGTTTCGAATGAACAATAAAGATTAAACACTAGATTTGAATTTTTGTATTTTTTATTTTGGAAAAAAATCCTCTAGATTGTTCACCCGATAAGAACATACACGTGGCCCGAGAAATTACATAATTAACCTTTTCTATTGGACAGACCCCGTGTTTAAAAACATATTAATTTTATTTTATATAGACGAATTTCGTTTTAAATAATAGGCGAATTTTCCTCAACGTCGGCTCCTATTTGTGACCTGTATTGGGATTGGAAGAAAAACGGGCAGATGGATAGACATCGCTCGATGGATATAAGTTGTGAGTCGTTTAGTAGAGAGTTGCTGTTCATTAAAAACATGGTGGACTAAATATCGGTGGCTAAATACCAACTTAATTTCTATGAATGCAATTGCGTCCTTTTATGGGCCAAGAAAGTCCTTACGATAAATATAATTCCGATAAATATAATTCCGATTGGACAACAGGTTGCATCAGATATTGTTAAATCGATACAATCTGATGTATTTTTCATTTCTCTTTCTATTAAGTTGACATTAATATATTTTTCTGTGTATTTGCATACCATCGCTCCCTTTGAAACCACTGTGCAACGTTTAGCAAGTTCTCTCTCGCATTGGATTGGTGTGTGTGTGTGTTTTTCATGTCTTTGTCGAGAATCGAGTGTTACATTTGCTGTGCCCGTGTCCATGTCTGAAACATGGATGGGCCAGCCAGTGTTTGGGCAATGCGCGATCATGTCAAAGAAGACATTTTGCCCAACACTTTTGAGCGTGTGGTTGCCGTTGTCGGTACCATCGAAAGGTGTTTTATTTAACAACAATTTTCGCCAACCCTTCAGTTTGCAGTTGAAAGCAGTTTTAAAATCGCACATTCTCTGACATCCATCCGGTTATTGAATTGCTATGCTGCCATAGCCAACGGCTCAACATTTGCTCCAATTTAAGTGGTCCATGCCCAGGGCATAGCAGACCCAAGAGCAGCCAGAACAATGCAACAGAGATGCATGCCCCGGAATTGGTTGAAGTGAAATGAGAAACAAGTGTCAGACACAAAATGACTGATGGTTACGGGTCTCGTCGTAGACGTACCAACCAACAAACCAGCAATGGTGGTCGATTTCGTTGTTGACGCTGGCATGGAGAGAAATTTAATGTCTTATTGGACTGGCAGACAGGATCTTATTTGGCAGAGGTGTATGCCGGAGGTTGAACGAATTTTTCGTTGCTACTTTTTATGGCAACTATCAGACAAGTAAGTCCATGTTGGAATCTGCTTAGGAACATCTAAGCTTTTTAAGGTTGGAAAATGTTCATCAATTTTCATTGTAAGACCTTAAAGGAAAACAAGAGCACTTATTAAGTTCGGCCGGGCCGAGGCTTAGCTAGGCTTCGATATGGATTCCGGTCTAATCTGAAAATTTTTGGTTCGTGGTTTTCTGTAGCCCCCAAGTGAACACCTTCCACATTTGAGGATCTGTTGCTTTACAAACTACATTTTACATTTGATGTTGTTCCTATTTAGTCAGTGAGTTACGGATGATCAAACCACTACCCTGTTGAAATAATAGGCCCAATTGAAAGGCTCCTGATATGACGTCCTGTCTTCCTACAAATCACATTTTGTATCTGACCATCCTGAAATTAAGCATGGTGTGTGATGTCCGACCTATATGATATAATATTTTCCAAAATTATAGCGAAAGGTTTAAATTGTATCCATTCTGAAACCTGGAAAACCACCCGACTTGGTAATTAGCTACCGTCCTATTAGCTTACTAAGTAATTTAAGTAAACTTCTGGAGAAGATTGTTAAGGAACGGCTTTTAGCATACTTAGATGCGACGAATGTTTTACCAGAGAACCAGTTTGGGTTAAGGGCTTCTCATAGTACGAAGCATCAAGTCAAAAGAATCACTAAATATATGAGTACACATATATCTTTGAAAAATTCTACCTCGTTCTGGTAAAATAAGAAAATATGGGCCCATGTTTTTATAAAGTCCCATTGAAGGTCCCTCCAGATTTGAAGACCTGTATGGAAGCGATGAGTGTTCCGTATAACACAATAGTATGGGGTATCAAATAGTAGGGACCGTCCGACTGTAGACTCTTATACTTGGTTTGGTTGTCTTAAAGCCAGTTTTATTTCTACAAAGGGATTTTTTTTTGTATGGATCGATTTTTATCATTTTTAATACCTTTGACTATTGATTGTTAAAATAGTATTTATTTTTGAACATTTCAATCACGAATTTCTCAAACAAATTGTTGCATTTAATTTCAAGACTTGGAAATTTCATATAATTTTTTATAACATATTTTTCTTTTGCTTACAACAAAGCCCCAACAATGCCCTTTGTCGGAAGGTACCATTCAATTCAGCACTGAGCCTCAATGCGTTTCCCTCAATTAGATTTAACGACTCTGTGCGAAAAGAACTTTACGAACCTTTACTTTACACTCGCCTGCACTTAATTTACTTTGAGGGAAACAATTACCACAAATTATTTACACACCATTTCTTAATAAACGGCCATTCATTTCGATTATGCCAAACATAAATTAATCGCAGAATGTAGCAGAAACTGCGACGTGCATCACTTCGTGCGAATGGTGTTTTTTAAAGTGCAATTAATTATTAGACTCTACACGCCGCTGGTAACAGCGTAATAATGCCAGGGAAATCCTAATTACACTTTTTGCCACATTGTAATTTCTGCTAATTAAATACGATTATGTGAGATCAGAGTCAGAATGTATCCGCATGTTTAGTAACTACTCAAAGACAATGGGCAGACTTACCTTGTAAAGACCGGTGGAATGGATACGCATAGGCTTAGTCGTTTGCTTAACACAATGTTGCGCAAAATCAGTTGGATATAGAGAATATTGAGCGATTAATTGTTGTAGCGGCATATAGTGCCTTGGCGGAGGAATTTCTTATTCGGGTCGCTCCGGAGCATAGAACCGGCTGTCGTAGCATTGATCGATAAGTCTGCATGCCATAATAAATAGTACATCCTGAAATAAAATAAAATTAAATTGCCAGAAAGCGTTGTTGATTTAATAAGAATGATAAATTTAATTATTAAAAACCACATTGAACAGGGATTAACCGGCTCAAGACCTCTTGCTTCTATATTTAAATAGAAGACAAGTTTTTAACAAAATGGCAAAGTGACATTGGTTTTCGAGGCTGCACACTGTTTTTATCATGATTTCGGGTCCGTGACAACCCTCTTCAGAAAGCTTTGCTGCAATTGTTGAAAGTAAAACCGAACTCTATAAGGCCAGGCTCTCACCAAACGAATGAGAACTACCGTTGTAAACCTTACTTTTCAAGTTTTCTTCACACAATTGCCAACGAAAATACAACTCACTCACAATGATCAAAATTTACAACAAAAAAAAAACTTTTACAAAATTTGGCAATTATGAACATTGGTGTTTAAGGGACAATTCGTGAAACAGTAGACTAAAAGATCGGGACTTCGCTCTAAGCCCTTCTGAAATATATCGAAAATGCTAAGAAAGTAAGTTCCCAGTAAAAAGGCTATAAATTAAGGAAATCGTGGTTCATTTGTAACGGACCATTGCATTTCAGAGTTTTTTTTATCTAAATCATCAGTCTTCTGCCGAAACAAGTTGCAATGACACTGAACGGGAAGTTTTTGGTGTTGTTGCTGAATTTAACTCGTCTTTGTTTGAAACACCAGACCAAGATTTTCAACTTTCTGAAAACATTTTGAAATTTTTACTGAGTCAGTTGAAACATAAAAAAACTTTCAGATTAGATAATATATAAGTATAAGTAATAATTGATCTACTCAAGAATCTCTCTAAAGTATCGCAATTATTATAATAAAGACATGTCTAAAATTCCAATATATTCCAAAATTCTGGCAAAAGGTTAAGTTACCCATCCTAAAACCTGGAAAACCACCCGCTTAGGTCAATGGCTACCTTCCTATTGGCTTACTTAGTAATTTAAGAAAGCTTCTGGAGAAGATTGTTAAAAAACGGCTTTAAGAATACTTAGATACGATGAATGTTTCACTAAAAGAACAGTTTGGGTTGTGGACATTAAGTCAGAAGAATCACTAATTATATAAGTTTGCAATTTTCCTTGAAGAATTCTATCGCGTTGGTCTGGTTAGATTTTGAACAGGCTTTTGACACTGTCTGTCATTATGACCTAATTTGAAATTTAATTATTTTCAGCTTTCCGAAATGTTTAATAAAAATTGTGAAATCTTTATTGTGAAATCTTTATTCTGCAAAAAAAATAAACGGAGATTTCTCAAACTTTTGTTGTTGTAAAAACAATATACTTAGAAGGGACATAAAAACTGTTACACACGTTTTATGCTAAATTAAAAAGTACTGAATGTTTTTGGACCAAATATTTTTTAATATATCTATTGATGTATATTGTATCCAAAAAGAATCTACTTATTTAAAATGTCCGCCTTTTGCCTTTACACACGCCTTACGTCTCACTGGCCAATTGTCAATAGCTGCACGAACCTTGTCCATTGGAAAATTGGCCACAACTCGAACCAACGCAGTCTTAAGCGATCTAATGTTTTGTGACAAACCTTGTCCTCTAAAACCGTCTACAATTTGTAATCCAATGGCTTCAAATCTGGACTGCCTGAGGGCCATTCTTCAGAGGAAATAAACGCTGGCGAGTTGTTTCGAAGCCAGGCGTGGAACGTTTTAGCCTTATGGGCCGGCGCAGAATCCTGCTGGAAAGTCCATGACTGGTTTTGGAACAGGGAATTGTTAAGAGGCTTCACAACAGCTTCCAAAACGGTTTCTTGGTAAACTTTGGCCGATGTTTTGCCTACTTGTTCGCAGAAATGCAGGTCAGTGACCCCAGAGACACCCCACCAAAACATGACTGAAGCTGGGTGATGACCCTTTTCCACCCTTGGGATCAGTTCAGATGCTTCCTTAGATGACCGCGCATACACTCTTTTATTTTGCTTGTTACATTTTTCCTGAACGGTAAAAACTTGTTCATCGGTGAACAACATTTTTCGGTGCAAGTTATCAGCGTGCTTTACCAAAAGACGTTTGCATTTTTCAATCCTATTTTTTTTAAAGCTGCAGTCAACAACTGTTCGGTACGTCGTTTGAAAGCCCCAAGTCTTTTTTAATTATTCGACTCATGGACTTTTGGGTGATATTCATCTCACGGGCCATGATATTCTGTTTTCGGAGCGGATTTCTGTGAATTCTTGATTTAACGGCTTTGATGACATGCGGTGTTCGAACAGAGCGTGGGCGGCCCGACCGGTGGCGGTCTTTTACATCTCCAGTCTCCTCAAACAGTTTTATGCATCGGTAGACGAACATGCGGCTAATCCCTAGTGGCCGGAGCGTTTTGAAAATATCGTTTTTTTCATTTCACACTTGAAAAGCGCTATTACAGCGATACGGTTCTCATTATCTGACCACTCCATGATGAAAGTTAAAACAATTTTAAAATCCCGTTAGAGACTAACGCTAGTGAGGTTAGCTTTCAAAACCCATATGACATTAAGAGGGTATGTTCAGTTCTACTATTGAAATGGGTGTGTTCAATGTTGTAACAGTATTTATGTCCCTACTAAGTATTTATGACGGACGATATAAAACCTTCGGTCTGCAGAAGTTAATTTGTCCACTTGTTTCAGTTTGTCTGCACATTGGGAGTTGGTAATGCTAGTCGTCCCCGTCCGACTTTATTACATCTGCTATCATTCTTAAGTCCCACAACATCCCGTTAAGTACCAAGGGGAAGTTCTCTCAAATCAGTAAACTGTGAACTATTTAATTACTGACCGGAATCTACTGTGTAATGCCGGCTCCGAATGTCTAATGCATTTTATAGAAGTTTTAACAAGGCTTAGAAAAAAATCTCTTACTCAAAAAGTGAGTGGCATTTAAGAGGTGGAAATCCACCATCTTTCAAGTTGCTGAATCAGAAACACGTTCCATTATGGGACCTTCAATAAGAGTACAAAATTTCGTACTCGTACACCTTAACGGGACACCAAATCTGTTTTTTTGTTTTCTAACAATAGCAACACATATTTTCTAAGTGTATATGAATGATGTCTTAAACAATAATAACTACAATTAATTACTGCCATACAAGGTTCGAAACTAGTGTACAATGGATAGAAACATACACAAGATATCGAGGAATACAGGCAGACATGAGTTTGAACAGCACGGGGAACTTGTAGCTGGCAGGCAGAATTGAAGGTATTCATGAAATGTGTGCATTTCCACAGAAATAGATTCATTTGAACGTGTTCGAGTGGTTACGTGCGAGTATCTGCACAAAAAATATGCGTGTGCAACACAGTAGAAGGCTCGATCCAATCCGGTCCGTCCGCGGATACGAGTGCAACACCAGCAACGCCATTCACCAGCAACACCACCACCACCTCTATCGACGTCGACGATGATGATGATGTCGTTGCTGGTGGTGGGGTCTATAATAAAGCTTAGGCATAACTATAAGTACTAAATACTTAAATATATGTTTCCTATCTCATACATATGTACTCGAGTATGTAGAGGGGCATATGTGTAGATATGTAATCAAACAATTGCCACAACAACACGGGCAATAACAACCACCACCATTCCATGGCTGGCACAACTGATTTATAATTGTGCGTTTATTGGCCATTTTGACAGCAACAGGCAAGGCAGCCTTGGTGCAAAGCGGCAACGGTAACAACTGTTGTTCCTCCTTTATGACGAACCAATACAAACTTTGAACGACGCCACTTCGCAAGGAATGAAGTCCCACCGTTGCAGTGCGAACAAAGAAATAATTCTCTGTTTTTTTAATTCAATTCTGTCTTTGATGGCTGGCTTTTAATTGTTGCCTACTCTGCTGGCAAATTTTAAAGTTTTACACTGAAACCTCACAGATTGGCCGGTTCGGTGCGGTTCGTCGGTTGAGCTCGCCTAAACGAGCAGAAAAACTTAGTTAAAGACTTTAGTAATTAGCAACAACTTCATCCATTTTGTTGTTGTTGCTTCGTTGCCGTCCATGGCTTGATTGCTGCGTTGCAAATATTGAGGTGTGCTGGTGTAAAAAGGTATAATTATCTCGGAGTTGCAATCAGGGAAAAATTATAACATATCACAAAGTGAGTTTTCAGTTTCGAGGCAGAGAAACATTCTTTGTGGCTGCAAGAAATTTTCTATCGCAAGAGATGATGGCAATAGATCTAGGGGTATACACACAGAGAACAGAATTGTTGCCACAACCGAATTTTTTGCCAACCGAATGTTTTTGCTTGACTGTACTATCCATTTATTCCATCGCTACAATCGAATGTTGGTTGGTTACACACAAATTTTCTGTAGTGGGAACTAAAAGTATCGTTTGAAGAGACAAATTATCGGTAACCCTATCTATAGGGTGGGCCAAAAGTTACCATGGAGTTAAAAACTTTTTCGTTTATTAAGTTTTTCTTATTTTTTTTCTCAGATTATTTAATATGCAATATGGAATTTTTTTCTCAAAGTATGAAAAATAATGTCACTTAACTGGCCCCCGTTTTCAGCTTCGCAATGGTGGACTCGTTTTTCAAAATTTGAGGCTGTATCGTTCGAATTTTTGTAACAATGTTGGCCTTGAGTTGAAGGATTGTCTCCCAAAGAAAATAGTCGGGTGCCGACAAATTTGACATTGGCGCTGGTCAAATAATTTCAGAATTTCTGGAAATTATTCGCTCTTGAAAAATAAGACTTAAAAGTTCATTGTGGGCAGTGGCTCCGTTCTGCTGAAACCACATCTTAGGTCTGTTTTCAAGAGCAGTACGTAAAAAATGTTCTATCATAAACCGATACCGCTCTCCATTTACGGTTACAACACTTCCATCTTCATTATCTAAGAAGTATGGACCAATGATATTTGCAGATGTGATCCCACACCATACTGTACACCTAATGGGGTGCAATTGGCGTGGATGAAGGGCTCTTGGATTTTCAGTACCCAAGAACCTACAGTTCTGCTTATTAACAAAATGAGCTTCATCACTTTTCGTTAAAATAATTGATCGCTGATTTAAATAATAAAATTTTTTGTTCGGTTGTGAATCTCTCGATTTTTTATTCTCTAAGTGTTATTTATATAATCTGAAAACAAATAAAACAATATATATACGAAAAAGTTATAAAATTTTTAAACCCCATGGTAACTTTTGGCCCAACCTGTACTTAGGATGCTTATGGGAACTGAATTTGTGCAAGTATTGGTTGTTGTTAGTGATTATTGGCTATAAGAACTTTTTGAATTCGGTTGAAACTACCACGATTTATTTACTGGACCAACTGATGGTTTCATGTCTTTGGTTACCAAATCGAATTGTTTTTTTTATTTAGTTTTTATATTTAACAATTTAATAATATTTATTCTGTTATTTGAATTATGATCAGGTTTTTTTAAATCGTGGTTTTTACTTTTGATTCTAATAAAGTTTGTATGGACAAGCGGAACCTTTTTATGTATAAAATTGGTAAAATGGGTCAAGAAAAAATTCAATTTTGGCTTTAAAGTGTCAAACATTTTTAAGATTAAGTTAAGATTATGATAAATTATTTAAGTGAAGTCATGTGGCATTTTAAATCTAAATATTTCCAGTTACTTAAGGGTTAATTTGACACTCAATACCTTAAATCAATGCTTGAAGTCTTGGCTACAGATGTAATAAAAAATATATACAGTCGAACCTGGATTAGTGGAATCGCACAGGCCCGCCTTTTATTCCCACTTAACAAGGTTTCCATTTAATACAGTTTCCTACTTATCCATATAGTTTGATTTTTATCCCACTTAACGAGGTAAGGCATGCAAATTCTGTTTATTGGCATTAAATTCAAATTCCATAGTTCATTAAAAAGGATTAAAAACAGATGAATATGTTTTTATAAACATAGAAAGCAGAAGTAAAAAAAACGAGCGCTCGCAGCATCACACAAGGGTTGTAACTTTTTGTTGGCTCTGTCGCCAAATTGTTGGTCAAAATAACCCAAAAAAAAATAGCCAAACTTTAACCGCAGTGATACTATTGCCAATATCAATGCCCCTCTATCCTATGATGGAAATTACAAAAATACATAGAACGGAGTCATTCAATCGGATATGAGCCAAATGCCGACTATATTTGAGACTTTCAGAGTTTTAGAATAAGTTACTTTTTCATTAAGACCTTAAAAATAATCAGCAAAATATAAGTCAAAAGTCGATCCCGCCATTTATTTAGCGAGAAGATTTTAAGCCTGGCAAACCCTGCTTCGCACTCCACAAAAATTCCCTTAGTAAGAGGCAAAAAACAAAGAGAAAAGAGAAAAAATTACAAAAATCGTACTTTTGGAGGTACAGCATGAAATGGGAAATACCACTCATAGAGGTTTACGAGTAAAAATTGCTACATATATAGGGTGATCAATCTAGAGGTATTTTTTTGAAATCGCCAAAATATAAGTCGCCAAAAGTCTTCGATCTCGCCCTATTTAGCGAGAAATTGCCAAGCCTGGCAAACCCTGCTTCGCACTCCACAAAAACTCCCTTAGTAAGAGGCAAAAACCAGAGAGAAAAGAGAAAAAAATGACAAAATTTATACTTTTGGAGGTACAGCATGAAATGGGAAATCCCACTACTTATATAGGGTGATCAATCTAGAGGTATTTTTATACCCGCACCACATAGTGGTATGGGGTATAATGGCTTAGTGTTTGCGTTTGTAACACATCGAAGGAATCGAGTTAGAATACCGGGACCAGAGAGAAAGTTGCTCAGAATTACATTTTGAGTCGATCTAGCCATGTCTGTCTGGCTGGCTGGGCGGCTGGCTGGCTGGCTGGATGTAAAGATGTCCATCTATTCTTGTAATCAAAGTACAGGTCGCATTTATGCACCGATCTTGATGAAACTTGGCATGTGGTAATATATTGGGACAAGGACGCTATTTAATTTGGTCCAAATCGGAGCACTTTTTGATAGACCCCCCATACAAAGGAACTCCCGGATTTGGTCCAAATCCAGTTGATGTCGCGTGTATTGGTCAACAAATTAAAAAAATATGCCATTCGATGTAGAACTGACCACAAATGTAAAAAAAATAGTTGGACCCGCCTCTCGGACCTACGGGGCCTTCAGAACCCAAAAAATGGACCCATGATTTTAAATATAAGTGTGACCCCTTAAATGAAAGGAAATTATCTTACAATTTTAAATACAGAAAAAAATTCGACCTGTTTGGGCCCCAGGGTCCATTAGGAGGGTCCAAAAGTTTCGGTTTACCCGGAGTTTAGTGTGACCCCTCAAATGACAGGGAATTGCCTCAGGACTTTAAATATGTCATGGACTTAAATATCTCGTCCGTGGGAGGGCACAGGGTCCGAAAACAAGGTATGAAAATGTGGACCAACTATAATTGTTATACCCTCACCACATAGTGGTATGGGGTATAAAGGCTTAGTGCTTGCGTGATAGATACAGATAGAAATAGCGACGAGTGCTTTCGATTAACAGGAGACTTAATCACATTTATAGTGGTGCGGGTATCATAGAGTCGGCCACGCCCGACTATAGCACTTACTTACTTGTTTTGAAAATAAAAAAAGTACAAAAATTCAAATCAAGTCTTTATTGTGTATTCGAAAGGACATGTTGTGGCATTTATTTCTGAATATAATTTTTTTCAAATGTTGGCCGCAACTTCGCCTCAGGATGTCCATTCTAAGGGTCCAATTTAGGATGACTCGTTCGAGCATTTCGACCGTTATGGAGTAAATCACTTGCGTAATGTTAGCTTTCAAAACCTGAATCGTAACTGGTTTGTCAGCATAGACTTTGGACTTTACGTAACCGCAAACAAAAATGTCTAAAGGCGTGATATCACACGATCTAGGCGGCCAATACGTAAAATTAGCTGCTCTTCGAAAAGACCTCACAATAGATCCATTATTTGAGCAGCTGTATGACAAGTTGCACCATTCTGTTGAAACAAAATGTCGTCAAGATTACGGGCGTTAATTACAGGTAGCAAAAAGGTAGCGAGCACCATTTACGGTAACGTTCCAGCCATCACAATTTTTGAAATAATATATCCGATGACTCCACCAGCTTAAAAACCGCGCCAAACCGTGAGTTTCTCTGGGTTTAATGACATCTCTTGAACCTCTTCTCTTTGCTCGACAGTCCAAATGCGGTCATTTTCTTTATTAACGTTGCCGTTGAGTCAGAAATGGGCCTCACTGAACAAAACAGCGTTTTGTTTCTCACCGAACGCTCATTTTCATAAGACAGTTGCCAACATTTAAATTATTTTCAAAAAATAAACGCCATAAAAAGTCCTTTCAAATTAACAATAAAGATTCCACACTTGATTTGTATTTTTATATTTTTTTGTTCTGAAAAAATACCTCCTGATGGATCTCCCTTTATGCGTTTGAAGTATTGGCTACAGGTGTGCTAAAAATATATACAGTCGAACCTGGATACGTGGGATCGCACGCCTGTTTATTTTCACTCAACATGGCTTTCCGCTAATACAGTTTCCTACTTTTCCAGGTACATTGATTTTTATCCCACTAAAAGAGGCAGGCAAGTTATATTTATTGGCATTAAATTTAAGCTCCATAGTTCAATTAAAGGTATTATAAACAGAAGAATACTCTTTTATAAACATAAAAAGTAAAAGTAAAAAAACCCCGAGCGCAAGCAACATCGCACAAGGGTTGCCAGTTTTTTGGCCTTTATCACCGAATTGTTGGTCAAAATTAACCAAAACAAAAATCGGCAATATCTATGCTATGATGGAAGTTACAAAAATATATAGAACGGAGTCATGCAATCGGATATGAGCCAAAATATCGAAAATGCCTACTATAATTGAGACTCTCGGAGTTTAAGAGCTTACTCTTTTTCATAAAGACCTTTAAAATAATCGCCAAGTCGCCAAAAGTCGTTGATCTCGCCATATTTGGGGAGAAATCGCCAAACTTGACAACCCTGATTCGCACTTCGCAAAAACTCCCTAAGTAAAAGGCAAAAACAAGAGATTAAAGAGAAAAAAATTACTAAAATCTTACTTTTGGAGGTACAGCATGAAATGGGGAATCCCACTCATGGAGGTAAACAAGTAAACAATTCCCACTTATAGAAGTAAATTATCAATCAAGTCCCACTTAAAGAGGTTCAAACTGCTGTTTGAAGAGGTTTTTAATTTTTTTGTTCCACCCCACTCATAGAGTATTTCCGCTTATGCAGGTGACACTTATCCAGGATCGATTGTACTTTCATATCGGTCATATTTTCTAGCGTTTTTAAACAAATTGGTGGAAAAAAATTAATATTCAAATCGCATCTGTGCCGATTTTGAACATAACATTAATAATTTTTTTTTAAAAGGACAAAAAGAATCAGTTCATTATAAAGATATCCTGCTTTTATTTTAGACGATATATACTGGAATGATAATAGGAGTAAATTAGTAAAACCTTTTAACACAAACACAAACATTTTAAAAACCATTTATACAATTTCATTGAAAAGAGGACACCCAACTGAATTTTTTTATTTTTCTTCACTTTTTCGAAAAGAAAAAACAAAAAGGAAACTTCACTCTTAGAGGTAGGATGTTAAAATTTTCTACGAAAATATGCTCCATACGATTGCACTAAAGACACCTGATCAGAAAAATTCGCTAAGACGAAGTAATATTTACTACTTTTTTTACTTATATCATACAGAATAGAGTTGGAAAATAAAAGTTTCCACGGCCTATAAAAAATAACTTGGACCTACCAGGGAATTTACTTTTATCACTTAAGTTTTTTATTTCTCGAAGCTCTGGCTATATGAGCAGTAGCTCCATTTTAATGGAACCAAATGCTGTTGAGTCGGATTCGTCTTCGGCGCAGTTCTGGGTAAAAAAAACTCCTTCAACTTCTTTATACAGGTGGAGCGCGATAATTTGCTTTTTTGCTGCTGGCTGTGGCGGCACTGTTGGTCGAAGATAGTGTAGAGTGCGCGTGGCTTATAGTGGCTGACGGGAGATTTATATTCGTTTGCCTTTCAGTTGCCATCATGCATTGGATACGTGAGGAGAGGTCATTTTTTGTTGAAGCGTATGTTCAAATGCGCACTCGATCATTGCAGTAGAGCGTGCTTTTCGTTTACGATTCGCTGTTCCCCCACGCTGAAGTGTTCCTGGACGGCAATCCATAGTTAATTGGGTAAGTTCATTGAGACAACAGCAGGGAATGTGTAATGTGTACGAAGGGGACTTGAGAGTAGGATTACAACACCACAAAACATCGAGAGAGTTAGAGCAGCAGTACTGCAATCTCCGAAGCGCTCTGCTCGAAAGAAATCTGTTGCTCTTGGCATTCCCAGACTTTTTTCAGCCGGCTCTTGAGGCAATGTAATTAGAGGATGCGAGGGTTACCATGAACTGTTTGAGGCAAATGTTTCCTGGACGGCTTATCTCTTTGAGGGGTGAAGCGAACTGGCCGGCACGCTCACCAGACTTAGCCCATGCGATTTTTATCCTTTGGGGTTACCTGAAGTCGAAGGTGTATACCAACCGTCCCAAAACCTTGGAAGACCTAATTAACAATATTGAGGCTGAAATTGCCACAATACCAGTCGATATGCTTGTTAAAGTTTATGAAAACTTCAGAAAACGTATGCAGCAGTGTGTGGATAGCGAAGATCGACATTTGCCAATTACACTATTTAAAACCATGTAATTAAAAAATTCCCTTACTGTTCAATATAATTAAAATATAAAATAAATTTTTCTAAGGTTCATAATTATTGTATTTTATTCCCAAATAAGCAAATTACCGCGCTCCTGTATAACGATCCACATTGACTGTCACTGTCACACTATGTTCTTTGAAGAAGTGTGGCCCCACAATACAGCTCGGTAAATCTGTGCTCCACACAGTAGCTCGTTCTGGGCGCAGTTCCGTCTCATATAGTATTTCTAGATTAGATGTACTTCATATAGGACGCTTTTGCTTCTTTACATTGCCGTTTAGATCAAAATGGGCTTTACGAGTATCATACAAAAAGAAGCTGTTGTCTTCTTTGGCCATTTCAATATTTTTTTTTGGCAAAATTCCATTCGAATAGGCAAATCCAGAGCGTCTAACTTTCTTGTAATATAGACTTCGTACGGAAACAAGTTTAAGTCATCATGAATTATCCGTTTTAATGACCGTCTTCTAACTGCAATTTGAGCCGTTGAGTTTCCAGTCGAAACGCTTGAATTTGTCTGAATCGACGATTCTACAGCCGCTATGGTGTCTCGAACCCGAACGTAGGAATCTCGATGTTAAGGTTTTCGCGTGATGCTTCTAGATTTGGCAAACATATTTACTTGCCAAATAATGGTCCATCTACTCGGGAGAGTTCCGTCAAACTCAATTCCATTTGGACGAAGTGTACGACTGCAAAGCGTGATACCGCTGCAAACAAATCCTCTTTTCGGTATCCCAAGCATTCATTTCAATAAATCTAAATACTAACCTTCCAAATAAAATAGATAATAAGCCGATTGCTTACACAAAACAAAAGTTATTACGGTTTGTTTTTTTAGCGCGATACGTGCGCCACCCTGTATATCCTCCTCCGTTAAGTAAACACAAAAAACAGTATTATTTTCTTCTGAGGTACCTTTGGTCCCTTTATAGGAAAACTGTTTCTCTCGCTGGGCAAATTTTTCTCATTTACAATTTCAAACAGGTCAGGGTCCTAGCATAATTCGTCTGTCGGTGGAGGGAATCAAAATATGAAATTTTCTCGGCTCTTTTAAAAATAATCATGATATGATTATTATTTTGTATCGACATGATTTTTTTTTTGGTTTTTAGACAAAACAATTAATATTTTGTTTTCTCCATCGTCGATATGAACCAGTTTTTGGTGGGGCAATTTAATTTCTATCTCGTCTCAATCATTTAACACTTTATTCAATAGAAATTGAAACTAATTGAACGAATATCACTTTGCTGGGCCATCAACATGGTGTTATTGAAAACATTTCAAATTAATTTCAAATTAAATGTTGTGCAAAACGACAAAAAGGAACGAAAAACTCGTCGTCTTCTTGCCTTAATTTCATGCGCGCATTTATTAATTTGCACACGTTTATTAATAGAAATACTAAAAAGGCGGCGTATGGAAAAAAAGTCTGATTAAATCTTGTTTGGCCGATGATTTATTTAATTGTCACTGATTGGTGTTTATATTTTTAGCATTTTTTTTTATTATTTTCTCGTTTGCGGTGGTGGTGTTGGTTAAAGGGGGGCTTAACTAAAATGTTGTCATTTATATGCCGTTGAATTGATATGAAATTAACACACAAAATACTAAATGTCATTATTAAAGCTACAAAAGAAAGAAAAAAATAAATAAAAACCAAACAGAGAAAAGGAAAAAAAGACTGCAGCTAAAAAGTTGCTTTGTTTTATAACATTATTTTGCGTCAATTCAGTCAGTCAATCGTCGCCGTTGTACGACTTGTCATTCCAACCCAATCCAAAAGGGGCAAGTGAAACGACAAAAGTCTTAAAACGTCTTATAAATATTCATCAGTTTTGCGAGAGCTTTAATGCGATTCGAAAATGATAGGGGGAATTCGACCGCCCGCCCGCCAGCTCGCTCGTTCGTGTTGAAGTAACATTTATGCCAACCAATTCATTTTGTTAATAACTCGAACTATGACTCTACGGCTACAGCGACAACTCTACAGCTAACGCCATGCCTTAACTCGTCATTTTGACAGCGGCCGTAAAAGGTATTTGCAAGGCTAGGCAATGCAGCCAGAAGGCCTTAACTCCAGATGCAATCTGCTATGCTCAGGAAAAAATAACACTTGGTGTATTTCTTTATTTTTATTAAGATTAACCATACCTTTTTTACATTATACAGGGTGGCGCAAAAGAAACGAAATTCATTAATTTCAAATCTTTAAAATAAAAATACCGAAACTATAAATAAATAATTTTTTTCTAGAATATAGACACAGACTTAACTGTATTGCAGCGACATTATACTTAGCGGAGACATAAATACTGTTACACACGTTTTATGCTGTAAAATAAAAAGTACTGAATGTTTTTGGACCAAATATTATTTAATATATTTATTGATGTATATTGTATCCAAAAAGAATCTACTTTGCCTTTACACACGCCTTAAGTCGCACTGGCCAATCGTCACTGGGACGTTTTTGCCTTATGGGCCGGCGCAGAATCCTGCTGGACAGTCCATAGCTGTTTTTGGAACAGGGAATTGTTAAGAGGCTTCACAACAGCTTCCAAAACGGGTTCCTGGTAAACTTTGGCCGGTGTTTTGACTCCTTGTTCGCAGAAATGCAGGACAGTGACCCCATCGTAAGAGACACCCCACCAAACCATGACTGAAGCTGGGTGATGACCCTTTTTCTACCCTTGGGATCAGTTCAGATGCTTCGTTAGATGACCGCGCATACACTCTATCATTTTGCTTGTTAAATTTTTCCTGAACGGTAAATTTTTTTTCATCGGTAAACAAAATTGTTCTGTGCAAGTTATCATTGTGATTCACCAAAAGATGTTTGCATTTTTCAATCCTATTTTTTTTTTAAAGCTGCAGTCAATAAATGTCCGGTACTTCGTTTGAAAGCCCCAAGTCTTTTTTAATGATTCGACTCATGGACTTTTGCGTGATATTCATCTCACGGGCCATGCTTTTCTGTTTTCGGAGCGGATTTCTGTGAATTCTTGATTTAACGGCTTTGATGACATGCCGGCGGCCCGACCGGTTGTGGTCTTTGTACATCTCCAGTATCCTCATACAGTTTTATGCATCGGTAGACGAACATGCGGCTAATTCCTAGTGGCCGAAGCGTTTTGAAAATATCGCTTTTTTCATTTCACACTTGAAAAGCGGTATTGCAGCGATACGGGTCTCATTATCTGAGCACTCCATGATGAAAGTTGAAACAGTTTTAAAATCCCGTTACAGACTAACGTTATTGAGGTTAGCTTTCAAAACCCATATTACATTAACGGGGTATGTTCAGTTCTACTATTAAAATGGGTGTGTTCAATGTTGTATTTATGTTCCTACTAAGTAGTACATGCGCTAAAGAAACAAAATTCATTAATATAATATGTTTTAAATTAAAATAAAGGATGAATCTATAAAAATAAACCAACTAAAAATAAAACATTGTAGCGACATTACTCCCCGAATTACGGACCCGCACCTATTTTTTTTAACCCATTAGTGGACGAAGTTCCCTGGGCACTATCCGTAATTAATTTACACCAACTATAAATGAAAATGGTCTAGTTAATTGGTTTTAACATAAATTTATTCAAAAAAACTTATAGTTTTGGAGATATGGACCGTCCCATATAAGGGACAATGCGCATTGGGTACACTTTTATTATGATATTGTTTAAAACATATTTTAGGGTGAAGACCTTTGCCACATTTATCAGTTTCTTAGTATTAAATAATGTGGTTTCTGCCATCATATCTAGTATCTGCAGTCACATTGCTACTGCGCAAGCCTCTTGATGTTGGGGTACCATACGATTCCAGGTATGATGTTGCAATATAACGCCGAAAATTTAGAAGAGACGCACATGCCGGATCATTGGGACGTAACTTCTTCATCAGCAGCCATGCATTCACTACTGAAGCATCAAGCAGATATGCAAATATGGGCCACCACCACTTTTTTTGTCTAATTCTAGACCGGTAGACTGCAACTAGTTGATCCATTTTATCCACTCCTCCCATGCCCATATTATATCGATGAAACAATGTTGGTTGGGGAATACTTACAGCACCCCGCCCTTTAACGAAGCGTTTGCATGTTCCCATTTCAAGAATATCAAAATTGGTGGAAATTGTGACAACATTATTATCCTTCCATCGGGTGAGCAATATATTTCCATTACTTGTAAATCGATGATCTACTGAACCTCTTTCTTCTTTTTTCATTGTTGGGATTGAGCGCAGCGGGCATTTTTCTGTTCTACCTTCTCGTATGGTTCCCGAGGTACATATTCCGATGGAAGATAAGTGTCGCAGTAATTTTACGGATGTAAAATAGTTATCTATGAACACCTGGAATACGTAAAATTATTATTTTTTTTAAATAAAAATGCACTTGTTATATTACCTTGAATCCTTTATTTGATGGAACGTTAGCTTTTGAGAGGAGGTCAATCACCTTGTCACACCAAATCCTTTGGAAGTAGACTCTGCCGTTTTCCCCATATATATATATATATCAAATTGTACCATAAACCCGTTAGCTGAGTTTAACGCCCAATTTTTAAACCCAAATCGGATGGGTTTTCCACGAATATATTGTTTGGCATAATGCTTTCCATAATATGGGATCATGCTTTCATCTATTGACAAGTTTTCTTCAATCCCACCGTGTCGTAGATATGATGCATTTAGGTGATTTATTAGAGGCCTAATTTTGTAAAAGCGATCCATTTCATCGATGTTGAGCTTATCATTCACATGAAAATTTCTTAATATTTGTTCAAATCTCTTCATCCTCATGCAATTGGAGAGCAGTTTAGGGCAGTCCGAGCTGTTTGACCAATACAATCTTTTGTTGGGATACTTGGCGTATCCAGACATTAGCATACCTTCTAGAAATACTTTGATCTCTTCCAATGTAACTTGTAAATCAACATTCTTTTGCAGTCCATACAAGTTTGTTTGCTCCACAAAGTGTCTAATAATATCCTCTGAAAAAAATAATTCAAAAAATTCAGTCGGAGTTTTACATAACTGAGTTTGAACACTTGGTGGAATCATGGTACATGCTGTATTTATTTCAAAGGATGGTTCAACTTTGCGCCAACAATTCGTATTTGTCTGTCTGTTGGACACGGATGAAACTCGCATTTTTTTTTCCAAGCGGTTCATCATCACTGTCATTCCAATCACTAATATCTTTGTGTGATACTTCACATTGTGTAGATAACAACTTTGGACCAAGATGATTAAGATTTCCCTCGTGTTCATCATCGCTTTCATCAGTATCTTGGTCAGTATCGGCACCATCTATTGGTGGAATCGCGTAAATTTCAACATCGCTCAACTCATTGTCGTCAATACCATCCAATTCATTCAATATTTCAGCAACTGTTAGTCTGTACATGAAAAAAAACTTTATTCAAATATTGCATTACAAATGTCCTACGGCCGCAGTGTCCCTCTTAGGGGACGTTGCGTTCAAAGTCACAATATGCTCGTGTCGTAACATTTTATTATGGTTTTTGGCCAAAAATTAATTCATTACACTTATTTTTAATTAACAAAACACACAAAATTATAAATATTCACAAAATAATTAATTTATTGTATTTTTTCTTACCCAGCTCGAGATTTTAGTTTTTGCACAAATTGGTTTTCCATATTTTGCATAGAACACAACAAACAACTCACAAATATTTGGAGAAATGGCGTAAAGCATGATTGGTTGGAATGTCTGTAACGGGATAGTCTACTTTGTTTACAACGATTTCAGTGTTGGGCAGTGCTACAGTAGATAATACGAGCGTCCGTTATAAGGGACAATGCCCACTAATGGGTTAAATAGCCCACCACTGTGCCAAAGTATGATCAATAAACATAAAGTATAAAGAAAATATATATTTCTTTTCATATATCTGTAGCCAGAACTTTAAAAATTCATTAAAGACTTTTTGTGGCATATATAGCCCTAAGTAGACGAAATAATACTTTAAGGTTTCCATCATTCATTAAACTACATTGGACACTTAAAATCAAAATTTAAATTTAGGACCCACTATACCTATTTGATGCAGAAAATCGTTTCACTTGTGCTAAAAACTTCCCTTCAGGAAATTGGACCAGTACAGAACCAGTCTCGTGATTAATGGATGGGGACCAGTCCTAGTACCGACCCAACTATATGAAAAGAACCTGTAACTTTTACATGGCTTTGTCATTGAAGGGAGTCAATTGGCACTGCTCTGACACAATGCGACATATCACGACACTGAATAAAAATCAGAGGTATAGTACGTGGCATTATAGTACCCATCATAGTATTCCTCTCAGTTGTACCGATCCCAACTGAACCGGTCATAGGCCAAGTTCAAATTAGACCCCTCACAAAACGAGTCTCAATTGAACTAATGACACCACGAATTTGACGACTCTGCATATTTTAAGTAATTGCCACCATTCTATCCATACCGAACCTGTTCTGTAATAGTTTCTGTCCTCGTAGCCGTCCTCAGTTCAATACATTTTGGTCAATTGACTCTTCATTTCCCATAGGGTTAATTGCATTTGAAAGTAAAGCCCAGTATTCAAAAAAAAAAAACAGAAATAATATTTTCAAATCGTTAAATATGAAAATAAAATAAAACAACCATTTTTATTTCGGTCAGATAATCGAATACGTACAATTTTTTTTTCTCCAATTTTATTTGCAATCTATTTTACAATAATAAGCAAATTTGATAAACTTAAAACATAACATGACTTATTGATTCCCATCGAAAGCAACAATATAATTTATATATATGTACAGATGTATGTGCATAAATAGTTCTAAACTAAAAACAAAATACGTACAATTTAACAATCATTTGGTTCAATTAACCAAAGTTTGTGGCAATGACAGTAACAAATGCTTTGTTTCTTCAACTGATAGTGCTAGTTCTCTCTACTAAAAATTGCCGTGTACCTAATCAACAGTGCAATTAACAAGATTCAGTTGGCTGTAGCAACAATCTGTTTTCTCTGTGTATCTCATGTTGTTCTTAATTAATTTTTCTTATCGATCTTATCTGGTCAGTCTGTATTAGCTAAAGTCATACTACGAGGGCTGCTACATATATTTTTGGCCAAATAATGAAAATGCGAAGATTTATCATCAAAAATGGTTTTATTGTTTCTCAAAGTAGTCTCCAGCATGATTTATACACTTTTGCATGCGCCCAAACCAATTGTCGAAGCAATTTTTCCATCGATTGAGACACCTCCAAAACACGACGAAAATCGTTGACCACGCATTTTTTTTTTTTAATATGCGGGAATAAAGAGAAGTCATTGTTGCCAAGTCAGGGCTGTACGACGGATGACCCATCAAATCTACGTTTTGGCCGGTCAAAAAGGCTCTGGTTTGAGCCGATGTGTGAGAGCTCGCATTGTCATGGTGCACTATCATTCGTCTTCTCTTGTTCGTTTTCGAATTTCTCCAAAGACTCCAGGCAAACAAATTGTGGTGTACCACTCAGAATTGACCTCCTCTCCGTTGCTCAAGCGGAGCAGTCGCCACATGACCAGTTTTGCCGAAGAAACAGGCGACGATTTGCTTCGAACTGCTTCTTCCACGAACAACTTTCGTTGGATTTGGCTCATCTTCAAAGACCCACACGGTCGATTTTATTTGGGCTGATACGCATAGATCCATGATTCGTCACCTGTGACGATCTTATAAACGTCTTTTGAAGCACCGCGATCGTATTTTTTCAAAAATTTTTTGCACCAATCGACACGAACCTTTTTTTGAGCGACTGTCGAGTTGTGCGGGATCCAACGTGAACAAACCTTTCTTACGGCCTGGTGTTCATGCAATATCGAATGCATGCTGGTGCAAGAAATGGCCAAGGATGCCTCTATCTTACGGTATGTCACATGACGATCTTGCATTAACAGTTCACGCATGGCATCAATGTTCTGTGGTACAATGGCCGTTTTTGGACGACCTTCACGACCTTCGTCTTTGAGCGAGCGTCGGCCACGATTGAATTTATTAAACCAGTTTTCACGGTGCTATAGGATGGTGCTTCATCGCCATACAAAGATTTAAGTTCATCGATGTACTCTTGCCGTGAGAATCCACGTCGAAAGTTGTAAAAAATGATCGCACGAACAGTTTAGGAGTTAATTCCATTTCTTTGCCAAATTGATTTTTTCAAGTCACTGTAAACAACACAAATGATGGTCGGACGTCAAAACGTTTTGAGTACGTTTATGCTAAAAAATGGCAAACTTTCCAATGGAAATGTCAGATGGCTCCAGTTAACACTTAGTGTTGCCTAGGCCAGAAATGTGTATAGCAACGTACAACCGTACGTTGAATGATGCACTGCAATTTTTTCCACAATTGTTTTTTTCTGAATATAAATATCCATGTATCGCATCTCAAATTTATATACTTTAATATTTCTGAATATTTTTTCAAATACTCCTAATCATTCCCGATATTTTTAATCGTTTGTTTTCATCGCCAAAAATGGTTGCTAAAATTCATTTTACCAGTTGTGACAACTACACTTTTCCTCATTTTACTAAAAACCCCGATCTATTGGTTGGGTGTACAAATCGGTGATCATATTTTTAATTGTTACTTCGAATATTCGTTACGAATAAAAAATTCGGTGATGGCAACGGAAATTCTTATATTGCAACGGAACTTTTTTAGTTCTAACCGATTTCTAAATAATTTCTTTTCTATGTACCTCGAACCAAATATCCATCAAAATGATAACCATTTGTTCCAACAGAAAATTTGTATTTTACAAAGTACCCAAAGAGGCCTCTTTAAAAAGGCCCTTCCTTTAACATCCACAGCTGGGTATAATGATAGCTAAAAGAGTAGTATGACTACGTGTGTGTTTGCCTGTCTCTACGTCTTTTAGTATTTGTGTTATTTTAACACATTGACAGTTGACTAATAAATGTATTTGAAATTCATATTTATGGCTTCATATTCATGTCGCTGTTCTCTTTTTTTTCGTTTGCAGAATGAACCTTTGTCTTACCTTTCCTATAGGGAGGGGGGAGGTGGTTCTCCTATTCTGTGTACGTACAACTTCGACTCTATGCCACCCTTTCTTAAGGTTGCCCTGGCGAAGTGCGGCTGCTTTCCGGCCACCAGTGGTTTATAGACTCCGCCAGTCAGTCAGGCGTTCGTCCGCTAGAGGAATGGAACGTAAGGAGCACAGTTTTGTTATGTTAGCTTTTCAACAACAACATAGACAGCGACTGCAGAAACGATACTCCTAGACCGACTGACAGACAGACAGGCACAATTGTTTGTAAGTTCATGTTCACAAGTTGGTTAAAAACCAACAGTAACATCAGGAGAACTGATTAACGAGGGATAGACGATAATTTTAACGAAATATTCAGAAAATATACTTCCATTTTTTTATAAAAAAAAAACGGAACACGAAAATATGATCATGTTTTATAAAACACTAGCTGTAACCCAGAGCGCTTCGCTACCTAGAAGCTAGCTTTTAGAGAAATAAACTGAAGTAACATGGCGGGGCAGTACTCACTTTCCCCCCCGAAATAATTTCTTTTTTTTCAAATCCGGTGTTCATAACATAATTCAATTTAACAATTTTGGCCGATTAAAGTCTTTAGATGGGTGCGGCGCCAGATTCTTCCCCTAGAATAACATACTGTGTTAAATTCAGGACGATCTTCCTATAGCTATGAGCATTACACCGCATTAAAAAAGGTGGTTGGCGCCGCCCACTTACACCCCGAACTTATTTTACAACACACTTATAGTATAAATACGAGGGTTGCTATATATATTGCCTGGCGCCATCTGACATTTGCATTGGGAAGTTTGACATTTTTTAGCATAAACGTACTTAGAACGTTTTGACGTGCGACCATCGTTTGTGTTGTTTACAGTGACTTGAAAAATTCAATTTAGCAAAAAAAATGGAATTAACTCGTGAACATTTTCGTGCGATCATTTTCACAACTTTCGCCGTGGATTATCACGACAAGAGTGTATCGATGAACTTTAATCTTTGTATGGCGATGAAGCACCATCCTATAGCACTGTGAAAAACTGGTTTAATGAATTCAATCCTGGCCGACGCTCGATTAAAGATTAAGTTCGAAAACGGTCGTTGTGCCAGAGAACATTGATGCCGTGCGTGAACTGATAAAGCAAGCTCGTCATGTGACATACCGAAAGATAGAGGCATCATTGGGCATTTCTTCCACCAGCATACATTCGATATTGCATGAACACACAGGGATCGTTGGATCCCGCACAATTTGACTATCGCTCAAAAAAAATGCTCGTGTCGATTGGTGCAAAGAAATTTTGAAAAAATACGATCGCGGTGCTTCAAAAGACGTTTATAAGATCGTCACAGGTGACGAATAATGGATCTATGCGTATGAGCCCGAAACAAAAAAGGCAATCGACCATGTGGGTCTTCAAAGACGAGCCAAATCCAACGAAAGTTGTTCGTGGTAGAAACACTTCGAAGCAAATGGTTGCCTGCTTCTTCGGCAAAACTGGCCATGTGGCGACTGTTCCGCTTGAGCAACGTAGGACGGTCAATTGTGATAAAGCAAGATCGTCATGTGACATACCGAAAGATAGAGGCATCATTGGGCATTTCTTCCACCAGCATACATTCGATATTGCATGAACACACAGGTTTGTTCTCGTTGGATCCCGCACAATTTGACTATCGCTCAAAAAAAATGCTCGTGTCGATTTGTGCAAAGAAATTTTGAAAAAAATACGATCGCGGTGCTTCAAAAGACGTTTATAAGATCGTTACAGGTGACGAATCATGGATCTATGCGTATGAGCTCGAAACAAAACAGCACTCGACCGTGTGGGTCTTCGAAAACAAGCCAAATTCAACGAAAGTTGTTCGTGGAAGAAGCACTACGAAGCAAATATAGCCCGTTTCTTCGGCAAAACTGGCCATGTGGCGACTGTTCCGCTTGAGCAACGTAGGACGGTCAATTCTGAGTGGTACACCACAATTTGTTTGCCTGATGTCTTCGGAGAAATTCGAAAAACGAACAAGAGAAGACGAATCATTGTGCACCATGACAATTCGAGCTCTCACACATCGGCTCAAACCAGCGCCTCTTTGACCGGCCAAAACGTCGAACTGATGGGTCATCCGCCGTACAGCCCTGAATTGCTGTTAAACGTTCCAAAACCATGTTTTGAAGGTGTCTCAATCGGAGTCGAAAAGTGCTTCGACAATTGGTTTGAGCGCATGCAAAAGTGTATAAATCATGCTGGAGAATACTTTGAAAAACAATAAGACCATTTTTAATGATAACTATTCGCATTTTCATTATTATATATATAGCAGCCTGCGTAAAATGTTAAATAAACATTATTTGACTGATAAGTATTCTTTTTAAAAAAAATTGTAGTTAAAATTTCCTTTTTTGTGAGTGATGATTTTTGTAAACATAACTGAAGAACAAGCACACAAGGCCAAAGCAGGTGCAATTTTTTTAACTAAATTTAATTAAAACTAAATGCTTGAAAATAGTTCCTTTACTTTTTTAAGTAAAGGAAATGTGAAAATTCCTAATTTTAACAGCTCCACCTCGTTGCTAATAAAAAAATTTAGCAGTTTTATTTCTTCGTTCAATTTTGCCATCGTCGTTCAAATAAAAAAGTTCATACTTCTTTACAAACATACATAAATATATGTCATTTACTATACTCCATTGTTGCTGTTATTGTTGTTTTTATTATTGTTGTCATTGGCGTTTTTGTTGTTGTTTCAACATGTAAGCATAAATGTTGCCAATTAAATACCATTATTAGTTAAACATTTTCTTTTTTTTTCTACTGCTGCCATTTCATACTTTTTGGTTCATATTCATGGAGGTACGAGTACATATGAGAGTTCATATATCGAAAGGAGATCTGTGGAGACCTCCACCCGGGACCCTCTTTGCCCGTCAACACACACATGAACTTTTTTGCTGTCATTCTTTTTATAAAATCGCGGTCGTTGCTGGCATAGCGTTTGTCGTCTGCTCATATAAATCAAAAAGATTAATCGAACACTGGCTAAATTGGTTTCAAACATGGTTATAAACAATAAAACCTAAATGCTGGCCATAGGGGGGAATGAGGTGAAGTAGTAGTGGGGGTTGGTGGGGCAAATGTTTATGGAGACAATGGCTTGAAAGGTAGCTACCATAGGTGGTATTGTTTCATTACACCACTTGGTGGTTAAAAGGGATAATAAAAATAGAAAAATACTAAAATTCGTAAAATACAAAGTGGGGAGCTATGATCAATATTAACTGTGAAAAAGCCCCGAAAATAGCAAAGAAATTGAAGAATGACAAAAACCACTATATGGAACCCAAAGTTTAAGATAACTACAGAAGCAAAGAAGTTTGCGCATAACACATTTTTGCAGCGCGTTGTAGCAAGAGCTCTTTTTATATCCTCCATCATAGGGCAGAGGATTAATTCACTTTGTCCTACCGTTTGCAATACCTCGAAATACTGGTTGGAGTCCCCATAAGTATCCTATATAAATATATATTTGACGCGCAAAATAGAAAGGGACCTAAGGTTAAAAACCAGTTTTGTTTAGTAGAGCCATTTTAAAGATTAGGTCCCTTTCTATTTGCGCTTAGAATCGTCGATTTCACTTTCATAAAACGCGCATATCTCTGGGAGGGAACACTTTTGGGGCATGCTCAGATGTTGTCCACATCAAAAAAAAGAAAATTGATTTTTTTTACCCTTAGGTCCCTTTCTCTATGAGCTGTCACATATACTGAATCGTCAAAATATTCCAAGATGATGTAGCCATTAGAGCTCACCACCTTACAGGTAAAAAAACCGCCATGCTTGCAGTTCTATTCACAAGAAATGCTGGAAGCTTTCCAATGTTTAGAAGAAATAATCGATTTACCAGGTTAAAACAAGGACAACTTAATTAAATTATGTCCATGTCATTATCCATGCCATTCTGAATAAACCGAGCATTTTGTTCATGTTGTACATGAATCTGTCATGGAACGCATGGACCAAATTTTTGCTAAAGTTGAGAACAGCCAAAACTGTAGCCAACTTGAATCACGTCGAAATAGGGTTGATTAATTTTTTTTTATGATTTTACCTTACTGTTTTTCAATTACGCAGTACAACAGCCAATCTGGGGGGTGAGAAATTCCAAGTCAGGGTGATGGTACTAGGTCAGTATATTAAAACCCTCAAAGGTTTTTGCGTTCGTATGTGCCATAGATCATAGAAATCGATTAACGCGTTCTGCTTTTATTTACAATTAAGTGAAGGTATCCCATTTTGAATAAAAGCAGAACGCGTTAATCGATTTCTATGATCTATGTCGCATTTTGTTTATAGGTTATGTGACTTTACGTGAAAGTTATAAGACTCTACACGTTTTTCCGTTTGGGATTTATATGTTTTAAAAAAAAAATTTTTTTGGCAAAATTTTCTTCATAAATTTATTTCTAATTGCAAAAATGTTGATTTGGTAGAGAAACAGTATATTAATGGATTAAAGAAAATGTAATTATTAATTTTTCTCAATTTATTTCAGCAAAATCGAACTAGTCGTTCTCGAGTTATGTCAAACTACGTTTTTGCCAACATTTTACAACTAAGCGAAAAAACATCAAGATAAGGAAAAAATGTAAAAGGTCATAAACAAAAACTGGCACATACGAACGCAAAACCCTTTGAGGGTTTTAATATACTGACCTAGTACCATCACCCTGACTTGGAATTTCTCACCCCCCAGGCAATAACCCCAAAAATGTTCCACTGTGTTATTGCTGTCTAAGTTGAAATATGATGGCTAAGTATATAAGAAGAAGGTTCTAGAGGTCAATGACTTTAAACATAGAAAAATGGGTCTCTTCAAGACAAAAACATCGATGTATTACTTTACAGTTAACATCCGACTGTAAACCCCAAAGATACAAAGGACAGCTTAAAAAGACAACCCCTACATTCGGCAAAATGGGCAAAAATATGTTTAAAAATTGTTCTGCTAGGATAATTGGCATACTTCTTTAGCAAGATAATTGATTTTGTGCGAGCTTTAATTTTTTGATATTAGGGAGGTAGGGTATTAGGGTAGTAGCAACTCAGATATGACCGGTAAGTACAAAAAGGGGGTACTTGAAGTCAATTACTTCAAAAATAGAAAAATTAGTCTTTCGAGACAAAAACATCGATATATCACACTTTATCCGGCTGTAAACGCAGAATATATAAAGCAAAATGTAAAAGCGCGATCCCTACGTTCGGCAAAAAAAAAATTATTATTTTTTTCGGAACTACCTTGCAATAATACTGTATACTCGAAGGTGTACGGCGAACTTTTTTTAAGGTGCGGCCTAGTAGCCATGTCCGTCTGTCTGTGGAAAGCAAACTACAGGCCGGATTATTTAAAACTGGGTAGCTGACATTTTACAGAAACATGTGTTGATGGACTGAAACGGTTGGATTGAAAATAGGCTAGATCGGACAAGAGGTAAAAATTTTCTCCTCACAAAGAGTGGGTTCACTTCAGGAAAAATTAACATCACTGAACTTTAAAAAAAAATCTTTGTAATTATTAAAGATATGATAATGATTTTTGGAATTTATAATGTTGGCATGGATCGAAACACATCCACTAGGAAAAGGGTCGTAATTCTTGAAAATGAGGTCGGCCAAATAGTTACCGTGAATAGTATTCGCTATCGCGAGATGATAACGGACTTCTTGGGGCCAGAAAATTGAAAGTATTGAACTGGACGATATGTGGTGCCAACAGGATGGTGCCACTGGGCACACAGCCCACGAAACACTAGATCTTTTGCTCGAAAAATACAATGACCGTGTTATCTCACGTCGTGGCGATTTTAATTGACCGCCACGATCATGTGATTTGAAAGCACTGGGAATATTTAAAAGAAATAGTGTGCAAAAATAAGCCAAAGAAGAATTCAAGAGCTAAATAATGAGAAAATGCGACACGCTAACGACATTAAATCTCCTCCTCAAGGCTCAAGTCATTAAAAATATGCACAATCGGACAGAGGTAAAAAGGTTGCTATTTATATTTCGTGTCCGCCAATAAAAATACATGAATTTATCATTGGAAATGGTTTTATTGTTTTTCAAAATATTCTTCATTAAGATCAATACTTTTTTCATCAGATCAATACAATTTTTGAAGCACTTTCTCCACTCCGATTGAGACACCTCCAAAACATGATTTTTGCTTCAACGCTTCAACAGCTGCTTCGGGTGATGAAAAACGTTGACCACGCATTTTTTTTTGATACTAGGGAATAAGAAGAAGTCGTTGGGTGCCAAATCAAGGCTGTACGGTGGATGGGCCCTCAATTCGACATCTTGAGTGGTCAAATAGCTCATCGTTTCAGCTGAGGTGTGAGAGCTCGCCTTGTTGTGATGCAAATGATCCGTCTTTTCTTATTATCTTTCCTCATTTCTTCGAACACTGTTGGCAAACAGATGGTTTTATACCACTCAGAATTGACCGTCCTACGTTCAACTAAAGGCACTGTGGCAACATGGCCGATTATACCGAAAAAACGCAATCATTTGCTTCGATGTACTTCTTCCACGAACAACTTTTGTTGGATTTGGCTCGTTTTGAAAAACCAATACGGTTTTTCAAGACATGATTTGTCACCTGTGACAATGTTATACACTGCCTTTGAGCTAACACAGTTATACTTTTTCAACAAAGCCCTTTTTTGAACATCCTCAAATTATGTGGGATCCCACGAGAACAAATTTTTTTCAAGGCCAAATGAACATGCAATATCTTATTGATGCTTGTCATACTAATGCCTCAATCTCACGGTATTTCACATGCCGGTCTTGCTTAATCAGTTTACGCACAGCATCGATGGTTTTTGGCAAAGTGGCCGAAGTTGGACGTCCTTCACGAAATTCATGCTGGAGCGAACGGCGCCCAAGACTGAACTCTTGGTACCAGCGATTAACAGTGGTTTTTGATGGTGCTTCGTCGCCTAAAGTCGAAACAAGTTTATTAAAACATTTTTGCCTCAATAACCCACGCCGAAAATCGTAAAAAATCATCGCACGAAAATGTTCACGGCATAATTCCATTTTTTGACTGAGATGAATTTTTTAACACACTTTAAACAAAACAATAAGCCCTCAAATGACAAATCGTTCTAAGCGAAGTTATGCTAAAAAATGTCAAAGGTCGTTCCAGTTTGCATTGTATTGTCAGGACCCGAAATATAAGTAGCAACCCTAGTATGCCACCGAAGCTGTTGAAAGCATTTTTGCCGTATTTTGTTTCACACATAATTCTAATAGATCTTTCTATCATAAATTAAACTATTAAGATAATTCTCTGAAAACTTATTGTATTATTTTCGATGTAAATCATCGTGCGTTTTAGTTGGACGAAACAAAATATTAAAAACTTTTTGTTTTTTTTTTATTTAAAATTTTTGTTAAAAGTTTTTAAAAACTTGAGTTTGAAAAATGAACAAACTACTTAAATAAGCTGATGTTTATAAGTTTTATAAGCACTCTAATTTTGGAAATAAAATTTCTTTACAAAGAAAACTAGTTTTTTTGTTCCGAAATATCGCATTTTTATATCGAAAAAAATTCGAAAAGTCGACTATAATCGACGATTTTATATTAAAAAGTCTAAAAGTAGACTTTAATTGATGTTATAGATTAATTAATTTAATTAATGTTATAGACGAAAAGTTTCGAGTATATAACTCTATGAAGACATTCTTACATATTTCGTACTTTATTAAACATTTTAGATTATTTTACTACGCTGCCCTCTTCTATCGATGAGCCGATACTAATGAGATTTTCATTAATCGGCTGTAACATTTCGTTGAAAGAATGTAACTTTTTCATCAGCATTTAACATTTTTTTTGACTGCCTAAAAATGTACAGTGTTCATTATGCCGCTCGTAGGGCTTCTCGTTCAAGTTATTGTTTATGATTGCTTATGCTTATTCGTAGCCGAATATTTATTTATATCACCCGAAATTGTTATAATAAATGTTTATGTTTGTGTTAATTTTATAGCATTTTTTGTTGTTGTGTTCTTCGGTTTGTCTGGTTTCATATTTTTTCAGGGCTTTTGGAGGTTTCATGTGGCTGGAGGCTTTATTTTTTCTTCACCGAAAAGGTATTGTTCGATCGAAGTTGTTTTAAAGGTTGCATTGTTTGTCAATACGTTTTTGCTACTTTTTTTGTTGTTGTTGAAATGTGGTGTCTTTGTCGTAACTCTGTTTGTTGTTGTCGTTGCTGCTGCTGCTGTTGACATACAGAGGGGGGATTTTTTTGTTTTTTTGAGAATATCCAGTGTTAAGTAATGATTTACGATATGTGACATACGTTATACGATATTTGTTAAATATTGTCGTTTGAGCCCAAAACAGTGCTAAGGAATTTCCGCAGATGGAAATTACACAAATGTCAGACGTTGTTGCCGTTGCATGTTACAGGGAAACATTTACAAGGATCTAAACAAATACCAGGCAACCTGGTGGAAAAGTATTTATGAAATTATACATTGAAATTCTTTGATTTGGAATGCGCCCCTCGTTCGAATATACAAACAAAATCCGCTTACACAGGATTTCGGTCATCTACGATTTTTTCAGAGAATCGAATCCTTAAAAAGAAAAGTTATGTAAAAGTCAAAAAAGTGGAAATTTGGGCGTTGTCCTTACAAATCGGCCTACCTTAATGGGTAAATGGAATTTCACTAATAAAGGGTAATCCATATAGGGTATATTTTCCGAACAAAAAAAAATAAAAGTTCAAATCAAGTGTGAAATCTTTATTGGAAAGGACATTTTATGGCATTTATTTTTTGAAACTAATTACTTTCAAATGTTGGCAACTGTATTATGGAAATGAACGTTCGGTGAGAAACGGATCCGCTGTTTTCGACCAAAATTTTGTTCAGTGATGAGGCCCATTTCTGGCTCAACGGCAAAGTCAATGAACAAAATTGCCGCATTTGGGCTGAAGAGAGACAAGAAGAGGTTCAAGAGGTGCCATTATTTATACCCAGAGAAAACCACGGTTTGGTGCGGTTTATGGGCTGATGGAAGCATCGGAGCATATTTTTTTCAATAATGATGATGGCCGGAACGTAACCGTGAATGGGGCTCGCTATCGCGCCATGATATCGATCTTTGTGCTACCTGAAATTGAAGCTCGTAATCTTGACGACACTTGGTTTCAACAGGACGGTGCCACTTGCCATGCAGCTGCTCAAACAATGGATCTTTTGAGAGGTCATTTCGAAAAGCAGCTAATTTCACGTTTTGGACAGGTGAGTTGGCCGCCTAGAATAAGTGACATTTTTCTTTGGGGTTACCTAAAGTCCAAAGTCTATGTTGACAAACCAGCTACGATTCAGGTTTTGGAAGCCAACATTACACGTTTCATTAAAGCCATACCGGTCGACATGCTCTATTGAGTCATCCAAAATTGGACCCTCAGAATGGAAACCCTGAGGCGTAGTTGCCAACATTTGAAGGAAATTATATTCAAAAAATAAATGCCATAAAATGTCCTTTCAAATTACTAATAAAGATTCTACACATGATTTGAATTTTTATATTTGTTTTGTTGTTGTGAAAAAATACCTCTAGATGGATCACCCTATACAAATATGCACTTAATTTTAAGAGTCGTCTAAAGTTCTGCACCGCCATGGGTACCCAAAAATCGCTACCCTTCAAAAAGGGACACTCAAAAGCAATTACATTTTTCCACCCAACAAATAGTTGCCAACTATATAGAAAAATCTACATTCGCATTCCTTCTAGAAGGATTACCTATGTCCTATTTTAAAGGTGATCCTTTTAGTTCTGCTGTTTTAACTTCCACCTTAAAACACCACTTAAAATTCCTCTTCAAAATGAGAGATGTTGAAATGGCATGCCAGTCTACAGTTTATTAGCAAACCAATAAAATTCGCTTTAACTTGGCTATGAAACAAAATGTTGTTTGTTCGTTATAGCCGATGGTGTTCAGTCGTTGTTGTTTGTAGAACATAACACCTTTGGCTGGTTCGGTTCTCCGTTGTTCTGGAGCTCGTTAAGTGGCTGCTTGCCGTTTGGCTGGTGCGGTGTTGGAACGAGTATGCACGGGATGGTGAGTGTTGCAAGTAATGCCTAAATTATCGCGTTGCAATCATAACGTCGTCTGGCCGTTGGTTGTTCTGCTGATGAGGTTCATTTTGTTATAAAGAAATGAAAGTTTGTTGCTTTATTATGGCCAATAAATTGCTTGGAAAGGGTGTGCGGAACTTGAGAATGACGGAAAGGTTGAAGATTTTGGGCTTATTCACATATGCAACAAGAACGTATTTTTAAGCTGACTAAACAGTAAAAGGACTATTGGGATCTCATAGTCACGATTTTAAATTCTTTCCGTTTGTTTTTAAAATGCTGCAACTATGGATCATTTCTCGGTAGACAGTTTTATATAAACAGAGAAAAATTCTGTTGGAAATCATTCAAAACTACAATAATTCGGTTGGATAAACGGACTTTCTGTTGAAATAACCAACATTCCAATATATTGATAGCAACATGGTTCGATATATCGTATGATGGTTGCTACAATCATATCACGTTTTATCACAGCCAATAATGCAGTTATACAAACCGAATTCAGTTAAACTATTAGTTGTGACAACTGCCCATTGTGGCAACCAATCAATTGTAATGTACATATTACTTTGGAACCAATAATTGGTGGTGACAACATATAAGTTCTTTGTAGTGACCAAACCTTGTATAGTTCGCTGTTCTATCAAAAAATTGGTTACTCTAACATCATAAACCTAGAATATTTTATCGGTTCTGGTCACTTAAAAATCTTTTTTAAGTCGTAGGTTCGAAAACCCCTAAAAATGTATAAGAACAAAAGAAAATGATCAGACAGATTAACTTGCTTTGGTTAGACGTTTATTGCTTTGAAACGATACAACCATATAAATTAACGAGCTATAAAATAATAAAACAATTTCAGCATATGGGAAGGCACATCTGTAATTTAGCGCCATTACTAAGACTTAATTCGAATTGTCGCCATAGATACGCCTTCTTCACCCATTGCTTGTAGTACTGGCCGTCTATATTTTGTTTCACTTATAATTGCTTTGATCCTTCTATCATAATAATATACTCGTATATGAGTCATTCCATGCCAAACGGTACGCATTTTTTACATCACAAGCTTGGATTGCTTAACTAGTTTGTGTATGCATTCTTCTCTTAAAAATATTATATACGTGTTTCAAGAAAAAAAATTTAAAATTTTTTTTTAAATGTTATGACCAATTGAACTTTGGTGAAATGAAGATTTTATCAAAGAGGTGTGTTCATTCAGTCGCATGTAACTCCGGAAATACTTGACCGATTTTACTCTGCTATACCTTATTTTGAAGGTAATTTTAAGCACTTCTAAAATAATGAAACGGTATGGCATAACGCCATAGAATTTTTTAAGTTTGTATCATTTTAATCCTTTTATTTCGATTTTGAAAATGATTACATCTTTTTTTATTTTTGAAATTTTGCAGGCGTATTCTTACAGGTCTGTTTTACCGACTGTGTAAGTTTTAAAGTGGTGAAATAATGCGTTCTATTTTTAAAAATTTTTTTTTACCTTATACCTTTTTCACTTCCATGAATATAGAAAATATAATATAGAAAAAAAAAATACTTTTTAATAGTTTATTGACACAAGATATAACAACAACAAAAAAACAAAGAAAAAAAGAAATAAAAACATGATACAATAGCCGTGCACGTATTCCAGGAGGGGCTTGTAAATTTTTTAAAGAAAACCTTAGGACCTGTAAGTAAAATATTTTACTTTTCTGATGGCGCAAGCGCACAATACAAAAACAAGAAAAACTTTTTAAATCTGACGTTCCACGTAGAAGATTTTGGAATACCAGCGGAATGGCATTTTTTTGCAACGTCTCATGGCAAATGGCCCTGCGATGGTCTGGGAGGAACAGTCAAAAGACTAGCAGCACGTGCAAGCTTGTCCAGCCTCATAAATCCCATTAATAGTGCCGTCAAATTTTATGATTGGGTGAATAAAAACGTGAAGAATATTCATACAGAATTCTTCAATAACTATCAATATCAAGATAGGGCGAAACACCTGAAGGATCGTTTTGAAAAAGCGAAAACAATTTCTGGAACTCTTGGCTACCATGCATTCATTCCACAACCCGATAAAATAATGAAAGTCCAGACAACATCATCTTCTGAGCAGTACTGTATGAAGATGGCATACAAGGCATAACATTTATTTCATTACTCATTTTTTTATTTCTTTTTTTCTTTGTTTTTTTGTTGTTGTTATATCTTGTGTCAATAAACTATTAAAAAGTATTTTTTTTTTCTATATTATATTTTCTATATTCATGGAAGTGAAAAAGGTATAAGGTAAAAAAAAATTTTTAAAAATAGAACGCATTATTTCACCACTTTAAAACTTACACAGTCGGTAAAACAGACCTGTAAGAATACGCCTGCAAAATTTCAAAAATAAAAAAAGATGTAATCATTTTCAAAATCGAAATAAAAGGATTAAAATGATACAAACTTAAAAAATTCTATGGCGTTATGCCATACCGTTTCGTTATTTTAGAAGTGCTTAAAATTACCTTCAAAATAAGGTATAGCAGAGTAAAATCGGTCAAGTATTTCCGGAGTTACATGCGACTGAATGAACACACCTCCTTGATAAAATCTCCATTTTACCAAAGTTCAATTGGTCATAACTTTTGAAAAAAAAAAATTATATTTTTTTTTTCTAATCGCGGATTAAATAGAATTGCTAGAGGACCAAATCTGCAAATTTTCATAAAAATCGGAATCATTGCGTTAAATTTTTGCCCAAAATCGTACCGTTTGGCATGGAATGACTCATATGTGACAGCGCATAGAGAAAGGGACCTAAGGGTAAAAAAATAAATTTTCATTTTTTTTCTTTTTTTGATGTGGACAACATCTGAGCATCGAATGAGACCGATCCCATGCCCCAAAAGTGTTTCCTCCCAGATATATGCGCGTTTTATGAAAGTGAAGTCGACGATTCTAAGCGCAAATAGAAAGGGACCTTATCTTTAAAATGGCTCTCCTGAACAAAACTGGTTTTTAACCTTAGGCCCCTTTCTATTTTGCGCGTCACATATGAAGATAATTCTCTGAAAACTTTTTGTTTTATTTACAATTAAGATCGTGCGTATTAGTTGGACTACCCTTTACATAAAAGCAATGAAAATTCATAATATTCAATACGTAAATATGAAAAATATTTAAGCTAGACCCATCTTTAAGTGTACCGCTCGACTCAGAATCACCGTTTGAATTACGAAACCTGTTTGTTCGACCTTTCGTCCGTGTGCTGTCTCTTTTAAGGCATGTTTTCAAACTACAGGTCGCAATTGTTGTCCGATCTTCATGAAAAAATTTGGATATCGGATGTTGACTTTTATAAAAATCGGTTACAATTTAAATAAAGCTTCCACACATATGTTCAACCGATTTTATGTTTTAAACTCTAAAAGCCACATTGTACATCCAATATTGATAGAATTGGGTACAGTTCATTAAGGTCGATCAGTAACCAGCTCAGTGAAAAATGATTATTTTGCATTAACCATTATTTTGATTAGCCCTAGTGCAAATATCTTTCCCGATATATGATACAACCGCTTTAGAACATCAATTTTATATCCGATTTTAATTAAATTTTTTATGGTATATTTCGATTGACAAACAACAAATTTAAAACTAATATGAGACATATAGGCTTATTTTTTATATAGTTCCCGTAAAAATTTTCTGGGGGACCAAAAATTTCTTCTCATATACATGGATGTATGTCTTCAAAATAACAATATAAAGTTATACTTAGTAGGGACATAAATACTGTTACAACATTGAACACACACATTTCAATAGTAGAACTGAACATACCCCCTTAATGTCATATGGGTTTTGAAAGCTAACCTCAATAGCGTTATTCTGTAACGCTGAAATGGCGCTTTTCAAGTGTGAAATGGAAAAAAACGATATTTTCAAAACGCTACGGCCACTAGGGATCAGCCGCATGTTCGTCTAACGATGTATAAAACTGTTTGAGGAGACTGGAGATGTAAAAGACCGCCACCGGTCGGGCCGCCCACGCTCTGTTCGAACACCGCATGCCATCAAAGCCCTTAAATCAAGAATTCACAGAAATCCGCTCCGAAAACAGAAAATCATGGGCCGTGAGATGAATATCACGCAAATGTCCATGAGTTGAATCATTAAAAAAGACTTGGGACTTGGGGCTTTCAAACGAGGTACCGAACATTTATTGACTGCAGCTTTAAAAAAAAATAGGATTGAAAAATGCAAACGTCTTTTGGTGAAGCACGCTGATAACTTGCAAAGTAACATTTTGTTCATCGATGAAAAAAATTTTACCGTTCACGAAAAATTCAACAAGCAAAATGATAGTGTGTATGCGCGGTCATCTAAGGAAGCATCTGAACTGATCCCAAAGGTGGAAAAGGATCATCACCCAGCTTCAGTCATGGTTTGGTGGGGTGTCTCTTAAGATGGGGTCACTGACCTGCATTTCTGCGAACAAGGAGTCAAAACATCGGCCAAAGTATACCAAGAAACCGTTTTGGAAGCTGTTGTGAAGCCTCTTAAAGATTCCCTGTTCCAAAACCAACCATGGACTTTCCAGCAGCATTCTGTGCCGGCTCATAAGGCTAAAACGTCCCAGGCCTGACTTCGAAACAATTTGCTAGCGTTCATTTCCTCTGAAGAACGGCCCTCAGACCGTCGAGATTAGAACCCATTGGATTACAAATTGTGGACGGTTTTAGAGGACAAGGACAAGGTTTGTCACAAAAGATACCCTAACATTGGATCTCTTAAGACTGCTTTGGTTCGAGCTGTGGCCTATTTTCCAATGGACGAGGTTCGTCCAGCTATTGACGATTGTCCAGTGCGACTTAAGGCGTGTGTAAAGACAAAAGGCGGACATTTCGAATAAGCAGATTCTTTTTGGATACAATATACATCAATAAATATATTAAAAAATATTTGGTCCAAAAACATTCAGCACTTTTTATTTTACAGCATAAAACGTGTGTAACAGTATTTATGTCCCTACTAAGTATTTAAGTAGCCTCACAAAATCTGTCCTTCTCGCTGTAGTAGTAACACATTGAGTTCGACCTAGCTCCAGACAGAGGCACGAAATCTTATGAATAGCAGAGTGGGATCCAATAAACGTCAACCCCAAACTTAAACAATTTTACTAGTTTTATTTATAAATTTTCTAACTGATATTCAGTTCTCGGTGCAGTCAATGTAGAATCTCAGCTCTTGTTAGTTGTCTTTAAACCGGAGGCACAAGTGGACGCGTAACCTCCTAGGCCTAAGAGGGTCTGCACCAGGATGACGGTCACGCTGTTTTTCTACATACTTGTCCATTTGGACGACCAACTTTTAGGTCTACCAGTCTTAAAGCGACTTTTTTTTAGCACCTTTTACCTCCGTGTTTTATTGGGAACTTTATAAGATTGTTCACCGTTATGACGGTTTATCTTTTAGTCCATGACTGGGATCCACTTATAGGTTCAACAGTCCTCGTGAACATTTTCTCCATCTTATCTAGGTGAGTTGTTATGGTGTTGAAAGCACCGATAACCTTCACACCGTGGTAGAAAAAGTATCAGGTTGTAGTTTACCTCACCGTGTCGACAGTTTATCCGATCATCTATCCATCAATTTCACCATCTCATGAGCTATGTATATAGCTAATACAACCTACGTGTCCAGTTAGGAACTATACCGGGTTGTACTCCAGCTCTTCGTGGCTACGGTTTATCCAATCCGCTGTGCCTCGTATTAACCCTGCTACTATGTTAGAAAAAATATACACATGCTATGTTCGGGTCATATTTTGACCCACACATTTTTTTATTGAGAAAATTCAAATTTGTACGTTTCAAAAATATGTTTAAGGCTTGTGATCAATGCAATATGTTGTCGTTAGAGTGATTGTGTGTCGGTGTGACGGACAAACAGGTTTTTTGCAAGTTATGCACTTAGTAAAGGTCTTTTTTTCCTTTTTCGACGGACAAAATTTTCACCTTTTTCGTTCACTAGGGCATTGTCGTTTTGGAGAAGGCGAATTCGTAGATGGTGATCCACTGTCTTCTTCTCGAATTCTTCGTACCAATGATGCAGATGCTTCTGCGCGAGGAAGCCGACTACGCCTCTTGATATGTTCTTGAGCTAAAACTTCACCGAGTTGCTCTAAAAAAAGGCGCCTTTTGTGCAGTTTATTTTTTTGCCATTCAGGATTTATTTCGGTCCATATTATAAAAGCGTTGAGAGCAGAAATATCTAATAAATTAGAGAACAGGGCAACTGGCCACCGATTGGTTTTTCTTTTGCACGAATATGTACGAACCATTTGATCCAATGTGTCGACTCCTCCTTTTGTCGAGTTGTAGTATTCAATTATTTCTGGAATTTTTTTCGGATGATCTTCCAAAATTTTGCTGTTATGGTGAAGAGTGCTAAGCAAATAAACCATTTTGTATTTTTTAGGCACATACAAAACTACAGTTTCTTTTTCATGAAAAAAAAAATTACTTGAGTGTATTGGAAGCTTACGCAATTCTTGTGTTGTTGCATGAACCGGCAAAAAACGTTTGTTTTTCCTCACTGTGCCAACAATAGTAATTTTTTGCTTTAGCAGTTCTAATGCAAGATTATGACTCGTAAAAAAATTATCGGTAGTCACATTTCGTCCACGGTATGAAGACACTAAGTCTAGAACAACCCGTTCACCTTGGTTCCTTTCAGCATTGTCTCCCACTTTGCCCAAGTATATTTGGAACTGTAAGCAAAACGCGGTGTCAGAATCCGCTGCTATCCATGCTTTCATGCCATATTTCCCAGGTTTACTTGGAATGTATACTTTGAAAGGACATCTACCTCGGAACGGAATAAGCTGTTCGTCAATCGTTATGTTAGCACTTGGAACGTAAAGCAGTTGCAAGTTTTGAGTCCATTGCTCGTAAAATGTGCGAATAGGAGCAAGTTTATCTCCTCTTTGTTCTGATCTTCTTCTTTGCCTATCGTCAAATGCTAGTACACGAGAAATTTTGCTAAATCGATCCAAAGACATGATTGCTTTCAAAAAAGGACGTCCATGAAACTCGTCCCACAGGGAGTTAAGACTTTCACCGTATGACCGGTAGACTCCTAAAAGAATAATAAGTCCGTCATACAATTATAATAGAAAAAATATATTGTAAATACCAATAAGTATAAGAAGTCCCAGGTAAGCATCGAACTCAATAGCATCTATAACTTGAAAATCTTCGAAAACAGCACTTCCTTGCAAATTGCTGTAGTGAATTATATCCCTTTTCATAGCTTCTGTAAGGCATACATCAAAAGTATCACGAATTTTCGAAATACGATGAATAGCATAAGAAGTCACTCCAGGTTTTGTGTGAAGAATATTTTCACTTGCTGCACGACTTAGACATTGCAAAGAAGGTGTTGTTGTCCAGTTTATCATCCGATCTTTATCAAAAAATTCTGTGTCATTAGTTACGGACAATGAACTGAAGGCTTCTGTGCCACTGGAAATGGATTGTTCTGAAGATAAACATTCGTCTTCCTCAAGTACAAAATTCGCATCACCATCATCACTTGCATCGTCTTCAAGGTCACTCAAGAATGCACCAATGTCATGCTCAGTCATTTGTCCACGCTGACATTATGGCCAAGTAAAAGCAAAAACGATTTTTATCTTATAAATGCTAGTATGAATTTAGAAAAAATTAAGATTATATATACTTACAGTATGTCTAGATTCCATGTTTTATCAAAATCTATCGTCTATAAACTTAGATTTACAATAGCAACTGATCACTATGAAATTTAGCACAGAACTAGAAGTATTTGGCTTCGTTGTTATTGAATACAAAAATTATAACTGTAAACGCATTCCAATGCATTCGCAACAGAGATGTGTTCCAGACGATTACTCAGTACTCTACAACCATGCGTTATTTTTTTGGGCGTTTTGTCGGTCATTTGTTTGTTGTCACTAAAGAGGTGAAAAACAAATGTAAAAAACATATAATATAGACATATTATATTATATATTTATTATTCGTTTTACAAAAATGATAGAGGGTCATAAAATGACCCGAACATGATATGTGTAAACACTTGCAATAAAAAATTGCCTAAGCCTAAAATGGTGATAAAACTAATTGAATTCAATATATTTCAACAATTTATGCACTGAGTAGTAAGAACTTTCAAATATATTCCACCAGTTAGAAATACGGTAATGTTAAATACGATTTGGGTCATCAAATGACCCTAACGTAGTAGCAGGGTTAACTTAAAGGCCTAACATTTTTTGGGTCAATTTTTGGCACCTAATCCTGATGAACTTTGCATATACCTTCTGCAACCTTTTGGGCCAGCTTGCAATTCAGATCAATTTAACTACGGTTTATTCACTTGTCCTTGTCTGGGATTAAATGTTAAGGCCATTGGACTAAACGAACTGTTTTGCCCTTAACGCCATGGATAACTGCTTAATAGTCCGTCTATTTTCGAAATTATTTTTGCATCGAAAATATTATGTTTTATGTTACGAAATTTAACTTATTGTTTCAGCCAATGAAACATTTAATAAGAAATACGAAAAAAAATTGTAAAAATTACGAAATCGGTTTAATTATAAATATGTGTGATTTTAAAGAACTTATAGAAAGATTTTCTTTTTTTTAAGAATTTTTTACTAATTTTTTAAAAATATGTTTCATACGTTTTATGAAGTAGTTTCATATTGTACGAGTATATGAAATATAACTTTTTTTTGAAACTTTAACATATTTTAATGCAATTTTTCATAATTTTTATGGAAAATTTTCTAGAAAAATATGAAACTTTTTCAAGAAAAAGTGTTTCGTTTTGTTTGCATTTATTCGGTCTTTTATAATTATAAGTATTATGACTTGAACATTGAACTTAAACGAAAAAAAAATAGTGAAATTAACGAGCTATGGTTTTTCTTAAGCAGTCTCGGCCACGGATCAAATAACTTATACAGCTGTGTCATTCAAATGAATGAGAATTACCTTTTTCGTATTCACAAGCTCAAAATTATGTTCTTAAAAATGGCAATTTTTTCGAAGATATGACGTACAAAATAAGAAACTTTTCATAAAATGTATGCAAAGGAAATTACGAAATTTTTAAGAAGCTTTTTTAATAAGTCGTAAATCGTAAAAACTTCTTTATATCTTTAATAATGTAAAAAATGTACGTAAAATATACGATAATAAGAAGAAAATATTAGGAACATTATTTCTTCAGTGTGGTTGCTGTTTACCTCATCATGCCTATGGGTTATCCACATGGTCCATCGGTCGGTGGGCGAATACTTTTCTATTTTTTTTTCTTTTATTTGTAATTGTTTACTATTTTCCTTTGTAATTTTTCAAGGATCCCTTCTTTTCGACTTTTTGATTAGCTCGACTCTGCAATATATATCGCATTATATCTTCTATACCCAACTGGTGCCTGGAGGGAGAACACATATAGTCTCTAGTGTTTCTGCTGTCTCTACGAAGTTATATTCACATTCAGAGCGAAAGGAACCGAAGAGGGTGGCTCTCCGGCTTAAAAGAGAAAGTTTGCACGAATGGTTTTAAACGCGATTGGGGTGTCGGCTCAGGAATTTTCCCCAGAACGCATACCAGCGGATTTAATTTGCAATTCAAAAAGTGTGCTCGTTATTGACCCATTAAAAAACGCATTTGTTTTCTCGTTGACAGCCAAGAGGCCTTACTCTCTATGTGTGACCCCTACTCTGCTAATTGGAAGAATGTAGGGAAGTTTTGGGAAGACTTAGTCTCTCGCTCGGATACCTGGTCACAGGAATCAATTCTATGGGCGGAAGGTATCTGCCACCCTTAGACTCGCCACCGGGTTAAAAGATTCACAAACCACGTACACTAAGCGAACTGGGCAGTTCTATGATCTATGGTAAACCAACCAAACACTGAAGACCCTTACAAAGTTTCTTTTGAAGATGGTTCACATAGTACAGCTTTCATAGGAGTACCCCAGTCGACAACAAATATTCAACATCCTATCACTCCTCTTAACCTAAGTTAGGCTATGATTCCCTCGTGATTATAATGCCGACGGATTCTTAAGTTTCTTGACGGTCATAATGTGGATAATGTATATTTAAGTTCACTTTATAAAATATGGTAATAATACCTAAGAAAACGTATAAAACGAATATTCAAACAATACAACTCCACCTCCTTAATAGTTTATATGGCTATAAAGGAAAGCAAAAAAAAAGCCAAATGATGGACTCGTCGCACGTAAGCCATATTTCTGTGTAGTCTTAATGAAAATTAGCCAAAACGATTAAGGACTGACTAAAGAGCGGCCGGCTTTGGATTATGCGTTGGTGGTGAACAGTTCATAAACAGTTCTTCTAATGAGGATGACGATGGTGTCCATAAGACTGGGTTTTGGATTCCCCAGTTGTGTGTGATAAGTATGATGTGAAAGGATTAAGAAACCTTTTAGCAAATTTTTATTATCTCTATTATCTGGCCATTGTGTCGATGGGAAATTGACTTAAGCGCAGGAAGGAAACAGCATCCGAGTCGATTTTATTCAATTCAATTTTATTCCTATAAAGCAAGACAATGAAATCATAAAACCATAAAGACCTTGTTTTCCCGGCCCCTTCGCCTTCAACACAATCAGCACCGCAAATGTGGCAAAATTAAAAATTCAAATCCTTTACTATGGTCGGTTTTCTCGTCTTTTCGATGCAATAAAACTTAAATTTTACAACAGCATTGATGCGGGTGGTCTGGTCGCCGGAGCTATCTATCTGTCTGACACACTGGATGACTGTTTGCCTTAAGTACATTTTCCGCACAAAAGTCACGCTCTTGTCGTTATGGCTGGCATCCGTCTGGTATTGTGCGGTGGTGGAGATGTGATGTGATTCAGGGAATTTGTAGATATTCTCACGCTAAATTTGACAAGTCATTACGGCATCATCAAGCCAACCTAGCAATGGGAGCAATAACACAGATAGCGCTGCTGATGCTTTTGTTGTTGGTTACCCAGAGATGGGTAACCCGAATCTCAGATATAACACGGCGGCATTCGTTTGTTTTGTGTTTTGCTTTTGAAGCACCACAACCAGGTTGGCCTACTTAATCTTGGCAACAATCGGATGACACTCACTCATAAATAAGGATTAAAAAGATATTTATGGCAAAACATTGTGTAACCAACAGCATCACCACCAGCAAACCAAACAACAACAACAGCTACAAAACATCAATAAAATCTAATATCCTTTTTCTTCCTTTCTCAACTCAACCACAGCAGTCACACACACACGCTCTGTCCAAGCAGCAGTAAGGACTCTTTGGTTATTGTCATTTTTTTACCAAGTCATCTTTAAGATCATTGATGCCTCATTGCTTTGAAAAATGTTTATCTCCCTTCTGATGTTTTGACATTGTCCGGTTTGGGGTTTTTTTTTGGGACGATCCTTAAGTCGGTCACAACAACACTCTGGGTGATCTGCTGACTCTTCTATTGAGTGCCAAAAGGCAATTTGTGAGTTGACAAAATATTATGGTATGGTGTGTGTGTCTTTTGATCCGACCGACCAAACATTTGTTGCTTCTGGACCCCCATGGTTTTTTATTGGCTCTGTTGTCTAATAGTCTAACTGGCCATTTGGTATGGCTAGTGTTCGTGTTGTTTGTTTCGATTGATATTTGGTACCGCCTTTTGCGGCTCGCGTCTTTTAATGTTGTCTTAGAGAAAGAAGAACAAAAGAAAAATGGTTTACTTTTTTATGACATTTTTTTTATTGACCAACAGGACACTGGTTGCAGTGTATAAAGGACAATGGTTTATAATCGCCTTGAAGTTGGTTAAGTTTTAAATGCTAAGATTTTTACTTCTGAGGTAGAAAGGGTTCCCAAGCAGATGGTTAGATTTTGATAGTTTCTTTCAGATAAACATCGAGCAATATTTCCAAGTTGTTAAACTTTACTATGATCTAGTAATAACCCTATGATAAACCCTACCATTGGCACTCGATAATTCAGAAGTTTAGCTACTCTGTTTGGATCTTAAGCAAGGTCGAACTAATGATGCAACTTCTAGAGCGGGAGGAACTTGGTTGTTGGGGCTATATGAAAACATAAACCGATAGGAATTGTTAAAGGCCTTACTCGAGTTATTTTAAGCGGCTGTTCATTAACCCCCACAAAAGTGATAAGCCGAAAAAGGAGAGTCATGCGTCGCATACATGACCTCCAAGGAGATGACATTTCGACGCAGTGCATTACACTTCTCTGCGAAAAGTAGCCCTCCTTTAGACAAAATGAAATGATCCTTATTAAAAATGATCTCCTTAGTCCGAATTTAGTGCCCGTTTTGATCCACCACGTTTTCGAGATATCGTGAAAATTATTTTTGCATTAATCTGCCTAAATCTTCAGAAATTCTTATCCTATTCTCTTAAAAGCGAGTAATATTAATTGGTAAGAAATGCATCTTTCATGTTAATTGAATTCGGATTCAGGAGATCATTTCACATAAGGATCAGTTGGTTCGTTTAAAAAAGGATTTTATTGCTGAACAGAGCTATTGAAGTTTCAAATACAATGCGCAATGATATGCCTTGGACAGTATAGGGCCCGGACAGAATCTCAATGTGCCTGCTGAAACACCTCGGAGGAGTTAAGTACCTGAAAAAACTGCTCAACCTGTCAACCTGGAAAGCCTTCAATACGGCCAGTCATAAGGTGGTCATTGATGACTAGCAAACAAACACCCAATCACAATAAATATTGGTATATGTGACGCGCAAAATAGAAAGGGACCTAAGGTTAAAAACCAGTTTTGTTCAGGAGAGCCATTTTAAAGATTAGGACCCTTTCTATTTGCGCTTAGAATCGTCGATTTCACTTTCATAAAATGCGCATATCTCTGGGAGGGAACACTTTTGGGGCATGGGATCGGTCTCATTCGCTGCTCAGATGTTGTCCACATCAGAAAAAAGTGAAAAGTTGATGAAAAGTTTTGTTCAGGAGAGCCATTTTAAAGATTAGGACCCTTTCTATTTGCGCTTAGAATCGTCGACTTCACTTTCATAAAACGCGCATATCTCTGGGAGGGAACACCTTTGGGGCATGGGATCGGTCTCATTCGATGCTCAGATGTTGTCCACATCAAAAAAAGAAAAAAAAATGAAAGTTGATTTTTTTACCCTTAGGTCCCTTTCTCTATGCGCTGTGTCACATATACCTTAAAGAATTCTTTTCAGAGTGAAGCTGCAAGTCGGTTAAATATTTCATTTTTTCAAAAAGTACTTATAACCAACAATCTATAACAACAAACAAGACATGTACAAATTCAGTCCCAATAATCATCTTAGTCCGTCAGGACTAACGATACTTGTTTTCTTCAAACGAAAGTGTCAGTTCCCTTTACTGAAAATTGATGTCTTCCCAATCAACATTCGGTTGTAACGATGGAATACATGGATAGTACGTGTAACCAACATTCGGTTGGCAAAAATCGGCTGTCGCAACAAATCTGTTCTCTGTGTGTACTTCAAGTGTGTCAGCAGAAAAAGTGTTTTTGTATGTGATGGAAATATAAAGGGTTATCCATCCATCTATAGGTATTTCTTTCAGAACAAAAAAAATTAAAAATTCAAATCAAGTGTGGAATCATTATTGGTAATTTGAAAGGACATTTTATGGCATTTATTTTTTGAAAAATAAAAATACCTTTAAATGTTGGCAACTGTTTTATGGAAATCAGCGTTCGGTGAGAAACGGGAAGATCCGCTGTTTTCGACCAAAATTTTGTTGTGATGTGGCCCATTTCTGGCTCACGGCAAAGTCGATAAACGAAATTGCTGCATATGGGCTGAAGAGCAACAAGAAGAGGTTAAAGATGTGTCATTATACCCAGAGAAACCCACGGTTTGGTGCGGTTTATAAGCTGGTGGAATCATCGGTGCACATTTTTTCAAAAATGATGATCGATCTTTATGCTACCTGAAATTGAAGCCCGTAATCTTGACGACACTTGGTTTCAACAGGACGGGGCCACTTGCCATACAGCTGCTCAAAACAATGCACCTATTGAGAGGTCATTTCAAAAGCAGCTAATTTCACGTTTTGGACAGGTGAGTTGGACGCCTAGATCGAGTGATATCACACCTTTAGACATTTTTTTTGGGGTTACGTAAAGTCCAAAGTCTAGTCTGACAAATCAGCTACGGTTAAGGTTTTGGAAGCCAACATTACGCGTGTCATTAAAGCCATACCGGTCGAAATGCTCGAGCGAGTCATCCAAAATTGGACCCTCAGAATGGAAACCCTGAGGCGTAGTTGCGGCCAGCATTTGAAGGAGTTTATATTTAAAAAATAAATGCCACAAAATGTCCTTTTAAATTACCAATAAAGATTCCACACTTGATTTGAATTTTTATATTTTTTTTGTTCTGAAAAAATACCTCTAGATAGATCACCCTATAAAATTTTTTTGCTGAACAAATGCGGCATGTGGATTTTTAGATGCAAAAATTCTATTTCTGGAGGTTCGAATACTTTATATGTTTTACCGACTTCAGTTTCAACTAATTAAATCTACAGTGCACCAACTAACATTCGGTTGTTCTGATGGAATAATCGAGGTGCATGCAACCTCACAATCATTCGGTTGGAAACAAAACTCGGTTGTGGCAACGATTCTGTTCTCTGTATGTTTGGCTTAGAGCTTATTCTACCGTAGTCTCCGACATTTTATGGGTGTAAAAAAACCTTCTACAGGGTGGGCCAAAAGTTACCATGGGGTTTAAAACTTAATAACTTTTTTGTTTATATATTTTTGTTGTTTATTTTTTCAGATTATATAAATAACACTTGTGGAATAAATAATGGAGAGATTCACAACTGAACAAAGAACCAGAATAATAGAATTTTATTATTTAAATCAGCTATCAATTATTTTAACGCAAACGCATGAGTGATGAAGACAATTTTTATTTGAATGACTTTGTTAATAAGCAGAACTGTAGGTTCTGGGGTTCTGAAAATCCAAGAGCCAAGAGGTGTACATTATGATGTGGGATCACATCTGCAAATATCATTAGGCCTAACTTCTTAAATAATGAAATTGGAAGTGCTGTAACCGTAAATGGAGAGCGGTATCGGTTTATGATAGAACATTTTTTACGTCCTGCTCTTCAAAACAGACCTGAGATGTGGTTTCAGTAGAAAGGAGCCACTGCCCGAAACACAATGCCACTTTCAAGTCAAATTTTTAGAGAGCAAAGAATTTCCAAAAATTTGGAAATTATTTGGCCAAGCGATCGCCAGATTTGTCAGCACCTGACTACTTTCTTTGGGGTTATTTGAAGAAGCGAGTACATGTGAACAAGCCCGAGACAATCCTTAAACTCAAGGCCAACATTGTTGCAGAAATTCGAACTCTTCAGCCACAAATTTTGAAAGATGTTATGGAAAATGCTCTTAAACGAGCCCATCATTTCGAAGCTAAAAACGGGGGTCATTAAAATGACAATATTTTTCGTACTTAATGTAAAAAAAATTCCATTTTGTATACTCGTGCTATATAATTTAAAAAAAAAATAATTAATAAACGAAAAAGCTATTAAAGTTTTTAACCTCATAGTAATTATTGGCCCACCCTGTACAAATAATCTGAGATGTTTTTCGACGGTCCTAAACACTGTTAGAACTTTTAATCATGAATGCTTAATCTCTAGCAAAATATAAGTACAATGTATGCCCATGACAAAACTTTTGAACTTTATTATCAGTTTTATCTAAAATAAGCATTTCTTCACAATAAGCTTCCCTCCCCATTGCTTGAAAAAAATTCATAATAAATCTATCGTCGATAGAGCAAAATGTTGCTCGACCACTTAATTGAAATTTTACAAAATGAAATCTGATAAGTCTTCTGCGCTTCGCTGACTTTGCAAATATAATTTGAACATCAACATTATCGAGTTTATCTTGTTGGCTTAAAATGCGTTTAGGCCGTTTTCAAACATATCTTCCATGTTGCACATGGACATAAACGCTGTAACGTCCACTGTCCTATATGGCTAGGAAGAAAGAGATATATCATCGAAAAATACAGGAACACAGACACACACACACTGGTCTTGATTTTATGAGCCTGGTTCGTGTGGTTACGGGCCAGCCAATATGGCTCTAACATTACATGGCGTAGTATGTAACATGGCCAGGAACAAGCTCTTCGGCAATAATAATATCGCATAACCTGCATTAGAATTGAAAATTGCTGTATGAACATTTATTATGGAAGGCCAGAAAATGTGAAAAGTTGTTCTTTACAGGGGTGAGGGAAGTTAGCCAAGGCAGACAGAGTAAAGGCTGAGAGTTATAATGAACTCTTTGTAGGTTGAAAGGAACTTACATAAGTTCCTCAACATATTGTTATGTAAGAAACGGGGAACTTCTCTGGAATGAATTTAGTGAGCTGTGTACCATAATATTCTTATATCCACAGACCGGAAGCTTCTGTTTTATGTCGGCTGCTGTATTTAATAGGAAAGCTTTTAAATGGCTTAGACATTAATCTCTTACTCTCAAAGTCGCCGGTATTTCCGAGGCAGAAACCATTCTGCTGAAAAATCCCATATGTTCTTGCTCAGATCTGAACCTACGATTATTAATAAAATCGTACACACTATTGTGGATGAAACGGGGAACTTCGTTGGAATAGAATCCGTAAGGTGTGCACCATAAAATTCTTATACTCACAGACCAGGAGCTACTGTTTCATGCCGTCACCGAACGGCTAGCTTTTAAATGACTTAGAGAGTAATCTCTTACTCGCAAGGCATTTCGAGGACACCTACCGCTGAAAAATTCCAGATTCTCAGTTCTGAACCTAAGTTTACTGATATTGTACCCACTAGCCACGAAGGCCCGCATAAACTGCCTCAGAAAAAATGAAGGTTTTGCCATCTGGACTGTTGTAAGATAGCCGCGAATACACTGAAAGAAAAATAACCTTATATAAGGTTAACTTAACCATAAATAAACAGAATTTGGAGTCTTCGTTATATAAGGTTAATTTGCATTTTTTGTTGTTGACTGGTATTAAACAATAATAAAAGTTATTTTAACTATTCTATGATTGCATTTTTAACAATGAAAAATGTTAATTTTAAAATAGTAATTGTTGTTTTAACAATGCATTGTTGAAATTTTTAACCATTAAAATTGTTATTATTAAAATATTATTGTTGTTTTGACAATGCATCGTTTTTTAACCATGAAAATTGTTAATATTAAAATTTCAAAGTTAATTTATTAAAACAATACATGTTCAATTTAATTGTTAAGTTAACTAATTATTTTTAACCAGAAATATAGTTACTGTTACAATTTTTAAGATTAAATTAACCCAGGAAACCAACGACTTTTCTTAATGAGGTAGTCCGTTCATTTAAAATTTTTGTTATTTCCCAGTAAACCAAATTTGCCGACAATGTCTGATATCAGACAATTCTGAATAATATCTGAACTCTAGCGAGAATTCCTACCGAAATCGTTACGAATTCTGTTAGACTTGTCTGTGGGATTTTTATTAATTTTTGATCAGACTTCTCTTAATGAACTCGCAACGAGTTCTAAACGATTTATCTAAGGTAGTCTGTTCGTTTAAAATTTTTGTTATTTGCTTAATTTTTTACAGTTCAGACATGTCGGAACTAATTCTTAACGAATTCTTAACTGTTTGTCTGAGGTATTTTTATATTTTAAATTCTTGTTTTTTTTGTTTACATTCAAAATTTACCAAGACATTAGCCCAGAATTCGTTCAGAAATTGGTTCATAATGTCAGCAAAAACATCAGAGTTCCTTCAGAGAAGTAGTTCAGAATTCATGTCAACCCTCCAATATGTTTGTCGTAATGAACTCGGAAAGAATTCTAATCCGAAATGGGAAAATTTTTCCTTTTGTCGTACAGAATTCTTGCAGAATTCTGAACATTTGGTTAGCTGGGCTGTGCGGAGGATTTTTATTGTGTTAGAAGGAAAACTCTACTGCCTGTAGTTTTCGTTAAATGCAAAACTGGTTGCCCTTAAGTGTATAGTCATTAAACATAGTTACAGCACAATTATTGCTTGCGGTATTATTATAGTAAAGTGGCGCTCTCCGAAACTGCAGACACCCCCTTGCTTGTAACTAAAAGTCTTTCCGAACGCTCTTTAAAATGGTTTACAACTTTTTTTTGTAGAACAAAAATATTTTCTTCTTTTTGATTGTTAACATTCAGAATTTACCATGACATAGGCTCAGAATTCGGTTTGGAATGTCGGTATAAACATCAGAATTTAATAAAACTTAATGACAGAATTCTGACCGAAGTCAAATCGAAATTTCCTTTCGAATTTTCCAAGACTACAGTTCAGAATTGATCAGAAATCGGTTCGAAATGTCGGCAAAAACATCAGAATTCTCTCAGAGAAGTAGTTCAGAATTCGTGCCAACCCTCTCATATGCTTTTCGTTACGAACTCGCTAAGAATTCTGGTCCGAAATTGGAACATTTTGCCGGTTGTCGAACAGAATTCTGATCGGATTCAGAAGGTTTGGTTTTCTGAGAACCTACTTATTATGTTTTTGTTTTGTTTACATTTATTCGGCCTTTTTCATTATTATGACTTGAACGGTTTCTATTCTGGTTCGAGTCCTTTTTGTTGTTTCTTTTTCAGAATCAACTAAAAAATTGGTGAAATGTTTTGGCTACGGTTGTCAGGCAGACTGTACAGCTGTCTCTAAACCCGCCAAGGTTTTTCTTCAGCAGACTTTGGAAACGATTACTTCGTCGGGAGTCCCATTATGATTAATGAGAATTAGCGTTTGCGTATAGTCTTCGAACAGTGCGAAAAGCAATCTTCATAGTGCAATATCATTGCGCTATTAAGAGTGTACAGCTAGCATTTGCATTTGGCGCTGGTTTTTTAAAAGAAAGAAAATGTCTTATGATCTTTCTTACAATTAAAAAAGGTTCAGAGCAGAAAATGAAAGGGAAAAGAGTGGGGGGATAAGACAGTCGTAGTCGTTGCAACTTCGTGTAACTTAATTTTGAACTTCGTACAACACAAAGCAGATCAAAAACTTCGATACAGCAGAGCCGAATGATCTATAAATTTTTGTTTATGTCGCACAATTTTCTGTCTCTCTCTTGAAAAAACCAAACTTATATAATGTAAACTTAACTATTTTGTATGTATATTTGACCTTATATAACGTTATTTTGAATTCGTTTTCAAACATTTACCATGAAAAATTTAATCACCAACACCAAAATCACCCGGTGCACTACTCTCCACAACACGGCTCACCATAATAAATTAAGCTATTTCCCTAAGAAATTTCATCTTCTTATTCCCCCATTTAAACCTCTTCGACTACCTATGCTTGGCATACCTTCTCCTCAACTTAGCCCATAAATATAGATATTGCATAAATTTCTTATATCATCTCTCTCTCTAGTACGCATGCGTCTGTCGTTCTAAGCGCTGCTTGCATGTTGTAAACTATTAAACAACATGCCAATTCCGCATTGCCCATGCAATCGCCGAGCAATAGGATATGTTGCATGCGGGTTGAAGCGGCATTTATTCTCCATACCAACTGCATGACTCCGGAGGCAAATTGCCATGGACCTACTCTGTGGCCTGTATAAGGCCATTTTCCCCCATTTAGAAAATCACTTGATAATGTGCAACACCATGCGCCGCCACAAAACATGCTGCACAACCCGCCGTAAGGTGGTGGCGGGAGTGGGAGGTGGGCCGTTGGTGGGCGAAAGAAATGCATAAATAATGCCCGGTTATGGGGAACGAACTTAATTGCAAGACTCTGGCTTGGTGGTTAATCTTCCCGAAAGCGATGAAGATCAATCTGAGTGGCGTGTGTTGGAAATGCATCGGTCAATTCATCTTTTGGGAGGCTAAACCTCGAGGTGTGTTATTAAAGGCCAAAAAACAAGGCAGCTTTCCGAATGGGTTTGCATTTGCGAAAACCAACCATTCATCAATATTTTGTTTACAAAATTATTGGCAATCACATACATGGGAGATGTTTTTTGCTGTTTTCGGTTTTCGGGCGTTTTATTTTTTGCGGCTGCTGCAAAATGGCCAAAAAAACATCGAAAAGTTGGTTTGGTGTTGGTTGCAGAATATACTGCAATTAATAAACGAGGAGCGTATAAGAATGCCGGAAGAATGTGGGTAGTACTAGCTTTACACTATGGATAGATTTCAACGGCAAAATTACTTGCGTTTTAAAGTTGGTTGTACTTAAACTGCAACAACTTTTAAGAAATTTAATATTTTTTTACTCTCCATCATATTTGTCTTTCCGTTTGTAATATACTGTAAAATACTGGTTGGAGAACCTTTAAGGTGTATATATTCTGAATCGTCTAGGATGATTTAGCCATGTGGTCGCAATATCAAAGTAAGGTGGCTGACATTTTGCAGAAACGTGTGTTAATGGACTGTTGTATTGAAAATGGGCCAGATTGTTCAAGAGGTAAAAATGTTCACCTCACTGCGTCAACCTCTGAAGGAATCAACAATCCTAAATTTAAAAACGCATTATCTCATCATCTGTTTGAGATATGAGTCTTATATTTGGATCATATAATATTGGCATGGAGCGAAACAAATCCCAGAGAAGTGGGTGGTGCCACGTCCTTTTAAAATATCGTATTTATGGCCAAACTAATAAACCAATCGTTCTCAAATTTTAACAGAACGAAATCAAAGGCGAAAAGTATTATAGACTATGTATTTTATGGTAGAATTGGATAAGAGGCGTGGCACCGCCCAAACAAACCTGAACTTAAAATGACTGTATCTCATGAAAATTGAGATACAGTTTTGAAAACTGTAGTTTTTATTTATTCATACCAAATTTCTTCAATATTTGTATACCCTCCATGGAAGTATGGATAGTATACTAAATTTATCATTTATCGAATTAACCTGAACCTGAAATTTGGCGTGATGATGGCTTTTAGTCATAAGCAGCTTGGAATTTTAAATGAGCGAAATCGGCACAGGAGGAAAAGTGTTTCACTTTAAGGGACTAAAGTTACCTCTGAAAAAGATACAACTTTTTTGAGTTTTTTTATTTACAATTCATAACTTTTTATGGACAAACAGTAGTTGAAATTGGTACCATTACGTAATGCCTCAAAAAGGGCATAGTTGATGGACGTTTTGGTTTATATGGCCCAAGCAATGGCCCGCATGTTTAGAACGATCGATCATTATTCAAAATGGACATATGGGTATTCAAACTAAAGCAAATCTAACTATAGATTAATTTTTAAGATCCTGCTGAGATGAGGCCGAAAGGGCCCAAAAAACGAACCATTTTTTGCGCTTTAGTACTGAAGTGACGGTGGAGGTTATATATGGTTTGGCCTGTCCTAACGTTTTTTTACTTGTTTAATCACAATATTCTCGTATTGAAATTTCAATATGTGTGGAATCAATATGGTTGTGCAGGACCATACTGTTATAATTGTAAGATGTATTAATATATGTATTTACGACTGTCATATACCGTACAGTATGTTAGATTAGGTTCACGTGGCTGCCAAATGATTGACATACGAGTACTTAGTCTATTGAGGACCGTTGTGATACCAAGGCTTGCTTGGTTGCAAACCCACTATAATACCTATTAAGCCCTTTTGGATTAGGGGCTACTGTTCCCAGATGGTTCGATATGTAGTTCGCAACTTGTACACTTTTTTTCTGGTCAATGCCTGTCAAACAATCTGGAAGTCTCTTAATTTTTCTATTTTGAATATTGAGCCTAAATATTTAAACTATCTCAGACACAGTGACGGGCACGAGCGTATAAGGAGTTCGATGCCTTTGGCCTCTATTTTGTCTTTGCAGGTTCTACGTCGTCATCAGCCAATACTCTATGATTGGTTGCCTGACTAGCCATCAAGCAGTTCCTCTTTGATCGCCGCTACCAACATGGATTTTTTAGCCTGAGAGGTGAATATTATGAATTGAGATCCTGGTAATTTGGCATTTCCTGGCCCTAGAGCTATCTTTGGTTTATTACTTGTTGTTGTAGTTAAAGCGACACACCGTACCGGGGTAGAATTGCTGCTTCTGGTCAATCCGGTCGAACCAGCTGTCGTGAGATTTGGTTCGCTTGTCTAAAAGCTTCTTGTATAAGAATGTGCATGCATTAAGGAAGTTAAGTATCATCAAATTCCAGATCTTTCCAAATATTTATACATTTTCAGGCACAGGGCCAGGTACAAGCATATAAGGAGTTTGATGCCTTCGGTCCTCTATTTCGTCCTTGCAGCATTTACTGTCGCAATAAGCTAATACATACTCTATAACTGGCTGCCTGACTGCCCATCAAGCAGTTCCTCATTGATCCCGTCTTCCTACATGTATATATCAGCCTGAGAGGGCGATATTATGCATTTCAAGCGATTAAGATCGTACCTAGGCCAAATATGTCTGGAGATCTGAGCTATCTTTGGTTCACTTGTCGAAGAGCATCTTATCGGAGCATGTGCTTGCGTTAAGAGAGAACAGATTTGTTGCCACAACCGAATTTTCTGCCAACCGAATGTTGTTGCGAGCACGTACCAACAATGCATTCCATCGCTACAACCGAACGTTGATTGGGTACACAGCAACTTTCAGCAGAGTAAACTGACACTTTCGGTTAAAGAGAAAAAGTATCGGTAGTCCTTACAGATTTAGATGATTATAAGAACTGAATTTGTACATGTTACCATTAATACTGTGGAATGTTTGTGATGGCAACAGCAAGTCAAGATTATCCAACCAAAAATTAGTTATTCTGACCAATTTCGAACTGTTTTTTTTTGTGTGCACATATTCCAGATCTGTTAAGCTCATGCACTGTATCAGACCCCAAAAATGTTCTGTACCCCGGCATCCAAATGAGATGAAAATCAAACTGCTTAGCTATCTTCTGTAAGTTGCACAATAGTTGTGGGCGGTTCAGGAATACAGATTGCACAGATTTGATGGCAGCCTGTCTATAAGAGTATTTATTGACACCGAAAGTGTTTAGAGCGTATCGTTCCAGCCACTAAGAACTTTTCGGGTCACTATAATTACCGCATACAATATAATTGTATGCTCTTAGAATATTAAATTCCTATTTTTTTTGGCTTCGTATAGAATCCTACAATTTTATAAACGTTATCTCCTTTATAGGGTAATTAATCATGAGCTATTTATTGCAATAGGGTTTTTTCACAGATTACGCGTGAGTTATGTTAAACTTTATTTTTTTTTGCTTTTCAGTATAGTTTGCCATTTCATCATGGAAAGACTTACACTGCGAAAACCTCGCTTTGGTGGTGTTTATGGGCTGTTGGAATCATCGGTCCATATTTTTTCAAATTTGTTACGGTTTATCAATCTACACGCAGAGAAAAGATATGGTTACACTATGGTCACCGTAACACTAATATGTTCTCTACAATAAAAGCATGTTCGTCGCAACCATAGTATTGTTTTTTGAATTTTATTTTGACAATAGTATGATTGCGACAATATTGTTATTGTTGAAATGTAACAATAGTATTATTGCCAAATTTAGAAATGAAAATATGGTTGTAGCTACCATATAAACATGGTTGGTGCAACAAAAGTATTGTTGTTTAAAATTTACGTTAACAATAATTTGATTACGGCAATCATACAGTATGATTGCGACTATGAACATAACAAAACAGGTTTTATAGAGCATACATGGATGTATGTGCGTATTTTTTTTTGATATACAAAAAAACACATACACACGATACAGTGAATGGTTGCTGTCCATTAAAAAAAAAAAAACAACACTCGGAATGTAGTTCAAGGGATTTTTATTGTGTTTTCTTTGTTCGGTGAAATACTCTAATACCGACTGGTTCTCGTTTATTTAAAATCTGCCTGCACTTAAGTATATAGCCATTGATCATGGTAAAATCACATCTGTTACTTGGTGTCTACGGATGGTGAAGTAGCATTCACCCCTGCTGGCAACTAAAAGTATTTTTGACCGTTGGAATATATATTTTTGTTTCTTGAATGAAATGTTTAATAAAAACATGGCCTCAAATCTGGCTATGAACTAGTGGTAATGCAATTTAAAATAACATACGAGTACTTAATAAAAATCTCTATTTTTGAATAACAAAAATAACCAATCCCAATAAATAATTTTGAGGATTATAGTATGGTTGAGTGTGAATCATACTATGGTTGTGGGGATCATAGTATGGTTGCGTGTGAATCATACTATGGTTGTGAGGATCATACTATGGTTGTATGAGAAACATACTATGGTTGTGAGGATCATAATATGGTTGTGGAGATAATAGTATGGTTGAGTGTGAATCATACTATGGTTGTGAGGATCATAGTATGGTTGTGGAGATGATAGTGTGGTTGAGTGTGAATCATACTATGGTTGTGGGGATCATAGTATGGTTATGTGTGAATCGTACTATTGTTGTGAGGATCATAATATTGTTGTGTGACAACCATATACCCAACAATAGTATGATCCTCTTCGAATATTGTCACCCCAACCATACTTTTTTTCTGCGTGTAGAGGTTTTTTTTCAATTGGGTTTTTTACAGATTAAGCGTGAGAAGTGTTAAACTTTATTTTTGTTCAGTATTGGTTGCCATTTGATTATGGAGACTTACATCGCGAAAACCACGAGCATTTCGCCATACCGGTCGTTGTTGGGCACCCTGAGGCGTAGTTGCGGCCAAGGAAATTATATACAAAAAAATGGCATAAAATGACCTTTCGAATGAACAATAAAGATTCCCCACTTGATTTGAATTTTTATTTTTTTTATTTTAAAAAACTACCTCTAGATGACCCCATTCGAGTTTCAATTAACTTTTCAAAAGTTAAAAACTCTTTAAAATGTTGCCGAATATTCTGCCACTGGAATATACAACGTCCATTCTGGTAGAAAAATGAAGTAAAATTCTTTTTTTTTTTAAATTTAGTCTTAGGGTAAGAGTATGTACTTATATGTTAGTCGGAGCATTTTTATAATCAGCAGGTCTTCAGGACCAGAACCCTGGCAGCCTACCGGAAAAGTTTATAACCAGACTGATCATACGGCATGGTATGCGACGAGTCAGTCATGAGTTGCTATTGAAGCTCCTCTTGAAATGCATTTCACAAAAAAATATGGCTTAAAGCCGCTTAACGTTAACCAATCGCTTGATTAACCAATACAAACCACAAAAGAACAGCAAAAACAACAACATAAAACGCTTAAACATTAACCCCGACTTAACAGCCGATGTGTTATTTTCTTTGGTTTTTTGCCATTTTGTTCCTGTAGTTTCATACACAAAACACAACCAAAAAAACTACAGAAAGAAGTGCTGGCAAAGCGAACTTAGAGCAGATCACAAAGAACTTGTTTTAATAATTGCTTCGGCAATGGATTGCCAAATAAAAAAAAAACAGAAACGCTTACAAAAAAAGAATATGTCTGTATGCACTTGCGTTTTAGCCACAACAGCCGGAATGAATAGCACCAGCATGTTGTGCGACGCAGTACTCACTCCTACCAAGCGGACACAGCAGACTTGTTGGTTGTACCAACCAGCCAGCCAGCCAGCCAAGCTGCAGATGGAATCGTTCGTATGGAGTTATTGGCAAAACGTTCAAAAATGTAATGCACCGAACGAACAACAACAACTATCGACTCCTAGGCTAAGGGAGAGGGAAGGCTGGGAAAGCCACACTGGCGGACAGACGGCCATGCAGACACTGGCGTACTGCGAGCGAGTCTCTAAAGCCATCAAAACCGATAATTTTGATTTACAACACGCCAGTTATTATTTATAACTTACTTAGTTTGTGGTCGTGAAACCTGCACATTTAACGAAACGAAAAAGCGAAAAAGCAGCCAGCAACAAGAACAACAACTACAATATCGAAGGCAACTACAACAGAGGAACAAAATGTTTTCATTCTCTACAAACCCTGCAATAACAACAACCGAAAACAATTCATTCTACATGAAGGCATGTTTCGATACTAAGTAAGGACTCAAGGTTTTCTTTTTTTGGTTTTCTTCAAAATATGTTAGGAACAAAGCACAGTGGGACAAACGTTCCAGGAAGATGGATCCATTAGTGACACCCGAACATCCAAAAATATTCTTACATCACTTAATGTACGAAAATTTTTAGAAAGCTGGTCAACCTGATCATGCGATCCATAAAAAAATTATAACAGATTTTATGCACTTAAAAAATTATTGGGGATTGATTTTTTGATTGGCCGATTTAACATTGACCAATTGCTCGCGTTAGATCCCACACAAACATATTTGTATTCTATACAATCATATTTTTTAAAACACACAACTATAGTATGGTTCCCGCAACCATATTATCATCCAAAGCAACCACATAATGAGCACACACACACAACCATTTTATGATTCCCGCAACCATATCCATGCTACTACATAACAATATTATAAATGCAACAACCATAAATTAATCCCACACAACCATATAAAGATTTCCGCTACCATATTATGATCATACATAACCACATTAGGATTTTCACATACAGAAGTGAACGGTGAGTTTACAAGGAAAATCGTCCTTAGCGACGAGGCACACATTCACCTCATTAGCTTCGTTAACAAGCAGAATTGCCGCATTTGGGCAAATGAGAATCCAAGTGTGATTGCTGAAAACCCGATGCATCCACAAAGAAATTCAATGGCAGTGTTACGAGTATCTCACGTCGTTGCGATGTTAACTGGCCATCACAGTCATGTGATTTGATACCGTTGGACTTCATTCTTTGGGGATATTTAAAAATGTGTACGCCGGAAAGCCAACACTAATGCAAGAGCAAAAGGATGAGATAATTCGGCACATGAACGACATTGAACCTCCATAATGTCTCAGCCATCGGATAGATTTATGCCACCGAAGCCGTGGCGAGCATTTGGTCGATTTACGAAGGTTGCTATATATATTTCTGGCGCCATCTGACATTTCCATTGGAAAGTTTGACATTTTTTAGCATAAAAGTACTCAGAACGTTTTGACGACCATCACTTGTGTTGTTTACAGTGACTTGAAAAAATCAATTTGGCAAAAAAAGGGAATTAACTCGTGATCATTTTCGTGCGATAATTTTTCACAACTTTCGACGTGGATAACCACGACAAGAGTGCATCGATGAACTTAAATCTTTGTACGGCGATGAAGCACCATCCTAAAGCACTGTGGAAAACTGGTTTAACGAATTCAATGGTGGCCGACGCTCGCTCAATGACGAAGGTCGTCCAAAAAAGGCCGTTGTGCCAGACAACATTGATGCCGTGCGTGACTCTATAATGCAAGATCGTCATGTGACATACCGTAAGACAGGGGCATCTTTGTGCATTTCTTCCACCAGCAGAAATTCGATATTGCATGAACACCTGGCCGTAAAAAAGGTTTGTTCTCGTTGGATCCCGCGCAATTTGACAATCGCTCAAAAAGAGGCTCGTGTCGATTGGTGCAAAGAAATTTAAAAAAAATACGATCGCTTCATAAGACGTTTATAAGATCGTCACAGGTGACGAATCATGGATCTATGCGTATAAGCACGAAACAAAACAGCAATCGACCGTGTGGGTCTTCGAAGATGAGCCAAATCCAACTAAAGTTGTTCGTGGAAGAAACACTTCGAAGCAAATGGTCGCCTGTTTCATCGGCAAAACTGGTCATGTGCGACTGTTCCGCTTGAGCAACGTACGACGGTCCATTCTGAGTGGTACACCACAATTTGTTTGCCTGAAATCTTCGGAGAAATTCGAAAGACGAACAAGGGAAGACGAATCATTGTGCACCATGACAATGCGAGCTCTCACGCCTCTTTGACCGGCCAAAACGTCGAATTGATGGGTCATCTGCCGTACAGCCCTGACTTGGAATCCAATGACTTCTTTTGGTCAACGATTTTCGTCGCCAGAAGATGATGTTGAAGCGTTCAAAAACCTTGTTTTGGAGGTGTCTCAATCTGAGTGGAAAAAATGCTTCGACAATTGGTTTGAGCGCATGCAAAAGTGTATAAATCATGCTGGAGAATACTTTGAAAAACAATAAAACCATTTTTGATGATAAATATTCACATTTTCATTATTAGGCCAGAAATATATATAGCAGCCCTCGTACAATTAACCTCGTGCGTTTAAGTAAGATGGCCCCGTTATCAAAAGGGTGGGCCAATTTAAATTTAAATTTCATTTTAACTTCCTATTACTTTGACATTGAAAGGTAAAATAACTTGAATTATTATTTTTATTTCGGGTTTATGTTTGACATTTGGAAAATGGGAAGCCCTACGCTCGAACAAAATTGGAATATAATTAAAACTTAATTCCAAAGTAGTAAGCGTTTAACGCAAACTGTAAAAAAAAATTCGTGGACAATTTTCGGGAAGAGATCGGACTTCGGTTCAGTTTGTGCGTCAATTTGTGAAGCGAGTTCATGAAAATGGATCATTATTGGACAAACCAACCCGAGTACGTTCACGTCCAGTGCCTTCGATCAAAAACATTGCTGCTGTGGCTGAAAATGTCCAAGAACATCCATCAACATCAACTTGTCATCGTTCTCAGGAAGTGAAAATTTCTCGCTCTTCTTTCAAATAAATTTTGCATGAAGATCTCGGTATGAAGGGTTACAAAGTTCAGTTGTTCCAAGAACTGAAGCCTCATGACCATCCGATGCATTTTCGTTTTGCCCAATAGGCTGAAGATTGTTTGGCAGGAGATGAAGAATTTTACCGAAAAATCGTGTTTTTAGATGAAGCTCATTTACATCTCAAAATGGAAAATTGCCGCATATGGGGTTCAGCGAACCCACGTGACTATTGAGAAGCCAATGCATCCACAACAAGTCACTGTTCGGTGTGGATTTTGGGCTGGCGGCATCATTGGGCCATTTTTCTTCGAAAATAAGCAACAGTGACGGTGAGTGTTATTGCGCCTAGGGTTGTATACGTCGATTTTCGACTAATAGATTAATCGTCGTTTGGTTATAAAAAAAGTCAAAGTAGGCAAGTCGAATTTTCGTTTTTAAAAAAGTCTAAAAGTCAACTATTTCATGACGAATTTTTCGACTTTTTTATTTTAACTTCAAATATTTGTAATTGTCATCGAAACAATGCGTATGGCTTAAATTTATTATGCGCTTTCATTTATTTCGCCAACTGAGGGTGTCCCAAGAAGAACGCAATTTTTAAATCTGGCAACATTCGAAGTGTCATTGTTTGACATTTGAACAATTGTTATTGTTTGTTAGTAGAAGGTACGAGGTTAGTAAAAATGGAGCGCTACACGAATGAACAACGCATTCTCATTGTGAAATTGAGACAACATGAAAATGCTGATTTTGCCGATAAAATCATCTTCAGTGACGAGGCCCATTTTCATCTTGATGGCTTCGTCAATAGGCAGAATTGTCGCATTTGGGGTGCGGAAAATCCTCGAGTGATTCACGAGAAGCAAATGCATCCTCAACGTGTCACTGTGTGGTGTGGTTTTTGGGCTGGAGGAATCATTGGACCTTTTTTTATGAAAATGAGGCAGGTCAAGCGCAAACAGTCAATGGTGTTTGGTATCGTGAAATGATAACCAGTTTTTTCTTGCCTAGAATTGAAGAAATGAATGTGGAGGGCATGTGGTTCCAACAAGACGGCGCCACATGTCATACAGCCAGAGAAACAATTCAATTGCTGCATCAGTCATTTCCCGGTCGTGTTATTTCGCGTTTTGGAGATCAGAATTGGCCGTCTAGATCGTGCGATTTAACACCATTAGATTTTTTCTTTGGGGTTTTTTGAAGTCGATGGTTTTCGCGAATAAGCCGACGACGACTCAAGCCTTAAAAGACGAAATTGGACGCTGCATTAATGAAATACCGCAGCATTCATGCAAAACGGTCATTGAAAATTTCATTAAAAGATCGCGTGCACGCCAGCAAAGCCGCGGCGGCCATCTGCACGATATATTGTTCCATACATAACCTCATTCTGTCTACTTTACGATATAATAAAGTTTCACGATTTTTTCTTAAATATCTGTGTTTTATTTAAAATTTAAAAATTGCGCTCTTCTTTGGACACCCTTTATAAGTAAATTCCTAAATAATTGATTTATTCAAAATCAACATCGGCCCTTAAAATGTAATCACAAAAATGTCATTCCCTTGAATTTTTGGAAACAAAAATTCATGGAGCATCACGGCACCATCAACCCAAAATCCACCACACCAAAAACTAAATCGTTGTGGCTGCAATGGCGTTGCTTATTGACATAGCCGCCGAAATGAAAATAAGCTTTATCTGATAACATTAATTTTTCGGTAAAATTCTTCATCTACTTCCAAACAATCCTCAGCCCACTAGGCGAAGCAAAAACGCATCGGATGGTGTTCCATTATTAAAGACAAAGTTTAAATGTTCCAGTAAAACTAGTGTTAACCTTAGATTTAAATTTACTTTATTAGTTTCATACTCTTCCAAACAATATAAGTGGCGAAAGCAAGCACTGTTATTGGAACAGATTAGTAAATAATAATTATAAAAATTCCTCTTATTTAAATTAGTAATCAATAACAAATATAAATGCCTCTTTCCCTATTTCACCTAGAAATTAAGAAATGCTCTGTAAGATCGACCCTCGTATCGATCTTATGTTTATCGTAATGAAAACTCCGTGCTGTGACGAGGTCTTTCAGCAGGGCTTAATGTTTTTTTTTTAAACTATGGGCAGACTTTATCTATGGACTCAGACTGTTAGGCCCTTCAGAAATGAGCAACGAATTCCGCACTCCAAATTAAAAAAAAATCAAAACTAGAAATTTGTCGAATGTCTACAAACGTTTCGACACTCTCGACAACGACATACCATTTTAGGATCATTCTCCTGATAAAAGCAAAGTAAAATACGGCCTACTTAAAGCTTGCTCTAATAACAAAATCTAATGCAATTTTCATGCACTTTCCTCCACTGTTTATTGTCTTTCTCGGGCCAGGCCATTCATTGCTCTAACTAAATAATGCCCTTTCTGAATGTTTTGGCTTTTTGTTTATTTTTTCTTTTTTACCAAAAGACTCTTTTTGGAAAATGGTTTCGAAGCAAACACAAAAAAACAACCTACAAATACAAAGGCTGATATTATTTTGCCTTTCCTTGGCAGTTATTGATGGAAACAAACACCCTTTGGCTTTTTCGTTGGCTTAGTTCGAGGAAGATCTTTTGGGCTACTACGACTCCATGTCTGGTGTTATTTTGCTGTTTTTTTGCCTTCGCTTTGGCGTTATTAACTTTACCACGAGCTGGCAAACACACAAAAGATAAAAACACGCCTATTCACGTTTTTTATAAACTCCACCGAAGAATGGATGGTATATTTAATTTGTCATTCCGTTTGCAACACCAACGAACTACTGATCGGAGACCCATTAAAGTACTCGTATATATATTATTGATGGCCATAAAATTCTAAAATGATCTAACCATTTCCGTCCGTCTCTCTGTGTGTCGGTTGAAAGCAGGATAGCGGACGGACAAATCAGCGTAGGATCCTGAAACTAAGCATCATAATGACTTATGGTCATAGGCTGTCTAGGATTGTAAATGGGCGAAATCGGCTTAGGGGGAAAAAAATTTCCCTTTAAGGGACTAAAGGTACCTTGGTAAAAATTACCCTTGGTTTGAGTATTTCTTTACCAAATTAAAATGTTTTGTTGATGGTACGCACTAAATACGTTTATGTGGCCCAAATTACGTACCACAAACTCAAAACGGACAGTTAATAGTCGTTATGGGTACTAAAATTAAAGAAATTTTAGCTACTAATTCGAATATAGAGTAATTTTGAAGATTTGTCTAAGAATGGGAATAGACGCATGGGCCCTAATGGCCCCAAAAACGTACAATCGGGTAGAGGCTATAAAAGGCATATGGTGGAGGGTACATAAGGTTCGGCCTGGCCGAACTTAACCAAGTTTTTACTTGTTTTTTTGTAAACGTTCATTTGCTGTTGCTGTCGTTGTTAGTCGATTTCAAATTTGCAGGCGTTATATTTTTTTTTTGCTCCAAAAAATTACTTTATTTTTGGTTGAGTTTAGCGATGCTGATAATATTCTGGTCATTTCCGATAGAGGATAATATCATAATACTCATTTAGTATTGAAAGGATATATACCCTGATGGTCATGTTTGTGCGTTTTGATAAAAAATATAAAAAAGAAATAATGTTTCCTAATCTAAATATGAAAGCATTACATTGGATAATATATTATATACATTGGATAATATTATGAAAATGTAAATATTTTTCATCAAAAATGTTTTTATTGTTTTTAAATGTATTCTCCAGCATGATTTATACACTTTTGCATGCGCTCAAACCAATTGTCGAAGCATTTTTATCCACTCCAATTGAGACACCTTCAAAACATGGTTTTTGAGCCCTCCAACCCCATCTTCTGGCGACGAAAATCGTTGACCACTCATTTTTTTATTGGTGTGCGGGAATAAATAGAAGTCGTTGGGTGCCAAGTCAGGGCTGTACGGTGATGACCCATTAATTCAACGTTTTGGCCGGTCAAAAAGGCGCTGGTTTGAGCCGATGTGTGAGAGCTCCATTGTCATGGTGCACAACCATTCGTCTTCTCTTGTTCGTTTTCGAATTTCTCCAAAGACTCCATGCAAACAAATTGTGGTGTACCAATCAGAATTGACCGTCCTACGTTGCTCAAGCGGAACAGTCGCCACATGACAAGTTTTGCCGAAGAAACAGGCGACCATTTGCTGCGAAGTGCTTCTTCCACGAACAACTTTCATTGGATTTGGCTCGTCTTCGAAGACCAACACGGTCGATTGCTGTTTTGTTCGGGCTCATACACACAGATCCATGATTCGTCACCTGTGACAATCTTATAAACGTCTTTTGAAGCACCGCGATCGTATTTTTTTTTTCAATATTTCGTTGCACCAACCGACAAGAGCCAGTTTTTGAGCGATTGTCAAATTGTGCGGGATCCAACGAGAACAAACCTTTTTTACGGCCAGGTTCTCATGCAATATCGAATGTATGCTGGTGGAAGAAATGCCCAAGGATGCCTCTATCTTACGGTGTCACATGACGATCTTGCATTATCAGTTCACACACGCCAACAACGTTCTCTGGCGAGCGTCGGTCACGATTGAATTCATTAAACCAGTTCTTTTTATCTGGCCTTTAATCATTATTATGACTGGAACAGTTTTAATTCTGGTTCGAGACCTTTTCACCTTCTTTTCAGAATCAACGTAAAAACAATTGGTGAAATATATTGGCAAAGGTTGCAAGGCAGAATGCATCTCTAGAAAGATATTTCTGTACTTAACAATGCATATGCCGCTTGTTTGACGTAAATATTTAAAAATATTTAAAATTTGCATCAAATTGTTTGCTTCCATACTTGAAATACTCTAAAAGATAGGGAGGGTCATGTCGAGGAACAAGTGCAAAAGATGCTGGAAGATTTTTACTGATAAAATTGGATAAATCGATTGGACAATCATCGATAAACCAAAAAATTAAGTTGCCATTAAACAACCCGTTTTTAGTTATTTTGTCATTTTAGTTATCACCAATGATTAATCACAAAAACTAAATTTTTCCGAAACTATTTGTTACTAACTATCTTTTCTGCCTTTCATTGGTATGACTGATCGCTTAGTTGTGTGGACAATACTATCATATCATCATATTTATCAAACCAAATATTCATTACGTTTACAAACATTTGGTGATGGAAATGGAAATTCTTCTTTTGCAGCGGATTTTTTGTAATTCTAACCGACTTCCAACTAATATTTTCTCTGTGTGTATGTGTAAAATTTTGTTCTTGAATATTTCGAATATTTTTCAAGACTGAGGAAGATCTTTGCACAAATTGCGGAATTCATTTTAACAAAGAAAATAGATTGGAAGTATTATACGATAGGAAAAATGTTTCGTCTCCTCAAACAGTTTTATGCATCGGTAGACGAACACGCGGCTAATCCCTAGTGGCCTGAGCGTTTTGAAAACATGGCTTTTTTTTCATTTCACACTTGAAAATCGCTATTACAGCGATACGGTTCTCATTATCTGACCACTCCATGATGAAAGTTGAAACAATTTTAAAGTCCCGTTACCGATTAACGCTATTGAGGTTAGCTTTCAAAACCCATATGACATTATCGGGGTATGTTCAGTTCTACTATTGAACTGGGTGTGTTCAATGTTGTAACAGTATTTATGTCCCTACTAAGTATTCGCTAATTTTTTACATCTTCAAATCGTTTAAAATGTCTTTTAAATATATTTATATTTATTCATTTATCCCATATGAACCCAAATAACGAATAAAGTAGTTGAACGTCTTGATAATTTGATACTTTTTGCTGTAAGCTGAGTGAATTTATAGCGTACTTCTAGGCCAATTTGAAATAATAATTTTTGTTCTGCCAACAATTTCATTCACTTGCAGTACGTAATGCTATGCCAACGATAAGTCAAAAGATAGTGAAATCCTTTTTTATACGAAAGTATAAAAAGGATTTCATTCGCATAGACAATGGTTCGAGAGTCAGGCAGTTAGTTTTATTAACATCAAGACACTTGATCATCACAGCGCAGACACAATTTCCTGCTGTCTAAGCAATACCTGCTAGGGTGTTTTCGCAGTAGTCATCCTAACCACCATCTCTTGGGCAGGATGCCACCGCCCAGGCAGATCAGGTACGATCTTCATGATCTAGAGAGAGGTCCAGCGGTACAATTTTTTTCAATTTTTCAATTTTTGGAATCATCTTTATTTACATATCTTAGGAAGTATTTACACAGTTTCGAGATATTATAAATATATATTACAGCGAATAATATTTTAAAATTATATATTAATAAAGGAGTATTGTTTATGTGATTTTTTAAAGGAAAAATAGGAAAAACCTTTATTTGAAAATTAGAAAAAAAATCAAATTTTTTGAAAATATACATGTATATAATGTGATATTACTAGAACTAGTAACATACAAATATACCATATTCTCGATTTGGTGATTTACATTTACATGTTACAAATTATGTTATTTCTCTACACTCTCTTATCAGTGGATAAGAAGAATATTCAATTTTAGTAAAATAATTATCAGTAAATTTTTTGATAAATTCGATAAGTTTTTTATAATTACATTCTTCATGAAGTAAATCTGTTGAGAATCTCCAGTGCTTCTTATAAATTATCTTAAGACATTTGTTCTGCAAGATTTGTAGTTTCTTGAGATGAGTTTTTGCAGCTTTGTACCAAACAGGGCATGCGTACGTAAAAGAAGGTCTTATAATGCTTTTAAAGATGAGATTTTTGTTTTTTAAGTGCAATGATGAACGTTTGTTTAAGAGTGGCTACAGAGATTTAATCATTCTGATTATCAAAACTATCAGGCAGGTCTGAACAGCATTCACGCTGACGAAGTCGCAGCAGCAGTATCCAGTGTGAATGTAGTGCTAGAGGAGCATACCCCGGAGATTTCACCTAAGGAGAAGGTTCTACCTCGGCAGACGCGCGTGTTTCTGGCTTAGGTGAGACCTAGATGGTGCAGCCGCCTCAATTCTTATTGGGTACAAATTGACGCAAACGTTCCGGACGTCTGACCCGCCTGCCCTTAGGGACCACATGACGCGCTGCACCTCTTCAATTGTCCGGCAAAGCCCACTCAGCTGACCCCCAGGTCTCTGTGGACGCATCCAGTTCAAATGGCGCGTTTTCGCCACTTGGATATCGAAGCAGATCCTCCATAAACGGACAGGTCTTCAAAATAAAATATATTGTTGTTACAACAACAAGCATCACAGCCCACACATACCAACAAATAAACTGTTTTTGTTGCATACACTCGCTTCTCGCTTCGCTCCCACTCTGGAATTTTGTAGCATAGCTATAGCAAGAACTTTTGTCGCTTCTCGCATCGCATAACTTATAGCGCGCACTCTGACATCAGCCTTAGGCAATCAAAGTAGGCTATCTGACATTAGTCTTATTAAAGTTAGCACTCTGACATTACCCTTAGTCAAACTAAATGGGCTCTAAACTAAGTGCCGGTCAGCGGATATACAGGGTGATGCATTCACGACTGGACAAGGGTAAATTTGCTAAGTTCTGAAACAGTGGTCGGATTTTTCTCAGCTTGTTGGAGAGGTCTTTAAGAGACCTTTTAGAATCATTAAACGTGCACATAACCCCAATTTTCTCATACAGATGGCAGATAACTTGTTTTTTTTTCTTAAAAGATAACCCTACCTCTTACCTTTCAAAAATTACACAAACGAAACCCAGAGGTATATTTTTTCTTTGTGTTTTATTCTTTAGCTAAAAATGTCGATATTTCGCTTTCAATAATTTTTTTTTGCATTTCGGCCAAATAGTCGTAACTTTGGAACTGTAGTGTTCATGCGAATCTACCCGGGCCGAGATGGTATTTCGCCACTTGTCCTATATAAGTGCTCTTCGACGCTAGCCCGACCATTACGCAACCTTTTCAACCTTGCTACCCGTGCGGGAGTTTTCCCAGCGTGTTGGCAGGTTGCGAACGTCCAGCCGATCCCTAAAAAGGGTGAAGCCAATAATCCTGCGAATTATCGGCCATCTGTCATGCCCTCCAAGGTAATGGAGAGCATGACAGTATTGCTTCCGTAGGAATCGCTCAACCGGAGACCTGATGGCGTTTTTGTCGCAGCGTTGGAGTCGGTCCTTCAAACAGTTTAGTGAGAGTAAGGTCGTGGTTCTGGATATTTCCAAGTCCTTTTATAGAGTCAGGCAAGGGACACTCTTATCAAAGCTCATCGATTCTGATGACGGTATCATGGTATTACCGTCATCAGAATCGATGAGCTTTGATAAGAGTGTCCCTTGCCTGACTTATATTGAGCTTTCTTAGAGATCGCACTTTTAGAGTTGTTGTAGATGAGTTCTCATCCAACACACATAGGTTGAACGCAGGTGTACCACAGGGCTCTGTTCTTTCTCCTTCTTTATTTCTTATTTTCATTGACGATCTTTAGGGCCAGACCGTGAATTCAATCTACTCTTTCGCAGATGACAGTAACCTCTGTCATTCATATTCATTCGACCGTAGGCCTAGTCTTCATGATAATGAAGACAAAAGGCGAATTATGGATGAAACACTTTGCCGGGATCTACTGGCCATTTCCGAATGGGGTCAAGTGAAAAGAGTAGATTTTAATACGCGTAAGACCCAGCGCTGCTTGTTGTCTTACAAGCGATTCGCTGACCCAACAATATCGCCAATTTCTATCGATGGTACGGATATTGAACAATCAGAAGCTCTCGATGTTCTGGGCATGAAAATACAATGTGACGCACGTTGGGCGAGACATGTATTCGAAGTGTCGAAAGAAGCACTCAAGTGCATAGGCTTTTTAAAGCGATGTAGGAAATATTTCACTCCTTCTGATCTTTTCAATATCTATACAACTTATATCAGGCCAAAGATGGAATACAACTTCCATATATGGGCAGGTGCGCCAAAATCATCCTTGGAGCTACTTGACCGTGTTCAAAGGAGAGCGATGGTGCTGATCGGTGACAGCAGGGTATCCAACTCTATAGTTTCCCTTAAGCATCGTCGGAGTGCGGGTTGCGTTACGCTGTTCTATCGTTACTTTCATGGTGTGCGTTCATCTGATATCCGTCGCCTTATTCCTGACGTGAGGATGTTCGGCAGGGATACGCGACTTTCTAGGAATTCACACCCGTTTGTTATCGATTGGCAAGTTTACTGCACTATACAAATTCGTTTTTCGCTCGTACAGTCCGCATGTGGAATTGACTTCCGGCACTAATTGCGACATCCAGAAGTTCAAGGCAAGCGTCAATAATTATTACTTCCTGTTTCCCTCCTCCGATCCTTTACTTTCCACTCGCCAACGCAATGCACCGCATGTATGGGGGCATTCCCTGAGTGTTGGTTATCTAAAAAAACAAAAAAAAATGCAAACCACTGCCATTTCGGCACCTTGTATTTTCGGGCATGGTCGTATATTGACATATATTTTCATGAAATGAGCCAAGGAATATGCTGGTGAAATTTGTCCAGTCGTGAATGAATCACCTTGTAGAATTTATGTCTCGCACAGTTTACCAATTTGAGAGAAGTTTCCCAATTGATCCTTAAAGGAAAGTTAAGAAAAATATAATCAAATTTTGCAGTTTTCAACAGATCTTGACTAAATTTATTTTACTTCATCATTTAAATAATTATTGCGGTATTTACTTAGATAATTGGATCGAAAATCCAAAAATAATCCGGTTGATTATTTCTGAAGACATCGTGATATCTCCCTTTACAAAGCAAAATCCTGACAAGACAAATATTTGGCGACGGCAAAAGAAAAACTGCAAACGCAACGTCTGCGATAACCAATCTTAACTAAGGCCACAGCGAAGGGATGGTGTGGATATGAAGACACCACACAGAACAGAAAACAATTGCCATGGCCAAGTATACTTCCGCCATTAAGGCTAAAGACGCAAATATCCCTTATGGAAAGAAAACAAAAAAAGAATGGAAGGACGGAAGGAAGAGTGTCGTAAAAAGGGAGCGTTTATGGGAACGCATAAAACAGCCGTTAAACACCATTAAACACATGGTCGGCCAGTCAGTCGGTCGGCCAACTGTAAGGGATGAAATTGGATGAGCAACGAAAAAGTCCTTCGCCCAAAAACTGAGCAGCAGCGCTGCCAAGAACATTATTATCCTTACAACAACAACCACAGCACAGCAGCAACAGAAATGCAGGCAACACACAGTGCCAGCCTGTCATATGTTGTTGTATGGAGGGTGAAGCAATTTATCACACACTTACGCATGAACACACACACACATACACTCATTTGTTCGCTCTTTTACAGCCGAAAAGTATACACAAGGGAGTGGCCAATTTGTAAAAGGAACAAAAGGAGCTGTCGAGTCGAACGCAGGAGCGCAAGAACGAAACAGCGAACATGACGACGATACCATTGAGGATGACGACGACGAAGATCATGGCTGTGGCTGAGGTGATTATTTAACGCATTCACGCATTTGCAACCCCTCGCAATGAGCAGGACTACCCCAGTCGAGTGGTGTGGAAGGATGTGCAAGTGTGTGTGTGTTTGTGCGTGTAAAACTCCGACTATGAACTGGAGGATGTAATAAATAAATAAAGTCTGCGTGTTTATAGACCGTATCTAAAATGAAACGAGAAAGACAAGAAGAAGAAACACGAAGAAAATCAAGTGAAACAAATGCCATCGAAGAGGCTTTGAGGGGTGGCATGGGCGATAAGGAAATATCCGTAAGGAGGGGATTTGTTTGCGCATTAAATGAATTAGCCTCCCCGCCCGGCTGCCGTATACACACGCACCCACGATGAGATCAAGTTTAAACACGCAGGCGGCAAAAGAAGAAAAAGAGAAAATTGAATTAAATTGAATCGTGAATTGAATTAAGTTAACGCAATTTTATGGCACTAAACGGAAATCGTTTTATTACCAAACACCATCAAGCAAATCTACACCCAACCATCCCACAAAGGATATGATTCCTATGAAATCACAGTGGTTCCAAATAGAAAATCGAAATTTGAAGATCAACAATTGCAGCAAGGCCTTCTGAAGAGGGTTGTCACGAAAATCAATGTCACTTTGCCATTTTGTTAAAAACTTGTCTTCTATTTTAATATAGAAGCAAGAGGTCTTGAGCCGGTTTAATCCCTGCTCAATGTGTAAAAGCAACAGACCGAAATAAAACAAACGAGCTAAACAGGTCTCGATGATTTTAATATGGAAGGTTAAATGGGGAAATTTTTTAAAAAATCGAGGGAAAAAAAATCCATCTAATATGACAATAGTTTTGGGAAAAAAATGTGGTTAGAAGAACTCGATACTCTTGGGAAAGAATATTCAATATAGTTTTTCAACGAAAAAAAAGGGAAAAATTGGATACGACAAATTAGACATTGGCTTAACAACACTCATGACGAACAACAGCTGTACAGCTCTGCACTTTGCTTCCACGCAGTTAGGCGCTTAACCAGAATATCACCTATTTGCCAATTTTCAGTGCTAACACCATTCCTTTGGTTTATGAACGACGTAGCAACAGGCCGGCTGTTTTGAAAAAAAATGTGTATTGAAGAACTCGATATTCTTGGGAAAGAAAAGTTTTCAAACAAAAAAAAACCGAAGGGAAAAATTAGATACGGAAACGTTAATTCCTTCCCTAGCAGGTTATGGGCGTGACGTAGGCATCTTTAGCGAGGTTTATGGAATGGTTCTACGATGACAGTCAGCGCAATTACTGTATTTTGATGAGCTTAATGATGACGGAATACAAGTGTACAGTTCCGCACTTCGCTCCTACGCAGACCCAAAACAGCACCTATTTGCTAAAACGATGTTTAATTTTCAGTGCTGACATCGTTCCTTTGTTTTTGAACGACGTTGCCACAGCCGGCCTTAACTATCTTGCATTTCTTACGTAGCAACACCTCTCCAGCCGCTTCAGCATAGAATTCGTCTTGCACTCATTAACCGCCACAAACATTTAAGACGACTCTGACTTAATTTCTGAAAAAGATCCAGTTACATACCCCTTAGTTCACACACTATGCGCGGTTCGAGAGGCACATAGAAAAAAAAATCATATAGGACGGGAATCCGAACTTAATATGTCCACTTCTAAATGTGTAAACTTTTCTTGATTTTTATTATCGGACCTTTTGAAAAAGTTCGCAGGCAGCAATTCCATTCCTAATTAAGATTCAGTCTAATTCTAATGATGAGATTTAAACAAGTCTGTGACAAAGTGTCTTATAGAAGTAAACTTACTAAATCGCCTAATTTGTCATTTAAAAGAAATACTTGATAAACAACTTCGCCATCCTTCAGTTAATCAATTCGGCCAATATCGTTTATATTTTCTGCCGCTTATGCATTCTAATCTTCGCATTGTTTGAACAGCTTTGGCAGCTTAATTCCCCGTCGCACAGTGATTGGAAAAAAAATATTTTTTGGCAATAAGTTTATATCCATGAAATTACACAGCTATAGGTAAGGTACATTTGAGTTTACCTAAACATTTGTAGGCCTCCAGCAAGAATAGGTGTTAAAAACTTATATTGGTCGCAACAAGCATAATTTCAATCCAATTAAGATGGAATTTATCTTTTTTGAAAGCGCTAGTCACTAGTTGGATTTTTTCTGAAAGCCCTAGTCACTACCTACCGAAAATGTTTTGAAATAATTTTTAGTATCTCCTATTGTTTAAGGATTATACAAAATCATGAAAATATTTGTTTCAACTTTCCTAGATTTTCAATTAATATTTTTCAGGTGTCATCCTAGCAGCATATCCAACAGTCAACCAATTAATCTCATTCAATTTGAATTTACTAATTTGTATGATATCGAGGCCTACCGCGAGAAAGACGTAAGCGCCAAAAAGAAAATTCTACAGAAGAGGTTCTCGATATCATTGAGTTTACTATATCAAATACAGAGTGTACGCCGTGAAGGTATACTGTTTTGCTTTGCCCTCATTTTGGTAAGCATTAGTCTTGACAGTTCATATTTGGCAGTCGTGAAGTAGAGACGTGGTAAATTTATTATGGAAAAATATTCGATAATCCAACGTGTTTTAATCGTTAAAACATTTTATCAAAATCAGAAAGTAACGTGAAATTTTTGGCAGAAACAACGTGCCAACCAAAAACACTATTTATCGTGCAGTGAACGATTTCGAAGAAAGAGTCTGTAGCTGATAGGCCCAAGCATGGACCACAACGTACTGCAAGATCGGCTGAAAACATTACTGCTGCTCAAGAAAGTGTTCAAAACAATCCATCAACCTCAATTCGACGCCGTGCCCAAGAACTCGGTCTGCAAAGACCATCTTTGGCCCTAATTTTGCACAAGGATTTACATTTGTATCCATTTAAGATTCAGTTGACACAAGTACTTCTTTCACAAGACCATTTACCCATGACAACCCCGATTTTCATGAAAAAAATCATAATGAGTGACGAGGCACATTTTCATTTGAATAGATATGTGAATAAACAGAATAGTCGGTTCTGAAAAACTCGGCAATGGAAAACTCTCAAATTATTCATCAGTCACCTTTGCATCCATTTTTTTTTTGAAAAGAGCTAGAAGCTTTATTTGCTTATAAAACAATGCTTGTAAAAATACTTGTTAAAAATTAAAACATTTGGGAAAGAGAAATAGAGAATAAAATATGCATCTCCTGGATTACTACAAAATTTCGTTCGTCTGGTGCACGGTAAAATGGTAAATTTTTTATAACAATAAAATATTTAGGCTATTAATTTTTAAAAATGAAAAACTGCCATCACAAAACTAGAAACCTGTAGTTGACATACTGATATGACTAATATTACCCTAAAATTGGGCTATTAATTGGGCCGTAAGCAAACTGGCGGAATGGCAGCTATGTTTTTTCCAAATGAACTTTTAGAAATTGTGGAATTTTTTTAAGAGGTATCTCAAAACTGTTTTCTTCCTCTTTTTAAAAAGTAACTTGATAAACAAATCATGAATTGTTTTGTAACCGTATCCATAGCTGCACTGTTAGAATTATGTTCCTAATATTTATGAAACATTCTGTTTATTATATTCTTTGAACATTTTTCATATTATTGACAATGTTTTTCGTGAATTTTGTGTATTTCGTGAAGAAACTTTAAAGAATTCACGAGCCAGCTTCTTACAAATTTCGTAATACTCGTATTTCCTTCATATGATTTATGAAAAGTTTCCTATTTTGTATGAAATGTCATTGTTAAAATTTTAACTTTTAACTTTAAGGAACATTTCGTAAAAATGGTATATTTTTTGTATATATAAGTATTTCGTAATTTTTTTGCTTCATATGTTTTACGAAAATGTTCCTAATTAGCATGAAATGTCTTCATAAGAAAATTATTCGTCATTTTTTAGAACATAATTAAATGCTTGTATATGAAAGAGGGTAATTCTCATTCATTTCAATGAGACTGCTGTATAAATTATTTGATTTGTGGACGAGACTGCTTAAGAAAGAGAAGAGAGATTTTACTAATTTTTACGTTCAATGTTCAGGTCATAATAAATATAAAAGACCGAATAAATGAAAACAGAACAAATAAACTTTAAAGTTTAATATTTTTTGTCAACATTTTTTATAAACAATTATGAACAAATTGTACAATTTTAATGAAAAAATTTCAAGTTTATTGTGAAATATTGTCGTAAAAATTATGAAAGAAGTGTCATGAAAAATATCTAACAATTCTATGAAAAAAAGTAAAATTTCATACAAAATATATGGTGGGCCTTTGAAAATTTTAAAAAATTACTGATATTTGATGATAATTTGGTCCCTTTGGATTATTTTCTGTGGGTTGCCATTAAGGATATAATTTTCGCAAGAAGTCCAGATACAATTAAAGCATTGAAATAGGAAATCGAAGTTGCCATTGAAAAGATTCGAACCGAAACAATCGAAAATGAACTGACAAATTTGGGTTGATCGGATGAGGTAATGCCGAGTCAGTTGTGGTAGCCATATGAATGATATTGTGTTCCATTATTAAATGACAAAGTTCAACCTTTCCAATAAAACCAGAAATTTGCAAAAATTATCAGTACTTTTTTTCCTCAGCCGATTCAAATCTAAATGTCGTCCACCCTGTAACTACATTGTAAAACGTATGAAACATATTTTTAAAAATGGTAATGCCGAGTCAGTTGTGGTAGCCATGTGAATGATATTGTGTTCCATTATTAAATGACAAAGTTCAACCTTTCCAATAAAACCAGAAATTTGAAAACATTATCAGTACTTTTTTCCTCAGCCGATTCAAATCTAAATGTCGTCCACCCTGTATGAAACTACATTGTAAAACGTATGAAACATATTTTTAAAAATATAAAATAAATTCTTAAAAAATTCATTCATTAAGTTTTTAAAAATCACGAATTATTATTATCAAACGGATTTCGTAAGTTTTAAGTTTTGTTTTCAGTTTCTTTCTTTGGATGAAAAATAAGAAATATTTCGTGATTTTCACGAACATAATTTATTCAGTGTGTGTGAAATTTCTAATTAGAGTTTTATTTTCAAAATATTTTTGTTTTTCCAACCACTGTGCTTCGTCGTAAAACTTGAAATCGCCGAGTCCAGTCCTGTTTTTCTGAACCTAGGACTGTAATTCATAATTTTGCGGACTTGTCCACATAAAAAGGCAGTTAGAAAAGCTATCGTATTGATTGTTGGCTTGATACATGTTTGTTTGTATTAGTTTCTTCTGGAGACTTGCAAGAGAATATAGGCAGTAATGAGCTTTGGCTTGACCATGGTGTTCAAACAGGTAACTACTCTAGCGTTATTGTTATTTTTCGAATACAAAGAAGAATATCTTTGGAATCCATTTGATGTGTTTAAACGATGACAAAAGCCTCAAAATGTCAAGATAGTTGGACATTTAACAGTTCCGAAGTAATGAAATGATGCTTCATTCAAAATGCTACGAACTCTTTTAATAGCTGCTCGCAGGACTCCGAGGTACGTCTCTTTTAATATCTGCTCGCAGGACTCCGAGTCTTGCTACTTCCCGTATCCTGTTGCTTGTCTTAGTGGCTAAAAACCACTGTGCAGCAACGACAACAGCCACACGTACTTGAGCTTTCACTTGTTACAACTTCAACTTTTGAGTCGAAAAATATGTTTCTTGTAAAGTGGGTTGAGTGTAGTCGTCGGTCCGTCGGAGTGGGTGGTTGGTTGGGCGTATGGAAGAAGGACAATTGGGGTAAATTTATTATCTCGAGGTTACGGCTGTAAAGGAGACACGATTTATAAACACTCGAGTATCCTTACGTGTATGTGTTAATACGTTAAAGTGGGTGGGTGGATGGGTGGTAGGGTGGCATTGATTGACTACGGGGGGATATGGGTAAATGGGTGGGTGGGTTTGAATGGTCGTTCGGGTTGTATGGATAAGTGCGTTGCTGTTGTCGTTGTTATTGTTGCATGGATAACAAACAATTTATAATCATGTATACACAAGTGATTATACTAAATAAACTTTTCGAGGAAAATTACTTGACGTCAACAACACCCTCAAACCACCCATACGCCACCCCACCTCACCCCAGCCCAGCACAACGACTCAAAGTTATAAGCCCGCTTACAATCACAGCGCACGATTGCAGCGGCGGTGATAATAAACGATGAGTACGTCAACAATGTTAAACAGGGTGTTGCGTTGTACGGAACAGATACGCTTTAGAGAACAGCATGCTGAGTTATGGGTGAGTGCTTCGTTGACGCTATCTCTGCTGGGGGAGGTAAGTACATGTTTACTTTCTCAACTACATACTGGGAGCACAAGTCGACCTGATAGGGAGGGGGAGGACTGTATTGCGGGCCGTTCTGCGGTTGGCCCATAGGCAGCGAGCGAGAGTGGGGAACGAACAAATTAGTTATAAAAACTTGTTAAAAGAGATTTACACGATAAGGTGTATTGTTGGGCTAATCAAATTATGCGCTATTTTATTGTGTTCAACTCCAGAGAAACGAGTGTGTCTGTCTGTAGGTCTGTTGTGTTTGTTTGTCTCCGCCATGCTCGTGTAGCTCCCTGGTGGCTGGTGGTGGAAATTGTGGGTGCGTCCAAAGTTTTTAAGTTAATTAAAAACAACGAAAAAAACCACAAAAATCTCGGTGAAATCGTAAAAATGCCAGAGTGGCTTTGAAAACGTGCCATAAAATAAATTAATCATTGCGATTGAATAATTAATTAACGTTCCCCAAAACGGTGCTGAGATTCTCACACTGCAGTGGTTTTAAAGTGTAAGGTGACTAGCGGCCTGATTGAATATTTATAATTGGAAGGGGGTATAGTAGGCGGAAATTAAGATTTTTCTATTGCTTGGGAACTGCATGGGATTAGCGAATGGCTTGTTCAATGCTAAGTGGCTACAGCAATTCATTTGTTTGTAGTTGACTTTTATTTCGGATTTTTAATAGATCAAATTAAATTAATTGAGGTGTGATAACCCCAACATGAAAATACAGTAACATTTAAACAAATTAAAACAAGTAAAAACGTAAGACCGTCCTTTTGCTACTTATACCCATGCGGCCAATCCTATTCTCTTTTACTCTATATTTGGATTCGTAGCAATTTCGTGCTTTAATTTGAGTAACCACATGTCCTCATTGACTATTAATCGTTCATTTTGCTCTTGTGGAACGTTTTTGGGCCACATGGGCCAAAAAGTTCAGATAATATGCCATTTTTTTTGGTATTTAGTGCTTCCAAACTAACAGCACCTATATAGGGTAATCCATCTTGAGGATTTTTTTTAGAACAAAAACAATATAAGTATAAGTATATAAATTCAAATCAAGTGTGGAATCTTTATTGGTAATTTGAAAGGACATTTTATGGCATTGATTTTTTGAATATAATTTCCTTCAAATTTTGGCCGCAACTACGCCTCAGGGTTTCCATTCTGAGGGTCCAATTTTGGATGACTCGTTTGAGCATTTCGACCGGTATGGCTTTAATGCCAAGCATAATGTTGGCTTCCAAAACCTGAATCGTAGCTGGTTTGTCAGCATAGACTTTGGACTTTACGTAACCCCAAAGAAAAATGTCTAAATGTGTGATATCACTCGATCTAGGCGACCAAATCACCTTTCCAAAACGTAAAATTAGCTGCTTTTCGCAATGACCTCTCAATAGATCAATTGTTTAAGCATTTGCATGACAAGTGGCACCGTCCTGTTGAAACCAAATGTCGTCAAGATTACGGGCTTCAATTGCAGGTACAAAAAAGTCCGATATCATGGCGCGATAGCGAACGCCATTCACGGTTACATTCCGGCCATTATAAATTATGAAAAAATATGGACCGATGATTCCACCAGCCCATTAACCGCACCAAACCGTGGTTTTCTCTGGGTATAATGGCACCACTTGACCTCTTATTGTTGCTCTTCAGCCCAAACGCGGCATTTTTGTTTATTGACTTTGCCGTTGAGCCAGAAATGGGCCTCATCACTGAACAAAATTTTGGTCGAAAACAGCGGATCTTACCGTTTCTCACCGAACGTTCATTTCCAAAATACAGTTACCAACATTTGAAGGTAACTATTTAAAAAAAAAATGCCATAAAATGTCCTTTCAAATTACCAAAAAAGATTCCACACTTAATTTATATTTTTTTTGTTTTAATTTATATTTTTTTTCTAGATGGATTACCCTATATTATTGTCCTTATACAAAAAATAAAGATTTTTAAGCAAATACTCAACAAAGTGTTATTTTATCCTAGGTATCTTTAGTCCCTTATACGGGATTTTGTCCATTTACAATTCCAAACAGCATGTGACCATAAGCCATCATCAACCAATTTCTGGTTCCTAGGTTGATACGTTTGACCTCTATCGTGCTTTCTACAGACAGACATTTTGTGGTGTTGCAAACGGTATAACAAATTTAGTATACCTTTCACTCCTTAGTGGAGGGTATGAAAATGTTAACCTTTTTTTTAAAAATAATTTGTTTTTCATTCAATAAAGAAGTTTTGTATTGATTAAAACAATGATAAATGACAATAGAAAAGGAGAAAAAACAACGGCAAAGGCCAGAGTTGAACCAAGGTGGCCCAATGTTTTTTAAACTTGCGAACAAAATAGATGAGCCAGTTTCGACATACGGTGCATAAGGATTTGTAAAGGTTGGTTAAATTTTAACGGCCGATTCAGATTAACGTCAATTTCTCAATTTCAGATTAACTCAATTTGAATCTTGGAAAGATACACATGCGAGCAACGCGTTATGAAAATGGGCGTTCAAATCAAAATGCATATCGTGCACTTCGTGATTTTTTGGTCAATTTAATCGTCCAAATGTACGTACAATTGGAAAAATCGTGCAAAAATTTTAACAAACCGGGTCTGTAGGAGATATGAAAACACCAGTGCATACTGCAAAAAATATTGCTGCTGTTCGCGATAGTGTGGCTGAAGAGCCGTCCAACTCAAGTCGTCGTCGTGCCCAACAATTGCACCTCTCACGCTCGTCGTTGATGAACATTATGCATAAAGACTTGCATTTACACGCTTACAAGGTGCACCTGACTCACGAACTAAAGCCTTTTGACCATTCCAAACGTCGTCAATGGTCAGAAATGGCAACGGTGGATGATCGGCCCTTAAAATTTAACCATCCTTTATTAGCCTACACAGTGCTCCAGACCATACGTAATGACGAACAATTTAAATTTTTGTAGATTTCGACCAAGTGTTATCATATAATACAAAGACTTTATTCGACACTTTTGATTATGGCTGCTAATATCTCTAATCTTCCAATAATTAATATTTCTATAATAGATTTTATAACCTCCTGCTGTAGAAGCCACGAAGAACATTAAAAAAACAAGTTGACATCTTAAGTTCGACTGTGCCTACATCTTGGATTTCGGTTCAACATGAATAAATTGTCAAAGGCGGTGTGGCATCGGTCTCTTTCTCTATCAGCGTGTTTTTTTCATACCAACATCACATATACCAACAACTATCGAAATGTAGGAATTAATTCAACAGATATGGGGTCACGCCCCAATTCAAACAGAATGTAGTCTATAATAATATGCCATTAATATCATTCTGTGACAATTTTATAACAATCAGTCTATTACTTTGGCCATTTATGCGGTTTATAAACGAGGCGCGACAGCGTCCACTTTTCTTTCAGCGTGCGTGCGTTTCGTGTCAATATTATATGTTCATAATATCATCGTTATGTTCAAGATAAAAGCTTTCTAAGTACCGGTTCATACGGGCGGCGCAACACCTCTTTGCCCAATTTTGACATAATATAGTCTATAATAATTTCCTAGTCATTGATTTCATCCTGTTAAAATGTTATAACGATCAGTCTATTACTAAACGAGAGCGCGGCTAGGAAATTATAAACATCATTGTTATATCTCTAATACTTCATAAGATATTGTTTTTTTTAATTCAGAGTTGCTTGGGCAGTGCCACACCCCGCTGTTACATCGTAATGTTCATTACAAATTAATATAATCTGGTCGAACGTAACATAATGTGATCGTAACGATCGAAAATGAGTGGTGATATAAAATCATAAACCCCAATAATATTACAAATGTACTCATATTTCCAGAGATTGGCTCAGTTCTTGGATGGTGAAAATTTTTTCTCTTAACCGATCTGACCCATTTTCAATACCATCCGTTTCAGCACATCACCCATGTTTCTTCAAAATTTTACGCACCTAGATTTAATTAAAGTTTTATAATTTAATAATGTAATGTACGTGTTTATTATATTTTGTTATGATAGCGAAATATCGAAACAAATAAATAAAAAAACTGACCTTAAGCTTGAATAAGAATAAAAAATAAAGACATGATTCAGAATATATTTTAAGGTGTGGTATTTGGAATGACAAAGTGATATACCCAGCAAACCAAACTTTCAGAATTCGCTCAGAATTCTGTACGACAATCGGCAAAATGTTCCGATTTCGGATCAGAATTCTTAGCGAGTTCGTAACGAAAAACATATGAAAGGGTTGACACGAATTCTGAACTACTTCTCTGAGGGAATTCTGATGTTTTTGCAGTCATTTCGAACCGATTTCTGATCTGTAGTCTTGGGAAATTCGAAAGGAAATTTCGATTTATCGTATCGAATTCTGAACTAATTCTGAACGACTTAAGTCAGAATTCTGGCATTAAGTCTTATTAAATTCTGATGTGTTTACCGACATTTCGAACCGAATTCTGAAAGAATTCTGAGCTTATGTCATGGTAAATTCTGAATGTAAACATTAAAAAAGAAGAAAATATTTTTGTTCTACAAAAAAAAAGTTGTAAAACATTTTCAAAAAGCGTTCGGAAAGACTTTTAGTTACAAGCAGGAGTGTCTGCGGTTTCGCAAGCAATAATTGTGCTGTAACTATGTTTAGCGGCTATACACTTAAGGGCAGCCAGTATTGCATTTAACGAGAACTGCCGGCAGTAGAGTTTTCCTCCGAACACAATAAAAATCCCTCGCAAGCTAAGCTAACCAAACGTTCAGAATTTGAATTTGAAATATAAAAATATCTCAGACAAACAGTTAGGAATTCGTTCAGAATTAGTTCCGACATGTCTGAACACAAGAACGACAACAGTAAAATATAAAGCAAATAACAAAAGTTTTAAACGAATAGACTACCTTAGATAAATAGTTCAGAATTCGTTGCGAGTTCGATAAGAGAAGTCTGAACAAAAAATTAATAAAAATCCCACAGACAAGTCTAACAGAATTCAGGCCGAATTCGTTCAGATATTTTGGAACATAATAAATAAAAAATCCTCAGACAAATCGAACAGAATTTGTAACGATTTCGGTAAGAATTCTCGATAGAGTTCAGATATTGTTCAGAATTGTTTGATATCAGACATTGTCGGCAAATTTGGTTTACTGGGTAGCCTCTATCCTATGGTAGAAGCTATAATATGGCTTTGGTAATATATCTGTAAATATATTTTTCAAAAAATATGTATTTATATTTTAAAGAATGTGTGATTTGAAGGGAAACCCCTAGGGCATTCTATTATCGAATCAAAAGGTAGAGTTTTTATTAATAAACTCTAATTTTATTTGGTGACCGCGTGATGTAATGGTTATATGGCACAACAATTTCCAGCGTTCGACTTTTGATATCGTAAATGGCGCGACTTTACAAGAGATAAATATCTTAACCAAGTAATAACGTCCTTTGAAGCCGGCGTTAAACAGTACTTCCCGGCTATTTAGTATTAGAGTTATATTGTGCACAGCTCAATGATTTGCGAGAACTTCTCCCATTGTTCGTTAATGGAATGCTGAGGAAATAAAATAAGTATAAAATGGATAAGACATTTGAAGAAGGCAGTAAACAGCACAGCTCACAAATTCAAAAGAAGTTACCCGTTTGTTGCTTAATCGGGTGTCAAGGGAAATACGTACATATGTACTACGTAGTTCTAGTTCTTTCTAGTTCTATACATTTAGCCCAAGGTTTTTTTTATGTTAGTATCTTCGCCTAGAAGAACAAAATCTCATCACCATCAAAATAAGCATTAGTTTTTTTACAACAATTTGACAATTGAATCTCTTTACGACCAATTTATGAAATTCTATTTAGTTTTTCTTGCTGCAGGGTACCTACTTCCCTTAACCACCCAATAAGAAAACAGTAACAAAATATTTGCAAGCCAATGAGGTGCGTACAATAAAAGTTGTGCACTTACGGATTAAAATCTAATATTTAAAGACATTTCCTCTGAAGGGATATTGCTATTTAATAAAGAAAACTTCATATTGCTAGGTATTAAAGTATGACATCAGGACTTATAAGTCCTTAAATAAATGTAAACCTCAGTTTATGGGGTAATATTCACTCACTCACAATACCTATCGCGCATCGGCAAGATAATGCAAAAAAAGTAGTATGAAGAATGCATGCATTTTAGAATTATAGCCTTATCCCGCAAGCTATGCTGTCACTGGATTATATGAAGACATCAACAATAATTATCCAATTGGAGTCCACACAATACCACAAAGCTAAACCAAATTAACCCATCGGATCTCATCAATACGGCCGCCAAGTTCAGTTTAATGATATAATTTTTAGAGTAAAACAGTGTGGAATCTTTTCAAATCAGCAAGAAAGGTTTCTGTCGTTTTAAATTTACAATACGTTTAATAATAACAAAAAAACTTGTCCACGTACCTGGTGCTCCCTGCCTTAAGTTGCAGCATATGCTTGATGTTCTGCTTCAATGCTGTTTGCAATTATGAATGATTATTTCAGGTGACTTTATAAGTAGTGCTTATGTTGTGTGTTCTTCAGTTCTTTTTTATAGAGAAGCTGCGTACGCCCATTATTCGTAATATTCGCCATTTGCGACAAATGCATACGATTTCCTCAAAAAAGATAAGTTTAGCGTAAAATTTCTATAGAGCAAATTAAAAATCCCGAAAAATAATTTATGACTTTGATTTCAATGACGTATGTAGGTTTGTGAGCTTTCAACCAAATCATCGGCTCGTCACAGTTTGAAGGAAGTTGGCAAAAACCGACGGCGCCAGCAATTGGCTTCATTAAGCCGCCGGTAATGTTGGCTGAGTCTTCGTTAAAATAAAACTAGTAAACAAATCAAATTTTCTGGTCGCAAATTTAAAGAATTCCTTAGTTAATTTTAAAGATATATCAAATTTTTTCTTGGGAGTTTTACATTTATCTACACACGGAAAAATTTTAGAATGAAAAATCTGTCATTTATTTTTATATAAACATTTGGTCATACTCATTTGAATTCACTCGAAAATGATTTCTCAACAGACTTCTATAGATAAGCTTTTCAGTAAGAGTTATGCAAAAAATTTTAGTTTCTAAACATTTTCACATTTTCATTTGGTTTGCGCTGTTTTTTCACTTTATTATAGAAAAGAAAACATGAAAAAAATAGTAATTTGAAAATGTTCTATTTGTTTTTTTATAAGCCGACAACACACAAAACGGTGTGGCAAAAACGCACCGTTTTTTACTTTGCCACTGCACTGTATATTTCCTTTTTTGTCCATCGATTTGGTATGAACGCTTCCATTAGATCGTGTGTAAATAGATTTTGACATTCAGTTGCGTTTTGTCGTGTCAATCCGGTCTGAACAGTGCCAGAGCTAGCGACATTTCGTTAACAAAAACCTTTAACATACTAATAAATATACCAAAATTTAAACTTAAATATCTCCATTAATCAAAGGGTTTTTAAAAGAGCCAGCGATTGCGAGTTTTTGTATGAACGATTCCATTAGATCGTGCGTAAATATATTTCGACATTTCGTTGCGTTTTGTTGTGTCAAGTCGGTCTGAACAGTGCCATTTTGAACTTTAAACTTACATATTTCCAGCAATTTAAGGGTTTCTAAAAGTGTCAGAGATTGTGAGTTTTTGACAAAAAAAATGCTAACATAAAAATTAATACACATAACAAAATTTCAATTAAAATAACTGTAGTATTTAATGAGTTATAAGGTACTGTAAAAGAAAGATTGATATGGCATCTACGAGTATGTGTACAAAAAATAAACATTAATTACAATATATTTTGCATTATTGGGAATTTAATTGTGCGAATTCGGCAACCGATCCGCAATGGACTAAAGAGAGTTCGATAATATTGGCTGTCTTTTAAACGATATTCATTTTGTCTGGATCGGATAGCCATTATTTTGTCAAATATTCGGGGTCCTAAACTTGGGAAATACGCCAGTCCGAAAAGTTTTTAGTTTTATCTTTGTTCGCAAAAAATAGCTGTTTGTTTCTACGACAATTTTTGCATGTAAAGGCTAAACAAGTGCCCGTGATTACCCAAATACAGTTAAAGCTAAATGCGTTAGCAGCTAAAAATCATAAAGGGTAGTTAGATTTTAAGGGCCGATGTTCAATGTGAACCACACCTAAACGTCAAGTTTTTTTCTGCATTTCATTTGATATTTCTCAATTTCAGACTAATTCAATTTGAGCGATGGAAAGACATACAAGCGAGCAATGCGTTAAAGCTATTCAAGCTTATTATGAAAATGGGTGCGAATCAAAATGCACTTCGTGTTTTTTCGGTCAATTCAATCGTCCAAATGTGCGTACAATCGGAAAAATTAGAGCAAACTGGGTCTGTAGGAGATATGAAAGCACCAGTGCATGCTCGTACAGCAGAAAATATTGCTGCTATTCGCGATAATGTGGCTGAAGAGCTGTCCAACTAAACTCACCGTCGTGCCCAACTATTGTACCCCTCACGCTCGTCGTTGATGAATATTATGCATAAGGACTTGCATATACACGCTTAGAAGGTGCAATTGACTCAAGAACTAAAGCCTCTTGACCATTCCAAATTCAGAACGGTGAAAAAGAAATGGCATCGGCCCTAAAATTTAACCACCCTTTATTGTTGCGTAAAGCCACACCATCTTTTGTTCAGTTATTGGCTGTCACCGCTACCGCCTAACCGTTTAATTGTGTTTAGCCTCTTCAATGCGTTTGGCAAAATGAACTTGTCAACACACACGTGCAGCTGATCAGATTAAAAGCTCGAAAACCTACATACGTCATTGAAATAAAAGTCATAAATTATTTTTCGGGTTTTTTAATTTGCTCTATAAAAATTTTACTTTGAAACAATATTTTTGTGAAATCGTAAACCTTTGTCGTAAATGGCATAGTAAGAATAATGGGCGTACGCAGCTTCTCTATGAAAAAGAACAGAAGGCCACAAGATCAAATCGTATGTATTCCACGACAAGATGGCCGCCACATTCTGGAGGAAGGCTGAAGTTAAGCCACAGCGAAACACTCGACAACATTAACGTTTTAAGAAGTCATTGAAAATCGTACCACATATAAGGAGAAGGATAAGCGAAAGACGTTGATGAACGATTTACATACATTTATAGTAGCAAGCAGTTCCAAAAAGAAAGTGGCGTACAGCAATACGCCATAGCACTCCTCAGGATTTACATTTCCTATTCGATGTACATGTATCCAAGTTATGACAAATTCTGCAGTCCAGCAGTATAAAATACCTGATAGTGTCATGGCAGTTATAAAATATACAGCGTATAGAAAACTCTTCCGATGAATCCTTGAGGGCGGATAAGGGGCCCAAACATTATTGAGAGTGCCCAAACCTCCACCTACACAGCCTTAACAACATCCGGTTTCTTCGGATCAATTTCTTGCGGCCAAAAAAGTGTTTGAAGTAAAAACAATGAGCCTACCACCACAAATTCCAAGCCAGTATGGAATCTGCAATGCTAATAGTATATCATCCAGCAGACGCAATTGTTATGAACGGCATGAAATCCAATCTAAAAGACTACGACCACCTGTTTCGCAAAAGCCAACCTCAATGTCGCCATATAAAAAGAGACGCAACTAAGACGAAGTTAAGCACACTTGCCGTGTGTATGAATAGAAAAGGAATATTGTGGAGTGCCGTGGTGTGATGACTAGTCTTACATCACCAATAAACCCTAGTTTTAATCCCGGCAAGAACATCTAATGTTTTTCGGCGGCCCACCTTGACCGTTGACTTGAAGAGTTTGTGATTAATCTCGTAGCCTACAGGGATTAGATTATAATGCCGTTCGTAGCATGCATTAAACAGTAGTTCCTGGTCAGTTGGCATACAGATTATATAGTGAGACCCAAACCGCTTATTGATTTGTGAGAAGTTACACATATCTTTCTCAATGGATTGTTAAAGGAAATGAGTATCTACAAATATTGAGTGTTATTAACCTCTCAGTATTTTGTTTTCAGTAAGCTGATTATCTGAAGTTCACATTATTGACAGCTCATCACAGGTCTTAAATTTATAAAAACATACTCATGGATGTTGATGTGCTGCATTTTAATTTCTTTTTTCTTTTATTAGGTCACCAGTATTACAACCATCAGAGCGTGTTGAACACTTATCACCAAGGATAACCCTATTTGAAACATTATTCATGAATCAGAATGGATATAAATCGATGGAATATGCAAATGGTTCAAGAATTCCAATACCCAAATTTTACTTCAAAACAAACAAGAGCAATAATAACTAAAGTGACCTGATAATAATCAGAATTTCAAACAAATGAAGCAGAACATCAAGCATATGCTGCAACTAAAGGCGGAGAACACCAGGTACGTGGAACAATTTTTATTACTTAACGTATCGTTAATTTACGAGTAAGACGACAGCAACTTTCCTTGCGTATTTAAAAAATATTCCAAAATGTTATTCTTAAAATTTTATCATTGAACTGAATTTGGCTGCCGTATTGATAAGATACTAAGGGTTAATTCGGCATTGCTTTGTGGTATTATTTGGACTTCATTCAATTGGATAAATATTGTTGATTTTTTGACATAAGCCAGTGACTGCCTTAGTACAGCTTGCGGGAAAACGCTTAAATTTTTAAATGCTTACATTCTCCATATCTTATTTTACTGCACTTAAATACTGTGAATGATTGAAAGCGAATAAACATACCGATGTTTTCATTTCATTTCTTTATTGACATGTAATTCGAAGCCCATTGGGGTCTATTAAAGCTAAATTACAATATGCATCAAAATGTTAAATAGAACATCATAAACTAAATAAATAATATAAATCAAATAAATAATATAAATAAAAAAAATCCTAATATTTCCTAATAAAAGAGAAAAAAACCTGATGAAAGCATATAAGTGATAATCAAGAAACCGAAGAAAAAAAACATATACTCGTAAATAAAAGCATTACTCTGTACTTGAACGAAAATGTTCCATTTAATGTTTACGAAATGTCATGGAAGACAAATTAAACGTTTTTAAACTGATTGGCAAAATGTTAAATAGTCGGGCTACTCTTACGGGGAATGATCGATTCATAAGCGTTGTTACCTTTGGAATAATTAACTGTCTGTTGCGAATTGAGTGACTGAAAACAAATGAATAAGCTAGGAACAAAGGAGATTAAAGTTTGTATATCTTGTAAAAAAATATAGCAACCGAAGGTGCACAAATTCCACAAAGGAACAGCCTAAAAAGTCATTGACAAACGGCGATATGTGAGCATACGGTTTAACAGAATATACGAGTACATAGCGCATAACTCTATGAAACACTGTCTTTATAATATTCATATTACTTTGAGTAGTTCCTGTATATACCTCTAGGCAGTACAAAATATTTGCCATAATTAAGTTATGAACCAGTTTTGTTTTTACCCAACGAGGTAAAACTAAATTAGTGTTGTAAAGTTGACGAAGTGTGAAACTAATACGTGAAGCAATACTGCGAATATGCTGCTCAAAGCAACATTTGTTATCCAGTAGTATTCCCAAACACGTAATACTCTGAACGAATTCTATAGACGTACCATTGTATTGCAAATCTAGTTTAATAGAAGATGATGATGAAAATTATTGCCTTTGTTTTAGAAGGATTAATACTAAGCTTGTTAGAGGACATCCATACACTCAATAATTTTAAAACATAATTAGCTTTGGCTTGTAAAACATCCAAATACTGGATTTCTCCGCAAAATAATAGCTGAACATCATCAGCAAAAGAGTATGGTGTACACCAATCGCCTAGACTTTTAAAAAGGTCATTAATAAACAGCACAAACAAAATTGGACCAAGAACAGAGCCCTGAGGGACCCCACTCCTAACAGACAAAACAGACGATGCGACTCCATTGACACGAACAAACTGCTTTCTACCACATAAATAAGAAAGTATTAAACTGCAGGCACTTTTTCCAAGTCCATAATCTTTATGCAATTTATTTATCAAAATTCCATAATCTACCCTATCGAAGGCTTTTTCTAAATCCAAAGACAAAACCATACACATTTTTTGATCATGAGTATTCTTCCCTATTGAGTCAGTAAGGCAAATTAAAAGAGCAGAGGTACTCCTGTCGTTCCGGAAACCACATTGACAATCATTAAGCAGCGATTTACTCTCAATATGGCCTAACAACTGCCGCTTAAGAATATTCTCCACAACTTTTGACAGGATGGGAAGCAAAGAAATGGGTCTTAAGTTGTCAGTAGAATTCGAGCTTGACTTCTTTTGAATTGGTGTCACTATGGCTACTTTCCAATCATTAGGAAAGCAGGAAGTCATTATTATAGTGTTCACTAAATGAAGAAGGTGATTTGATATAAACGGAAATACTACTTTAAGAAATTTAAGAGATATCTCAACTTAAGCAACTTTAACATTTTTAGCGGCAATTTTTCAATTTCCGCCCGCCTTATTTTAAAACTTAGCCATACAAAATCTACTTTAAGATATAGCATTTTTCGTTCGGAGGAGATTTATTTAAATATTAAATTCCACTCAAATTCCACTATGTTGTACACACCATATGGGGTTGAAAAAAGTTTCAATCTGGTTTCTGATTGGGTTGTTAAGGGAAATAGGTGCATGCACCAGATTATTCTTCAAGAAAAACTAACCGGAAATTTCTGTATACTCGTAGTAGAAAGAGATTCAATTCTTGAAGTTGAGGAATTAATAAATGCTTCTTTTGATGGTATTGAGATTTTGTATTTCTAGACGGACATAGTAAAATGAAAAAAAAACGTTAGGCTAATTGTATAGAAATAGAAGGAGATGAAGGGTACAAACGTATTTCCCTTAACACCCGATTAGCCAACTAACGGGGAACTTTTCTGCAATTAGTGAGCTGTTCTGCTTACTCATCCTTCAAATGGTTTATCCATTTTATACTAACTTTATTTCCTAAACATTCCAATAACGAAAGAGGGGAAACTTCTTGCAAATCAGAGAACTGTGCACAAAATAATTTTAATGCTGACTGGCGGGACCCATTGTTTAACGCCGATATTGAACCGCTTATTTATTTTTACTTGGTTAAATTATTCATCTCCTTTTAAAAGGTTAAAAATCCATCGCTGAACAATGTTAGTGTTGCAATCTAACCGTCACACCGCCACGACGGTCCTTAAGTAAAAGTATATATTTTTCGAAATAGAATGAATCTTTGATAAATATTCTACTTTTTAAACTGTGACATTTAGCTTGACAATCAAGAACCCTGCGATGTTTTCTTTCGGATCACACATTCTATAAAATTCTGTTTATTCTTCGTTGTCGTTCGCATCCATTGTGTCTTTGATTACAACCCAGAATAGGCTTTATTTGCGTAATTTACATTTTTGCTTATGATTTTAAAGAGATAATACCAAAACCATATTGTACTTTTGAAAAACCAAGTAGTTGATAAAGTTGCGGTCAAAAAATAGCTGTGTCACATAGTGAAAATGTTCCACTATGTGACACAGCTATTAATAAAAGCAATAATAAGCATATTGTATTACTATTGGACAAAAGGGCGTGGCGCCGCACAGTGTGTCCTTCCCATACATTCGATGGCCAAAAATAGAAGGAGTTGTACGAGAGTAATGAAATTTGGCACGAGTCCCTAATATAATAGAATTAAGAAAATTTCAAAGTATCGACAAAATTGACCACGCCCATCGCCCACCGCCCATACAAACTAAAATCATTTTTGGCTGTTAAAAATTAACTATTGCTACAAATTTCCTGAAAATTGCGGGAAGAACATATCTATGCAACACCTTTTAAAAAAAATTATTTCATCAACATTGACCACGCCCATCGCCCACCTCCCATACAAATGATATTTCAAAAATGCCATATCTTCTGTAAATTTATAACTAGAAAGTTTATTTTTCGCAAAAACGCATACAGCATCTATTAAATGCTGTTTTGAAAATATGAAGAAAATCCGCCCACTGTAACACCCGCCCCCCATACAACCCCCATACAAAAATTTTACAGTTCACTCTATTTAATTTATTAACAACATTTTCACATCTTCGTGATAATCTAATTTTTTAAGCTTCAATTTCGTTCTTAATGAATTGATGTATGGGTCGGAGGATATCAAAAAATGATGCATTTCGTCTTCGTTAGTAGAACAGCGCCCAGTCTTGCGCGAGTTATATAGCCTATAACGTTTATAGTCTTTGTTCCTCGCTTCCTGCGCTTCTTCTGATAACATTCCTTTGAAAAATAAACCATATGTTAATTCAAAATGTATGAAACAAATCGTATCTTTAACCTACCTATAGGTAGAATGGCCTCAGATACAATTTTGCTACCACGTATCAAAACTTTATGCACTGTGATAGGCATGTAGTACCATCCATACAAATCAATGTACAATTTTGCCGTGTCTAAACAATATATATGGAACTTCTCAGAGTCTATTGCCTGACTGCAACTTATTGTGGATAATATAATTTTTAACCTATGAATCAGTTGTTCATTTACTCCGGTTATGTCAGCTGTACTTTCAGGGTTTTCAAAAAATCGTCGAGCTGTATTCCCATCGTTGCTGGAACCCATTCCTTGTTTTACTACATCAACATTTATTCCCAATACTAATTTAAGTTTTTTTTGAATTGTGGCCTTGGCTTCTTCTTTAATTTGTCTTGTATCTTTATTTGTTCGCCATGCTGCAAAGCTTTTATTGTAAGCGATATGCAATATGCATTCCATAAATTTTATGCGCGCATGCAGAGGTGAAATACCAAATTTTAAAGCCTCTCCCGAATTTGATCTTGTTGCCCATTCGTCTAAATTGTGCATCTCCCTAGGCTTAGCACCACATATGAAGCACACGGACATAGAAGAGCTGCCAGTTAAAGTTGTTGCTATTTTACCATCTATCATAGTCAATGAAAGTTTATGAGTAATAACGAATTTCTTATTATGAACTTCAATAATTGAATTTGTTTATAAAAAAACAATTTTTTAAAAAAAATAATAACTGATATGATTTGAATTTCAGTGTACGAGCACTTTATATCTTACAAATATACTATTTATAGTAATAGACATGCACACAGGCAAAACAACAACAAGCAGTAACGAAAGAAAGAGTGCGCAGTTGCGCATAACGCATATTTTTTACTGTAATTTTTTGGTTTTCCATTGTTTTTTTGGCCGCGGGCAAATTTGGGCACAATTTTTTTTGGAATCTGTTAGCTGTTAGGACTCCATGTTTCGCACTGCTTCGCACACAACTAAACGTCTAACGGAAAATCATAAATGTTTATTTTTTTTGGCCCAAAATAAAAAAAAAAATTAATTTATTTTTTTCAATTTTTTTTTTTTTTTTTTTTTTTTTTAATTTACATAATGCTTGATGCCTATTTTAAGTGAAAAAAATTTCTATAAGGTACACTCGGTGTATAGTTTATAAGTACCAAGGTTTTAAATATGACATAGAAAACTAACCCATTTGAGACTTGTTCACATATGTCAACTTTGCGCTGCTCGGGACAGAAAACCAATGGAGATATTTGCATAAAATTTTACACACATGACCTTTAGATAGTTTTTAACCATCTGTGCAAAAATCGTCAAAATGGGAGAGCAGGTCCAAAATGTTTTATTGCCGCAGCGGACACAGTGTGCGCCGCCCATACAAGCCTGATCTTAAAAAGACCATATCCCCTACTTTTATACGGATATGACGATAGTAGTTAGTACATTTGATGTTGGTATGAAAAGAAACACCAACAGACAACATTTTAACATTGGACCGGGATCCATGATGAAGGGTATACAAGCTTCGGTGCGGTCGAACTTAATTCGTCTACTTGTTAATGTTTTGAACATCCTAACGTCTCCTTCTAATCATATTCAGGTGCTGATGCCAAAATTATTGTGGAATAACATTAAAAGTGTTTCCCTAGCTTGCACACTGGTCTAGAATCAATTTTTTTTGGCATAAATTCGAATAATGCCGATAGAGACTTGTAATCTTACCTGTTTGTAAGGTATTCCAATAATATGAAATTTACGAGTTTTTGAGGTGATCGGGCCACGCCCACTCCCGCCCCCAGATGAACTACAAATCTTAGTACGATTAATTTCACAAATTTTCGTATGACCTTTATTGTATGGAAACACTTTCCACAAAATGTTGATAGATATTTATTTGTGTATTCAAAATAATGTGAGGAAGTTTCATTAGATAACATAGTGTGATTTATTTGCAATAAATGGCGCTTTTCAGGCCATAGACCGCTTTGGGCCAAAATCGGCGCAGTCGAGTTAACCGATATGGTGCAAAACTGGTACAGTTCATATTGGACAGCATTGACAGGAATTAGTTCCTGTAAAAATATTTAAAACTTTGCCATCAATAAGCGTCATATTTAGGTCATAGCTGATTTTAATGCTTCTCTCTTGAAGAACAGTACACATAAACGGTTTCAAATTTTTTATTTGTGTGTCCAAATTAACCTTTTCTTCCAATATATGAGCTGCTGTCTCTTTAGCAAATTCAATTTTTATCGGCCTACAAAATCTGATGGATTGTGGGGTGCTGTTAATCCAAAGGACTTTATCCAAATGGTCTAATAGTTTTAGTGGTACTAAAGTTGTGACGAATAATGACTGATCAGTGGAATCAGATCTTTCTGTTTCGAATCTTTGCTTATACACACTTTGCCCCGACAAACCATCAAATCCATAGCTAGCAATTAATTTTACTTCGCTAATATCCGAAAACTGTTTAAAAACTTCATGTTGCATTAAAACTATCCGATCCACTGTGTGGTCCAACAAATTTTGTAACGGCACATGAGCAACGGTTTCTGAAATATGTACACCACTCGGTCTACATTTAAGCTTTGCATCAAGCAATCGTTGATAAGTGGGGTAAATATCACTGTTTCGCTTTTTGTTCCGAAGTCTCATCTTCATATACTGGTATTTTGGGAGCCTATCTTCAATTAAAACTGCTAAAGCTTCATCAGGGGTCATAGGAACTGATCCTGGAATTAAAAGTTTTTTTTCTCATTTCTGTAGATGTTCCAGGAGCATTCTGTGTTTTCTTCAAAATGAATGAAACATCGGGTTGTTTTGCCTTCTTTGCAGAAACGGCGGCAGCATGAACCAGAAGTGGTGTATTATGATTAAGCTGCAATGACAAATCAGCTGCTAGTTTTCTTTTTAACCGCAAGCTGGCCTTATTATAGGTTAAATTGGGACGTCCTACAATATTTGATGGTGGGGTAATGTAGTAATTTTTGTCATATTGATAATTATATTTTTGGAAACCCAATCCGAATGGCGTTGTTTAAATCTATCTAATTTGTTATTGTATTTCGGTAAATATTTTTTTATATGTGCTAGAAAATTATACGTTTTTTGTTTGATTTCATTAATTTTGTCGACTTTTATATTTTTATTGACTCTTTGAAGTACCTAATCCGATAAGAAGTCATCTTTGCGGTCGTTTGTTTGCCAAAACGTAAGCATATCGGAGCGGCTAATCAGAAATTGAGCTAAAATAAAAATTTAAATTTTATGAGTTTGCTGGAATTTGCTGGGGAGATCTAAGTTTCCACAACTAATAAACACATTGACGAATACTTTAACGTTTAAACTTCCGTGCAAGTTCATGCCCAGACCCAACTTTCCAACTACCAAACATATAGGTTATGTTGAATAATAAAAACATAATAACATAACATTCAAGAATATCGACAAGGACACAACAAAAATTAAATTTTAAATAATGTATGTAAACTACTTACCTTGATCTTCAATTTCCATTGCACAACTTTTTTATACTTTCCTATTTAAATTTTTACTGTTAATATAATTGTTACACTGTTTTGACTTCGAAGTAATAACACGTGCTAAAACATTCAACTTTCAATGCTTGCCAAACTTGCAGTGTTGCCAATAACTTTTTTTTATTTATTATCGATGATTGCTTGGAATGTTGCCATTGAGAAAATATGTAAACTTTTAACAATTTCTTAATTTTTTGGTTTCGAATTTATGCCAAAAAAATTGATTTGGGACCACAGTTTCTTGGACAAAACTTCAAATAGAATAATATTTGGATTGGAAGCATGGTTTACTTTAATCTGAGTATCCTTATGTGCATAAGAAGTAAAGACCATTCGTTTTAGTATAATCGTTTTTATTTTTAAAGACTGAATTACTCCATAAGCTTATTTTATCAGGGTTGTTGTTTTTAGTCATATGAGGAAGGAAAATGTAGCCAGCAAAGTTAAAGCAAACACATCACCGTCTGGTAGACGCTCGTTTCGCTTTTGGCGTAGGCCGGTTCTTTGGTACCGACACAATTCTCTACTCATTTAACGCTTTATATATACGAAACATTGCTTAGTGTTGCATATGCGAACCATTAAGTCGAAGAGTGAGGAAACAGGCGACTTACTGAAACCGGTTGTCCTTTTTTTTTGACCATAAGCTTTATGTACAAAAATTATAATTTGTTAAGCAAATACTCGAAATACTTCCCTAGCCGATTTCACCAATTTACAATCGCAGATTATTTCGTTTGACCTCTATCGTGCTTTCAGCAGATACACGGACGTACACTTAAATGATTTTCCGAATGCTAATACCACCGACATGCACACAGAGAACAGATTTGTTGCTACAACCGAATTTTTTGCCAATCGAATATTGGTGGTTGCACGTATTATCGATGTATTCCACTGCTACCACCGAATGTTGGTTGTATACACGGTCATTTTTAGTAAAGGGAATTGACTCGTTTTTTTTGAACAGGGATTAACCGGCTCAAGACCTCTTGCATCTATATTTAAATATAAGAAATATAATATAAGTTTTTAACAAAATGTTTTTATCATGATTTCGGGTCAGTGACAACCCTCTTCAGAAAGCTTTGCTGCAATTGTTGAAAGTAAAACCGAACTCTATAAGGCCAGAAAGGGATCTACGGGTAAAAAATCAATTTTCACATTTTTTTTTGATGTGGACAACATCTGAGCATCGAATGAGACCGACCCCATGCCCCAAAAGTGTTCCCTTCCAGAGATATGCGCGTTTTATGAAAGTGATGGTTCACCAAAGATACGCGTGTTTAAATCTTTAAAATGGCTCCTGAACAAAATTGGTTTTTACCCTTAGGTCCCTTTCTATTTTGCGCGTCACATATGTATTGGTTATTATTATATTGTTTGTTTTATGTTATCTTTGAATACGGTTGTCATTTCCACCAATATTTTTGTTTCCGTGCATCTGGATATGTTATAAATTTCAATACACTTTCTGTAATAGATTTGCGACAAAAATTCAAAAAAATATTGCTTATTAAAATCCAATTTGGAAAATATAATTTAAATTCTAAAATGTATAAAATAATGATTCGATACTTTTCAATTTTTTTAGATTAAAAAGGTAAGATTTCATCTTAACTAAGATTTTGTTGTGAATAAAACCAATAAGTTATTATGGGGATAATATTCTGATGTTGAAATAGCCGATTATATGTTACGGCGGTGAACTAAACGGGGTTTAGTTACTTATCCGTAGTCACCACCAATTATTGGCACCAAAGTCACATGTACTTCATAATTGGTTGGTTGCCAAAACCACCAGTTGTGGTAACCAACAATTGTACTGAAGTCGCTTATCACTGCCGAACATACTCAGCTCAGGAATAAGACGGCGGATGTCGGATGAACACGCACCATGCACTATGCAATGCCCATTCCGACGATGCTCAAGGGAAACAATAGAGTTGGATACTCTACAGTCACCAATCAGCACCATCGCTCTCCTTTGATTACGGTCAAGTAGCTCCGAGGATGATTTTGGAGCACCTACCCATGTATGGGAGTTGTATTCCATCTTTGGCCCATTGTAAGTTGTATAGATATTGAAAAGATCAGAAGGAATAAAAAAATTCTTTTTAAAAAGCCTATGTGATTCTTTCTACACTTCAAATACATGCATCGCCCAACGAGCGTCAGATTGTAGTTTCATGCCCAGAGCATCAAGACCATCTCCTTGTTTAATATCCATTTCATCTAGAAAAATTGACGACGTTATTAGGCCAGCGAATAGCTTTTGAGACATCAAGCACACGCAGAAAAAAAGTATGGTTGTGGCAACAATATTCGAAGAGCATCACACTATTGTTGCTTATATGGTTGTAGCACAACAATATTATGACCATCGTTCACACACAACCATACTATGATCCCCATAACAATATTATGGTCCTCACAACAATAAAATTATTCACACACAACCATACTATGATCCCCACAACAATATTATTATTCACACTCAACCATGATAGACCCCCACAACCATATTATGATCCTCATAACTATAGTATGTTTAACGTGCAACCATAGTATGATCCTCACAACCATAGTATGACTTACACACAACCATACTATGATCCCCAAAACATTTTGTAATGATTGGGTTAAATTGTTTTTCAAAAATAGAGATTTTTATTAAGTATGTTTTGAAAAAAATTGAGTTACATGTACAAAGTACAAAAGGGTGTTTTTTATTGAGGTATAGAACTTCGAATTGAAATAAAACACAAGAAAATCGTTTTAATGTCCATCAATTTGGCTTTATTGGAAGGATAATATTATGCCATTAATGTTTAAATATGATTTCGGGCATGTGGCCGCCGCGGCTGGCTCGAATAAAGCCAATTCTACATGTCCAATTTTCAACCACTTTTTCGAGCATATGGGGCCGTATGTTGGCAATAACGCCACGAATGTTGGCTTCCAAGTCCCCTAACGTGTTTCTGGTTTGTTGGCGTAGACGAGCGACTTCACATATCCCCAAAGAAAATAATCCAATGGTCCATGTTAACCGATCCATGGTTAACCGAATTAATTGCTCTGATGGACGATTATGTCGACCATAAAATGGACGGAGCTTGCGGTGAACTTCGCGAACTGAACCATTACTTTCGAAATAAATTTGCACGATTTGCAAGCGTTGTTCTTTTGTCAACCTGTTCATGATGAAATGGCAAACCAAACTAAATATTAATCACTTGACAGCTGACAAAATGGCCGCCAGTTAAAAAAGTGATGTCAACTTAAAGTACTATACCCCAATAAAAAACACCCCTTATTATTGCCTAAGATTCGTAAAAATAACATTGTCAAGTTAAACAAATACCATTTTGTCAGTATAATTGCCGTAATCACATTATTGTTAACATAAAACCCATTAAAAAACAATACTTTTGTCCAATCAACCATATTTATATTGTTGCTACAACCATTAATAAATTTGGCAACAATACTATTGTTACATTTCAACAATATCAATATTGCCGCAATCATACTATTGTCAAAATGAAATTCAAAAAATAATACTATGGTTGCGACGACCATACTTTTTCGCATAGAAAATACTATTGTTCCGGTGACCAGATAGTAACCATATCTTTTTTTTAAATCTTTTTTTATTTACCCGACCCCATTTGAAAATTGCCAGTAAATCACGGCCAAGTGTCTCATCAATGATTTACCTTTTGTCTCCAATTTCTTGATGACTCGGCCTTTGCTGTCTTTTGCAACTGAGTAGCATAGATTCATGGTCTGACCCAAAAGATCGTCAGTTAAAATAAGAATAAGTAATGGAGAAAGGACAGAACCCTGAGGTACACTTGCGGTCAGCCTATGTTCTCTAGATGATAACCCTTCTACCACAACTCGTATAGTGCGATCTCTAAGAAAGCTCGGTATAAGTCGAGCAAAGTTATTACCGACACCAAAAGCGATGAGCTTTGATAAGATTGCCTCGTGCCAGACTCTATGAAAGATCTTGGAGACATCCAGAGCCACGACCTTACTCTCACTAAACTGGTGGATAGATCGACTCCAACTCTCCGACAAGAACGCCATCAGGTCTTTGGTAGAGCGATTTCTACGGAAGCCATAATGTCGATCACTTAGCAGGTCGTAGGTCTCTTAATACCTCACAAAATGGCTGTTCGCCATGCTCTCCATTACTTTAGAGAGCGCTGAACAAATCGCAATTGGCCGATAATTCACAGGATTATTGGCTTCACCCTTTTTGGGGATCGGCTGGACGTTCGCAACCTTTCAACACGCTGGGAAGACTCCCGCATGCTAAGCAAGGTTGCAATACTTATAGAAATGAGGGTACTCTACCGAATTTTTGTAGTTCGGACCTATTTCCAACCGAAATTTTCTAGGTGTGTGTATTTAAAAACTGTCCCCTGGTTCTCTCTCTCTCTCTCTCTCTCTCTCAAATTTCACCCAATGTATGTGATTAAATCCAATCTGGCATCTGGGAAGACTCCCACATGCTTAGCAAGGTTGCACTAGAAAATGTGTTTATCCTACCGAATTTTTGTAGTTCGGACCGATTTCCAACTGAAATTTTCTAAGTGTGTGTGTTTGAATACTGTCCCCTGGTTCTCTCTCACCAGTTTCCCCCAATGTAAGTGCTTAAATCCAATCTGGATGGTAACTTTCTGTGTCTGTGATTAAAATGACCCCAGAAGACCATTCAATTGACACAAATTTAATCCCAGGCATTTATAGCCTTACGGGCAATCAAATTAATATCGAGACTTTTAATTGTATTCACACACACACACAGACACATGTATATACACACCCACACATCTGCAGTTACTGTGCTAATAAGAAAAGTTTTCAAATTTAATTAATGACAACTTAACAGGATGACAGGCAATTGTCCTTGCTCTGAACACGACAGGGACATAAAGTAAACCTACATACCCAACCCTAGTGAAGAGGGCCTAGCGTGGTGGTCTAATGAGGTCGCTCTGGCTTCCATTTTGTAGGTGTTTACAACAACAACAAAATAAAAACCCAAAAAAAAAACTCGAAAATTAATGGAAATAATTTCTTTTACGCAGCGAAGGGAAACTACTACGAATAACAACAACAACGAATGGTGTTATGCATGTTTGAACACGCACAGCAAACGCATTGAGGAAATTACAGCCTATTTAAGGTAATAACTGAATTAATTAGTAAAGCAACAACAAATAATAATAATCGTAAAAAGAAATTAAGTGAAATGAAACGAACTGAGTTTCGTCTTCTGCTTGTTTTTTTGGGGTTTCTTGGTAGGAAACGGAAACATCCAACAACGCATACCACCACTAAGCACATTAGTGTGTACTGCTATACAGTGGGCTACGCACACACACACTCACCCTGGTTAATGACTACAAAAAATGGTGGCTCTAGTCCGTTGTACTTGGCTATATGGGAATGTTTTTTTAGTTATTCCCTTCCCCGGACATATTAACATTAAAATATGAAGCCATTGTCAATTGATGATGAAAAAAACAACCACTTTTTTTAAGGGGGTGGGGAGGTGGTTTTTTTGAGGAAATAATTATTAGAAAATATGTTTGAATATCATGTCAAAGCGTAATTCGTTTCAAATTGGTCAACAAAAAAAAGCTAGTTGTAATAAAGCAAGAAAGCTAATTAAGTGCAAGAGTAGCAATTAACCGTGGAAAGAACTTAAAAAAGAACTATTGGATATTTATTTAATTAATTGGTAATTAGAACAAAAGTTGGGGCAATTAAGGACTTTACTATATTACTATAAGTAGAGCAGTACATGTAAGTGGGTTGAAAGAAAATATTTATACATTTTCGGTCTTTCTTTTTCCAAACCTCAAATTATACGTTGTATAATACTTTATAAACATTTAAAATTTTGAAACATGTATTAAAGTTTTAGAATTTCTTTGATTCGAACTACAAAAATTCAGTTGGTTTACTGCAAACACCAAAAAATACTTAGTAGAGATTTATGTCCCTGTTACACAGGTTTTATGCTGGAAAATAAAAAGTACTGAATGTTTTTGGATCAATAAATATATTAAAAAAATATTTTAATATATTTATTGATGTATATTGTATCCAAAACGAATCTACTTATTCGAAATGTCCGCCGTTTGCCTTTACACACGCCTTAAGTCGCACTGGCCAATCGTCAATAGCTGCACGAACCTCGTCCATTGGAAAATTGGCCACAGCTCGAACCAAAGCAATCTTAAGAGATTCAATGTTGGGGAATCTTTTGTGACAAACCTTGTCCTCTAAAACCGTGCACAATTTGAGGGCCATTGGAAATGAACGCTTGCAAATTGTTTCGAAGCCAGGCCTGGGACGTTTTAGCCTTATGGGCCGGCGCAGAATCCTGCTGGAAAGTCCATGGCTGGTTTTGGAACAGGGAATTGTTAAGAGGCTTCACAACAGCTTCCAAAACGGTTACTTGTTAAACTTTGGCCGATGTTTTGACTCCTGGTCGCAGAAATGCACGTCAGTGACACCATCGTAAGAGACACCCCACCAAACCATGACTGAAGCTGGGTGATGACCCTTTTCCACCCTTTGGATTCAGATGCTTCCTTAGATGACCGCGCATACACTACCATTTTGCTTGTTAAATTTTTCTGAACGGTAAAAATTTTTTCATCGGTGAACAAAGTTTGTGCGGTCATCTAAGGAAACATCTGAATTGATCCAAAGGGTGGAAATAGGTCATCACCCAGCTTCAGTCATGGTTTGGTGGGGTGTCTCTTACGATGGGGTCACTGACGTGCATTTCTGCGAACAAGGAGCCAAAATATCTGCCAAAGTTTGCCAAGAAACCTTTTTGGAAGCTGTTGTGAAGCCTCTTAACAATTCCTTATTCCCAAACCAGCCATGGACTTTACAGCAGGATTCTGCGCCGGCCCATAAGGCTAAAACGTCCCAGGCCTGGCTTTGAAACAATTTGCCAGCGTTCATTTCCTCTAAAGAATTTCCCTCAGGCAGTCCAGATTTGAACCCATTGGATTACAAATTGTGCACGGTTTTAGATTACAAGGTTTGACACAAAAGATACCCCAACATTGGATCTCTTAAGACTGCTTTGGTTCGAGCTGTGGCCAATTTTCCAATGGACGAGGCTCGTGCAGCTATTGACGATTGACCAGTGCGACTTAAGGCGTGTGTAAAGGCAAAAGGCGGACATTTCGAATAAGTAGAATCTTTTTGGATACAATATATATCAATAAATATATTAAAAAATATTTGGTCCAAAAACATTCAATACCTTTTTATTTTACCGCATAAAACGTGTGTAACAGTATTTATGTCCATTTGGACATTCAGTAAGTCGTTGGACTGTAAATTCCTCACAAGATTTTCCGTGCCCACAATATGGTCCTTGTTGACCTAACAATTTAAGATAGAATTATGTTTAGTTCTCATTCCATTCTGATATTAGACTTTGTTTCTTCGAATTACAAATTACTTTTAATACTCTTTCATTTAAAACGAACGAAAATCTACAGGACAAATTTCGGCAAAAACTTGATTATGAACGTTGAAGAGGCCCGAACCGCCACAGCCAGTCCGTCAGGCAACAAACCAATTATTATGTCCAAAACGACACATATATTAAGAAATTTATTTTCAAAATTCAAACACAGAACCCCACACACACACACTTGTCAGAATACATTACGGTCGATCTCCCTTTCCAGTGAAACCTGATCAATGCGAAAAATGTTTTAAAACGATTTTGAAAACGTACGAAAATATTCCGCGATACTTGGCGGAGATTTGAAATGAAATACGGCCACTTATGAAAAGGCTAACAACGAACGAAACGAAGACGGCGAGGTGAGGACACCAAAACTAAAAACAGCAGCCACAAAAATGAAGCGGCAGAAGCAACAAACAACCCAAGTCAAGTCAAGCCAACAGCCAATCCGACCAATTATCAAAAACAACTCAACCGCCGGCCATGCTGGATTCCTAAAGTTCTTGAAAAGATATAAAGAAAACACTCAAAAAAGAAAGAAAAACGAAAATGAAGTAAACGAGCGCTGAGGCATGCAACCGGGCAGGACCTTCTTTGTAAATGTGCAGCAGGGCAACAACAGCAACTGCCACAAACTACCCATGTTTTTGTGAAATATATTTACACCCGATGCGATCATTGGAACGAAACACACACTCGTGTCCTGTCCGGTTCTTATTTTTTACATTTCGTTTCTTTTTGTTGTTGTTATTTTTAAACGGAATCATCATTAATTCAAACATCACCGTGATGGCCGAAGAGGTGGCCCGGAAGGGAGTGACTTGGGTGCCCATGAAGAACAAAGATCGCAGCTTACTTGCTGTCCTTCTTGCCTTCTTACCTGCTCTTAACAGTGGAGGAGCCAAGGGGGAGACGTCCAGAGATTATAACAATTCACCCATTAACATTGGCCGTCAATAAGGCAAAAGCGGTAGACGACTTGATTGGGATCCCAAGTCAACCGTACCGAAACGCAGCGTACCGGGCGGCAGTCAAGCAAACACCAGTGCAGGCGCAGAAGAGCTCAATTAAGCACAGACACAGTCCAGAGATTTGGGTTTCCTTAGAAATACAAAAAAAAAAATTTAGCATTTCTTTTTGCCCGGCTTAATGTATCTCACATATTTGTGTGTCCGTCACAATGGCGTAAAACGATCTTCATCCTTTTCGCTGCTTAGGAGACAACAACAACAACCTTAGATATGGCATAGCCCAGTAGGAGCACGGATAGCTGGTGGAATGGTGGCGGGACCAGGCAACACAACACCCAGCTGATGATGCTGATTGCCTGCCGTGAGAAATAAGAACATTTTTCTGGAAGAGACATGAAAACACCATCATCACCAGCACTGCCTCCAACAGCAGCAGCAGGAACAGCACAAAACAAAAAATGCAAACGTTAATTAAGATTATGAAGTCATAAGAAAGTCTCCATGTCGTTGTTGTCGTCGTCGTCATCATCTTAAAGTATTTAATGGTCACCACCGGTTGATGATGCTGCCGGTACTGGTGCAGGTTCTGGCACTGACACTCCAACTGGTGCTATGTGACGATGTCCTCCAAAGAAAGCAAGCCTCCATTACAGCAGCCACAAGAGGCAACAACAACGCGACAGACAATATTATCAACCATGCCTATGACTTTGGACAACATACTCCATGCACAAACGCCCCATGCGGCCGACTTCATCAGCGGTTACTACTGTTATTCGTATGTGTGGGACAGTGGTTTCTAAACACACCGAAACTCCCACAATTTTCCAGTAACAAAAATCTTGTAAAAAGTTCGGTCAGAACAAGCCTTATGTACCCTTACCGACTTACTTAAGTCCCACAACATCCCATCAGGAAACAAGGGAGAACTCAAATCAATGAGCCATGCACAGCTCAATTCTTATAATCACTGAGCGGAACCTACTTTTTAAAATCTCTTACTCGTTAAGTCGCCGTGATAAACCCGCTGCTGAAAAATAGTTAGATGTTCTCATCCGGGTTTAAACGTGGTTTAACCGGCATGATACGAGGGCTGCTATATATATTTCTGGCCAAATAATGAAAATGCGAATATTTATCATCAAAAATGGTTTAATTGATTTTTGCATGCGCTCGAACCAATTGTCGAAGCACTTTTTCCACTCCGATTGAGACACCTCCAAAACATGGTTTTTGAATGCTTCAACAGCATCTTCTGGCTACAAAAATCGTTGACCACGCTTTTTTATCTTGATGTGCGGGAATAAAAAGAAGTCATTGGGTGCCAAGTCAGGACTGTACGGCGGATGACTCATCAATTCGACTTTTTGGCCGATCAAAAAAGCGCTGGATCGAGCCGATGTGTGAGAGCTCGCATTGTCATGGTGCACAATGATTCGTCTTTTCTTGTTCGGTTGTCGAATTTCTCTGAAGACTTCAGGCAAACAAATTGTGGTGTACCACTCAGAATTGACCGTCCTACCTTGCTCAAGCGAAACAGTCGCCACATGATCACTTTTGCTGAAGAAACAGGCGACCATTTGCTTCGTAGTGCTTCTTTCACGAACAACTTTCGCTGGATTTGGCTCGTCTTCGAAGACCCACACGGTCAATTGCTGTTTTATTTAGGGCTCATACGCATAGATCCATGATTCGTCACCTGTGACGTTTTAATAAACGTCTTTTGAAGCACCGCGATCGAATTTTTTTTAAAATTTCTTTGCACCAATCGACACGAGCCTTTTTTTGAGCGATTGTCAAATTGTGCGGCATCCAACGAGAACAAACCTTTTTTACGGCCAGGTGTTCATGCAATATCGAATGTATGCTGGCGGAATAAATGCCCAAGAAAGCCTCTATCTCACGGTATGTCACATGACGATCTTGCAATATCAGGTCACGCACAGCATCAATGTTCTCTGGCACAACGGCCGTTTTTGGACGACCTTCACGACCTTCGTCTTTGAGCGAGCGTCGGCCACGATTGAATTCATTAAAACAGTTTTTCACGGAGCTATGCGATGGAGCCATTTAAGTTCACGAAAATGTTCACGAGTTAATTCCATTTTTTTTGCCAAACTGATTTTTTCAAGTCACTGTAAACAACACAAATGATGGTCATACGTCAAAATGTTCTGAGTACGTTTATGCTAAAAAATGTCAAACTTTCCAATGGGAATGTCAGATGGCGTCAGATGGATAGGCCAGAAATATGTATAGCAAACCTCGTATTCCACCCAAATTGCTTAAAATTCCGATCCATTCCTTTCCCAACGGCAACGTCAATAAACAATATTGCCGCTTTTGAGCTGCAGAGCAACCAGAAGAGGTTCAAGAGGTGCCATTATACCTAGTGAAAACCACGGTTTGGTGCGGTTTATGGGCTGAAGAAATAATCGGTCTATATTTTTTTGTGCCAAAAATGATGATGGTCAGAAGGTAACCGTAAATGGCGCTCGCTAGTGCGCCTTGATATCGGACTTTTTGCTACCTGGAATGAAAGCGCGTAATCTTGACGACAATTGCTTTCAACAGGACGGTGCCACTTGTCATACAGCTGCTCAAACAATGGATATATTGAGAGGTCATTTCGAAATGCAGGTAATTTCACGTTTTGGACAGGCGAGCTGGCCGCCTAGATCGAGTATTATCACATATTTCTTTGGGGACTTTCAGAATGGACACCCTGAGGCGTAGTTTGGGCCAACATTTGAAGGAAATTATATTCAAAAAATAAATGGGATAACATTTCCTTTCGAATGAACAGTAAAGATTCCACACTTGATTTGAATTTTGGTATTTTTTTATTATGAAAAAAAAAATACCTATAGATTGATGGATCCGTGACCCGTTACAATAATATAACGATACTAACAACCAATAAGGTAGTTATACCAACCTAATTAAATAAAACTATTGGTTGCCAAAACTGGTGGTATTGACAACCAACTAATTATGTAAAACATAATAATTGGTGGAATTTCCAAAAGGACGAACCTAGTAGTTCCCAGTTATTTTTTATGGGCCGAGGATATTTTCATTTTGCAACTCTATATGTATGAAATAAGTTGAAAAGGTGCAAATGTTTCTTCGTTTTATCAAATTTTCGTGATGAGATGTTTTAAGTGAAATCGTATCGTTTATTTTAGAACATTTAAACATCCCAGCACAAAGATTGGAGTATCCTTTTCGTCCTTTTTTTCGAAAACTAAAGAAAATTGATTAAAATCATTCTCTAAGGGGAGTTTAAGTATTTATATGTTCTACGAAAATGTTATCTAATAAATTTCAGTAAGGGTGTGTTCTTTTTTTAATGAAATGTATAAACATTTTTAAAAATGGTCTTTTTGGGATTACTAAATTACTTTCATTATCAATTTAGTATAGTTCATCTTACATGAAATTTGCATATCTTCAAGATAAAGAAGTCCATTTTTTCAAAAAATAAAAAATAATTAAATTAAATGAAGCCAACTGCTCGCCACGGCAACGGTGACATACCAGTCTTTGAAAATACGAACCATCAGATAGAAAAATCTCTAAAAACTTTTTGTTTTATTAACAATTAACATCGTGCGTTTTAGTTAGACAACCTTTTATTATTTATATTTAACTAATGTAAAGTGGAATTTTAAACCCAATTATTTCCGGCTACATCATAAATAACATCGTGCGTTTCAGTTGGACCACCCACTATAATGGAACGAACAATGCTCCACATTGGAACGACGGGAATAAATACATAATTTAGAAAAATTAAATAAAAAACTTTTTTATTTTGGTCTGATAACCGAATCCATAAATTTAACCATCAGTTGGTCCAGAGTACAAATGGCCGTGATAATGACAACCAAATTCGTAGAGTCCTTAGAGCCCATAATATATAACAATACAAATTCAGTTAGAATAATCATCCTAATTAGTAAGGGTTACTATACTTGGCTTTTCTTCGATACTGTTAGTTCCCACTCCGTGTACCCAATCAACATTCGGTGCTGGCAACAAATCTGATTTCTGTGTGCATAAAATGGGTAGTTTATCGGTGCATCTTAACATTGGCATATCGTCAGAAAGTCATCACTCAACAAAAATTTGGTCGAAAACTGCGGATCTTCTTCGAGCATTTGAAGAGCCCGAACACTAAAGACGTTGTTGCGGTGTAAGTCTTTCCATATTTAAATGACAAACAAGACTTAAAAGAAAAAATAAAATTTAACACAACCCACGCGTAATTAGTGATAAAAATACCTCTAGATTGGTCACCCGTTAGCTACCATCTTAAGTTATATCGAACCATGGAATGTTTGTGATTGCAACATAAAGTATGTTCCTCCAACCGAAAAGTAGTAGCTCGGAGCGATTTGCAACTAATTTTTTCTCTGTGTGTGGTTATTAGATCGTAATTATTTCTGTCTTTAACTAGCACCAACGAACAAGTCTAGATAGATACGTCGTTCTTCCCTCCGTTTGGAGCATCAGTGGACTTTTGAAGCATTATACTTATATTTAATTTAAATGCGCGTGGAACCACAGTGTCAAGGAGACACTCTACCCTACTGATCCTCACCTCGGCTGAAGGCAGAAAGAAGTAAGTGATCGTTAAATTTTGTAATGATTTTTTTGTGTTTCTTCCTCGGATTTTTCTCGCTCCCACTCTCTCTCTCTCTCTGTCCTTCGAAATTTTGAGCTGATGTGGTTGGTTAAGTTGTTGGGGGCTGGTGTTGTTGTAATGCATGCTCTTGCTGCTGTCGTTGTTGTTGTTGTTGTTTTAGCGAATATGTTGCAAAGGCGACACGCCACGCATATGCAAGTGATGCTTACACTAACAGCAGCGGCAGCAGCAACAGTAACAGCTACCAACTACAAACAACAGCATTGTCATCATCGTCAATGCCACGACCAGGATGAACATGATGATGACGATCATCATCATCATTATAGTGAACATCATCGACCGCACCATGCTGTGGGGCGGGGGGTCCTCTGGCTTCGAAAAGTTAAACATTAGTCGGGCATTCAAGTAAAACGATCTTCACACGACTCGATTTTTAAGTCAACAACTTGATTTTCCAGCAATAACAAGATTAAATTATTTAATTTTTTGCCTCATTTGCAGTAACAGCAGCGACAGCAACGGCAGCAACAGCAGCAGCAACTCTGGCTGCCAACGTTCTCCACCAAATAGCGTCATTATTTTTCCTTTTGCTGGTTTTGTTGTTGCTGGTTCCACTCTGTTGGCCGTATTGGATTTTAGTCGCCTTTTTACGATCTTGGCAAAGTAAAAATGAATGTTCGAATGTTGGTGGTATGTTTCCTTTGCTTCATCTTCTTCTTCTGCTTCTCATTTTCGGTTAATCATGCCGTGTTGCACGGCATGTTGTTGGTGTTGTTCATGTCGTTGCTGGTGTGGCTGGCATGGCTCATTTTTATCCTGTTGTAGCAATTATAAGGTTGTACTTATAACAGCAACAACAACAAGAGTACGGTGTAAAGAAGGAGGCTTAGACCTGGCTGGTCTGGTCGAACAATTGTATTAACCCCTTTTCTTAGAGAAATACCAGCACGTCGTTATTATAAAGATACATGTGACATTTTAATGGGTAGATCCTTATACGAACTCTAAGATTGGGCGCCATGACCAAATGAAAGGTGAACGTTTCGGATTTTTTCTGAACTACTGTAAGTCGAAACATTTGGGAGGATATCAAAGTTAGTCCATGTGGCTAACTTTGATATCCTTGAGCTTGCCAGTTTACAGAAAATATATTTCATATCTGCTTACATAATAAGGGAAATAGTAATCGGCGGGAGGAGAATCTATTCTGAATAGAAGAAAGACACATGTAAAGGGAACAATTGTAAGGGGATCGAGTACTACGGCAACCGAAACGACGAACAAAAACAAATAAAAAAACACATATTAGATGTGTTCGATTGACAACTTGCTAAGGAGGTCGGTAATGACGTCATCATCCCGTCTTCAAACTTCACCAAAATCCTTAGGGTCACATTGGACAACCTATTTCGATCCTTTACAAATGCTACAACTATCTACGATAAGCTTACAAATAGTAACAAGGTCCTCAAGTCACTAGCCGGCAGTACTTGGGGTGCCGACAAAGATGCCAGGATGCCTCGGCCCAGACAGAGGTTCTGCAGTACAAGATAGAGCCTTTAGATCATCAAAACTTCCGTTGAGATTCCGTCCAGACCCAGCGCCTTTGTTAACTTTGCGCTATGGATGACATGGACAACTTCGCCAACGGTAAATTGTGGTGGTACTTCTTTGTCCCGGAGAGCGCGGATACGACGCACAACACTGAAAAGAAAAATAACCTTATATAAGGTTAACTTAACCATAAATAAACATTCGAACATTTTGTTTTTGACTGGTATTTAACAACAAAAATAGTTAATTTAGCTATTCTATGGTTGAATTTTTTAACCATGAAAATTGTTAATTTTAAAATAATTATTGTTTTAACAATGCATTGTTGAGTTTTTTAACCATTAAAATTGTTATTATTAAACTAATTATTGTTTAACAATGCATATTTTTAACCATGAAAATTGTTAATTTTAAAATTTCACAGTTAATTCATTGAAACATGTTATTCGGTATTTTTTCATTGATACGACTTGAACAGTTATTATTCTGGTTCGAGATCTTTTTGTTGTTTCTTTTTCAGAATCAACTAAAAAATTGGTCAACTGTGTTGGCTACGGTTGCTAGGCAGACTGTACAGCTGTTTCTAAACCCGCCAAGGTTTCCTTTAGCGGTCTTTTGAAACGATTACTTCGGCTACAAATCAAATGACTTATACGGGAGTCCCATTATGATTAATGAAAATTACCTTTTGCGTGTAGTCTTCGAACTCATGGTTAAATAAATTATTGTATTTTCGGCTCAGTGTACTCTCCTTTTCGCCTTGTCGCTCTCTATGTGTTCATTAAAAAGTCAGTTGAAATAACTCGCGCACCACTTCGGATCTGTCACTGTTCTGTCCCCGAACGTGACGGCTGTCCAATCATCCTTTCTTCCAGGGTTAGAGAGCGATTTGACCGCTGTCCACAATTAACCAATTCCGGAACTTAAGTTGCACAGCTTAAGTTGTATCAACTTATGGTACAAGATTTTCGTCTCCTCATGTAGATGGTCCTCCGTGGACAGTTCTTAGGCCAGCATTGTGGCAAGTTTGGATGTTCCTCCACTTCGTATCGCTCAACCCTGCTGCCTCTAGAATTAGGCATCTCAACTCTGAGATCAGTAGGTTGGTCAACGAATGTAAGCAGAACATATAACTATATAGACTTGCCATTATGTTGGCCTAAGAACTGTCCACGAAGGACCATCTACATGAGAAGACGAAAATCTAGTACCATAAGTGGATACAACTTTGTGTTGTCGATGCAGTTCCTGCTGAGGTTATACAAAAGGGATTATCTAGAAAACTTGGTATGTTTATCCAAGCATAGTCCAAGTAAATATAATATTGTCACTTTGTGATCCCTTAAAACCACATCAGAGCTGGCATTCAACGATTGGTCCCGGTCTGTTGAGAAATGTTCATATTGTTTCTTAATGGCATGCTGAAAAACTTCAGTGAGTACTACCATACTATGATCACACACAAACATAGTATGACCCACAACTGTAACATGTTTTACACAATAATAAAATGATTTCCACGGCATGATTTTTCAGCAACTGTATTATGATTTAGACCTCTATACCATGAAGACCATAACCATAGTATGAATTACACAATCATATAATGATTCCCACAAGCTGCTAAGATTGTAAATTTCTTGCGGATCACATACCTATGCTAGGAGACTGACCATTTAGACGTTGAAGTGTATGCTGTAGGCCGGACTATCGAATGAAAATATTGTCTGACCCTTTGGGGAATTTCCAAAAAGTGGCTAAAGTATGGTGAATTCAGTACTCAAACCGTGATTCTCTAACAATTTGCGATACTTGGCATTTTTTCTAGTGAAGTCTTTTAAAATGTCTCTTTAAATGGCGTGATATTATTGGAAACGCACGATGTTCATTGTAAATAAAACACAAAGTTTTCAGAGAATTACCTTCTTTTTTTGTTATGATAGAAGGATTTATGACAAAGTTGTGAAACAAAATATCGGCCGAAAGCTTGACACGTCTTCGGTGGCATACCTCTATCTGATGGTCCATATTTTTAATGACTCTGAGCCATAATTCAAATACAATGGCGTTAACGTGCCGAATTATCTCATAATTTAGCTCTTGAATTGTTCTTGGCTTATTAACGTACGTACACTTTTTCTTTAAAATATCCCCAAAGGAAGAAGTCCAATGGTGTCAAATCACATGATCGTGGCGGTCAATTAACATCGCTCCGACGTGTGATATCGCGGCCATTGAAAGAGCCATTGTTTCGTAGCCTGTGTGGCAATTGGCACCATCCTGTTGGCACCACATATCGTCCAGGTCCATATCCTTACATTCTGGTCACAAGAAGTCCATCATAATCTCGCGGTAGCGAGCACCGTTCATGCTTGGTCGACCTTATTTTGCGAAGAAGTACAGATAGAACGAACTGAGCGAACATGAACAGGAGATTTCTGATTTCCTACATACCCGGCTTGCTGAAGTGTGCACACAATTCTCCCGATTGTGAACACATTTGTTCGATTATGCTGACCAAAAAAAATCACAAAGTTTACCAAATGCATTTTAATTTGAACCCCCTGTTCGCCATAGGTTTCAACAATCTTAACGCTCTGTTTTATTGTGTACCTCTTCATTAGGCATATAACTAATTTTTACGAAAAATTTGGCATACCACCACGTGGTGGCAAATATTGTACAAGTAATGAATATCACTTTTTTAGGTGATTTCGGTTCAAAAACGTTCCGCGCAAAAATGGATTTCTAAAAAAAGTCAGATTTTTTTTTTAATATTTTTTAATTTTTTTTAATATTTTTATTTTTAAATTTTTGTCAATTGTTATATGAAATAAGTTTTAAGTTTAAAGTATCTGATGATTTACACAATGGTAAAATGTCTTGCACAATTTTATTTGCACGCTCTGCGCAGATGTTACTTCGCTGAACTTCCTCAATAGCTGATGGTTTATTTACCCAATGTCTGAGAAAACATTCATTTGCTTTTGTGAAGCCGGCCAATGATTTCTGTAGTGTGGCGAAATTATTTTTGTTGAAAGTATGATCGGAAAACCAGATTTCGCTCCAAGCACCGCACACAAACTTACAAATAGGATATAATTGCAAACGATATTCAGGAATAAGTATAAAGGCTAAAAGTGCCAAAATAGCTCTAGAATTCCAACGGGCATTACTGAGTGCTGGTATTGCTTTAAATTTTATGTAGGGAAAACGTTCATTTTTCTCGAAGTATTTAAAAGCTTCGACCAATTCATATAAGTATTGCATGTCATTTCGCCATTTAATGCTTTTAACCTTAATACACTCTTTATTTTGCTCATACTCTTTTTTTAGATCATCGTAATTTTCTATTAAATTTGGAATAAAATTGTATGAAATATTGGGCGATGATGTTTTTCCCTCTAAAAGCTCATCCATGACATGTTTCAACATCAAATCTAGCACATGATGTTGACAACCAATATACTGTGGAGCGGGCAATGAAAAGGATTTCAAAAAATTTTGTAGGCGAGTGACAACACCATGGTGTCTGCCAGTATTCACACTGGTTGTATCGCAAATTATCATTTTAATTGATTCCAACAAGTCGAAATCACATAATAATTCTTTTATTCCGTGAAATATCGTCGACGCTTTTCCGTCATTCAGAACTAGTACACCTAATTTTACTTCCCTAGAAGCATTTTTCAGTACTACGACCTGATATTCCTTCTTTCCAATTTTTTTCCCGTCAAAATGCAAGCACCAGTTTTCATTTTTAAGAGTGTTTTTCAACAATTTTTTCTTTTGTTCGGCATTTTTGGTGTAAGCTTTGTAAATTCCAGGTTGGGATGGCGTCAATATATCTACACCAGATTCAGACAACTCTTTACATATTTTTGCGGCCTTTCTAGTGCTAACGTTTGCATTCATAACTAAATTAACAGCTGGTTTCATAGGCTTCTTTTTTTGTAATAGGCTGGCAGGTGGTTTGTAGGTAATATCATCATCTGATGACACCTGATCATCGTCCATTATGGTCGGTTTTAGATATTGAAATGGGGAAATGCTCCGATTCGTCTGATTGTTGCTCTTCGTTGTTTGAAGTTATATCAAAAATTTTATTAAAACTATATTTATTACGGCGTTTTAAAAAGTTTTGGTACGACTTTATTAATCTTTCCACATTTCTTTTAATAGACCTTAAGGAAAGTGTTTTAAAATTGAGTTTCTTCCACAAAACTGAAAGTTCACTAACGATAATTTGTGTTCTTCTTTTCTTACACTTTATTTCCTTTCCAAGGCTATTAAATCTTCCAATAACAAACTTTTCTTTGGGCTTTTTACATAGTTCGAACAATGGAATGTCCACTTTTTTATACATTGTGTATAGCTAGCTAAATTTTCTTTCCACGTATTACTAAACTTTTCAACATATTTAGCACTTGTCTTAAACATTTTTACACAAACAATATTTAATTATCCCGATAAAAACAGATTTGAAATATTTATTTCAATTTCTAAATTGAATGATAAAACAAATGACTACGATGTTCTAATTACACTGTGCGACAGCCACAATCGGTTTGGGATGAAACAACCGGGGAAAGTTATATCGGTCAAAAAAAGGTCATACGTGTCCCAGCGTTTCGTTGGGTCTCATTTAGGAATCGAGATATATCGATTTGAAGTTAGTAAGTATCGTATAGGGGAATTTGAATACATGAGAAACGCGTGCATCGATTTTCATGATTTATGTCTCATTTTGGTCATAGGTTATGTGACTTTACGTGAAAGTAATAGGACTTGACACTTTTTACCGTTTTGGATTTTTTATGAATTAAAAAAAAAAAAAATTTAATTTTTAGGCAAAAATAATTTTTTTTTTCATACATTTATTTATAATTGCGAAACTGTTGCTTAAGTAGGAAAACGGTTTAAGAACAGATTAGAGGAATTGTAATTCTTAATTTTTCTAAATTTGTTTCAGCTAAATCGGACGAGTGGTTCTCGAGTTATGTCAAACAAAAGAGCCTAAAACGTGACAAATTCCCCTATACGATACTTACTAACTTCAAATCGATATATCTCGATTCCTAGATGAGACCCAGCGAAACGCTGGAACACGTATGATTTTTTTTTACCAATATAACTTTCCCCGGTGGTTTCATTCCAAACCGATCACTGACCCTTACCATTTGTCGCAGAGTGTTATTTGACTATGCGAGTACACTGTACAAAACTGTACACTGTACAACAATTTTTTTGGTTTTTTCAGCAGTTCTGATAAAAAAGTAATTTCGTTTTGCGCGGAAACTTTTTTGCAATTTCGCAAAAAAAAATAATGGGGGTTCATAATTTTTTATGCTCTATTCGACTATGGTATGCCGTTTTTCGTATTTGCAAAAATTGTAAAAAGTTATATGCTTACTCTTCATGTTGGAATTTGTCAAACACTGAAGCAAAGAAATATCAAATAAGGTTGGGAAAACAACTTGACGTTAAGGTGTGGCTCACAATTAACATCGTGCGTTTCTTGCCTCTATGACAAACAAGAAACCTAATCTTAATAGCTTGTGAAGTAGTTTCATTCAAAAGGTAAAATCGTGCATTGTAGCTGGACCACCCTTTTATGTAATGACGCACATGTAGCTTCAAAGTAAATCCAGTGTGAATTTGATAGCTCTCACCATTGTTGTTTAACTAAAGTTTCTTTTTCTATCGGTCTTAGCTGGTCACCCTGTGTAAAAATGGCTAGAGTTAATCTCGATATTCTACTTCAACTCAAAATTCCTCAATAAGAAAAAATGAATATAGGGAGAGGAGTAGAGCTTTTCCATTTGTTGTTTAATTAAAATTTCTTTTCAATCGTTCTTAGTATAACAATAGCTAGTGTCATTCTTGATATTTTACTTCAACCCAAAATATCTCAATTACAAGAATGAAGCTTATCGAGACTAGAGATTTTTAATTTTCTCTAGTAAAAGGATTTCTTTAACACATCTTAAATTGCAGCCCCATTAACTCAGCTTTTGCTTCAATTCCATAAAAGAAGCCCGTCTATGCGACACATTCTCGCCATGGGTTAAAAGCTTTTAACTTGATCCAATTTAATGGGGTATTATAATTATGCAGCAATGAAACTTGAATTGACTTGGTTCGCCTTTAAGCCCATGAAAAATCGCCAAGTAAAGCAGATCGTTTTTTTCGTGCTGTGACCACCTTCCTCCAGCTTCCACAGAGCCTCAAGGAATAAAGGAAAAACAATCCCAGCAACCACCACCGGGAGGAAAAAAGAACATATCTTTGCATTTAAGCCATAACAACGAAGACATCATTTAAACATTTTTATACGTGCAAAAGAACAGAGTGAGCTCTTTTTTTTTCTCGTTCGTAAGCACCAGCATGGCCGAAACTATTTTTAAAGCTTAACTCTGGCAAGGCGCAATTTAAAAGTGAACGCGATGCAACGCGACTGGACGCGAGGACTGATCAGCAGATACACATTCCCGTATGCCGGGCATACGTGCAATAATACAGCGGACGGACAGATAGCCAGACGCAGGGTATTACTTACCTTAAGCTGGGTGGGGGGCACTGGAGGCAGTGATTACAGATTTAAATCTTCATTTTTTCGGTGGCTCGGCCGTGGCTGGGCTGATTGGTTCGTTGGCTGAGGATGAGTGGTGGGACGGACGGGTGGACGGACAGACGGACGTTGGTCGCTCGTTTGGGTGTCTGTGCTTAATTAAGAGCAGCCATGTTGTGGAACTTTTTTCGTTGTTACGCTTCGCCAACAAGAACAACAACAACCGTATCGGTCACAAGAGCAACAACAGCAACAACAACCAGAACGTGAAAACGTGAAATTAACATTTGCATTAAAGCCCATAAAAATCCGGAAATTGACAGTTGCTGATATTTATTACTTTAATTTAAATCCATTCATTTGCTTTGCGTTTATTTCTTTATTTCGAATTTTTGAATTTCAATTCTGAAGCCGAGATTTCTTTCTTTCTTGATTTAATTTTTGTTTTCATTCTTTCTTTCGTTTTTATTTTTTTTTTGGGCCAATCGTTGCGTCCGTCCGCTTCTTCGAGCGCTCATTTCGCAGCGGCTTGCGGCCCAAAAACCAGTTTCGAAATCAATAAATTATAATAAAGTTGTTTTCATAAATTATATGGTTTAATTTTAAACGTTCTATGGTATCACCGATTCACGGCAATGCTGACGATCGTCTTTCTTGTTTAATGGCGCGCAAAACGACGAAATAGCTGAATTTTATAAGCAAAGGTTGGGGGAGATTGCGCAGGGAGTAGGCGGAGGCTGGTTAGTAGGAGGTGGCAACTGCGCCATCGACCATGTAGAGTGGAGTGATGGGTGTGTGCTCTGTCCATCTGCAAGATTTACAGTGGTTTCTAAATATTTAAGAAGAGAAGAGGGAGATTGCTTTTTTGTAATTAGCGAGGTGGTATCTTGAGTGTTTTATGAGATATACGGTCCATGCGAACAAAGGTTGAAATATTTTTTCAATTTTTTTTTCAAATTTTATAGTCTAGACGTAACCCGCTACCCTCAACCATGCTTCTACAGAAATAAATAGAAGTAACATTTTTCGATATAATTTGTATACTGATAAATTAAATGTTACTGAAGTAATATTTCTATCTAATTTGGTACCAATGTTTTCTAAATTTGAGCTGTTTTATTCGAAGTATTAAGAATCAGTTCCTTTTTAGTTCAAAGTTATTATTTTAGCTTGAAAGATAAACTGTCTACATCTGAAATGATATGCCTATTATTTGTTTCATTAAAGTGCTTTAAAAAAAGTAGGACCGCCAACTTTTCCACAAGACTTATTTCTTAAATCTGATGTTCCTTACTTAAATACCTTTGCAAAATTGTATCCGTGTATACAAGAGTGGATTGATTAACAAATCGATTTTTCGATAGCTTTTGGCATAAGGAAAAACAGTACCACTACGACAATAAATGTCCGTTACGTCATTTAAAAGCCCCAAGTCCCAAGTCTTTTTTAATGGTTCGACTTATGGACTTTTGCGTGATATTCATCTCTCGGGCCACAAGACATATTTCTTAAATCTGATGTTCTTAATTAAATACCTTTGAAAAATTGTATCCGTGTATACAAGAGTGGATCGATTAACAAATCCATATTTTCCAATCGATGTTTTGATAGCTTTTGGCAAAAGGAAAAACAACTACGACATATCCAAAAAAATCAGTTTCGAGGCGCCCAAATTTCAATTATATTACTCTTTTTTAACTTTTATTTTTATAACAGTAGTTCTCATTCGTTTGGTGAGAGCTGGTCTTCGAAAGTTCGGGTTTTCTTTCAACAACTGCTGCGAAGCTTACTGAAGATGGTCGTCACGGACCTTAAATCGCGAAAGCAGTGTGCAGCCACGAAAATCAATCTCACTTTGTCATTTTGTTAAAAACTTGTGTCCTATTCAAAAATACAGATACAAGACGTCTTGAGCCGAATAAACCCTGTTTAATGTGTAAAAGCAAAAGATCGAAATAAAACAAACGAGCTAAACTTTTATTTTTAAGGTCTTTTTTTCAACAGGTATTTAATAAAAATAATTATTTTTAAATATTACCTTCACAAGCTGACATACAATACATACAAAAAAATTAACATTGCCGCATACAATACAACATAACATATGAGCGCGTGAGAACAGAAATACGACTGAGAGAATCGTAGAGAATCATGCCCAAAGCTATCGAACAATCGTCGGCACAATATCGACATATGTTGTCCTTATAAATCGGCTCACCCTAGTGTATAATTTGTAAAAGTCGTGTTTCGATTTTATTCTCTTAAAGTATAAATAAAAAAGTCTGGGAAAAAGTGGGCGGTGCAAAGTCCCTTTTTAAAATCGTACACATTTACTATAGTAATAGAAGCATACAGTGTAAATTTTAAGGCGATCTGCCTACAATTATTTTCACTACATTGCTTTTAAAAAGGGGGAGTGGTATCAACTACTTCCCCCCCAAATTATTTCTTTTACTTTAGTCTTATATATATTCCAAATCTAATGTTCCAAATCTGTGGGCGGTGCCACGCCCCTCGGTAAAAACTCTGTCGTGTATGCTCTATGGCAAACTATTTCTACACAATAGCATACTGTGTTTATTTTAATTCGATCTGCATATACGTATAATTATGGTCATTACATCGCTTTACAAAAAGAGGGCGTGGCAAAGCCCTTTTTTACACCGAACGTATTTTTTTATACACAGATAGTATACTTAGTAGGGACATAAATACTGTTACACACGTTTTATGCTGTAAAATAAAAAAGTACTGAATGTTTTTGGACCAACTATTTTTTAAATATATTTATTGATGTATATTGTATCCAAAAAGAAGCTACTTATTCGAAATGTCCGCCTTTTGCCTTTACACACGCCTTAAGTCGCACTGGCCAATCGTCAATAGCTGCACGAACCTCGCCCATTGGAAAATTGGCCACAGCTCGAACCAAAGCAGTCTTAAGAGATCCAATGTTGGGGTATCTTTTGTGACAAACCTTGTCCTCTAAAACCGTGCACAATTTTTAATCCAATGAGTTCAAATCTGGACTGCCTGAGGGCCATTCTTCAGAGGAAATGAACGCTGGCACATTGTTTCGAAGCCAGGCCTGGGACGTTTTTGCCTTATGGGCCGGCGCTGGAATGTCTAAATCTGGTTTTGGAACGGGGAATTGTTAAGAGGCTTCACAACAGCTTCCAGAACGGTTTCTTGGTAAACTTTGGCCGATGTTTTGACTCCTTGTTCGCAGAAATGCAGGTCAGTGACCCCATCGTAAGAGACACCGCACCAAGTCATGACTGAAGCTGGGTGATGACCCTTATCCACCCTTGGAATCAGTTCATATGCTTCCTTAGATGACCGCGCATACACTTTATCATTTTGCTTGTTAAATTTTTCCTGAACGGTTAAAATTTTTTCATCGGTGAACAAAATTTTTCTATGTAAGTTATCAGCGTGCTTCACCAAAAGACGTTTGCATTTTTCAATCCTTTTTTTTAAAGCTGCAGTCAATAAATTTCCGGTACGTCGTTTGAAAGCCCCAAGTCCCAAGTATTTTTTAATGATTCGACTAATGGACTTTTGCGTGATATTCATCTCACGGGCCATGATTTTCTGTTTTCGGAGCGGATTTCTGTGAATTCTTGATTAAACGGCTTTGATGACTTGCGGTGTTCGAACAGAGCGTGGGCGGCCCTACAGATGTCGGTCTTTTACATCTCCAGTCTCCTTAAATAGTTGTATGCATCGATAGACGAACATGCAGTTAATCCCTAGTGGCCGGAGCGTTTTGAAAATATCGCTTTTTTCACACTTGAAAAGCGCTATTACAGCGATACGGTTCTCATTATCTGACCACTCCATGATGAAAGTTAAAACAATTTTAAAATCCCGTTACAGACTAATGCTATTGAGGTTAGCTTTCAAAACCCATATGCCATTAACGGGGTATTTTCAGTTCTACTATTGAAATGGGTATGTTCAATGTTGTAACAGTATTTATGTCCCTACTAAGTAGAAGACAAGTTTTTAACAAAATGGCAAAGCGACATTGATTTTCGTGGCTGCGCACTGCTTTTATCATGAGTTCGGGTCCGTGACAACCCTCTTCAGAAAGCTTTGCTGCAATTGTTGAAAGTAAAACCGAACTCTATAAGGCCTGGCTCTCCCCAAACGAATGAGAACTACTGTTGCAAACCTTACTTTTCAAGTTTTCTTCACACAATTGCCCACGAAAATACAACTCACTCTTGCCACCTCTAAAGAGAGTGTTGTCTACACATTTATTCCAGACTGGACTAGGTTATTTATTTGAATTACGAAAAAATAAGCATTACTCGATACTCTACATCAAATATCAGGGTTCAGGGACGCAGGAGATCGAGGCAGGAAATTATGTGCTGAGAGCTGAATGTTTAAGATATATGGTTCGCTATATAGTGGAGAATTCTTTGTCATTCAAGCTGCCGAATCTTTGAAATCAATCTATTTGAACTAAATACCTGTACCAAACCCACTAAACAAGATGAATAAGCAGTTGAACACTTAAATAATTTATATTCCGTCCATCAGAAAGATAACAGGGAATTAGGGAGCTAATCAGTGAACTGCGTTTTAGGAGAATTTTGATCCGTGTTTTATACAGAGGCTTTATAAAAACGTTAGCCAAAATGTTTTGTACTGAAAATTCGTTCAATATATATAGATGTGGTACTGACTAGATTCGAAACGCTATGTACTACTGCTGTTTCTACAGGAACGTTCTCGCCGTTCTAAATAGAGAAAAAACTAGACCAAAATTAATTTCAACCAAAAAATTGCAAAGTGAATTTTATCACCATTCAATTAAAAATTTTGTAAAAAAGCTAAACTATTAATCAGTTATTGCAATAATATTCAATGAATGGAAACAACAACAAAATTCTACAAATGCCTGCACTGTATCGTATGCGTGTGGGTGTATGTGTTTTAGTATGTATGTAGTGCAACGTATTTTCATTGTGTTTGCTGGTAAACTCTACTGCCGACAGTTCTCGTTAAGTGCGAAACTGCCTGGCCTTAATTGCAAAGCTTCTTAACATAGTTACTTGGGGTCTTATGATGGTGGAGTGGCGCTCCATGCTTGTAATTAAAAATCTTTTTGAATTGCTTTTTCCAAAATTTTTTTTTGTAAATATGTGAATTTTTACATCGCCTCATAACGATCAACTCTTTTTTGTAAATATGCAAAGTTTTACACCGCCTGATACGAAATTATTTTCGATTAGGGGCTTTGAACTTTGCTTTGTAAACATGTGAAGTTTTTCATGACCTTGTAACGAAAATATTTTCGATAATATTTTCGATTTTGTAAACACGTGAATTTGTTTATCGCTTGAAATCGGAAATATAATATTTAAGCAACCTACGAATACGAGTATTTTAGTTAATATGTGAAGTTTTAATCACAGTATTCTGAACTATCTTTTTGTTAGGATATTTGTTTTTTTGAATTGAACCGAAAAAAATATTCGCGTATTTACAACGGAGATGGTATTTGGACAATAATTTTTAAAAATTTGCTAAAATTAAAAATTTATTAACAGGCTTTAAATAATGCATAATAAAATGGAACACCGTACTTGGTAAACTTACCTTAATTGGTTAACTCAGACAGTTTCTGGAATATCACTACAGGAAAACCTATAATTTTTATTTGTCTAAACAGAAAATATAATTAAATTTCCATTTTTTTATTTCAAGCTTTTCCATTTGGTTTAATTAGTAATGATAAAGTTTGGTGCCCAATAAAAACCATTATTTGGCTTTTAATTTTCAGCACGATTCAATTCTCACAATCACATCCAGTAAATGAGCGCATCCGACAATGATTTGCATATTTATGCACAAATTTATTTCATTTTGATTAACTTAATACAAGAGTTCATGAAATATTTCTGTTTAATCGAAATTGTCCGGGTAATTTGCATAACCGGATTGTTTTCATCGACATTATTTTTTTGTTTGCCTTTTCTGCGTGCCCCCCGCACAGTCGAATATTTTATTTTATTGTCTCGTATTACACTAAAAATGGCTGACAACATTATTTTCGGCCAAAAACGATAAATTATCACAAACAATAATAATGAAATGGTTTTGTGGCTAATTAAAATTCTTTTAATCGCATTTGTGCTGAGTCCAAAGGTGTGCGTAGAGCTTTGTTCGCATCAACTTTGGGAACAAATATTTACATAATTGCCAAAATTGGGGAAAAAACTATAGTTTGAAAAAAGAATTTTGTGTATTTAACTATAAAAACATACAAGCTGAACTCGGCCCGCTGTGCAGGTCCCAAGTTATCCTTTTTTGTTGTATCACCTCATGATTCAAATTGATGTGACTGCGTAAATTTCTATATTTTTAATCTTCGTTGTGTATGCATTCTGATCCTGAGACTGGACATGCTTAAATTAGTATCCTCGCCATTAAACATTGTCATAGGCTTCTTTATTGTCGTGCAAATCTGTCTTTCTTAGATCGAGATCCTTGAATGCTTCTTTCCCTTTTAGGTGTTTAGAATTTTTTGTAATATTTCCGACTATTGGCCCTCTTGGTGGCTGCTAACGCCACTTAGAGGGTCGCTGTGTTACCTTCTCCTTAAGATACGAAGTGTTGGTACGAACTGTTCTCTCCGTGCTGTTTGGCCCGCGGTAGGTATTTAATTTCTCTCCTACCATCTATATCTGGGTTGCACTCAATATCCGCTACCTGCAACGCGATCTCTAGGGGTTAAAAGCTCCCCCTAGAAATCTGTCATTCTTAGATAGAGATCCTTGAATGCATCTTTCCGTTTTAGTTGTTTAGAATTTTTTGTAATATTTTCGGCTATTGGCCCTCTTGGTGGCTGCTAACGCCACATAGAGGGCCGCTGTTTTTAGGTTTCCTTAACTTCTGTTACCTTCTCCTTGAGATACGAATTCTTGGTACGAACTGTTCTCTCATGCTGTTTGGCCCGCGGGATATTTTTAATTTCTCTCCTACCATCTATATCTGAGTTGCATTCAATATCCGCTACCTGCTACGTGATCTCTAGGGGTAAAAGCCTCCCTCGAGAACATTAGTTTTCTACTTTTATTTTTCAATTATTCTCTAAAAAACAAAATCTTATTTTGGATTTTCAGAGTTTTACGAGTTTTTTGTTTAATTTTCTTTAAGGTTTCTTTAACGCAAACCTTCTGCTGACAATAACGATCACAGCAAATGAAATTAAGTGGTCTCTAAGTCTTGACAAGTATGACTTAAAAGCTCTTATAGTTCCTCGTAAATATCGCAAGTCCGCTGCAAGCGAGCGAGTCCAAATTTCGTCAGCGAACATATCTTTATAGGAGAGATTATTTTTTTTTATTAAATCGTACCAAAAGTGACAGCGCCACCTTAGGAGAAACCTTCCGACAGGCTAAGGAAACATATGATCCAAGTTGGGTGTTCAACGGTCAAGCGGTTCTCCAGTTTTAGGCGCTCGTACAACGAACATTACATTTTTATATTTTAAGATAGTTTGAGATTTCAACCTGATAATTTGTTAAAAATTTCAATACTTTTTTTGGGGATATGCATACAAATTTTGAAAGCAAAAACTGAGTTTGCCTTATTTGAGGTCAGATCAATAAGTCCCGTCAGATCAATGAGTAGGTGATCTTAGCCTAAAAAATGTTTTTGGCCGTAATTTAATGGTATTACCTTACCCTATGTGGAAGCATCATTAATGGCATTAGGAACATATAGAATACTCGTACCACACAATTAAAGTGGCAGCTCTATTGTCCTGGAGTCATTTAAGTGGATGGTCACGTTATGGATGATTCGAACCATTCGGCTCTTCTCCGGCAATAGAACAGGGTGGAGCGCGGTAATTTACTTATTTGGGAATGAAATAAAAAAACTATGAACCTTAGAAAAATTTATTTTATATTTTAATTATCTTGAACAGTAAGGGAATTTTTAAAAAACATGGTTTTAAATAGTTTATCTGGCAAATGTCGACCTTCACTATCCACACACTGCTGCATAAGTTCTCTGAAGTTTTCCTGAACTCTAACAAGCATGTCAACTGGTATTCTGCCAATTTCAGCCTCAATACTTATATTGCTAATCAGGTCTTCCAAGCTGTTGGGGCGGTTGAGTCGACTTCAGGTAACCCCCAAAGGAAAAAATAGCATGGAGCTTAGTCTGGTGAGAGTGCCGGCCAGTTCACAGTACCCCTCAAAGAGATAAGCCGTCCAGGAAACACTTGCCTCAAACAATTCATGTTGTTGTTGTAACAACAATATATTTATTTTAAAGTCTTGTTCGTCTATGGGGGATCTGTTTCAATATCCAGGTGGAGGAAACGCGCCATTTGAACTGGATGCGTCCACAGAGACCTGGGGGTTAGCTGAGTGGGCTTGCCCGGACAATTGAAGAGGTGCAGCACATCATGTAGTCCCTGATGGCAGGCGGGACAGGTGCCCGGAACGTTTGCATCAATTCGTGCCCAGTAAGAATTGAGGCGGCTGCACCATCCAGATCTCATCTGCGCCAGAACCACGCGCGTCTGCCGAGGTAGTACCTTCTCCTCAGGCGAAATCTCCGGGAATGTTCCCCTAGCACTACATTCGCAAGGTAGCTGGATACTGCTGCTGCGACATCATCGGCGTGAATGTTGTTCAGACCTGCCTGATAGTTTCGATGATCTAAAGGTTCTCTCTTATACCGCTGGATCTTTCTCTCTAGATCATGAAGATCGTACCTGATCTGCCTGGACGGAGGCATTATGTTCAAGAAATGGTGGTTAGGATGACTGCTGCGAAAACACCCTAGCAGGTATTGCTTAGACAAGAGGAAATTGTGTCTGCGCACGGTAAGGACCTTCGTCTCCTCATGTAGATGGTCCTCAGAGGACATAAGATGCTCTGAGGACGGCATTCTGGCAAGTCTGAATTTTCTTCCACTGCGTCGTACTTAGGTTCGCCGACCATACAGGTGCTGCGTAGTTTGCTACAGACCGACCTATCGCTTTGTAAGAGGTCAACAAGGTTTCTTTGTCGGCTCCCCAAGTACTGCCGGCAAGTGACTTGAGGACCTTGTTCCTACTTTTAAGCTTAACGCAGATAGCTGTAGCATGTGCAGAGGATCAAAGAAGGTCTGCACAATGTGAGCCCAAGGATTTTGGGACAGTTGGTAGTCAGGATGTTGACGTCATCGACTTTCACATTGAGTGACAACCGCACCTCTGCGGTCCATGCAGTAAACAGTGAGGCTGATGATTTGGAGGCGGATATTTTCATATTCCTCGCAGTGAAAAAGCGTGCAAAGTCAGTGAGGTAACAGAACCATGCAACCTCTAATTGTATTGCCTCAAGAGCCGGCTGAAAAAAAGTCGAAATGTCAAGAGCAATCACTTGGATTGCTTCCGAGCAGAGCATTTCGGAGATTGCAGTACGGCTGCTTTAACTCTCTCGATGTTTTGTGGTCTGGTAATCCTTTTCTCAGGTCCCCTTCGAACACATAACACATTCCCTGCTGTTCTTAATGAAGTTACCCAATTTTCAATTGATTGCCGTCCAGGAACACATCCGCGTGGGGGAATAGCGAATCGTAAACGATAAGCAGGCTGCACTGCAATGATCGAGTTCGCATTTGAAAAAATATGCTTCAACTCAAAATGACCTCTCCTCACTTGTCCAATGCATGATGGCAACTGAAAGGCAGACGAATACAAATCTCCCGCCAGCCACTAATGGGTGATCCATCTAGAGGTATTTTTTCAGAAAAAAAATATAAAATTTCAAATCAAGTGTGGAACCTTTATTGGTAATTTGAAAGGACATTTTATGGCATCAATTTTTTGAAAATAATTACCTTCAAATGTTGGCCGCAGCTACGCCTTCCGGGTTTCCATTCTGGATATCTCGCCCGAGCATTTCGACCGGTATAGTATACAAATTTTAAATCAAGCGTGAAATCTTTATTGGTAATTTGAAAGGACATTGTATGGCATTAATTTTTTGAAAATAATTGCCTTCAAATGTTGGCAACTGCGTTATGGAAATGAGCGTTCGGTGAGAAACGGGAAGATCTGCTGTGTACGATCACAATTTTGCTCAGTGATGAGGCCCATTTCTGACTCAACGGCAAAGTCAATAAACAATATTGCCACATTTGGGCTGAAGAGCAACAAGAAGAGGTTCAGGAGGTGCCATTATACCCAGAGAAAATCACGGTTTGGTGGGGTTTATAAGCTGGTGGAATCATCGGTGCATATTTTTCTAAAAATGATGATGGCCGGAACGTAGCCGTGAATGGTGCTCGCTATCGCGCCATGATATCGATATTTATGCTACATGAAATTGAAGCCCGTAATTTTGACGACACTTGGTTTCAACAGGACGGTGCCACTTGCCATACAGCTGCTCAAACAATGGATCTATTGAAAGGTCATTTCGAAAAGCAGCACCGGTGAGTTGGCCGCCTAGATCGAGTGATATCACACCTTTAGACATTTTTCTTTGGGGTTACGTAAAGTCCAAAGTCTATGCTGACAAACCATTTACGATTCAGGTTTTGGAGGCCAACATTACGCGTGTCATTAAAACCATACCGGTCGAAATGCTCGAACGAGTCATCCAAAATTCGACCCTCTGAATGGAAACCCTGAGGCGTAGTTGCGGCCAACATTTAAAGGAAATTATATTCAAAAAATAAATACCATAAAATGTCCTTTCAAATTACCAATAATGATTCCACACTTGATTTGAATTTTTATATTTTTTTTTGTTCGGAAAAAATACCTCTATATGGATCACCCTATAAAAGCCACACACACTCTCTTCGACCAACAGTGCCGCCACAGCCTGCAGTGCAAAAAAGCAAGTAACCGCTCTCCACTCTGTATAACAGAATAGTCTGTTGTCGGAATATTATTATAGCTCCAGGTACTGAACTTTCATCAAAGCTTTTATTATTTGGTAATTGCAACCGAAAGTCTTCTCCTCTAATTGAAAATATTCTACTCCAACTAAAAGTCTTCTCTTCGCGAGTAAGATATGCCAAGTGTGCTCTCAGGCGATCCCATTGATCTCATAGTAGCCAACTTGACATTTCTGGGTTTGGTTTTGAGGTGGTTACAATTCCTTTAGTTCGCTTCAATCTTTTGCATTTTGCTTCGTCCTCGAAATCTTGAGTTATTGGTCTCTAAGGCTGTTTAAGAACGTTTCCCGAATTTCACTTTAATCTCTTAACAACTTTAATTTTTCTTCTTATCTGAAAGCTTGAATGTTTAGACTTTGCATAGATATAATGTAGTCAATTTAAAGTTTACTCCCTAACTAATTTAAAAGTAGCTCAAAATAGCCCACCATTTACCCTAAACAACAAAGGCCATCATTGCAGTAATTATGGCCCAGCTTTAAACATTGACCACTTTTAAAAATGGTCACCATTATAATGATTCATTTTATTACCCATAATCAATGGTCGATGGTAGGAACATACCCTCTCATGGAACTACACCCATGACTGCCCGCCCGTCCGTCCATTCTGTCGGTCTGTCTGTCTGCCTGCTCGCTCAAGTACTCGTAGCTCCATAGAGAAGTGGTTAATCAGAACATGTCGCAGTTGTTATTAACTGAACATATCATTTAATTAGAAAGTACTATAATTAGACTACCCGTATGGGTACTTACGTACTTTCGTACCACCAACGGCCATTACAAACAACCACGTCCACCATAAATCGAAACTAGCGAAACTCTCCCTCCCCTGGCAAATGTTGAACATACACACTATTGTTTTTGTTGTTTTGAAATATTTTAATCTGGTTCTGGTTTGCGTCTCCTCACCCCACCCCAGCTCCGAAATCTTTAACGTTCCATATGCGGCAAATTCAATTAACCACCATTACCACGAACAACAACACTTTTGAGGCAAAAATTATTATTTTAATGCGTTTTCTTTCGACTTCGTTTCGGAGTTTTTCCTTTTCTCTTAGGGCTGGGAAATAGGGGGAATGGCAAATGTTTAGAGAGAAAAAAAAAACTTGACAGTTAAATTATTTATGATCCAGTGAAGTGAAGTTTTTAGTTGTAATTTTCATTAGAGTTTTTACAAAGACATTTCAATAGAGCTCATTGAAAATTCATACGAAAAGGGAGGATGAACTTTGGGGTGATAGGTAAGCTACATCAGCACATACTCGTAGAAGAAGCCTACACAGAAAAAAGACAACTCTTACATTTTAACCAAAAACTTGGTATGTGAATTTTATGCCCACCAATTTAAAATTTCGTAAATAAGCTAAACTATTTATTTAATATTGCAGTGATCTTTAATGAATGAAAATAACAACAAGATTCCTAAAACTCATGCACTGTATCGTGTGTATGTGTGTAGGTGTATCTGTTGAAGTATGTACCCTGCAAACTAAACGTTCAGAATTCGGTCAGAATTCTGTACGGCAATCGGCAAAATGTTCCGATTTCTTACCGAATTCGTAACGAAAAACATATGAGAGGGTTGACAAAAATTCTGAACTACTTCTCTGAAAAAAAAACCTCAGATAAATCAAACAGAATTCGTAACGATTTCGGTAAGAATTCTCGATAGAGTTCAGACATTGTTCATAATTGTCTGATGCCAGACATTGTCGGCAAATTTGGTTTACTGGGTACTTAGTAGGGACATAAATACTGTTACAACATTGAACACACCCATTTCAATAGTAGAACTGAACATACCCCGTTAATGTCATATGGGTTTTGTAAGCTAACCTCAATAGCGTTAGTCTGTAACGGGATTTTAAAATTGTTTCAACTTTCATCGTGGAGTGGTCAGATAATGAGAACCGTATCGCTGTAATAGCGCTTTTCAAGTCTGAAAAAAAGCGATATTTTCAAAACGCTCCGGCCACTAGGGATTAGCTGCATGTTCGTCTACCGATGCATAAAACTGTTTGAGAAGACTGGAGATGTAAAAGACCGCCATCAGTCGAGCCGCCCACGCTCTGTAGGAACACCGCATGTCATCAAAGCCGTTAAATCAAGAATTCACAGAAATCCGCTCCGAAAACAGAAAATCATGGCCCGTGAGATAAATATCACGCAAAAGTCCATGAGTCGAATCATTAAAAAAGACTTGGGACTTGGTGCTTTCAAGCGACGTACCGGACATTTATTGACTGCAGCTTTAAAAAAATAGGATTGAAAAATGCAAATTTCTTTTGGTGAAGCACGCTGATAACTTTCAGAGAAATATTTTGTTCGCCGATGAAAAAATTTTTACCGTTCAGGAAAAATTTAACAAGCAAAATGATAGAGTGTATGCGCTGTCATCTAAGAAAGCATCTGAATTGATCTTAAGGGTGGAAAAGGGTCATCACCCAGCTTCAGTCATGGTTTGGTATTTGGCATTTCTGAGAACATGGAGTCAAAACATCGTCCAAAGTTTACCAATAAACCGTTTTGGAAGCTGTTGTGAAGCCTCTTAACCATTCTCTGTTCCAAAACCAGCCAAAGACTTTCCAGTAGGATTCTGCGCCGGCCCATAAGGCAAAAACGTCCCAGGCCTGGCTTCGAAACAATTTGCCAGCGTTCATTTCCTCTGAGGAATGGCCCTCAGGCAGTCCAGATATGAACCCATTGGATTGCATATTGTAGACGGTTTTAAAAGACCCCAACATTGGATCTCTTATGACTGCTTTGGTTCGAGCTGTGGCCAATTTTTCAATGGACGAGGTTCGTGCAGCTGTTGACGATTGGCCAGTGCGACTTAAGGCGTGTGTAAAGGCAAAAGGCGGACATTTCGCATAAGTAGATTCTTTTTAGATACGACATACATCAATGAATATATTAAAAAATATTTGGTCCAAAAACATTCAGCACTTTTTATTTTACACCATAAAACGTGTGTAACAGTGCGAGGGATTTTTAGTGTGCTTGTTAGAAAACTTAATCGCTGGCAGTTCTCGTTAAATGCAAAACTGCCTGCCCTTATCGTAAGTGTATGGCCGCTTAACATAGTATTGTAAATAAAAAATAGAGCAACTCTTCATACGTACATTACAATGCAACTCTGTAGAAATGCTTAGTACTTAATACAACTCCTCTCATCTGTTCTAATTTACATATGTCAATCTTGTCAAACTCAATAAATTCCTCCCTTCCGTTTTAAACTGTGAACAAGACCGAGCGTGTTTCTCTTAAGCTGTTTACTCAGAATATTAATTAATAACAGGTTAATTAATAACATGTAATTAATAACAGGATAAGTCACAAAAAAACAGAAATAAAACCAGTTTAACAAATATTAAAAAGTGTATTAAAGAGTGACAATAAATTTATGCTCGGATTGATTATTTTTCGCGAAATAATTATTGATTTAACTTCTCAGTCATGGCGGAAAGTGCATTAATTTTTCCATTCGAAAAACTTTAAGGTACCGAAAATTTTGATATCTGAAAGCAAAAGGCAATAGCGTAACTTGTGATTAAAAATTGCTGGGAAATAGTCGATAAATAGGGCTATCGAACACTACGAGTACTTCGGCTAAGAACAAATAAAATGACGAAAGGTCATTAGCAGAAATCACACTTATGATCGAGCCGAACAATTTCTCGCACATTGCTACGGCTACGACGGCAAATCAAGCATGGACTTCTTTGCTGTCCGTATATGAAGACACAGGTCTTAAGGTCCATTTAGTCTTGACGGGTGAAGGTGGGCGGTTAACGCTAGGCAATCAGCTATATCAGTTGGGGGTTGCATTTTGCATGTGTTAGAGGGAGATAACTACAGTTTGACGGTTGACGACGGTAGACTTCTGCAGGTTGCAGAATCAACCGTCAACCGTCAAGACTAATTGGACCTTTACGCGAAAAGTGGAACTCTTAAAACAATTAGTGCAGTGCAAATTAACTGATTTTGTGTCCATGCGGGAATATGTAAATTCCATAGTAATGACCTCAATAAAAGTAAAAAATGCGGGGCTAAATATCGATAATGAGCTCACTGCTTCATGGGTGTTAGCCGGACTCCCGGATAAGTATCGCGCGCTAGTGTTGGCGGTTGAAAACTCTAAAGATAAAATAACAATAGAAAGTATAAAAACTCTTTTATTACAAGATGTGAAATTCGACAATAATTGTGCTGATAATGCGCTCTATGTGAAACAAAAAACATGTAAAAAACAATTTCGGTGTCACGCATGCAAGCAAATCGGGCACTTCGCAAAAAATTGTCCAAATAAATTAAAAACGAGATGGCAACACTTTTAATAAAAACAAAAACTTTTTTGTAATTATGTGAAGTTTTACATTGTCTTATAAGAACTTATTTTCGATAAACGGCTTACAACATTTATTGTAAACATGTGAATTTTTTCATCTCCTCATACGGTTAATATTTACGATAAACGGCATACAGTTTTTTTTTGTAAATACAGGGTGTCCGCCGGGAAGGTATACTACTTTCTTTTGCCGCCATTTTTGTAAACAAAAGTCTTAACAATTCATTTTTGGCAGTCGTGAAGTAGAGACGTGGCAATTTTATTATGGAATAATATTCGATAAACCAACTTGTTTTAATCGTTGAAACATTTTATCAAACTCAATCATCAATTACTGTGACGATGAGAAAGTTACGTGAAATTTTTAGGAAAAACAACGTGGAAAACCCTCAAATTATTCATCAGTCACCAGAACTGCATGCTTTAGGCTTGATTAACATGTGGTATCAACAAGGCGGTGCCACATCGCATACAACCAGGATTTCAATGGAATTACTGCGAGAACTCTTTCCACAACAAGTTATTTCAAGAAATGGTGATGTTGATTGCCCTCCACCGTCGCCTGATTTGACTGCTCCGGACTTCTTTTTGTGGGGATATCTGAAAAGCAAGGTTTATGCAAACAAACCAGAAACGGTTGAGCAACTCAAACCAAATATTATTAATTAATGAAATGCCGCGTGCAATGTGTGAAAATGTAAGGAAAAATGTGCTCAAATGGGCACGCATTTGTGAGGCTAACAACAGAGGCGGACATTTATCTGATATTGTATTCCATACAAAATTGCCGACATTAACTATTAAGTATAAGTATAAGATCCATTCTCCTTCATATAATCCAAAATTATAAACAAACCAAGTAGTACACCTTCCCGCCGGACACCCTCTAAATAAATAAATATTTTGCAGAATATAGAAACAGGCTTCACTGTTTTGTTAGCGATATTACTCAGACAGCATCAACATTTTCGCCTTCTTTAATATTTAGAAACAACAACCAATGTTTTTTTGCAGACGACAGATGAGGTAAAATATTTTTTCACCCATTTCTTTAAAATATCCATTCTTTAAAATATCACATATCTGTAGCCAAGACTTCAAGCAATAATTTGAGATCTTTTGCATCACATTAACCCCTAAGAAGACGAAAATACGTAGGATTAAAATCAAACTTAGGGAAGTTTTTAACATTAGCTTTTAAATTGATTTTGACACATTAAAAACAAAATTTAGTCTTATGAACCACTATACCAATTTATTGCAGAAAATCGTTCCTCTTGTGCACACAAACTTAATTAGATTCGAAAATAATAAATACGTTATGAAAAAACTGCCCATAGTTCAAATAATAAACTTAATATTTTAAATCTTTAAAGATGAAAATTTTTATTTCGGCCAATTTGTATTTTCTCAATTTCAATTTACATTTCTCAATGTAAATTTGTATTTTCTCAATTTAAATTTATATTGTCTCAATTTCAATTTACGTTTCTCAATTTCAATTTTACTTTTCTCAATATCATTTTGATTTTTTGCAATTTCAATTTTTACTTTCTCAATATCAATTTATGTTTCTCAATTTCCAATTGAATTTTCTCAATTTCAATTTTTACTTTCTCAGTTTTAATTTTATTTTTGTATATTTCAATTTGCATTTTCTCAATTTTAATTTACGTTTATCAATTTCAATTTGTATTTTTTTACTTTTAATTTGCGTTTCTCAATTTAAATTTTTATTTTTCAATTTGTTTTTCTTAATTTCAGTTTGTATTTTTACAATTTGAACTAAAGCTTCTCAATTTACAATTTTACTTTCTCAATTTTAATTTGTTTTTTTTTTTATTTCAATTTACGTTTCTTTTAGTTTGTAATTTTTTAATTTTAATTACTGTTTCTCAATTTCAATTTGTTTTCTCCCAATTTCATTTATAATTTTTCAATTTCAATTGGAAATGGAGTAGTTCTAGGAGAATATTGAATGTATGTTTTCGTTTAACAAATTTCCATCACTCCCTTTCTACAATACCCTTTTTCCTAATACGAACAAATGCGTAAATGATTGCGGTGGAAATCAAGCACACATGAAGTTATTCCCGGCCATGGGTAGATACGAGTATTTTCAACTTCATAAGCCTAATTTAAGACTTGCCAAATAAGAACAGAATTTGTAATGAATTTTCCGTTGGCCGCAGACGTACTTCAGGGTGGCTACATTAGACAGTCCAAAAGGGTAAACAGCTACAACAGACCGGCCGAGACAAAAAGACTAGCAGACAGACAGACAAATGGTATGAAAATTCCAAATGATGATTCAAGTGATGGTTAATTAGCGATGAAATAGGAATGGGTATGTCTGTTTTTTTGTATTTTGTGGAATTACAACGAGAGTAGCTACTGTGGATGTGCTGCGGCTGCTGCTGCTGCCCTTGTTTAAAGTGTTTTCGTGCCTTCGGCTTTATGGCCTCATATTTCGAATGGCTTAGGGGGTCGTTAACATACCCCCTTTTGTTGTTGTGCGGCAGCGACTAATTAAAATTTGTTATTGTTTCTTTCTACTCTTCAACCAGCATCGTAAAATTCTCCTGAAATGGAATAAAAAATTGTTTTATGGTTTCGGTTTGAAAACAGAAAAATATGGCGTTAACTATATTTCGTCGTCTTCTTCTTCTTCGGTTAGGTACTCATGAACATTTTCGATAATACGAACTACAACAACAATAGCCAGACCAAAGAAATATGGCGTTGTTACCTTTAATTAAACCGGAAGCTCGTTAAACCCCAACTACACTTTATAGGGTAAAGAGAGGGAGAGAGAGAGAGCGATGAAACAGAAAAAAACGCCATTTATGTTGTTGGTGTGGCCATTTATTCGGCCAGTCCAGAGACTCCTTGGGGACTTGGAAATTCAGTGGAGTTCAAATTATGGTCTGAGTCTTAAAGGCGGCCTGGCCGCTGGCCATTAGGGTTAAATGTGTTTGCATTCAATATTTTTCACATCAGTTTCGATTTGCAAAGTCACCTCCGAACGCTAGTATTTAGGTAGGTGGGGCGGTGTGTGGCGGGGGGCAGCAGGGGTTGACTATTTTGGCCTGGTCGTTGGCCGTTTTGTTTCGTACTCGTAGAAAGTTTTTAAGCTTGCGTGCTATGAATGGGATTTTTGTGATTTTTTTTTTGGTTTTCCTGTGTGATTTGTATTTTCACCGTAATTTGGTTCAAATTTCGAGGTTCGTTCATTCAGTGGAGCTCTTGATCTGCCCGTCTGTCTGCCTGAGTGTGTGAGTGTGTTTTTGTGCGTGTGTGTTGTGACTGCCACCGCTGTTTTTATTTAACTTAATTACACTTATTACGAGCTGTGTTATTTTTTTCTATGGGGCTGTGTTTAGTTAATTAAATAAATATGTGCTTGCCCATTTTGTTGTTGTTGTGATTCGTTGCTTTCACAGACATTTTGGCAGTGCTGGGCTGGGCTGTTGCAGCTGCTAATTTCCCCCCGGTGCTGGCCCCTGAGGCGGCTCACTGGGAGGAGGTCCCAATTAATTTGTTCTTATGTAAAGTCATTAAAATACGAGCACAAGCCGACCGACCTATGGCCTGTGGCCAATAGAAGGTTTATTGGAGTGGGACTGCACCGAGCTTATTAAATCCATTAGCCTATGAATAATGAAGTATTTGCATTTTAATATAATTATACTGTAAGTACGCTGAAAAGATTTTTATATTCACTACAGACTTTAAACCCAATTTTGTCCTATGTGCCGTTGAATGTCACACATCAAATATAGTGTACCCATAAGTCTTCGTACATCAGCTAATAAAAACAATATTTAAGAAAGACATTGTCATATGTGACAGCGCATAGAGAAAGGGACCTAAGGGTAAAAAAATCAATTTTAATTTTTTTTCTTTATTTGATGTGGACAACATCTGAGCATCGAATGAGACCGATCCCATGCCCCAAAAGTGTTCCCTCCCAAAGATATCCGCGTTTTATGAAAGTGAAGTCGACGATTCTCAGCGCAAATAGAAAGGGACCTAATCTTTAAAATGGCTCTCCTGAACAAAACTGGTTTTTGACCTTAGGTCCCTTTCTATTTTGCACGTCACATATAGGGATATTTTTTCAAATGTTTTAATGCAGTTGTCTTTGCAAAACATTTCTTCAGACGTAGCAACTCGAACTAACACATTATGAAGATTAAATTGAAAGTTATTAAATAAATGCTGCGCAAATTGGTTACTTGCCTCCAATCAAGTCTTCGTACACTTCAGCTAACGTTAACCGTTTTTCGCTAATGTACTTATTGTTGTTTGTCCATAACAGTTTCTTAAAAATGTAAAGTTCGGCATATATTTTTAATAAGGCATGTGCAAATTATAAGCAGAAAATACAGAGTGATTCATTAACGACTGGACAAATTTCACCAGCTTATTCCTTGGCAAATTTCATGAAAATATGCCCACCTACGATCATGCCAGAAAATGCAAGGGGCGAAATGGCAGCGGTTTGAATTAAATTTTCGGATTGGTGGTCGGAGGGTACTAGGGTAAAATTGCCAATTCTAAACTAGTGGTCGAATATTTTTTTTCGCTTAAAAAATAGCCCTACCTCTTACCTTTCCAAAATTACCTAAACGAAAGGTCAAGAGGTCCTACCGTTCCAAAGTTATGACTACTTACGAGGGCGACCGCAAAAGTAACTGGCCTAACATTAAAAGAACTGTTTTCTTTGGAATTATTATTATTTATTTTTCAACATAATCTCCTTCCAACTCAATACACTTCATCAAACGTTTTTCAAGTTGTTTAGTTCCATCCGAAAAATAAGATTTTTCAAGACCTTCAAAATATGCCTCAGTTTCAGCAATAACCTCGCTATTGGACGAAAATTTTATTGCCACCGAGAATTTTTTTTTAAATTTGGAAACAAGAAATAATCAGAAGGAGCTAAATCTGGACTAAATGGTGGATGCGGAGCAATTTCAAATCGTAATTCGGCCAGTTTTTGTTGAGTTTAAAATGCAGTGTGTGAAGGAGCATTATCTTGATGAAAAAGAGCTTTTTTTTCTAAATGCGGTCGTTTCATCTTGATTTCTTCACTCAACCGATCCAATAATGCACAATAATATTCACCATTTAAAGTTTTTCCTTTCCCAAGATAATCAATAAATATTATACCCCTTGCATCCCAAAATACTGTGCCCATTATTCCTGCTGACTTAACAGTTTTCGCCTTCTTGGCACCACTTTTACCAGCTTCTATCCATTGTTTTGTTTCATCAACAGTTATGAATCGGCGCAAGAACTCTATTGGATTACGCTGATAAATCGCTAAAAGGTCCTCGCAATTGGTCCAACGTACGATTTTTTGGGGCAAAGTCAACAAACGCGGCACCCTTCTTGCGGATAGCTTTTTTATGTGGAGTTCATCATGTAAAATACTCCAAACTTGTGTTTCGTGTATTTTAACAATATCAGCCAGTTCTCTGAGCTTTATTCGTCTATCTGTAGTCACTTCATTAAATATTTTTCTAATGTTTTCAATAGTAGTAGCAGTTTTCGGTCTTCCAGAGCGTTGTTCATCTTCCGTACTTGAACGACCCATTTTAAATTGTTGAACCCAGGATTTCACGGTGGAGTATGATGGTGCATTATCACCATGAACAGAATCCAATTCATCTTTTAACAATTGTGGCGTATAACCTTTTATATAAAAGTGTTTAATTACCGCACGAAACTCTTTATTTTCCATTTTTCAAAAATTATAAAACTTGTTTACTTCAATCACCTGACCAAGGAAAATAATCATTAAATATTTCGGAAATTTTTGACAGATGGCTTATAGAAGATTGCTTTTAAAAAACAAAAAAAAAAACAGTTGCTAGTAAAACAGAAAATGTGCCAGGCCAGTTAGTTTTCCGGTCGCCCTCGTAGTAGGGACATAAATACTGTTACACACGTTTTATGCTGTAAAATAAAAAGTACAGAATGTTTATGGACTAAATATGTTTTAATATATTTATTAATGTATATTGTATCCAAAAAGAATCTGCTTATTCGAAATGTCCGCCTTTTGCCTTTACACACGCCTTAAGTCGCACTGGCCAATCGTCAATAGGTGCACAAACCTCGTCCATTGGAAAATTGGCCACAGCTCGAACCAAAGCAGTCTTAAGTGATCCGATGTTGGAGTATCTTTTGTGACAAACCTTGTCCTCTAAAACCGTCCACAATTTGTAATCCAATGGGTTCAAATCTGGACTGCCTGAGGGCCATTCTTCAGAGGAAATGAACGCTGGCAAATTGTTCGAAGCCAGGCCTGGGACGTTTTTGCCTTATGGGCCGGCGCAGAATCCTGCTGGAAAGTCCATGGCTGGATTTGGGACAGGGAATTGTTAGGAGGCTTCACAACAGCTTCCAAAACGGTTTCTTGGTCAACTTTGGCAGATGTTTTGACTCCTTGTTCGCAGAAATGCAGGTCAGTGACCCCATCGTAAGAGACACCGCACCAAGTCATGACTGAAGCTGGGTGATGACCCTTTTCCACCCTTGGAATCAGTTCATATGCTTCCTTAGATGACCGCGCATACACTATCATTTTGCTTGTTCAACTTTTCCTGAACGGTAAAAATTTTTTCATCGGTGAACAGAATTTTTCTGTGCAAGTTATCGGCGTGCTTCACCAAAAGACGTTTGCATTTTTCAGTCCTATTTTATTTTAAAGCTGCAGTCAATAAATGTCCGGTACGTCGTTTGAAAGCCCCAAGTCCCAAGTCTTTTTTAATGATTCGACTCATGGACTTTTGCGTGATATTCATCTCACAGGCCATGATTTTCTGTTTTCGGAGTGGATTTCTGTGAGTTCTTGAATTAACGACTTTGATGACATGCCGTGTTCGAACACAGCGTGGGCGGCCCGACCGGTGGCGGTCTTTTACATCTCCAGTCTCCTCAAACAGTTTTAGGCATCTATGACTGGTTTTGGAACAGGTAGACGAACATGCGGCTAATCTCTAGTGGCCGGAGCGTTTTGAAAATATCGCTTATTTCATTTCACACTTGAAAAGCGCTATTACAGCGATACGGTTCTCATTATCTGACCACTCGATGATAAAAGTTGAAAAAAAAATTAAATCCCGTTACGGACTAACGCTATTGAGGTTAGCTTTCAAAACCCATATGACATTAACGGGGTATGTTCAGTTCTACTATTGAAATGGTTGTATTCAATGTTGTAACAGTATTTATGTCCCTACTAAGTATTAGGGTTATGGGCCGTTTGCTTAGGGTCACAATCTTGCTGGAAATAAAAGTGTCCCATAACCCCATTTTTCAGCACATGGCTTAAAATTTCTTCTTAGAAAATCTTGTATTCTCGATGATTTGTCATTCCTTTAATTATTTCGAAATGTCGAACGCCACAGGCCGTCATACTAGCCCATACCAATATGTCACCACCAACATGTTTTACAGTTGTTATTAGGAGTTTGGGATTGTAGGCGTCTTCCGGCTTTTTCCACACTCGAATTCTGCCATCGGAACCAAAAATGTTGTTTTTGGAGATATAACGATTCTTGAGAAATGCATTTTCGTATACGCGGACGAAGTCCAAACGCTTTTGACGAATCACTGAATTTACAAATGTGACAGCGCATAAAAAAAGGGACCTAAGGGTTAAAAAAATCAATTTTCATTTTTTTTCTTTTTTTGATGTGGACTGATGTGGACAACATCGAATGAGACCGATCCCATGCCCCAAAAGTGTTTCCTCCCAGAGATATGCGCGTTTTATGAAAGTGAAGTCGACGATTCTAAGCGCAAATAGAAAAGGACCTAATCTTTAAAATGGCTCTCCTGAACAAAACTGGTTTTTAACCTTAGGTCCCTTTCTATTTTGCGCGTCACAAGTGGTTTTCTTCGTGTTGTTCAAGATCTTAACCTAGCACCAATCACTGCTCGTGTTACTGTTTTGCAATGAACTACTTTTTGGTTTGATTTAAGCAGTTCTGTGCTAGTAATCAAAGCACTGATTAGTGGATCCGTCTCGGTCTTACGCTTGATTTTCTGCCGATCTCCGTGATCAAGAATCTCCGACCGTCCCGATTTTGGATTATTTTTAACACCAACTTCATATTTAACCATATTTAGCTACCGATCACTTTATGGATACTAAAAAGGCTAGGGGATACCAGTTGAGCTATTTCCGCGTAGGACTTTTTATCCTTAACATGGAAACTTAAGAGGAGTTTGCGGTAGCCCACCTATAAACATTTTCTAGCCATTTTTTACTTTTCGTTAACAAATATGTGATAATTTGCGCTTTTCTTTTTAAAAATCTGTGCCAGACTCCATACTTACATTCAGATGAAAAAGTTGTAGGCCAACAACAACAATCACTAGATTACCGAAAAAGCAAAAAAGCGAATTTTTGTAGCATTTAGTTATTAACTTTCTACTTAATTTCAATAATGTGTTAGTCCTAGTTGCTATTACGGAAGAAATGTTTTATAAAGACAACTGCATTAAAACAAAAAAAAGAAAAAATTTCTCTACATGAGACTGTTTTTCTAAAATAAAGTTTTTAATAGCTGCTGTACGAAGACATTTTTTATACACTTTATATAAATATTTATAATTGGTCGTATGTTTTAACTATGACGGTGTTTGTGCGCCTCTGGGATTCATATGCCCAAGCCCTAATTTTAGGATAATCTTGGAAATGCATTAAATTTCAAATAATAAAAAAATGATTATCGTCACCTGTGTCCATGTTTTTTTTCTCTTAGTACCGTTTTTAGATCACCAAAAACCCAATAAAGATTCCGACACAAATATTTGAGGAATGTTGAGCAAATACTCCAATAGTTTAGGTTATAAAAGATACATTTAGTCCCTTACGGGGGACCACTTGACCGCTATCGCCACGCATTACAAGGACGGACATGGCTAAAACGTCTAAGATTTGTACGACGAGCAATAATACAGGTTGGCCCAAACAAGACAAGAGGGTTAAAAATATTCATAACTTTTTTTATATACTTTTTTTTCTTTGTAAACTATCTATCCTTTGGCGGGGAATTGACTCGATGATTCGATTTAAGCAATTTGGCTGTAAATCAATTTCAGACACTCTTGTTCTAGTTGCACGCAGAGAAAAGATATGGTTCCTATATGGTCACGGCAACAATAGTATGTTCTCTGCAATAAAAGTATGGTCGTCGCAACCATAGTATTGTTTTTTGAATTTCAATTTGACAATGGTATGATTGCGCCAATAATAATATTGTTGAAATGTAACAATAGTATTGTTGCCAAATTTAAAAATAAAAAATATGGTTGTAGCAACAATATAAATATGGTTGGTAGAACAAAAGTATTGTTTTCATTGCTTTTATGTTAACAATAACATGATAACGGCATTCATATCGGCAAAATTGTACTTTTTTTTAATTTGACAATGTTATTTTTACGAATCTTACGCAATAATAGTAAAAATAATAAAAATTTTTCCAAACAAACTATGAATTAGTATAACTGAAATATTTTTAATAAATAATTTTTTTACTGTTCCATAAATCACTCCTATTACTACATAACTTACTTAATAAAATTCTCTATTGTTAAATAACAACTTTACCCAATCTTTACAAAAAATGTTGGGGATCATAGTATGATTGTGTGCAAGTCATACTATGGTTGTGAGGATCATACTATGGTTGTACGTTAAACATACTATGGTAATGAGGACCATAATATGGTTGTGGGGATCATAGTATGGTTGAATGTGAAAAATAATATGGTTGTAGGGATCATAGCAACCATACTATGATGTGTGAATAATTATATTGTTGTGAGAACCATAATATTGTTATGGGATCATAGTATGGTTATGTGTGAAGCATACTATTATTGAGACGATCATAATATTGTTGTGCCACAACCATATAACCAACAATAGTATGATGCTCTTCGAATATTGATGCCCCAACCATACTTTTTTCTGCGTGTGTGGAACGACCGACCGCAACTGCTGTGATCTTAAACATGTTGTAATTTATTTCTAATATTCGCAGCAGCTAATCAATTCCCCTGTTTATTACTAATCAGCAGCGGGCGATAGTCCTCCGCCGTAATTGTCCAATATTTTTGTGCTGTCTTCCTGCCAAACCACCCTCCTCCTTAGAAAAGTTTACACAATCTGCCACCATCTGTGGCAATTGCTTACTTTTTGCGCTGAATACCTAGAAAAAAAACCGCAAAGAACAACAACAACAACAATTGTTGTTAACTTTCTATTACAAATCGCAACAGATTTTCGTACTTCTTGCCTCCGAATAGTTGCCACCATCATCAGCTTGATGAAGGTAAAGTAAGTGAGGAGTCGTACTCGTTGCCGCATTGAATGGTTGTACGAACGAACGAACGAATGCGGTACGGATGCATGTGTGCCATGTTAGATATGCTGCTTTCAACCACTCGTTAACACTTTGTTTACATAAAAATATTTCCCGGACACTTGAGGGAAACAATGGCAACAGCCACGAATTACGGCGATTACAACAATGGGACCAAACAAAAAACAAAACAAAACAGCCACAAACGAGCAAAGTACCATTGCAAAACAGAAGCATAAAAAACAACAACAACAGCAACAACAATGAGACGGAATAACAATGGGTGGAATAGCAACAACAACAACAACGATGAGGATAAGAGCCAAAACCTTAACCACATTTACACCCGCCCTTATAAACAACTCCATGCCACGACGACACAAGGCTTCTTAATCATCAGCACAGCACATCCCCGCTCCACCCTGCCCAAGCATACGGGGCCCGTTGACTGAGACCACCATAGACCAAACGACCGACCATGTGTGTGAGTGAGTGAGTGTGGAAGAGGATCTGAAACCATGAACAATTCTCGAGAAGGGTAACGAATATGAGTGGAAAATGTAATCGTAAAAAAGAGGCAGCCGCAAACGGCACATATGTTGCAACATGTTAACGCTTTGTAACGACATATCAATGTTGGCCATTTTGTATTTGTACAGCAACAACAACGAAACGAAGTACAACTCCTGTAGCACAGCCACGGCTGGACGGAGGAGGTGATGATGATGACGACGACGATGGTGGTGTTGTTGTACATCCTTCTATTAGTCGTATCCAGATCTAACCCAGTCTATGTCTGTCCGTCCGTGCGACCTCTCCTCTGTACGAGTATATGAATGATGACAGCCCGGCACAGTGTGGCAATAGATAATCCTGCGCAACAGCAGGATGATATAGGAAATAATGCTTTCACCATAGCCTAAGTAGTGGCAAACGTAGCAATTTTTGGGTCTTGTGTTGTGCTGCCTTTTGCATGTGGCTGCCTTCCATCCAGCAACCACCATTTCCCCCATGGGAAGACGGTGGGTTGGTTGGTGGCCATGGAACTGTTAACGTGGCAAACGTAGAATTAATAGGATTTACTAGCGCTGCTCTAACATTCCATCTATTCAATTCAATGCTCTTTAACACCGCGCGCACACACTGCTGCTGCTTTTAATATTGTAAGGATGGAGAAGTTATGTATGGTATGTTTTCGGGAGCTAACAGTGGTTTAGGAGGTCTAGAAATTTGATTTAAGTTTCTATGTTTAAAAAAAATCATCAATCCATTAGTAAAATATTTCTGTTGTAAATTTCTGAAATTTCTTTGTTTTATAAAATTTTTTTTCAAAGTTTCTATGTTTTAAAAGTTTATAAGAAAATTTTATGTTTTCTATGTTTTTGAAAATTTTGCCAAAAATCTAAGGTTTTTTTTTAAAATTTCGTTTTAAATATTATGTTTATAGAAATTTCTTCGAGATCCTATGTTTATTGAAAATTTTTCTTTTAGAAATGTTTCTCAGCATTTCTGTGTTGTTTGAGAATGAAATAATTTCTATGTTTTTACAAATTTTTATCAATATTTTTAGAAAGTGAATTACATGTTATATTTATTCTTAGTGTCTAATTTCTTTGTTTTAAATATTATTTTTAAAGTTTCTATGTTTATATATAAAAAAATTTTATGTTTTCTATGTCTTTGAAAATTTTGTCAAAATTCTGTTTTTTTTTTTTAAAAATTTCATTTCAAAAATTATGTTTATAGAAATTTCGTCGAGATCCTTTGTTTCTGTGTTTATTGAAAACTAACGAAATTTCTAAGTTTTTACAAAATTTTATCAATTTTTAAATTTTTTCTTAATGTCCTATTTCTTTGTTTTATTAATTTTTTTTTCAAAGTTTCTATGTTTTGAAAGTACATAAGAAAATTTTATGTTTTCTATGTTTTCGAAACTTTTGTTATTGTACTTTTGTTAAATTCTGTTATTTTTTTTAAAATTTCGTTTCATGTATTCTATTTATAAATTTCTATGTTTTTAAAAAACTTTATCAACCTTTTTAGAAAGTGAAGTACTTATTAAATTGATTCTTAGGTTCTAATTTATAGAAAATTTCGTCGTGTTCATAAGGTTTCGTAAAGTGGCGCTCAATGAAACTGCAGGCACCCCTGCTTGTAATTAAAAGTCTCCGACCGATTTTTGATAAAAAATTTACAATAATTTTTGTTAATAGAGAGATCATGCTTGTGATTCTTTTTTATCGCCTCATGACAAAAATATTTTCAATAAACGGTTTAAACATTTCGTTAACATTTCTAGGTTTCCAAAATTTCGTCAAAATACTGTATTCTAAATACTTTGTTTATGGAAATTTCGTCGAGATCCTATGTTTATTAAAAATTTTGTTTGTAGAAATGTTTCTTAGAATATCTGTATTTTTTGGAAATAAACGAAGTTTCTATGTTTTTACAAAATTTTATAAAAAAAACTTCCTTCATTTTCTAAAAATGTGAGGGACATTTTTTATTTATTGTAAATGTCTAACTTATAGCAATATTCGCAGTTTTCGGTGGAAGACACTACTGCCGGCAGCACCTATACAGTGTATAGGTGCTTGGGGTCTTATGATGGTAAAGTGGCGCTCATCGAAACTGCAGACACTTCTGCTTTTAGCTAAAAGTCTTCTCGACTACTTTTTAAATAAATTTTACAATTTTTTTTTGTAAATATGTGAATTTTTTCATCGCCTCATGACGAAAATATTTTCAATAAACGGCAGACAATTTTCGATGCATTTTTTCATCGCCTCATGACAAAAATATTTTCAATGAACGGCTTACAACTTTTTTTGTAAAATGTAAATTTTTTCATCACCCCATAACGAGAATATTTTCGACACGCGGCATATAATTTTTTTCTTGTAATTATGTGAATTTGTTTACCGCTTAAAATCGGAAATACTTATACAGATATAAAATTTCTAAGAAAATTTTTGACATAATTTTCAACTTGATTTTCTATAATATAGCATTTTCACAAATTTGCTTTAAACATAGAATTTTCACGAAATTTTATTAAAAACTAGTAATAAGAAAATCAAAAATATAGAAATTTCCTATAGACCTAGAACAATCGATTAATATCTAAAAACAGAATATAATTTTGGAAAAATAAAAAATATTTGGGGAAAAATTTTCGAAAACAGAAGGTACTCGTATACAACAAAATCGAATAATAACAGAAAATTCCGTGACATTTAAGTTTTTCAATTTTAATTTTTTTAATGATATTTTATCAGACCGAACCACTGTGTCTTGGAACAACCGCTACTAGAACTTCTGTGCTAAGGAGGTTATTTGCTGATAGATCGATTGTTTAGTAGATTTAGGGTCTTTTGTGTCTGTTTTCATTTCAAGTTCATATTTTATATTTGGAATTGGCAACATTTGCTTTATTACATTTCTCTCCGTCCGTCCATGCCATTGTTGAGTGGCTGCTCCGGTGGAGTTTTCTTTTCAATTTCCCGTTCGAGTAGAGTTTTCTTGTTTTTTTTTCTTTTTCGAAGAATACATTTTATTATGCGGTTACCGCATACGGTGGTGGTGGTCGTGGTGTTAGAACGATGTTAGTTTGGCAACAAATGTACTCCAGTAGAAGGGAAGGGGGACCTTAAGAGACATACACGATTACAGATGTTGAAATATACATAAACTGACACTGGGATATGTGAATATGTGAGTATGCCAATAGGCGAGACCACAAATGGTGTTTATTGATAGAAATGATAAATGTTTTTAATAATAAAAAAGGAAATTGCCAATGCCCGTTTGCCAAGGAGCAACATCAGCACAAATCCTCAGCACGATGAGGGATGTACACTACATTTGTACTTCTAAGAGGTTACATATGTCCGCTTATATCCGAAATCATTAGAGTGGAAGTTTTTTTTTCCTGTTGGCTTTGACAGAAAGCAATCCAATACAAATGTTGCCACTCACGAATGGATCTGGCGGTGTCCACGCGTAATGAATGTTGGATGTGCATGTTTCGATGACGACGACGTCTTCACAAAATCACATTTATTTTAATGAAAAAAATACGATAGAAAGAAAAGCACGAACAAAGTTGTAAAAACTTGTTAATGAGATTTATTTTGTAGCCCTTGGAGGGGGTGAGAGATAATGTGCCATAAAGCAGATGGGCGGTAGTTTTGATGATGTTGAATGAACATGTTAAAGGAAGTAAGTCGAGACCCTTAAAGCTAGAAAAATGAAAACTCTTGTCTACTTTATAGAAAATAAGTCCCAAGGCTCATGATCTAATTTAGGTAACCATAGCCCCTCCGCACATTGTCAATTCTGAGTCCAAAATAATCCTCAGGTCTGAATGCGTGTCCTACAGAAAACGAGCCCAAGTAATAATTGTCTGTCTTATAGGAAATGAGCTCTATCGTCTATTCTCTTGAAAATGAACAACGGGGCTTGATGTATATTCTATAGAAATGAGCCTAATGGCTCATTGCTTTCATACAGATATGACTTATTTTTTCTTTAAAAAATTAGCCTCAATGCTCAGAATCTATTCTCTAGAAAATGAGCCCCAATGGTCAATTTCTCTATATGTGACCCAGCCTATGAAAAGGTGGCTTATGACTCATCTTTAACTTTGGCTTATGACTCTCATCTTTAACTTTGACCTTATCTTTAACAGCTGTTCCTCGCAATTTCTTTTTTTAGTCATAAGCCACCTTTTTATATGCCGGGTCACGTATATAGAAAATTGTGTAGTGATTTCTATGCTTGTACAAAATTGCGTAGGAATTTCTATTGTTCTAAAAGGCGGTTAAACTTTAAGGGCTGATGTTGTTTTCGAATAAAACACAAATTATTTAGACAATTATTGTCATTTCTTTGTATTATGATAATATTGGTATGGTTCAAATAGGCCCCAGGGGCTAATTTTCTAGAGAAAAGAAAATAGGCTCCAGGGGCTCATTTTCTATAGAATAGAAAATTGGCAACAGGGGCTCATTTTCTATAGAATAGAAAATAGGTCCCAGGAGCTCATTTTCTATAGAATAGATAATAGGCCCCAGGGGCTCATTTTCTATAGAATACAAAATAGGCCCAGGGGCTCATTTTCTATAGAATAGAAAATAGGCCCCAGGGGCTCATTTTCTATAGAATAGAAAATAGGCCCCAGGGGCTCATTTTCTATAGAATAGAAAATAGGCCCCAGGGGCTCATTTTCTATAGAATAGAAAATAGGCCCCAGGGGCTCATTTTCTATAGAATAGAAAATAGGCCCCAGGGGCTCATTTTCTATAGAATAGAAAATAGGCCCCAGGGGCTCATTTTCTATAGAATAGAAAATAGGCCCCAGGGGCTCATTTTCTATAGAATAGAAAATAGGCCCCAGGGGCTCATTTTCTATAGAATAGAAAATAGGCCCCAGGGGCTCATTTTCTATAGAATAGAAAATAGGCCCCAGGGGCTCATTTTCTATAGAATAGAAAATAGGCCCCAGGGGCTCATTTTCTATAGAATAGAAAATAGGCCCCAGGGGCTCATTTTCTATAGAATAGAAAATAGGCCCCAGGGGCTCATTTTCTATAGAATAGAAAATAGGCCCCAGGGGCTCATTTTCTATAGAATAGAAAATAGGCCCCAGGGGCTCATTTTCTATAGAATAGAAAATAGGCCCCAGGGGCTCATTTTCTATAGAATAGAAAATAGGCCCCAGGGGCTCATTTTCTATAGAATAGAAAATAGGCCCCAGGGGCTCATTTTCTATAGAATAGAAAATAGGCCCCAGGGGCTCATTTTCTATAGAATAGAAAATAGGCCCCAGGGGCTCATTTTCTATAGAATAGAAAATAGGCCCCAGGGGCTCATTTTCTATAGAATAGAAAATAGGCCCCAGGGGCTCATTTTCTATAGAATAGAAAATAGGCCCCAGGGGCTCATTTTCTATAGAATAGAAAATAGGCCCCAGGGGCTCACTTTCTATAGAATAGAAAGCGAATATTTGTAGTTCGGACCGACCTTTTTCTGTGAGCATCTACTTTTAGGAAAATGTTGGATAAACATACTTTCTGCTTCATTATCAACATTCCGTGGTATTGATGGTTCGACATACCATAAGATGCTGCCTACAACTATATTACGATTCTTGCAGCCATTAAGTCGGCTATTCCAACCGAATTTGTTTTAACGATTGGTTGGTTGGTACCAGCTAATTGTGAAGTACGTGTTACTTTGTTACCAATAATTGTTGGTGACAACAAATATATTTTCTGTAGTAACCAAACCCCATTTAGTGCACTGTTGTAACGTATTATTGGTTATCTCAATATCAGAATAGAACATTTTAGAATATTTTACAATTTAGGTTATTTTTTTTCACAATTAGATTAAAAAAGTGTCTAAAATAAAAAGTATAATTGTTGAATTGTGGCCTGAAATCTAAAGGGTGTTTTTTCAGACGTGTGATTTTCAAGAAGAATTAAAACGCATGTAATTTAATGCTATTGCCAAAAATTTTCGCTTTATTATAAAGATAAGGGTTTGGCATCATGTTTTAAAAATGATTTCGGACAAGTGGCCGCCGCGGCTGGCTTGAATAAATTCCAGCCGAGAGGCCCAGTTTTTGCAGCATTTGGGCCGTATATTAGCAATAACGCGCCGAATATTCTCCTCCAAGACGTCAATCTTGTCGGGCTTAAGCGACAGAAAAAAAACACAAAAATAGTACAGCGGTTTAAATTGCACGATCTTGGAGGCCACGCCGCAGGCCCACGACGCGAGTTAATGCGCTCACTTAGATTTTTTTTCAATAATTGTTGGAAGCAATGATCGCCCACATCCAATTCAGGCATGAAAACGACATTAATCTTGGCTATATAGTGTTCCCCATTGACTAACATTGTGGGCGGCTTCATTTTTTAAGAAATTTGGACCAATGATTCCCTCTGCCCATAGAGCACACCAAACAGTGACTTTTTGAGGATGTAACGACGTCTCAACAATGGCTTGTGGATTTTCATTACTTCAAATGCGACTACATATTTTGGATATAGAAAATAGGCCCCAGGGGCTCATTTTCTATAGAATAGAAAATAGGCCCCAGGGGCTCATTTTCTATAGAATAGAAAATAGGCCCCAGGGGCTCATTTTCTATAGAATAGAAAATAGGCCCCAGGGGCTCATTTTCTATAGAATAGAAAATAGGCCCCAGGGGCTCATTTTCTATAGAATAGAAAATAGGCCCCAGGGGCTCATTTTCTATAGAATAGAAAATAGGCCCCAGGGGCTCATTTTCTATAGAATAGAAAATAGGCCCCAGGGGCTCATTTTCTATAGAATAGAAAATAGGCCCCAGGGGCTCATTTTCTATAGAATAGAAAATAGGCCCCAGGGGCTCATTTTCTATAGAATAGAAAATAGGCCCCAGGGGCTCATTTTCTATAGAATAGAAAATAGGCCCCAGGGGCTCATTTTCTATAGAATAGAAAATAGGCCCCAGGGGCTCATTTTCTATAGAATAGAAAATAGGCCCCAGGGGCTCATTTTCTATAGAATAGAAAATAGGCCCCAGGGGCTCATTTTCTATAGAATAGAAAATAGGCCCCAGGGGCTCATTTTCTATAGAATAGAAAATAGGCCCCAGGGGCTCATTTTCTATAGAATAGAAAATAGGCCCCAGGGGCTCATTTTCTATAGAATAGAAAATAGGCCCCAGGGGCTCATTTTCTATAGAATAGAAAATAGGCCCCAGGGGCTCATTTTCTATAGAATAGAAAATAGGCCCCAGGGGCTCACTTTCTATAGAATAGAAAGCGAATATTTGTAGTTCGGACCGACCTTTTTCTGTGAGCATCTACTTTTAGGAAAATGTTGGATAAACATACTTTCTGCTTCATTATCAACATTCCGTGGTATTGATGGTTCGACATACCATAAGATGCTGCCTACAACTATATTACGATTCTTGCAGCCATTAAGTCGGCTATTCCAACCGAATTTGTTTTAACGATTGGTTGGTTGGTACCAGCTAATTGTGAAGTACGTGTTACTTTGTTACCAATAATTGTTGGTGACAACAAATATATTTTCTGTAGTAACCAAACCCCATTTAGTGCACTGTTGTAACGTATTATTGGTTATCTCAATATCAGAATAGAACATTTTAGAATATTTTACAATTTAGGTTATTTTTTTTCACAATTAGATTAAAAAAGTGTCTAAAATAAAAAGTATAATTGTTGAATTGTGGCCTGAAATCTAAAGGGTGTTTTTTCAGACGTGTGATTTTCAAGAAGAATTAAAACGCATGTAATTTAATGCTATTGCCAAAAATTTTCGCTTTATTATAAAGATAAGGGTTTGGCATCATGTTTTAAAAATGATTTCGGACAAGTGGCCGCCGCGGCTGGCTTGAATAAATTCCAGCCGAGAGGCCCAGTTTTTGCAGCATTTGGGCCGTATATTAGCAATAACGCGCCGAATATTCTCCTCCAAGACGTCAATCTTGTCGGGCTTAAGCGACAGAAAAAAAACACAAAAATAGTACAGCGGTTTAAATTGCACGATCTTGGAGGCCACGCCGCAGGCCCACGACGCGAGTTAATGCGCTCACTTAGATTTTTTTTCAATAATTGTTGGAAGCAATGATCGCCCACATCCAATTCAGGCATGAAAACGACATTAATCTTGGCTATATAGTGTTCCCCATTGACTAACATTGTGGGCGGCTTCATTTTTTAAGAAATTTGGACCAATGATTCCCTCTGCCCATAGAGCACACCAAACAGTGACTTTTTGAGGATGTAACGACGTCTCAACAATGGCTTGTGGATTTTCATTACTTCAAATGCGACTACATATTTTGGATATTAACGTACCCATTCAGCCAAAAGTGAGCTTCATCGCTGTACAAATTTTTCTGTAAAAAAATCAGGATCGGTGGCCAGTTGGTTTGGGCCCATTTGCAAACGTTGTTCCGGAGTAAGTCTATTCATTATGAAATGGCTAATCAAATATGAGCGATGATTTAACCAACTGTCTATAACATGTACTTGTATAGGGTGATCCATCTAGAGGTGTTTTTTGGGATCTTTATTGGTAATTAGGAAGGACATTTTATGATGTCATTGGCAACTGCATTATGGAAATGAGCGTTCGGTGAGAAACGGGAAGATATGCTGTTTTCAACCAAAATTTTGTTCAGTGATGAGGCCCATTTCTGGCTCAACGACAAAGTCAATAAACAAAATTTGGGCTGAAGAGCAACAAGAAGAAGTTCAAGAGGTGTCATTATACCCAGAGAAAACCATGGTTTGGTGTGGTTTTTAAGCTGGTGGAATCATCGGTGCATATTTTTTCAAAAATGATGACCGGAACGTAACCGTAAATGTGCTCGCTATCGCGCCATGATAATGGACTTTTTGCTACCTGAAATTGAAACCTGTAATTTTGACGACACTTGGTTTTAACAGGACGGTGCCCTCTGCCAAACAGCTGCTGAAACAATGGATCAATTGAGACTTAATTTTGAAGAGCAGCTAATTTTACGTTTTGGACAGGTGAGTTGGCCGCCTAGATCGAGTGATATCACATCTTTAGACATTTTTCTTTGGGGTTACGTAAAGACCAAAGTCTATGCTGACAAACCATTTACGATTCAGGTTTTGGAAGCCAACATTACGCGTGTCATTAAAGTCATACCGGTCGAGTCATCCAAAATTGGACCCTCAGAATGGAAACCCTGAGGCGTAGTTGCGGCCAACATTTGAAGGAAATTATATTCAAAAAATAAATGCCATAAAATGTCCTTTCAAATTACCAATAAAGATTCCACACTTGATTTGAGTTTTTACATTTTTAATTTTTGTTCTGAAAAAACACCTCTAGATGGATCACCCTTTACAAATGCAGTTAGGGTAACCAATACTTCGTCGCTTCAAGCTGTCAGTTCGCTCAACTGGTAATTGCGCCGTGTACCCCATCAACAGACGGTTGTAGCGATGGAATACATAAGTTGTACGTTGGCAAAACATTCGGTTGTGACAACAGATCAGTTCTCCAAGTGCACTTTACCAATTTGATGTTTCAAAGTTTTAAAAAAGTCTGCTCAGAAAACAAATAACAGAATAAATATTTTCAAATTGTTAAATAAAACAGTAAAATAACCAAAACTTTAATATCTAACCATCAGTTGTTCTATTTAAGAAATGCTCGTTGTAAACCGAATTCAAAGAGTTCATATAGCCAATAATCTATAACAACAATCAACACTTTGTGTTGTGTTCAGTTCCAAAAATCATCCTAATTAGATAGTGTTACTGATACTTTTTCTCTACGACCGATACTGCCACTTTCCATTACTGAAAATTACCGTGAACCCAATTAACATTCGGTTGTAGCGATTTAATGCACGGATTCGGTTGGCGAAAAATTCGGTTGTGGCAACAAAGCTGCTCTCTGTGTGTGGTGGTTGTTGCCAAGATGGGGGTTATAGGCCCGGGGCTAATTTTCTTAAGAATAATTAATGAGCCCCAGTGGCTCTGTTTTTAGAGGTTCTTTAGTACAGGTTAAACGCCCCTGGGAAAGTTTTTTTTTATTTTCTTTTTTAATTTGAATTTTTCTTGTAGTACATCTACTACATTTTTCATTCATTGATCCATTCTAAATCTCGTTTTACAAAAATGTTTTATAAAAATGCCCACGTCATGTTTTCTTTTTCCACATCTATTGAGAACATGAACAGGAAATGCCAAAACTGTTTTCAATGATTTTCTTTTGTTGGTATTTCCATCTTCTTCTGAAGAGGGGGGGGGGGTCCTTTTTAGTACTCTTCATTATTGAGTGAATATCATCGCAATTGATGGATTCTGTGTTAACGCTTTACAAACATCTGTTAATGGGATCAAAAGCAATAAGCCATATTGAGAAGACGCATAAGAGCGTGGAAGAGATGAAAGATGAACAGTAGGGTGGAGTGAAATTCAAAAAAAAAAAGTTAACCTCGGAAAGAGATGTAGTCTGGGGTCCTAAAGAGGGGAAAAATAAAGAAAAAAATTTAAAAAAATTTTTAGGGGTCGCGCCACTCCCTCGAAATTTGCAAATTATCGCTATTTTGGTGTTGATTTTAGAAAAATCCTAAAAAGTTTTATGTCAATAAATGTTTGCAATAGCGTAAACAATGAAATAAGGGCATGAAAAAATTTAAAAAAATTTTTCTCATTGTTCAAAAATTTCAAAAAGTAAAATAAGTCAAATCGTCCCTTCTTCAGAAAATTGACTGAACAATGAAATCGCCACCAAAGCTACAAGTATTAGTCGATTATCCTCATATTTGCCTCAAATACTTTTGTTTGGACACTGAACAAGCTCAAACTTTTAAATTTCGAATAAGTTAAGTCGTTAATTTTTAGGATTTTTCTAAAATCAACGCCAAAATAGCGATAATTTCCAAATTTCTAGGGAGTGGCGCGACCCCTAAAAATTTTTTAAATTTTTTTCTTTATTTTTCCCCTTTTTAGGACCCCAGACTACATCTCTTTCCGAGGTTAACTTTTTCAAATTATAAAAAAGCATGTTTTCACTCCACCCTAATGAACAGCTACCAAGAGCTTCCGTTTTATGTTAGCCTGGATGGCTCGCTGGCTGTCAGCGGTATGAATGAACGTCGCTGATACGTATTGATGGGCATAATGATGATAATGTTGGTGGCTACCAATAATGGTGGGTAAATGGCGGCGATGGTGGTGGTTGCGATGGCCATGGCGAACAAGATGACATTGGAAAAAACATCGAGTACTCCCCGTATTACATGATTTTATGCTGTTTCATCATTATGGCGTCGTCGTTGGCTTCATTCAGGGTGTTGGTGGTGGGTAATAAATGTTACGACGCTAGCTAGTAATGCGATTGGTTTTGAAGCTCCGTCCCTTGCCTACAACCACCAACCAAAGTGAATGAAATGGCGTGTTCTACAACTAAATGAAAATTTATGATGTTATCGAACATGATTTGGTATAATTTGATATTCCCATCCTTACACCAGCAAATTCGAATATTCCCTTGATTTGTATGCCTTACAGAGTAAATGAACATTCGATTATGCTGACCATTGTTCGTGTTGTGAACAATGTTTGATTAGTGTTCTTTTTTGGAAAGGAGGTGGCACGAAGTCTTAGAGGCAGACAATCAAAATTGAAATAGATAATTTATATGGATTTAAAATCATTTACTACGAATGGAATTGGGGAAAAAACACAACCGAATTGGGCGTAAGTGGATTAAAGGATAGGAAAACGCACATAGATAGACGGACAGATACACGGATTACACGTTATAAATTACACTTTTTTTACTGTCAGATGGCGTAGGGGATGCTCTCGAACTCAGTATGGTACAGGGTGTTTCAAAATAATTAGTAGGGACATAAATACTGTTACACACGTTTTATGCTGTTAAATAAAAAGTACTGAAAGTTTTTGGTTCAAATATTTTTTAATATATTTATTGATATATATTGTATCCAAAAAGAATCTACTTATTCGAAATGTCCGCCTTTTGCCTTTACACACGCCTTAAGTCGCACTGGCCAATCGTCAATAGCTGCACGAACCTCGTCCATTGGAAAATTGGCCACAGCTCGAACCAAAGCAGTGTTAAGAGATCCAATGTTGGGGTATCTTTTGTGACAAACCTTGTCCTCTAAAACCGTCCACAATTTGTAATCCAATGGGTTCAAATCTGCACTGCCTGAGGGCCATTCTTCGGAGGAAATGAATGCTGGCAAATTGTTTCGAAGCCAGGCCTGGGACGTTTTAGCCTTATGGGCCGACGCAGAATCCTGCTGGAAAGTCCATGTCTGGTTTTGGAACAGGGAATTGTTAAGAGGCTTCACAACACTTTCCAAAATGGTTTCTTGGTAAACTTTGGCCGATGTTTTGCCTCCTTGTTCGCAGAAATGCAGGTCAGTGACCCCACCGTAAGAGACACCCCACCAAACCATGACTGAAGCTGGGTGATGACCCTTTTCCCCCTTGGAATCAGTTCAGATGCTTCCTTCGATGACAGTGCATACAGTCTATCATTTTGCTTGTTAAATTTTTCCTGAACGGTAAATTTTTTTTTTATCGGTGAACAAAATTTTTCTATGCAAGTTATCAGCGTGCTTCACCAAAAGACGTTTGCATTCTTCAATCCTATTTTTTTTTAAGCTGCAGTCAATAAATGTCCGGTATGTTGTTTGAAAGCCGCAAGTTTTTTTTACTGATTCGACTCATGGACTTTTGCGTAATATTCATCTCACGGGCCATGATTATCTCTTTTCGGAGCGGATTTCTGTGAATTCTTGATTTAACGGCTTTGAAGACATGCGGTATTCGAACAGAGCGTGGGCGGCCGGACTGGTGGCGGGCTTTTACATCTCCAGTCTCCTCATTATCTGACCACTTCATGATGGAAGTTGAAACAATTTTAAAATCCCGTTACAGACTAACGCAATTGAGGTTAGCTTTCAAAACCCATATGACATTAACGGGGTATGTTCAGTTCTACTATTGCAATGGGTGTGTTCAATGATGTAACAGTATTTATGTCCCTACTAAGTAATTTACTCTTGTCTGTAATTTTGCCGTTGAGATCAAATTTTGTTTTATAATTTTTTCTCTTATGGCCTATTTGGGCACATTTACCATTTTCGATTGCACGGATCGAGTAATCCACAGTGATACAAAATCGAATTTTCCGAAAGTGAATGGGATGAGACCAATTGCAAATAAAAGTTGACATTATCCATAACAAAACCTTTAATGGTTTTCTTTAGTTCAGTACGAGATTTTATTTACACACATTTAAAGTTGGTGATTTTGGAACGCTGCCGAACAAGAAAAGATCATTTAAGATTTGGGAAAGTAAGGCTTATTTATTTTTTATTATCCGGGAAAGTTGTGTTATCTTACTGTTTTTGGGATCAAGGAATTCATTTTTAATATTTATTTTTGCCCAGAACTCACGCTAGAAGGCGGTACTATTTCTAGTAGATTTTTGTAGAAAAAACGGTGTATTGCAGTAATTACTGCATATACAACATAAAGGAAGACTGTTAAACGTATTAGAGAAAATGGAAATATGTGACAGCGCATAGAGAAAGGGAACTAAGGGTAAACAAATCAATTTTCAGTTTTTTTTTAAGGTGGACAACATCTGAGCATCGAATGAGACCGATCCCATGACCCTAAAGTGTTCTCTCCCAGAGATATGCGCCTTTTATGAAAGTGAAGTCGACGATTCTAAGCGCAAATAAAAAGGGACCTTATCTTTGAAATAGCTCTCCTGAACAAAACTGGTTTTCAACCTTAGGCCCCTTTCTTTTTTGCGCGTCACATATACAAACAAATGACATTCGGCGTTAGGATAATAAATGAACAGGTAAACACTGCTTCAGACATAATGTTTGAACCCCTTCAAACCACCACTTAATATTAAATGGGATCCTTTCAAAAATTTTGTAAAGATATATTCTGTAGATGGACCAGCTTTTACTACTTTAAGATCTACATTTTCGCTAGCAAAGTTAAAAAGGTATTGTACGAGGGCTGCTGTATATATTTCTGGCCTAATAATGAAAATGCGAATATTAATCATCAAAAATGGTTTTATTGTTTTTCAAAGTATTCTCCAGCATGATTTGTACACTTTTGCATGCGCTCAAACCAATTGTCGAAACACTTTTTCCACTCCGATTGAGAAACCTCCAAAACATGGTTTTTGAACGCTTCAACATTATCTTCTGGCGACGAAAATCGTTGACCACGCATTGTTTTCTTGATGTGCGGGAACAAAAAGAAGTCATTGGGTGCCAGGTCAGGGCTGTACGGCGGATGACCTATCAATTCGACGTTTTGGCCGATCAAAAAGGCGCTGGTTTGAGCCGATGTGTGAGAGCTCGCATTCTCTTCTTCGTTTTTCTAATTTCTCCGAAGACTTCAGGCAAGCAAATTGTGGTGTACCACTCAGAACTGACCTCCTACGTTGTTCCAGCGGAACAGTCGCCACATGACCAGTTTTGCCGACGAACATTTTTCGTTGGAATTGGCTCGTCTTCGAAGACCCACTCGGTCGATTGTTGTTTTGTTTCGGGATCATACTCATAGATCCATGATTCGTCACCTGTGACGATCTTATAAACGTCTTTTGAAGCACCGCGATCGCATTTTTTCAAAATTTCTTTGCATCAATCGAATCAAGCCTGTTTTTGAGCGATTGTCAAATTGTGCGGGATCTAACGAGAACAAACCTTTTTTACGGCCAGATGTTCATGCAATATCGAATGTATACTGGTGGAAGAAATGCTCCAGGATGCCTCCATCTCACGGTATGTCACATGACGATCTTGCATTATCAGTTCACGCACGGCATCAATGTTCTCTGGCACAACGGACGACCTTCTTTTTGAGCGAGCGTCGGCCACGATTGAATTCCTTAAACCAGTTTTTCAGAGTGCTATAGGATGATGCTGTATCTCCATACAAAGATTTAAGTTCATCGATGCACTCTTGTCGTGATAATCCACGTCGAAAGTTGTGAAGTTAGTTCCATTTGTTTTGCCAAATTGATTTTTTCAAGTCACTGTAAACAATACAAATGATGGTCGTACTTCGAAACGTCCTGAGTACGTTTATGCTATAAAATGTCAAAACTTTCCAATGGAAATGTCAGATGTCGCCAGTCAACACTTAGTGTTGTCTAGGCCAGAAATATATATAGCAACCTCCGTATGTCATTAAAAATTCATTTCTCCATCACCATATGTATTGGTTTAAAAGCCAACATTTCACCGAATCTGATAAGCAAGGTGAACGTTTTCACTAAGTAGCTTTCACCATAAAAAATCAGGTACAAAGAAAAAAAAACTAGATTCTATGCTAGGTGATTTATGCTGGTGGTTAAAGAGAACAACCGATGAAGACGATACTGACGAAGAGCAAGAACCAGAAACATACAGAGATCGACAGCCTACTACTTCTGGAGTCTTTTTTGGAAGTGTTTCCCTGAAAACAGTTTGGGCTGCCATAATGAGCATTTTTTAGTTGGCATAATAGCTCAAAGGAAAGAATCCCCTTATTGGTTTGCGCCAATGCAGCTGGTACATAAGCGCAAACCGTATGTTTTAGGAATAAGAGCACGCCCAAGAAGCTTTTGACAGAAAATATTTAGGTGAAGAAGAAAAACAAACCACTTTAAATGACTTTCTTAAGTAATTACGACAGTAATAATTGAAAATGTTCTAGTGTTATATCTTGTAAGTGTGCATATTGAATAAATAAAACAAACATTTATGTAAACAACGTGTAAAAAATTTTACCTTAATTTACCGGTAAAATCGATTATCCGGAACGCTTCCAGTCCCGACCATCCCGGATAATCGATGCTTAACTGTACTTTAAAATAAAAAAGTTGTTTTTGTAATAAAAAAAATAATTTTTCCAATTAAAAACACAATATTTTTCCATAAAAATTGAGTTTTTGTAATAGTAACTTACTGAGAATAATAAAGTGTACTTCGTAATATCATTACAAATATGTTTTACAATGAAGCCAACATCAAAAATTGATTTTCAGTTTAAAAAACGTAAATACACCGTCTTATCTACGAAAATCTACAAGAAATAGGACCATTTGTATGACAGGGCCATCTAGCGTGAGTTTTAGGTAAAATTAAATATCAAAAATGAATTTCCCGACCCCAAAAACAGTAAGAACACAACTTTCCGGGATAATAAAAATAAATAAGCATTATTTTTATTAAATTTTCAATGATCTTTTCTTGTTAGACAGCGTTCCAAAATCACAAACTTCAAATGCGTGTAAAAAAAACTCTCGCACTGAACTAAAGAAAACGCTTGAAGGTTTTGCTATGGATAATGCCAACTTTTATTTGCAATTGGTCTCATCCCATTCGCATTTTGTTTGTTGCACTGTGATATTATACATTTGTCTCAACAAGTTTAATTTTTATAAGTTAACTATTACTTCTCCTTTTTATAAGTACACTAAAATTTTTGAAAACTGACTATTTTTTTATTTCTTTATTTTTTCACAGCTGAAAGTGCTAACTTCGAGACGGTGGTAAAAGCTACCTATTCTGGCTAGAGGTTTCTGGAAACTCGAATTCAGCTTAGAAATTGTAGATTCATTTCTAAAATATGTTATCTTCCAACCCGTGTTCGTCATCCGCATAGGTAACAGCCTTAAATCCAACATTCTCAAAAGAAAATAGGAATTTGTACGAGGCAAGGTTCTAAAGTGGATGAGAAAGAACAACACCTTGATGTGTTCCTTTACTACCAAACCCGCCTCTTACTTGGACCAGCTCATGTAAGAAGATTTTGCGCCAGCCTTCCGATGTTGACGTCAACTTCCAAAAATGAAACTGCCGCAGCTATCGTATCGTGAGTTTTTGAAAGCCCCCATCTATGTATATGAAGGCTACCACGATGTACACTTAGACGGTGAGTAATGATTCTTTGAAACCAATTGGATTATACAGGACTTGACCCTTACAGTAAGCATGTTGGCTTTCTAAAAGTGCTCTCCTTGTCCGTTAGTGATTGTCCGTTAGTGCAACCAAAAGTCAGTTGATAGACAAACATGTTCAGTAATCGGTGAAAGTGACAAAGTAGCAACCTATGAATAATGAAACGATATTTGAATTTCAGTTTTTAAATAGACAATTTTATCAGGATTTGAAGTTTCAATTAAAGACTTAAAAGTCCTCCTAACAAAAATTAGTCAAATCAAAATACAGGAAGGGCCAAAAGTTACCATGGGGTTAAAAACTTTAGTAACTTTTCGTTTATTAATTTGTTTTTCTCAGATTATCTAAAATACAAAATGGATATTTTTGTACACTAAGTATGAAATATAATGTCACTTTAATGACCCCCGTTTTCAGCTTCGCAATGATGGGCTCGTTTTAGAGCATTTTCCATGACATCTTTAAAAATTTGTGGCTGTAGCGTTCGAATTTGTGCAACAATGTTGGCCTTAAGTTGAAGAATTGTTTTGGGCTTGTTCACGTATACTCGCTCTTTCAAATAACCCCAAAGAAATTCGTTGGGTGCTGACAAATATGGCAATCGCGCTGACCCGAGTTTCTGGAAATTATTCGCTCCAAAACTTTGACTTAAAAATGCCATTGTCTTTCGGGCAGTGTGGGCAGTGGCTCCGTCCTGCTGAAACCACACCTCAGGTCTGTTTTCAAGAGCAGGACGTAAACATTTTCTATCGTAAACCGATATCGCTTTCCATTTACGGTAACAGCACGTCCATCTTCTTCATTCTCAAAGAAGTAAGGCCCAATGATATTTGCAGATGTGATCCCACACCATACTGTACACCTAATGGGGATGATTTGGCGTGGATGAATGGCTCTTGGATTTACAGAACCCCAGAACCTACAGTTCTACTTATTAAGAAAGCCATTGATCGCTGGTTTTAATAATAAAATTCTATTATTCTGGTTCTTTGTTCAGTTGTGAATCTCTCCATTATTATTTAATTAATCTGAAAAAATATATATAAACGAAAAAGTTATTAAATTTTTAAACCCCATGGTAACTTTTGGCCCACCCTGTACAAATTATACTGTCCGCATTCGGGACACATTGATATACTTCTTTTGGTCCTCTGGGCTATCGGAGGAAGATATATTTTAATTTTTTTCCGACAATATGATTTCCAGAGAAACCTTGCAATTTCGCAATAACAATTTGTTTTAGTTGTTTTTATATTTTATTTTTACACAAACAAAAAGACAGCCCTACAATTTTAACCAATATGTGAATTTAATTACCACCCAATTTAAAATGTCTTAAATAAGATACGTAAACTATTTATGAGATATTGCAATAATATTTAACGAATGGAAACGACAAAAAAATCATAAAATTCATGCACTGGGCGTATGTGTTTAAGTGTGCATGCAGTGCGAGAGATTTCTGTTGTGTTCGGTGGAAGGCTCTACTGCCGGCAGTTCTCGTTAGATGCGAAACTGTCTGCCCTTAAGTGTATAGGAGCTAAAAATAGTTTCAGCACATTTGTTGCTTAGGATCTTATGATGATTGAAGTGGCGCTCTTCGCAACTGCAGTCACCCCTGCTTGTAAATAAAAGCCTTTCCGACTGATTTTTGAAAAAATGATAAAACTTGCTTTGCTACATTAAGAAGTTCAATTAACTTTTTTTTCAGTGGAATTAACTAAATGCAAGTCCGTATCACGGAGTATCCATATGCGTCAATTTTGTTTGTTTATGTTGCCGTTTAAATCGAAATGGGCCTCGTCAGATATGAAAAAACAGTTCAACATGTTTTCGTCCTCTTCCACCATTTATAGCATCTTCTGGCAAAATTGCAAGCGAATCGGGAAGTCTGTTGCGTTCAGTTTGTTGGCAATTTGAATTTTATATAGGAATAAGTCTAAATCTTTGTACATAACTGACTGCAATGTCTGTCTGCTTATGCCCGTTGGAGAATATAAGCTTTTTGTCGAAACTCTTGGATTGTTTTCTATGGCAGCAGCTACAGCAGCGATTGATTCCTCCGTCCGAACTGAAGGGATTCGATGGTAAGGTCTTCTGTTGACTGTCTAATGCTCGGCAAAATTGTTAACAAGTCTTAATATGGTCCATCTGCTTGAAGGATTGCCGCCAAACGTGCGGCTATACTCTCTTCGAACCGAAACTACGGACTCCAGTGCGTGATAGCGGCGGTCAATCCAATTCTTGTTTCAGTATCCCATTTATCCATTTTTGTTTAATCTAAAAATCAATCTGCAAAATAAAAAAATAACCAGATTCATTAAATAGCAAAAAAGTTATTACATTTTTTTGGTAGCGGCTTCCATCACCCACCCTGTATGTGAGTTTTTTCATCGCCTCATAACAAAAATACTTGAAATAAACCGCTCACAACTTTTTTTTGTAAATATGTAAAGTTTGACATCGCCTCATAACGAAAATATTTTCGATTAACGTCATACAATTTATTTTGTAAATATGAGAATTTGTTTATTGTTTGAAAACAGATCGATTCTCTTAAAACAAAGTACAAATATTTTAGTTAATATGTTTCATTTCATTTATTACGCCTATGGATTTAAATTCCTTACTGACTTAATGTATAAGTAATAAAAATTACAACTAATTCATTTTAATTAAGTTAAAAACTAATTATATTCTATAACAGGATTCCTAATTAATTTTTTGTTTGAATATTTTAATTTTTTAATTGATCCGAAAAGACAATTCGCATTAAAATGCGAATATTTATCATCGAAAATGGTTTTATTGCTTTTCAAAGTATTCTCCAGCATGATTTATACACTTTTGCGCTCAAACTAATTTGCAAAGCACTTTTTCCACTCCGATTGAGACACCTCCAAAACATAGTTTATGAACAATTCAACAGCTTCTTCTGGCGACATAAATCGTTGACCACGATCTTTTTTGATGTGCGGGAATAAAAAGAAGTCATTGAGTGCCAAGTCACGGCTGTACGGCGGATGGCCCATCAATTCGACGTTCTGGCCGGTCAAAAAGGCGCTGGTTTGAGCCGATCTGTGATAGTTGGCATTGCCATGGTGCACAATGACTCGTCTTTTCTTGTTCGTTTTTCGAATTTCTCCGAAGACTTTAGGCAAACACATTGTGGTGTACGAGTACCACTCAGAATTAACCGCCCTAGCGAAACAGTAGCTACATGACCAGTTTTGCTTCGAAGTGCTTCTTCCACCAACAACTTTCGTTGGATTTGGCTCGTCTTCGAAGACCCATACGACCGATTGCTGTTTTGTTTCGGGCTCATACGCATAGATTCATGATTCGTTACCTGTGACGCTCTTATATACGTCTTTTCAAATAGCGCGTTCGTATTTTTTCAAAATTTCTTTGCACCAATCGACACGAGCCTCTTTTTGAGCGATTGTCAATTTGTGCGGGATCCAACGAGAACAAATCTTTTTTACGGCCAGGTTTTCAGGAAATATCGAAGAAATGTCCAAGGATATGTATGTCACATGACGATCTTGCATAATCAGTTCACGCACGGCATCAATTTTCTCTGGCACTACGTACGTTTTTGGACGACCTTCACGACCTTCGTCTTTGAGCGAGTGTCGGCCACTATTGAATTCATTAAACCAGTTTTTCACAGTGCTATAGGATGGTGCTTCATCGCCATACAAAGATTTAAGTTCATCGATGCACTCTTGTCGTGATAATCCACATCGAAAGTTGTGAAAAATGATCGCACGAAAATGATTACGAGTTAATTCCATTTTTTTTTTGCCAATTAGTTTTTTCAAGTCACTGTAAACAACACAAATGATGATCGTACGTCCAAAACGCTCTGAGTACGTTTATGCTAAAATATGTCAAACTTTCCAATGGATATGTAAGATGGCGCCAGAAATATATATAGCAATCCTCGTATGTTTCATTTCATTTATTACGTCTATGGAGATAAATTCCTTACAGACTAAATGTAGTATAATTTACATAAATTTATTTTCATTAGGTTAAAAACAAATTAAACAAAGTAATTAACAAATTTTTAAATTTAATACTAGGTAGACTTAAATCTGCATGCTCACAAATATGAAATATTACACTAACAGGATTCCCAAATAAGTTTTTGTTGAATATTAATTTTTTTTAATTGATTCGAAAAAAACGATTTGTTTACAATTAGGCGGTTGGTATGATGCACCCGATTTTTGGCTTATAGTACGATATATTTTGTTGTCATTACCATTTGTTGGTTGCGCCAAACGGTTCTATACACTATAAGTTTCCACAACAGGCAATTCTTGCAACTAATTATTTGAACTTTATTCGGCTAATGTGATCGAAAAGTAAGTTGTTTGTATTATAATACGAGGGCGGTTCGGAAACTTCTTAGTCTAGCACAAAAAGCGCGGTATAAACAGAAAAAAGTTAAGTGTTTTGGAAACTTCCATCTCTGCTATGAACACATGTTCAATTTTGTTTCGATCTGGCAACTCCTTCATATAGAAACAGATGTTCATAAAAGACGCATCCGCGATTTTGTTCCAATGGAAAAATTAGAAATGCGTGGTGTCATTAAATATTTACATAAAAAAGGTTTATCGGGACAAGAAATTCATAATGATATGGTGAATGTGGTGAAAGTGCTCCTTCATATGCAACAGTAAAAAATTGGGTTGCTGAATTTAAACGTGGTCGTACAAGCATTGAAGATGAACCACGCAGTGGACGTCCAGCAACAACAACAGAAATTGTAGCCAAACTGCATGATATGGTATTAAATGATCGACGAATAAAACTGCATGAAATAGCTAATATCATGGGCATCTCAAATGATCGAGACCATTTAATTTTGCATGAAGAACTACAGATGAAAAAGCTTTCTGCAAGATGGGTGCCGGACTTGTCGACAGTCGACCAAAAACGCATAAGAATGAACATTTCTCAAGCTTGTTTGGATCGTTTTCAGCGAAATAAAATGGATTTTAAGCGTCGTTTCATAACTGTTGATGAGACATGGATCCACCACTATTCTCCAGAGACAAAAGAACAATCCAAACAATGGACTGAAGCTGGAGGAAGTGTCCCAAAGAAGGCAAAAACAATTCAATCGGCTGGTAAGGTTATGGCAACGGTTTTTTGGGACTCCAAAAGTATTTTATTGATTGACTACCTGCAAAAGGGTAAAACAATAAATTCAGAGTACTATTGCAACCTTTTAGATCAATTAAATGTACAAATTCGAGAAAAACGTCCTGGCTTACAACACAAAAAAATAATTTTTCATCAAGACAACGCACCAGCGCACAAGAGTGTTTTAACAATGGCTAAAATCAACGAATTAAAATACGAGTTGCTTGACCACCCACCTTATTCTCCTGATTTAGCTAACAGTGACTTTTACCTGTTCCCAAATCTAAAAAAAATCCTTAGTGGCAAGCCTTTTACCTCAAATGAATATGCAATTACAGTTGTAAACCACTTTTTTGAATACATTGAGGAAAACTATTTCAATCAAGGGATAGAATTGCTAGATAAGCGTTGGACTAAGTGTATTGAAGTTTCAGGAGATTATGTTGAAAAATAAAAATATTTTTGAAAAACTAAATATTCTCTTTCATTGATAGGCTAAGAACTTTCCGAACCGCCCTCGTCTTAGCATAGCAATCAGCATATGCTATGTCCAACCGAATTTCCATCATGACTATTAACAATCGGTGATTGGAACTGAAAGTCTTCTCGTAGAAATTTTGTAGCTTGGACCGATTTTCTACTGACTGTTTCTCTGTGTGTAGCGAATCCACAGTAATAGGAATTAAAGATTTGACCCGGCTGAGCCTAGTGACTTTAACATTCAAAATATTGCCCTTTGTTTCTGTTATTGCAATTGTGGCATTCTATTTGTTTAATAACTTTCCTTTTTTCCTTGTTCACTCTGATTCTCCCGTTTAGGAACATTAATTTCCTTACTATGCCCCAACACCCTGCCGCCTTAATTTATGTCCCTTCAATCATAAATTCCCCTTCTCTTGATCACCAGTAAAACTGCCAAGGCGTCCAGATACTTAGTTTCCCTTCTTCAGCTTCTTTGTTGTTTGCAAATTATCTCCTAAAAGCCAATTAAAAATTTCCTCAACATTATAAAGTTTTTAATTGACCTCATCGCCAAGTGAGATGCCATAAAAATCAACTGAGAACTCTAGAACCAACAGCCATTGAAGGACAGACAGACCAGTGCAAAGAAAAAAATCGAAATCGAAAACCGAGAAAAACATACAAAGAGTTGATTGGTTTTATACAGCTTTTACGCGCTTATTTTGTTGTTGTTTTTCTTCTTCTTCAAAAAAAAAAGAAATTAAGTGAAGTCAGTTGAAAACTTTATTATCGTGATACCAATCGTCAAAGTAACCAACCACCACTGCCAGCTCCAGCTCCAGCACGGCACGAACAGCTACAACAAACAGCGACAAAAGGCCAAAAAGGAAGGCATACCATGGCTAAATGTAACCTTATACATACATAAACTCACTACATTACTCCTTTTCGGTCGTGTCGTCTTTCTTTCTTTATTCCTTCCATGTTGTTGGCATCCACCACTACACACACACTTCATTATGCAGAAGAATACCGCATGGCCCATACGAAATAATCGGAAGAAAAAAAAAACAAAGAAGAAAAAGGCAGAAAAATCGGGTATTGCTTGCGTCGGTAAAAAATGTACAAACACGAATATTAACCCTTTGCGAGGTTGTTAGAAAATTCTGTTAGTTTGTATAGTTTTTCGCGGGTTGCTATTTATATTTCGGGTCCGGTAATAAAAACACAAAAATTTATCATTGGAAATGGTTTTATTGTTTTTCAAAATATTCTCCTTTAAGATCAATACACATTTGAATGCGCACAAACCAATTTTCGAAGCACTTTTTCCACTCCGATTGGGACACCTCCAAAACATGATTTTTGAACGCTTCAACAGCTGCTTCGGGCGATGAAAAACGTTGACCACGCATTTTTTTTCTTGATGCTAGGGAATAAGAAGAAGTCATTGGGTGCCAAATCAGGGCTGCACGGTGGATGGCCCATCAGTTCGACATCTCGAGTGGTCAAATAGCTCATCGTTTCAGCTGATGTGTGAGACCTCGCTTTGTCGTGCTTCAAAGTGATCCGTTTCTAATTATCTTTCCTCATTCCTTCGAACACTGTTGGCAAACTGAGGGTTGTATACCACTTTGAATTGACCGTCCTACGTTCCACTAAAGGCACTGGGCCGCATGGCCGTTTATACCGAAAAAACGCCATTATTTGCTTCGAAGTACCTCTTCCACGAAGAACTTTTGTCTTGAAAGACTCATACGATCGATTGCTGTTTTGTTTCGGGTTCATGTGCATAGATCCATGATTCGTCACCTGTGACAAAGTTATACACTGCCTTTGAGCTACCGCAGTTATACTTTTTCAACATCTCTTTGCACTAATTCATACGAGCCTTTTTGTAAGCATTCGTCAAATTATGTGGGATCCAACGAGAACAAATTTTTTTCACGTCCAAATGAACATGCAATATATTATTGAAGCTTGTCATTCTAATGCCCAAGGATGCCTCAATCTCACGGTATGTCACATGTCGGTCCTGCTTAATCAGTTCACGCACAGCATCGATGGTTTCTGGCAAAGTAATCGAAGTTGGACGTTCTTCACGAAACTCATCCTGGAGCGAACGGCTTCCGAGACTGAACTCTTGGCACCAGCAATAAACAGTGGTTTTTGATGGTGTTTCATTGCCAAAAGTCGAAACAAGTTGATTTACATACTCTTGTCTCGATAACCCACGCCGAAAATCGTAAAAAATCATCGCACGAAAATGTTCACGGGACAATTCCATTTTTTGACTGAAATGAGTTTTTCAACACACTGTAAACAAAACAAAACACACTGTAAACAAAACGTTCTGAGTGAAGTTATGCTCAAAAATGCCAAACTTTTCAATGGAAGTTTCAGTTTGCATCTGGGAACACTAGTATTGTCAGGACCTGAAATATAAATAGCTATCCTCGTAAGACTTAACAGTAAGCTGCAATAAGAGCTTAGTTTTTTCCTTATAAGGCGATGTAAAAATTCGCATGTTTACAAAAAAGCTGTACATTTTTTCAAAAAGCAACAAATGTAACTGTAACTATGTTTAGCGGCTCTACAGTTAAGGGCAGACAGTTTCGCATTAAACGAGAACTACCGGCAGTAGAATAACACAATAAAAATCCCTCGCTTTGTATATATTTCAAAACACATACACCCACAAGTTGCCATAAATTTTTTGTATTTTTTGTTGTTTCCCTTCATTAAATACCATTCTGATAATTCTGATAAATAGTTTAGCTTATTTAAGAAATTTTTAATTGGGTGTAAATTAAATTCACAAACAACTTTTTTGGCTGAAGTTTGCGGGCTGTCCTGTCTTTTTGTATGCTTCCTTCACCTAGCTCGACAACCTCAGTTTGGTCTTGGACTTCTCAACAACCCATTTAAAAACACTCCGAACTTGGGAGTGTCATCTTCAAATTTTAATACCAAGGACTCTCGCTTCCTCCTCCACTTGAACCCTCCATCGGATTATCGGTTTCTTTCGGAGCCTTGCATAGTCTGGGTGAACTGTAAAGCGTAGATCCGCAAGAGAAAGTCAACAGTCAACACTGGCGTCTACAGCGACGCTAGCAGGAAACGTCTTTTTCGACGAAAGGAAATCCAAAAAGAGTTCACACGCTCAAGTGGTACGGAAACAGAAGCGACGTCAAAAAATATAAACCACGTTGATAACATTTTCTGACGTCGTTTAGTTTTTAGAGGTTCTGGAATAAATATTTTTCTACTTTATTAGAGAGCACAAAGAACAGATTTGTTGCCACAACTGCATTGTTTGCCAACCGAATGTTGGTGGTTTCACGTACAATTTACGTATTCCATCGCTACAACCGACTGTTGATTTAGTACGCTACAATCTTCAGTGGTGGAAACGGACAGTATCGTTAGAAGAGACAAAGTATTGGTAACCCTAACTAAATAGGATGATTATTGGAACTTTATTTGTAATTCATTGGTTGTTTTTAACGATTATTGACTAGAATAACTCTTATAATTCGGTTGTAATTACCACGAGCATTGATTAACTGGATCAACTGATGATTCAACTTTAGTTTTTCGGTTGTCTGAGCGAAATAGTATAGTTTGTTTATTTCTTTAATTTGACGATATAACTTATGAGCAGGTTTTTTTTTTGTAAAAAACTTTCATCAAATTGGTATAGTGGGTCGAAAAACTTCAATTTTGGATAAAGCTGATTATGATACGGTCTTTAAGTGAAGTAAAGTGGAATATTGCATCTAAATATATCCAGCTTCTTAAGCATTAAAGCGACTCAAAATATCTGAAATCAATGCTTGAAGTCTTGGCTATAGATATGATAAGAAAGATATACGCTTACTTACGACTTCATCACTTCAGACATCTCATCACGACACTTCGGTAATACGATTAAATATTTACGACTTTTTAATTTGCTTCTTACGTTATACTCGTAGCATTGTAAAATATAAATATCTTTGGCCCATAAAAATTAACTGGGACCTAGCTGGACCTTTTGGGAATTTACTATAATCACCCAAGTCTATCTATTCTACACACAGAGAAAAACTCAGTTGGAAATCGGTCCGAACTACAAAAACTTAGTTGGAAAACCCGATTTTTTTTAATACATTCCATAGTATTGACAGTAACATGGTAATATTGGTTATTCCAACATCAACATGTATTATACCAACATCAACCGATTCTAGTCACAACAAAATCGTGTTTACGACTAAAAATATATATTTCGAAATTCCACCAATACATGTAGGAATTCAGTTCCAATAATCATCCTATTCTGTTAGATTTACCGATACATGTTTTCTTCAACCGAAAGGGTCATTTTCCTCTACTTTAAATTTCTTTACCCAATCAACATTAGGTTGAAGTGATGGAATACATGGATAGTACGTCACCAACGTCACCACCAACATTCGGTTGGCAAAATAATTCGCTTGTGATAACAAATCTGTTCTCTGTGTGTAGAAAAAATCACTTACCCCCCGAGAAAGTCCGAAAATTTGTTGCATAATGCAATATGTAACAACAACTAAACGCGGTTTGGTTACCACAAAAAATGTTTCTATTGTCACCACCAATTATTGGTACCAATGTAATATTTACTTTATACTTGGTTATTTGTCATAACCAACAGTTGTGGCAACCAATATATTTACAGAATTCAGTTGGTATAACCAACTTACTGGCTGTATTATTCGTAATATCATTGTAGCTACCATCTTATGGTAGGTCGAACCATGTAACCATCAATGCCAATCAAATTGCAACAGAAAGTATTGTCCCTTAACCGCAAAAAAGACTTATGAGCCACAAATCCCGATTTTCGTTTTTTGATGAAAATCGATAATTACTGATGATTCGGACCATCTCTGAAAATGTGTTATCTCTAAGTAGTTCCGTCATGAATTTACAGCAAAAACAATAAAGACTTAACAACACTTTTAGTTTTTATTTACATTTTTGGTGACAGCAGATTGGCGTTTGAGTCTTTTTTCTTTTTATGAAATTCATTGAATTATTAATGAAAATTGAAATTTTTTCTTAAGTTATTACTTATGGCGTTGTGGAAACCAAGCGAAATTGTAAGTTTTGTTAGAATTTACATCTAAAAGCCTAATTGCCCTATTGGTGTGATGGCATTTATTTTTTCAGTATTCGGCCGAAAACCCGCTCGTTCCTTACAGTGATAGTGACCAATCTCCTGATGAATTGTGTTCTTCTTGGCCTGAATCACCGAAAGAGATTGAAGATGAAACGTGTGTGGGTAAGAGGGGCTACAAGAAGAAAATAGAACTGTTTGGGCTCCTAGTGAATGGTTCACAATGATATCTAATGCAAGGACAAACCCACAAGACTATAAATGTATAATAGTAAACCATTCAGATTTCAAAGATTGGAAAACGTTTTCTCAAGCAATGTTTCCAAACTCCGTTAAAATACATTTTCCTAACTTACGATCATTATTTTTTGAAAAAAACAATCCTATTATTTGTCTTAAATATGGATATTGTGACAACTCTGAATTTAAAAATCTTAACTTAAACTCAATCACACGCTCTAGACGCAATTCTACAATATTATCAAGGGGACCCCTTCCTTTATACGAAAAAAAACTACCGATATCATCTCAAAAATATAAGGATTTAAAAACACTTTGTGAGAGAAACACTATACCTCAAAAATTTCACAATGAATATTTAGGTTTAAACACCGATATTAATATTAAAGACTCTTTACCTGAAACAGGCCAAGAAGATAATATTTGAAGTATTTTTACTTGTTCTACAACTTAAATTAAAATATTGTATAACATTTCGTGCTTATTTTTTCATGAATTTTATCAAAACCTGTAATTGGCACCTTAACTTTGTTAATCGTTCGCAAAACTTACAAAAAACATAAATAAATTGATTTTTGAAGCGGCAAACAGACTTTTTTATTTTTAAGTTTTGGGCTTAAGAGCCATATTATTATTCTAGTACCTTACCAGAATGACGGCGAAAAAGACGTATGCGACACAAATTCCCTTTATTCTATAGATTTGTCAGTTTTTTTAACATATTATGTATTTCGGTCTAAATAACGGTTGCATACTAAATTTCATGTCAACAGCATGCCTCAATACGGAGATATTTAAAAAAACCTTCTCCTGAACAATTTTGTTTTTGGCTCATAAGTCTTTTTTGCGGTTAAGGGACGGTATGTTTGTCCAATAGAATATTTGAAGTACGGACCGGTTTTTAACTGGCTTTTTCTCTGTGTATGGCTTTTAGAGCAGTGGGTTCTGAAACCGAAAAAACCCTATGAATGATATCAAAATATGAACCGATGTATACTTATTTCAATAGGGTTCGTCCTTGGTCCAAACTTGCAGAATGTTCCAAGTTTCAGCCAAATTCGTTTCAAAATGTGACCTGTAGCTGAACGGACGGTCGAGGAAAAGGACAGATGGGTATTGCTTTTACTTAACATGTGGCCTATTTCGATTCTTTTTAGATGTTGCAACCAACAGTCATAGTCCTAATACCCTGTACCACGATGTGTCCTAGGATAGAAACATTTCATAAGTAGCTTGAGATCAACAAGAGGTTGTTGAAATAAGTTTATTAAAAATTATAATAATATTAGATTCCACTGGGTTTTTTTTTGTACTAAAATAATCCGGAGTTAAACAGCTTAAAGGGTTAACTCCACGAAGTACCATATCGACCACTTCCATGTGCCCTCCACCACGCTGATCACCGCATCCTCCATGACCATTATGAGCCAAAGAGCCATTTAAATTCTTAATAAACTTGCTGTGGATTTGATTGTATTGTTTCTGGTTTCCGCTGCAGCACTGTGGACCAAACCAAACCTTCCACGGACTTCTACTCCTCCTTCTTCTCCTCCTTTCGCCGGCACCCACTTCAAATAAGACACAATAAATGAAACACCAAAAAGAGCCACAGTAAAACGAAACAAAAAGCAAAAAAAAAGAAACAGGGTACGAGTTTATTATAGCCCAAAAAGTAGAAGCGAAAAATGCTTAAATGCATATGGCGGACCCAAAAAAGTGGTGGGGGGACAAAAGACCGCGCTGAGAGTAAGGGGAGAAGAGAAATGTGTATGTCGTATGTTCGACTGTGTCCAAGGAGATGACCAATGCATGTTAAACATTGATCGTGAATTTGTACGCAGCCATCGCTGGATACATCATCATCAGCATCAGCATCGGTATCGGCATCGCTTTTAGCGGTGCCGGCCACGACGATAGCGGCTGGCTCGGCAGCATGAGCATGGCAATTGTTGGAATCAGCTCGTCTTCATCTTGAAATGATCAGCATGGAATACACAATATTCAGTATTCGAATGACGTTGTTTTTTTTTTTGGTTTGTTTGTTTGGAATACTGATGTTGGTTGGTGGTTTAAATTGTGGTCAGCGATAACGATTCGGTTTTTGTTTCAAACTCCAACTCCAACTTTAATTCAGATTCAGATTTTGTTTTGTTACAAAATTTTAAAGTTCTTCGTATTCAATGAAAGTCAGAGTTGGAGAGGATATACAGAATTGGGTATAGAACCGAAAAATATATAAATATTTTATTGGGTAGTAAGCGGTGGGCTCTATTATCGAAATCATAAAATATCTGTTTCTTTCTTCTCCCTCTATCGCCCAATCAGAGTTTGAATATCAACAGTTTCAGTAGATTTGAAAACATATTTTAAAAAAATATTTCTGGTTTGTTTAACAAACCACAAAACATAAAGCAAAGAAGGGTGTCTTCTTTCTTGCTTTCGCTTGGTTTCAATCCCAAGATCCAACCATAAATTCATAATTGATTTGACAGTTTGGTTTTCTTCTGCCTTTTGTTTTATTCGTTCAGGTGATGGTCCATAAAATATGTGTACCATTCAATTTTCAACCATTGTTAGCAGTCGTGAAGTTTCGTTTTCCCACAACTTTGGAAATGTCTGTCGTTTTGTATAATAAAAAATAATTCGAAATTCCAATACATGACTAATTTAAATAAAAAATACATGTGATTGGTTTGACATCGTATAATTCAAACATTTACATGCATACATATGTATTTCGTTAGTTTTGTTCGATTGATTTTAGTATTGATAAATTTCCATATGATATTGGATCATCAAATATTATTTATTAAGGATTTTCTATTGATTGGCTTTTTTTGGGTGCAGCACGTCTGTTGTTTGTAACGCTTGCAAGTTGAAGTTGTTTTTTCAAGATGCCAGCTTCTCCAGAAAGAGAATACAGTTCGAAATTTTTTCCACCAGACTATCCTAGCTCCTACACGCAGAGAAAAAATATGGTTACTATATGTGACGCGTACATTAGAAAGGGACCTAAGGGTAAAAAAAAAATCAATTTTCACTGTTTTTAATTTTTGGATGTGTTCAGCATCTGAGCATTGAATAAAACCGATCCCATGCCCCAAAAGTGTTCCTTCCCAGAGATATGCGCGTTTTATGAAAGTGATGGTACACCAAAGATACACGTATTTACGAGGGCGACCGCAAAAGTAACTGGCCTAACATAAAAAGAACCGTTTGTTTGGAATTATTATTATTTATTTTTTATAATCTCCTTTAAACTCAATACACTTCATCAAACGTTTTTCAAGTTTTTTAATTCCATCCGAAAAATAAGATTTTTCAAGACCTTCAAAATATGTCTCAGTTTCAGCAATAACCTCGCTATTGGACGAACATTTTTTAACACCGAGAATTTTTTTTTTAAATTTGGAAACAAGAAATAATCAGAAGGAGCTAGATCTGGACTATATGGTGGATACGGAGCAATATCAAATCGTAATTCGGCCAGTTTTTGTTGAGTTAAGAATGCAGTGTGTGAAGGAGCATTATCTTGATGAAAAAGAACTTTTTTTCTTTCTAAATGCGGTCGTTTTATCTTGATTTCTTCACTCAACCGGTCCAATAATGCACAATAATATTCACTATTTATAGTTTTTCCTTTCACAAGATAATCTATAAATATTATACCCCTTGCATCCCAAAATACTGTGGCCATTACTTTTCCTGCTGACTTAACAGTTTTCGCCTTCTTGGGGCCACTTTTACCAGCTTCTATCCATTGGTTTGACTGTTCTTTGCATTCTGGGATGTAGTGATGGATCCATGTTTCATCAACAGTTATGAATCGGCGCAAGAACTCTATTGGATTACGCTGATAAATCGCTAAAAGCTCCACGGAATTGGTCCAACGGACGATTTTTTGGGGCAAAGTCAACAAACGCGGCACCCATCTTGCGGATAGCTTTTTCATGTGGAGTTCATCATGTAAAATACTCCAAACTTGTGTTTCGTGTATTTTAACAATATCAGCAAGTTCTCTGAGCTTTAATCGTCTATCTTTAGTCACTTCATTAAATATTTTTCTTATTTTTTTAATAGTAGTAGCAGTTTTCGGCCTTCCAAAGCGTTGTTCATCTTCCGTACTTGAACGACCCATTTTAAATTGTTGAACCCAGGATTTCACGGTGGAGTATGATGATGCATTATCACCATGAACATAATCCCATTCATCTTTGATCCTTTTCACCTTTGACCTTTCATATAAAAGTGTTTAATTACCGCACGAAACTCTTTATTTTCCATTTTTCAAAAATTATAAAACTTGTTTACTTCAATCACCTGTAACAAAGAAAATAATCTTTAAATATTTCGGAAATTTTCACAGATGTCTTATAAAAGATTGCTTTAAAAAAACAACAAAAAAAAGTTGCTAGTAAAACAGAAAATGTGCCAGGCCAGTTAGTTTTGCGGTCGCCCTCGTATGTGGTCACGGCAATATTAATATGTTTTTCGTAATCAAAGTATGTTCGTAGCAATCAAAATACAGTTTTTTTGAATTTAATTTTGACAATAGTATGATTGCCGCAAAATTAATATTGTAACAATAGTATGATTGCCGCAAAATTAATATTGTTAAAATGTAATAATAGTATTATTGGCATATTAAAGCATGTTAGTGGCAACAATATAAATATGGTTGGTGCGACGAAAGTATTGGTTCTGTTAACAATAATATGATTGCGGCAATCTTCCTGTATGATTGTAATTTTTCTTTATTTAATATTCACCCACTGCTGCATACGAGGGCTGCTATATATATTTCTGGCTTAATAATGAAAATGCGAATATATATCATCGAAAACGGTTTATTGTTTTTCAAAATATTCTCCATTAAGATCAATACACTTTTGCATGCGCTCAAACCAGTTGTCGAAGCACTTTTTCCACTCCGATTGAGACACCTCCATAATGTGATTTTTGAACGCTTCCAACAGCTGCTGTGGGCGATGAAGAACGTTGACCACGGATTTTTTTTTAGATGCTAGGGAATAAGAAGAAGTCATTGGGTGCCAAGTCAGTGCTGTACGGTGGATGGCCCATCAATTCGACATTATGGGTGGTCAATTAGCTTATCGTTTCAGCTGATGTGTGAGAGCTCGCTTTGGCGTGCTTCAAAGTGATCCGTTTCTAATTATCTTTCCTCATTCCTTCGAACACTGTTGGCAAACTGATGGTTGTATATTACTCAGAATTGACCGTCCTACGTTGCTCAAGCGGAACAGTTGCCACATGCCCAGTTTTGCCGATGAAACAGGCGAACATTTGCTTCGAAGTGCTCCTTCCACGAACAACTTTTGTTGGATTTGGCTCGTCTTCGAAGACCTACACGGTCGATTGCTGTTTTATTTCGGGCACATACGCATAGATCCATGATTCGTCACCGATGACAATCTTATAAACGCACTGTGATAAACTGGTTTAATGAATTCAATCGTGGCCGACGCTCGCTCAAAGGCGAAGGTCGTCCAAAAACGGCCGTTGTGCCGGAGAACATTGATGTCGTGCGTGAACTGATAATGTAAGAACGTCATGTGACATACCGTGAGCTAAAGGCATTCTTGGGCATTTCGTCCACTAGCATACATTCGATATTGCACGAACACCTGGCCGTAAAAAAGGTTTGTTCTCGTTGGATCCCGCGCAATTTGACAATCGCTCAAAAAAAGGCTCGTGTCCATTGGAGCAAAGAAATTTTGAAAAAATACGATCGCGGTGCTTCAAAAGACGTTTATAAGATCGTCACAGGTGACGAATCATGGATTTATGCATATGAGCCCGAAGGAAAACAGCAATCGACGAGCCAAGTCCAACGAAAGTTGTTCGTAAAAAAAGCACTTCGAAGCAAATAGTCGCCTGTTTCTTCGCCAACACTGATCAAACCGGCGCCTTTTTGACCCGCCAATTCGTCGAATTGATGGGTCATCCGCCGTACAGTCCTGTGACTTGGCACCCAATGACCCAAGGAAAAAAATGCGTGGTCAACGATTTTCGTTCAGCATCCATAAGATGCTGTTGAAGCGTTCAAAAACCATGTTTTGGAGGTGTCTCAATCGGAGTGGAAAAAGTGCTTCGACAATTGGTTTGAGCGCATGCAAAATTGTATAAATCAAGCTGGAGAATACTTTGAAAAACAATAAAACCATATTTGATGATAAATATTTGCATTTTCATTATAAGGCCAGAAATATATAGCAGCCCTCGTACCTGTTGATGTCGTCAAGATTACGGGCTTCAATTTCAGTTAGCAAAAAGTCCGATATCAAAGCGCGATAGCTAGCATTCACGTTCACGTTCCGGCCATCATCAGTTTTAGAAAATTATGGACCGATGATTCCATCAGCCCATAAACCTCACCAAACCGTGGGTTTCTCTAGGTATAATAGCACCTCTTCAATCTCTTCTGGTTGATTTTCAGACCAAAGGCGGCAATTTTCTTCATTGTCGTTGCCGTTGAGCCAGTAATGGGCCTCATCACTGAACTAAATTTCGGTCGAAAACAGCGGATCTACCCGTTTCTCACCGAACGCACATTTCCATAATACAGCTGCCAACATTTGAAGGAAATTATTTTCAAAAAATAAATGCCATAAAATGTCCTTTGAAATTACCAATAAAGCCTGCACACTTGATTTGAATTTTTATATATTTTTTTGGTTCTAAAAAAATACCTTTAGATGGATAGTCGGAGTTTTTTTTTATTAGAATTCCGGAATTGTTAAAAAAGCTAGTGTCGGAGCAAAGTCGTCTAGTTTTTTCAAAACTCTATAACCTTCCAAAGGGCTTGGAATAATTAGGTGGGAAAAGGAAGAGCTTGAGCTTATAAGAGTCTTTGACGTTTTTTTTTAAACTTTTCCCTAATGCGTAAAATACTTTTTTTTACCAAATGCTTAAAATAAATTATACTATGACAAACTGATAATGATGTTGAATTCATTTATCATGTTCCATCATTCCCAGCGAAATAACAACTCTTCAAAATTTTCAAATACTCGTACTCGTACGGATTCAACAATTTAATCAAAATCTCAAAATTATACAAATCCTTTACAACCATTACAAATCGTCTCTTGTCTTTAACAAGTTTAATGCGAAAAAAAAGAAGTTCTCACCATTTTCCACAGCACATCAAAACCCACCACTTTCTTTTCGAAAGCACCACAAAATGTTTGATTTCAATTTTCATAATCCTTCGGAATCATACAAAGGGATAACAAAAGGCGGTGGAGGGAGAACGCGCAGCGCCGCATAACGTTCATACATAATATTTTGATTATGAGCTGATTATGTCATTCACTTGAACAACATCAGCTCTAGAGCTGCCACCAATGCCCGATTTCCCCCTTTTTTACGTACGTGCCTAAATACAAGAACTCACCCCTTCCGGGTGCAGGCTTCAATGAATGTCAGGGTGAGAGCAAAGGGAGCGAAATAACCCGCAGAACCAGTTAGTTATGAGAATTTATGATTACGTTTATTTCGGTATGCCCGAGCGTACTGTTCCCAAAAGATACATCTATTTTGGACTGTTGGAAATTTCAATGGGAGTTTATTAGCGTGCACAAATCTATTCTCCAAGGATCTGTTAATCGCAGACAATAAGAGGATCTGAACGGATGGCGCAATGACTCGTTGGTGTTGGCTGTGATTTCGATTTCTTTTCAGTTCAGTGATGGGCTAAACACAAATAGAAGAATCCTTTTGTTTGCTCTTGTTTTTTTTGATTTATGATTTGCTACTCGTATAAGGAGGCTGCTGCTACGGCCGGGCAAAAATCGTAGCTAACTGGGATCTAGGGTTGCTCTGGGCGGATGTCTGGTGTGATTTGTTGCCAAATCAAAAGTGCTATTTATTCGGATGTTATTGTTGGTATTTAACGTTGATGATACCCATAATTTGTTGGTTTTCTAGTGTAAACAAGACGACGTTACAATAGATTTTGGTTGGCTAATGTTTATGGCGGGCTTAAATGGGAAAAAGTATTTAATATTTGGCAAAGGAGATTTGGCTAATTACATTTGATTCATTCCACTGGGTGAAAATTTTACATATACGAGGGCTGCTTTATATATTTCTGGCCTAATAATGAAAATGCGAATATTTATAATCAAAAATGGTTTAATTGTTTATCAAAGTATTCTCCAGCATGATTTATACACTTTTGCATGCGCTCAAACCAATTGTCGAAGCACTTTTTCCACTCCGATTGAGACACCTCCAAATCGTGGTTTTTGAACGCTTCAACAGCATCTTCTGGCGGCGAAAATCGTTGACCCCGCCTTTTTTCTTGATGTGTGGGAATAAAAAGAAGTCATTGGGTGCCAAGTCAGAGCTGTACGGCGGATAGACCATCAATTCGACGTTTTGGCCGGTCAAAAAGGCGCTGGTTTGAGCCGATGTGTAAGAGCTCGCATTGTCATGGTGCACAATGATTTGTCTTCTCTTGTTCGTTTTTCGAATTGCTCCGAAGACTTCCTACGTGGCTCAAGCGGAACAGTCGCCACATGACCAGTTTTGCCGAAGAAACAGGCGACCATTTGCTTCGCACGAACAACTTTTGTTTGATTTCGCTCGTCTTCGAAGACCCACACGGTCGTTTAGTGTTTTGCTTCGGGCTCATACGCATAGATCCATGATTCGTCACCTGTGACGATCATATTAACCACTTTTGAAGCACCGCGATCGCTTCTTCCACGAACTACTTTCGTTGGATTTGGCTTGTCTTCGAAGACCCAAACGGTCGTTTGCTGTTTTGTTTCGGGCTCATACGCATAGATCCATGATTCGTCACCTGTGGCGATCTTAAAAATGTCGTTTGAAGCACCGCGATCGTATTTTTTCAAAATTTCTTTGCAGCAATCGACACGAGCCTTTTTTGTGTGCGGTTGTCAAGTTGTACTGAATCCAACGAGAACAAACCTTTTTGACGGCCAGGTGTTCATGCAATATCGAATGTATGCTGGTGGAAGAAATGTCCTAGGATGCCACTATCTCACGGTATGTCACATGACGAACTTGCATTATCAGTTCACGCACGGCAGCAATGTTCTCTGGCACAACGGCCGTTTTTGGACGACCGTCACGACCTTCGTCTTTGAGCGAGCGTCGTCGTGCTATAGGATCGTGCTTCATCGCCATACAAAGATTTAAGTTCATCGATGCACTCCTGTCGTAATAATCCACGTCGAAAGTTGTGAAAAATGATCGCACGAAAATGTTCACGAGTTAAATCCATTTTTTTTTTGCCAAATTGATTTTTTCAAGTCACGGTAAACAACACAAATGATGGTCGTACGTCAAAACGTTCTGAGTACGTTTATGCTAAATGTCAAACTTTGCAATGGAAATGTCAGGTGGCCGAAAATGTCAGATTTCAGAAATATATATGTGACGCGAAGGGACCTAAGGTTAAAAACCAGTTTTGTTCAGGAGAGCCGTTTTAAAGATAAGGTCACTTTCTATTTGCGCTTAGAATCGTCGACTTCACTTTCATAAAACGCGCATATCTCTGGGAGGGAACACGTTTGGGGCATGGGATCGGTCTCATTCGATGCTCAGATGTTGTCCACATCAAAAAAAAGAAGAAAAAAAATGAAAATTTGATTTTTTTTGCCCTCAGTTCCCTTTCTCTATGCGCTGTCACATATATTAACCCTCGTACAGAGAAAAACAGTTTTGTTTTCAGATTTCAAGCGTAAAACAAATTCACATTAAACATATTTTCGTTATGGGGCAATAAGAAAATGCAACTACCTCAAGGGTGGTTCAACCAAAATGCTCGATGTAAATTGCGAGTCACACCTTAACGTGCGGTTTTCGGTGCAACTTAATTTGACATTTCTTTGTTTTAGCGTTTGAAAAATTCAACCATGGAGAGGTACACAATAGAGCAGTGCGTTACGAAAATAGGCGTTCAAATCAAAATGGATTTCGTGCACTCCGTGATTTTTCTGGTCAGCATAATCGACCAAATGTTTCCACAGCGGATTCGTTAACAAGCAGAATTGCCGCATTTGGGCAAATAAGAATTCAACAGTGATTGTTGAAAAGCCGATGCATCCACAAACAGTGACTGTTTGGTGCGGTTTATAGGCTGGCGGCGTCATCGGGCCGTATTTCTTCGAAAATAAAGTCGACCAATCAATTACCGTGAAAGGTGCTCGCTATGGCGAGATGACAACGGATTTCTTTTGGCCAGAAATTAAGGATATGGACCTAGGCGATATGTGGTTCCATCCGGATGTTGCCACAAAACTAACGAAACACTTTCAAATCATCAACATACGTGTGTGTGTGTGAACGAAAGTAAAATGTTCTCGTACTGAAAAAACGTCAGTTGGGCAGTGTTGTCAATATGATAGGAATTGTTTAAGTGATGCGCATGTGTCTTACTCTTCGACAATAATACTTTGCATATGCAAAATCAATGCAATGCTTTGTATATGTGACACGCAAAATCGAAAGGGGACCTCAGGTTAAAAACCAGTTTTGCTCAGGAGAGCCATTTTTGGTGTACCATCACTTTCATAAAACGCGCATATCTCTGGGAGGGAACACTTTTGAGGCATGGGATCGGTCTTATTCGATGCTCAGATAATGTACACATCAAAAAAAGAAAAAAATGAAAATTGATTTTTTTACCCTTAGGTCTCTTTCTCTATGCGCTGTCACATATACAGATTGTTAGACTAGTAGAGACCATGTCGAGACCCACACCAACGGCGAAACGTGCGTCTACCAGACGGTGAAGTGTTTGCTTTACTTCGCTGACTTACTTGTCCTTCCCTCTATGACAAACAGCATAAAACCTGATCTTTTTAGCTTGTGGAGTAAATCGTCTTTCAAAAGAAACAATGGCTTGTTTGCGCGTAAAACTCAAAACTTCACGTCATGCCAATGTAAATTGGCCGCCACCAACATGTGTAACACCGTTGGACAAATCTATTCAGGAATATTAAAAACAACAAGTTTACTCCAAGAGCTAAAGGATAAGATAATTCGGCACATTAACGACATGTTATGTCTTTTACTAATTCAAAATATGGAGAATCGGATAGAGGTACCTTGCCGAATCCGTGGCAAGCACTACGCCGGCATTTTCTTCCACAAATAATTGCCATCGATCCTTCTATCATAATACAAAATATTAATATAATGCTTCAAAAACTTTTTACTTTATTTACAATTAACATCTGTGCTTTTTAGTTGGGCCACCTTTACACAAGAAGTTGTACATTTTTTTTAAAAATCAGTCTGAATGACTTATTTACAAACGAGGGTAACTGCAGTTGCGGTGAGCGCCACTTCGCCATCATAAGACCCCAGGCAACGATTGTGCTGTAACTTTAGCAGCTATACAGTTAAGGGCAGATAGTTTTGCATTGAATGAGAACTGCCGGCAGCAGCGTTTTCCAGCGAACGCACTCAAAATCCCTCGCACTGCATATATACTTAAATACATACACCTACACACACACTTACACGATACAGTGCATGAATTTTTTAATGTTTCCATTTATTAAATATCACAGCAATATCTGACAAATAATTTAGGTTATTTACGAAATTTTTTATTGAGTGGTGATATAATTAGCTTACCATTTTTTTTGGTGAAATTTGAGAGTTGTCTTTTTTTCTGTGTGGGTTTGGTTTGAGTCGGCTCAACCATTATCCAATTATATCCAGCGATTCCTCAATTTTCAAAAGATCTTTTAATGCTGAAAGAAACCACTGAACTACTTTTTCTTTTCATATGTTAGAGATTTAAGGTCCAGGTGCTTTAGAAGTCAACCGAACTAAAACATAGATCGTAGTTGCTGTTATCATATTTACATCAGTTTTGTCCGACTAACAGGAGATTAACACCAGACAATTTTGGTCTTTGCAACTAAAATGTAGCTTTATTAAAAAGATAAAGGTTTGTCATTGTGTTTTAAAAATGATTTCGGGCAAGTGGCCGCCGCGGATGGCTCGAATAAATTCCAGCAGAGAGACCCAATTTTCGACCACTTTTTGCATCATTTGGGCCGTATATCAGCAATAACGTGCCGAATATTCTCTTCCAAGGCGTCGGTCGTGTCGGGCTGATCTGCGTGGACGGAGCGACTCCACATAAAGCCACGAAAAATAGTCAAGCGGTGTTAAATCCCACGATCTTGAAGGCCACGCCACAGGCCCACGACGCGAGATAATCCACTCACCAAAAGTTCCCTTCAATAAATTGATTGTTGCGTTGGCTGTATGGCGTGTAGCACCGTCTTGTGGGATCCAAATATCGTCAAGATTAAGGGCTCCAATTTCAGGTAGCAATAGTCCGCTATCATCGTACGATAGCGAGCACCATTCACGGTAGCGAGCACCATTCACGGTAGCGATCACCATTCCGGCCATTATCGTTTTTGAAAAAATTGGGACCAATGATTCAACCAGCCCATAAACCGAACCAAACCATGTATTTCTCTTGGTTTGTTGGCCCCTCTTGAACCTCTTCTGGTGGCTCTTCAGCCCAAATGCGGCAATTTTCTTTATATACGTTGCCATTGAGCCAGAAATAGGCCTCAACACTGAACAAAATGTTGGTCCAAAACAGCGGATCTTCTTCGAGCTTTTGAAGAGTTCAAACTCTAAAACGGCGACGCTCAGGAACATCGTTAGGTCTTTCGATGATCAAATGGCAAACAATACTGAAAAGGAAAAAATAAAGTTTAACACAGCTTCCGCGTAATCTGTGGAAAAAACCCCTAGCGAAAAAAATACCTCTAGACTGATCACCCGTTGTAATAATTTTCGAAGCCTGAACAGAAAAAACTAATTTTTTCCATGCAGAACTCTTTGTATGTTAGCTTTGTATTTTTTCAGTTTAGAAAATATTTTAGCCTATTCTGTGCTTATATTCTTTTTAAAAGTACTTTTCGAATTTTAGTTTTTAAAATTTCATTCAGATTCTCCTCTAATGCCACATTATGTCTTCGTTCTTTCGGAGTTTTTAAAATTATTAAGCCGTGTAGTATTTCCAAAAAACGCTTCGCTTTTTATCCCAATTAAACCCTAACAAGCCTAACGAATGCCACAAAAAACACAGGCGGAAATAAGACGTCTTGTGGTTTCTTTCACGATACAAAAAAATCCTCCAAACCAAAATGTGACTCATTATGATAAAAAAAGTGTAGACCACAAATCCGTCCAATATCCAGTCATTTAACATCTGTAATAAAATTCCCAGAATTTTATTTCTGCTTAAAAACATTTTAAAAATTCGTGAGTCAAGAAATTGCTATACTTTGGGTCAGAGAGTCCTTAGAAAACAAAAAGCCCCATATACGAAACATGAAATATTTCAAACAATCCTTGTTACCATCGCAGGTTTATGTCCTTATTACGGACTCTGCAAAGTGTGGCTGGCATGTGATTATTATGTTCGTATGTTGTGGCAGAAAAACGATGGTTGCGTGTCCAAAGTGTTTTTATCATTTTCACGTGTTTTTTTTTGTTCTTTTTCTACTTGGGTTTCCTTGTTGAACCAAACCGACAACTACGTGTATTCTTGTAAATATGAAATGGAATGAAATTATTTCATTTGACAGGATTATTTTTTAAAACTAGAATATATAATAATTTTGAAACATGCTCGCCAACACTTAGTGCAACACTGCACACAGAGAACGGATTCGTTGCCACAACCGATTTTGTTTTGCCTACCGAATGACTGAGGTTGCGTGAACCTCGAGTATTCCATCCGTACAGACGAATGTTAGTTGGTGTTCTGTTATGTTTAGTAGTTGAAACTAAAGATTCGGAACAACATACGAACCTCTAGCTTTTTCTAAAATTTTTCGATCTAAAAATCCACTTGCCGCTCAACGAAAAAAGAATATTTTCTTCAAAGGCAAACAACTGTTTGCACTTGAAGTATTCTAAAACATTGGAGTGGATAAGATAAAGAAAGATTTAAAGAATATTGAATTGGCTTAAAGTCAGTAATAATCAAAATATTTTATTTTAATAATGCCTATTCAAACCCAAAAAAAAAAAATACCAGCGAACAACCCGTTTTTGAGTATGATGAAATTTTAAATATCATCACCAATAATTGGTTACAACAACGATATGTTGGCCAAACTATTGGTTGTCACAACCACCAGTAGTGGCAACTAAATACCTTTTCCACATTTCATTGGTTTGGCCGATCAATTAGTTGGGTGTATAATACGATGATGATATTAATCACTTTGTGGTATGTCCAACCGAATATCCATTACGGTTATAAACATTTGGTTATTGCAACGGAAATTACTTATTTCCAACCGGTTTTTTTTGTAGTTCCAACCGATTTGTAACATATTATTTCTCTGTGCGTGGGTAAGATTGCGTCAAGATTGGCAAAAAAACTATGTATTGTATCTACATAGAGAATAAATCGATCTTCAAGGAAAGAGTTAAGTTATGCGGAATTCTGTTTTTTAAACCCAAAACAACCTGATTTTTTTAACCAAAACACCCTGATATTTAACGTTAAAGCCAGTATTTTGTACAAAAAAACCAAGGCGTAATGGCTTACAAGTATATTTTTGAATATTCATGGGATATCCAGTGCTAAGGCACTGAGTAGTTTATTTTATTCGGAATTTCGTATTTTATTTATTTAAACCAAAACATCCTGATTTTTTAAACAAAACACTCTGAAGTTACTCTTTAAGTCCAGTTTCTTTAAGTTAGTGGCTTAGAAGTATATTTTTAAATATATATCGGATATCCGAAACTGAGGCTCTGACGATCGCCTTTTTTGTCGGTTAGTATCGGTATATAAAAAACGCGGCAAAGCGCCTTAGTTTTATTTTTATATTAACAAGCTGAGTCTTGGAGCCTAAGCTTTGCCTTTTCTATACCGACAATAAACCACGGCTTAGTAGCGGGGGAAAACCATGCTTTAGAGGCTGAGCTTTACAACGTCTGGGTATTGGTTAGCATCAGTAGCGCAAAGCGCCTAAGTTGTTATTTAATATAAAACACTCTGGGTCTGAGTCTCTGATATCCTATGCTTTGCCTTTTCTATACCAACAAAAAACCGCGGCTTAGTAGCAAAGCTTAGACTATTCCGAAAAACCCGAGGATTCGATAAGTTCTTTATAGAAAACAAACAGTGGTTTAGCGGCTTAACCCAACAATATTAGAGTATTGGTTATTATCGGAATCGAAAAAACAATGCAAAGCAATGTTTGTTTTAATTTTATATAACGCTGAGTCTCAGAGCCTAAGCTTTGCTTTTTCTATGCCAACAATAAACCAAGGCTCAGTTGCAGAGCTTAGACTATTTCGAAAAAAACCGAGGCTCAAATACGTTCTTCATAGAAAAAAAACCCATGGCTCAGCGGCTTAGCCCAACAATATCTGAGTATCGGTTTTTATCAGTTAGTATCGGTATAGAAAAACAGCGCAAAGCGGCATAGTTTTGATTTTATATAAAGCACGCCGAATCTTAGAGCCTAAGTTTTGTTTTTTATTTACCAACAATAACCTCGTCTCAGGGGCAGAGCTTAGAATTTTTCCGAAAAAAAAACCGAGGCTCAAAAAGTTCTTTATAGAAAAAACAAGTAGTTCATCGGCTTAGCCCACCAATATCTGTGTATCGGTTTTTGTCGGTTGGTATCGGTATCGAAAAAACGCGGCAAAGCGGCTCAGTTTTAGTTTTATATAAAACACGCCGAATCTTAGAGCCTAAGTTTTGTTTTTTTATTTACCAACAATAACCTCGTTTTAAGGCAAGTAGATCATCGGCTTAGCCCACCAATATCTGTGTATCGGTTTTTGTCGGTTGGTATCGGTATCGAAAAAACGCGGCAAAGCGGCTCAGTTTTAGTTTTATATAAATACGCTGAGTCTTACAGTCTTAGCTTTGATTTTGTATACCAACAATAACCGCGGCTCAGTGGCAAAGCTTAGATGTTTTTCAAAAAAAAACGAGGCTTAGTTACATTTTTTTTTACAGAAAACAACCCTAGGCTCAGCGGATTAGTCCAACAATCTCTTAGTATCGATTTTAATCGGTTAGTATCGCTTGCGCAAAGTACAAAGCGCCTCAGTTTTAATTTTATATAAACACTTTTAGTCTTCGAGTCTAAACTTTGCATTTTGTATAACAACAAAAACCGCGGCTCAGAAGCAGAGGTTAGAGGACCAGAAAAGTTTGTTTTTAACAACAACAAAAAACACTGCCTCAGCGGCATAGCAATGGCTGAGAACCGGTTTTTATCGGATAGTATCGGTAGCGCAAATCACAAGGCGGCTGAGTCTTCGAGTCTAAACTTTGCGTTTTTCTATACCAACAAAAAACAGCGGTTCAGATGTAGAGCTTAGATGTTTTCCAAAAAAAGAAAAACGAGGCTTAGATTAGGTTTTTTATAGAAAAAACCGTGGCTCAGCAGCTTAGCTTAACAATGTCTAAGTATCGGTTCTTATCGGTTGGTATCGGTATCAAAAAAAAAACAGGTCAAAGCGGCTGTTTTATTTTTATATGAAAAACGCTGAGTCTTAGGACCCTAACTTTGCTTTTTCTATACCAACATTAAACCGCGGCTCAGTGGCAAAGCTTAAAGTTTTTCAAAAAAACCAAGGCTAAAATAATTTTTTTTTACAAAAAAACCGTGGCCCAGCTTTTTTTTCCAAAAAAAAGGCGATGCTCAGAAAAGTTTTTTTTGTATAGAGAAAAGCCGTGGCTCAGCGGATAAAAAAATACAAAAATTAAAATCAAGTGTATCTATTGTTCATTCGAAAGGACATTTTATGCCATTCATTATTTGATAACAATTTCCTTCAAATGTTGGCCGCAACTACGCCAAAGGGTGTCATTTCAATTTTGGATGACTCGTTGGAGCATTTCGACCGGTATTGACTTCCCAAACAAACCAGCATAGTCCAAAGTCTATGCTGGTTTGTCAGCATAGACTTTGGACTTAACGTAGCCCCAAAGAAAAAATTCTAAATGTGTGATATTACCTATTCTAGGCGGGTGCAAAATGTGAAGTTAGCTGATCTTCGTAATAACCTCTAAATACTTAAAAACCCATTGTTTTACCAGCTGTATGGTAAGAGGCACCGTCCTGTTAAAAGCAAATGTCAAGATTTTGGGCTTTAATTGCTAGTAGCAAACAGTCCGATATCATGGCGCGATTGCGAGCACCATTCACGGCTACGTTCCGGCCATCTTCATTTTTGAAAATTATGGACCGATGATTCCGCCAGCCCATAGACCGGACCAAATCGTGATTTTCGCGGTGTTAGTCTTTCCATGAGGAAATGACAAACAATACTGAAAAGAAAATAAACTTTAACACAGCTCACGCGTATTCTGTGAAAAAACCCTATTAAAAAATACCTCTAGATTGATCACCCGTTAGCTCCGTTTATTCAATACAGGAAAAGGATCTTTTTATTATTCGAGGGTTGCTATATTTATTTCTGGACTAGGCAACATTAAGTGTTGCCTGGTGCCATCTGACATTTCCATTGGAAAGTTTGACATTTTTTTTTAGCATTAACGTACTCAGAACGTTTTGACGTACGACCATCATTTGTGTTGTGTACAGTGACTTGAAAAAATCAATTTGGCAAAAAAATGGAATTAACTCGTGAAGATTTTCGTGCGATCATTTTTCACAACTTTCGACGTGGATTATCACGACAAGAGTGCATTGATGAACTTAAATCTTTGTATGGCGATGAAGCACCGTCTATAGCACTGAGAAAAACGGGTTTAATAAATTCAATCGTGGCCGACGCTCGCTCAAAGACGAAGGTCGTAACGGTCGTCCAAAAACAGCCGTTGTGCCAGAGAACATTGATGCCTTGCGTGAACTGATAATGCAAAATCGTCATGTGACGATCTTGAGAAAAAGGCATGCTTTTGCGTTTCTTCCACCAGCATACATTCGATATTGCATGAACACCTGACCGTAAAAAAGGTTTGTTCTCGTTGAATCCCGCACAATTTGAATATCGCCCAAAAAAAGCTCGTGTCGATTGGTGCAAAGAAATTTTGAAAAAAAAAGATCGCGGTACTTCGAAAGAGACATTTATAAGATCGTCACAGGTGACGAATCATGGATCTATGCGTATGAGCCCAAAACATAACAGCAATCGACCGTGTGGGTCTTCGAAGACGAATCAAATCCAACGAAAGTTGTAAGAGGAAGAAGCACTTCGAAGCAAATGGTCGCCTGTTTCTTCGGCAAAACTGGTCATGTGGCGACTGTTCCGCTTGACCAACGTAGGACGGTCAATTCTGAGTGGTACACCACAATTTGTTTGCCTAAAGTCTTCGGAGAAATTCGAAAAACGAACAGGGGAAGACGAATCATTGTGCACCATGACAATGCGAGCTCTCACACATCGGCTCAAACCAGCGCCTTTTCGACCGGCCAAAACGTCGAATTGATGGATCATCCGCCGTACAGCCCTGATTGGCACCCAATGACTTTTTTCATTCCCGCACATCAAGAAAAAAATGCGTGGTCAAAACGATTTTCGTCGCCCGAAGATGCTGTTGAAGCGTTCAAAAACCATGATTTGGAGGTGTCTCAATCGGAGTGGAAAAAGTGCTTCGACAATTGGTTTGAGCGCATGCCAAATTGTACTTAGTAGGGACATAAATTCGTTTACACACGTTTTATGATGTAAAATAAAAAGTACTGAATGCTTTAGGACCAAATATTTTTTAATATATTTATTGATGTATATTGTATCCAAAAAGAATCTACTTATTCGAAATGTCCGCCTTTTGACTTTACACACGCCTTAAGTCGCACTGGCCAATCGTCAATAGCTGCACGAACCGCGTCCATTGGAAAATTGGCCACAGCTCGAACCAAAGCAGTCTTAAGAGATCCAATGTTGGGGTATCTTTTGTGACAAACCTTGTCTTCTAAAACCGTCCACAATTTGTAATCCAACTCCACCAAAAGACGTTTGCATTTTTCTTCAATCCTATTTATATATATCCGGTACGTCGTTTGAAAGCCCCAAGTCTCAAGTCTTTTTTAATGATTCGACTCATGGACTTTTGCGTGATATTCATCTCACGGGCCATGATTTTCTGTTTTCGGAGCGGATTTCTGTGAATTCTTGATTTAACGGCTTTGATGACATGCGGTGTTCGAACAGAGCGTGGGCGGCACGGCCCGACCGGTGGCGGTCTTTTACATCTCCAGTCTCCTCAAACAGTTTTATGCAGCTGTAGACGAGCATGCGGCTAATCCCTAGTGGCCGGAGCGTTTTGAAAATATCGCTTTTTTCATTTCACACTTGAAAAGCGCTATTACAGCAATACGGTTCTCATTATCTGACCACTCTATGATGAAAGTTGAAACAATTTTAAAATCCCGTTACAGACTAACGCTATTTAGGTTAGCTTTCAAACCCCATATGACATTTACGGGGTATGTTCAGGTCTTCTATTGAAATGGGTGTGTTCAATGATGTAACAGTATTTATGTCCCTACTAAGTATAAATCATGCTGGAGTATTCTTTGAAAAACAATAATCCCATTTTAGATGATAACTATTCGCATTTTCATTATTAGGCCAGAAATAAATATAGCAGCCCTCGTATAGGGGACGTTTTGTAAAAAAAATCCCGATTTTTAGCTGACAGATTTTTGTTTTCTATACCAAAAGTAGCTTCGGTTTTTCTATGCCGACAAAACACCAATGCTAAGGGGCTGAAGTTGGATTTTTTTCTTCAAAAATACAACAGATTCAAAGCCTGAGCACAGCTACCGAGGTCAATAAAACGCTAAGTCTTAGAGGCCGAGCTCGACTTTTGCTAACCCCACAAACCATAAACTGATTTTAGTATTTTTTCTATACAAACCTAAGTGACAGCGCATAGAGAAGGGGACCTTAGGGTAAAAAAATCAATTTTCATTTTTTTTTTCTTTTTTGATAACATCTGAGCAGCGAATGAGACCGATCCCATGCCCCAAAAGTGTTCCGTCCCAGAGATATGCGCGTTTTATGAAAGTGAAGTCGACGATTCTAAGCGCAAATAGAAAGGGACCTAATGTTTAAAATGGCTCTCCTGAACAAAACTGGTTTTTAACCTTAGGTCCCTTTCTATTTTGCGCGTCACATATTTTATTCGATTATTCATTGGCTATGCTGATATTACCTTACTCGAATTTCTAAACTTCTTTAAAAAGAATTGTGTCCTTCACTCCTGCCTAAATGTAGAAATTTTACTTATTTTCAATGAATGAATTTTCATGCCTTGAATGAATTTCAAATTCTTTTTAATTTGCCAACAAACAGAAAATTCCAATAAAAACGCCTTCCTGTAATCACAGTGTTTATGCCTTCTTCCCTTCTATCTATACAACTGTTTTGGCCTTCTCTGTTTCTGGTTAACCAAGAAATTATTTGTTTTGGCCCTTTAAGACAAAAGAAAGGGAAGCAAGCGACATTGTTTTGGCAACAGAGGAAATTTAACAAAAAGTCAAACCCAAAGGATTCCAGCCAAGTGTACAAATGCATTTTGCACACCATCGATCAGGACAGCCCAGCCAGCACACAAAAACATATCCTGTGGTTACGGCAAACCCAAAAAAAAACGGCAGCAATAGCAGTGCCATGTCATTGTTACCAACCGAATTTCGTAAAACTGTTTAGACCATGAAAATCTTCTAAAATGAACAAAACCAAAAACTCGATAGTTTTTATCGTTAGGCCTTAAACCAAATACTGGGATATTTAACAAAAAAAAAAAAAAACAAAACTGCAGTCACAACCGCACAGAAGTCATAAAGGACCACAGGATGTAATAATAAGACTGCGTCCTGGCATTTTTTGCATTGTCACCACCGCACACATTCAGACGGGGGAAAAAAGGAGGAAAAACTGCAACAATTGTTACCACAACCACCACACCGCACCACTCGCACACGCAGGCTGTTTGTGTGACAACTAATCGAGAGGAAAAATGAGGCAAAAAATGCGGCACTTTTCATTAAATGATGACTGTCGTCATCAAACTGACAGATTGACTGGCTGACGATCAGTTCGAATGGACGGACGGACCAGTTGGACTGACTCTAAATGTTAAGGTGCCCACAATTGATCTGTGACTGCTTGTCTATTTGTTGTCATTAGCCACTGCCACTGTCACTGTGGCTGAAGCGGCAGTAGCAGCCGCCCCAGCTACTGGCTGCTTTCTTTATGACTGAAGCTGGAGTACACGAGCATTTGTTGTAAATCCTTAGAGTCGTAAAAATATTTTGTCATGTTTTCCTTTTCGTTTTTATTATTGAGAATTGTTTCAAACATTCTGTCATTATTTATATTTTGTCCGTCTGTCTAAATGGTATGGAACTCAAAATGAAAATCAGCTTTTTGTTTTCTTTGCAGCATTCGATTGTTGTTTTTTTAAGGCATGTGGTTCATACAGGCAGCTTGGCCATTAAATGTGAGCCGAGGTCTGGGCTGATATGTCTGAGTAAAAATAGCACATTTTTGAAAGAAACTTACAGGGCATCTGTATTGCTTAAAAAAAAATGTAAATATTTTATAAACAACTAGCTGATCCCGTCTCGCGTTGCTGGTCCTAAAAACTAACGTCACCCCTATACGAGGGCGACCGCAAAGTAACTGGCCTAACATAAAAAGAACCGTTTTTTTGGAATTATTATTATTTATTTTTTAACATAATCTCCTTCCAACTCAATACACTTCATCAAACGTTTTTCAAGTTTTTTAATGCCATCCAAAAAATAAGATTTTTCAAGACCTTCAAAATATGCATCAGTTTCAGCAATAACCTCGCTATTGGACGTAAATTTTTTGCCACCGAGATTTTTTTAAATTTGGAAACAAGAAATAATCAGAAGGAGCTGAATCTGGACTATATGGTGGATGCGGAGCAATTTCAAATCGGAATTCGGCCAGTTTTTGTTGAGTTAAAAATGCAGGGTGTGAAGGAGCATTATCTTGATGAAAAAGAACTTTTTTTTCTAAATGCGGTCGTTTTATCTTGATTTCTTCACTCAACCGATCCAATAGTGCACAATAATATTCACTATTTATAGTTTTTTCCTTTCTCAAGATAATCAATAAATATTATACCCCTTGCATCCCAAAATACTGTGGCCATTACTTTTCCTGCTGACTTAACAGTTTTCGCCTTCTTGGGACCACTTTTACCAGCTTCTATCCATTGTTTTAACTGTTCATGGCATTCTGGGATGTAGTGATGGATCCATGTTTCATCAACAGTTATGAATCGGCCCAAGAACTCTATTGGATTACGCTGATAAATCGCTAAAAGCTCCTCGGAATTGGTCCAACGGACGATTTTTTGGGGCAAAGTCAACAAACGCGGCACCCATCTTGCGGGTAGCTTTTTCATGTGGAGTTCATCATGTAAAATACTCCAAACTTGTGTTTCGTGCATTTTTAACAATATCAGCAAGTTCTCTGAGCATTATTCGTCTATCTTTAGTCACTTCATTAAATATTTTTCTAATGTTTTCAATAGTAGTAGCAGTTTTCGGTCTTCCAGAGCGTTGTTCATCTTCCGTACTTGAACGACCCATTTTAAATTGTTGAACCCAGGATTTCACGGTGGAGTATGATGGTGCATTATCGCCATGAACAGAATCCAATTCATCTTTGATTAATTGTGGCGTATAACCTTTCATATAAAAGTGTTTAATTACCGCACGAAACTCTTTATTTTCCATTTTTCAAAAATTATAAAACTTGTTTACTTCAATCACCTGTAACAAAGAAAATAATCATTAAATATTTCGGAATTTTTGACAGATGGCTTATAAAAGATTGCTTTTAAAAAACAAAACAAACAAAAAAGTTGCTAGTAAAACAGAAAATGTGCCAGGCCAGTTAGTTTTGCGGTCGCCCTCGTATTTACAGGCTCATTTATCGTCTTTGCGAATGCAAATGAAACCGGGGACTGGACTAGCGGAAAGCTGTGTGACCCAGTCTTCTGCCCATATAATAACAATACCAGAAGGTGCTTTATCCAGAAGTATTCACGAATCAAACCAGCAGAAATCGATGAAATAACGAAAATGTTTAATGTTTTTTCAAGAGCATAAATGAAATAGGTATACTTATTTGCAACCGTCTTTGAAAGCGTTCTTCGTACCCTGTGTTTTGCTGCTAATTCCGAACTACGGCGTTTGTTCGATCATTTTTATTCAAAGCACATTGATCACATGTCCGTTGTCTTCGTACATTGGACAGCATTAGCAACTCTTTTATTAAAATAAATCTTTCTCATACTAGATACGAGTAGCTTTTTTTTATTAATATTTCACTCCGATGGTCCTTTTTTCTCTTTTTGATTTTCCGAATTTTGTTGTTTTCCGAATCAGTTTCTTAAAGTTGTCAGCACAGCAAATGCAAGAAATGCCAAATCGATAGATTTTGCTTCCGGCTGCTTGCGTTTGGGGCACACATATGTACAGAGAGGGCCATTTAGAATTATACGTTTAAATCGGTTGTAAAGAAAAGTACATACATATATATTTTTTTAATTTCTGGTTTTATTGGAAATGTTAAACTTTGTCATTTAATAATGGAACACAATACCTCATCCGATGAACCCTATTTTTAGTACATTTTCGTTTCAGCGCTTCAATTCTTTGCGTAACATTTTTCCTAAATGGCTAACTACAAAAAATAATCCAAAGGGCTCAAATCACAGCACCGAGACGGCTTATTGACATTACAATTTCGGCTGATTATTCGTTTTTTAAAAACTGCTAAAATATCGATGGAGACGTTGGCTGTGTAGCATTTTTTTTCTTGGAATGGTTGAACTTTGTCTTTTAATCATGGAACACAATATCATTTATATGACCACCACAACTGGCTCGGCAGAACCTCATTCGATCAATTTAATTTTCAGTACATTTTCGATAGTAAGTTTCGGGTTGAATCTCTTCAATGCCAACTTGGGTTTCATGTTTCAACGCTTCAATTGTCTCTGGATGCTTTGCGCAACATCTATCCTTAATGGCTCCCACAGAAATAATGCAAAGTGCTCAAATCACAGCTCCGGGGCGGCCAATTTACATCACAATTTCGGCTGTTTATTCTATTTTCAAAGACAGTGCGTAAAATATCTATGGTTGTGTTGAATTTTTGGAAACAAAAATTCGTTGAGCATGGCCCAGTAACGCTCACTGTTGACGGTAACGGCGTCTCCTTGCTCATTTGCGAAGAAAAATGGCCCAATGATGACGCCAGTCCAAACCCACCTCAAACAGTGACTCGTTGTGGATGCATTGGCTTCTCAATAGTCTCGTGTGGGTTCTTTCAATTCCATAAGGGAAATTTTGCTTATTTACATAACGAGATGAAAATGAGCTTTATCTGAAAACAGGATTTTTCGGATAAATTCCTCATCTCCTGCCAATGAATCTTCAGCCCATTTTGCGAAGCGAAAAGGCATCGGATTAAGTTCCATTCCTTTCCACTTAAACCAGAAATTTGAAAAAATTATACTAAGTAACAAATTATTATTTTTTTCCTGGTTCACTCTGGACTAAATACTTTTTTCCCATAGATATGGCCTCTTAAACACGAAAATGATTTAAAAAAATTTTTTTTTGATTAGTTTTCAAGATAGAATTTTTCGAAATTGTTAACGATATTTTTGTGAGATGTCTCAGCTTTGGATCATAACGCTATTACCGATTTGATAAAGAGTGGTCTAAAATGAAAGGAAGTTAGTTTTTCTAAAGCTTTTAGTTAAAAAAGTTCAATAGTTTTGACGCTAGAGGCATATTTACAACACACACACGTTGTAAAAGAAATCTTTTGATGGCTCTCGATGTGGAGTCTCTTTAGAGGTGGCAAGAGTGAGTTGTATTTGTGCGGGCAATTGTGTAAAGAAAACTTGAAAAGTAAGGTTTACAACAGTAGTTCTCATTCGTTTGGGGAGATCCTGGCCTTATAGAGTTCGGTTTTACTTTCAACAATTGCAGCAAAGCTTTCTGAAGAGGGTTGTCAAGGACCTGAAATCACAATAAAGTAGTGTGCAGCCACGAAAATCAATGTCACTTTGCCATTTTGTTAAAAACTTGTCTTCTATTTAAATATAGAAGCAAAAGGTCTTGAGCCGGTTAATCCCTGTTCAATGGGCTTTAACAATCTTAACGCGCTGCTCAATTGAGTACCTCTTCATGGTTGAATCAAACAAAGAAATGTCAAATTATGTTAGGCAAAAAACTTGACGTTAAGGTGTGACTCACAATTAACATCGTGCATTATGGTTGGACCACCCTTTACATATACAAGCTATAAACCCACCCCCTTTCAGAGTGGACTATGGACTACCGACCGTTCCTAGGTCAAGTGGCCTACGGTTGAATGGAGTTTTCTGCAACTTGAAAAATCGCCCTCGTTACTCACATCTACTATCTTGCTAAGCTACTAATGTGGCTGCCACAAGGATGTTTGTTTTTTCTCTGTGATGGTTGCAAACACACGCAAAAATGTTATTGGTTTTTACATCACACTGTCTGTCGTCATTGGCTTTATTATATAATCGAATACTTTTTGTCTTTATCTACTCTTATTACACACAGACACTTACACAGATTCCAGATTCCTCAAGATTATATGTATAGGTCTGAGGTTCAAATCTAGTCTATGAGCCCGTGTCCGCATTGCATGTTGGGAGGTACGTCCGTCCGTCCTCCCGTACCTACACGAGTATTTATAGTTTTGCAATCATGTTGCACATCTGCCCTCAGGGGGATTGTGAACGTTAGTTGTGTTTGCCCGTTGCTTTTACAGATTTTATTTGCTGACATATCGGCATCGGCAGCAGCAGCGGTAGCTGTGGCAAGTAGTAATCCTTGTCGATGTGTGAGTGTTTGTCTTCCAAAAACTATAGCTGCTGTAGCTACTGTCATTTTGTTGTGCTCATCATGGATTTATTGTCTTGTACAATTTATGTCAAATGTTATTATTTTTACAACAATAAAACTGCTCTCGTGCACAAAAGTTTAATAACGACGACTGGCAGCAGAATGTGCATTTACTCGCTCGCTCTCCCTCTCTCCCTCGCTCTTGCCCTAGCTCGCATAGTCTTAAGCCACATCCTGTGGCCACCAAGGACATGCGGGCCCGCGTGCTACTAATGATGTCGACCGAAAAAGTGAAAAACAAAAACTCATTTTATTTGTTCGTTTTTTTTTTGGGCGAATCTAAAGAAAGTTTCCTTATTACGAGAGTGTCCTCGTTCGCATATGTACGAGCCTGCAGTAGGGCTATCCCTTCAAAGGCATGTGTCCTATGGCAGTTGGTCTTTTGTAATTGAGGTTTTTTTTCCAAGTCGTTTTTGGTGTTTCCTTGATTTCTTTTTTCCGTCATCGTCGTTGTCGTTTATTTATTAATTTTATTGTTTCCATTTAATTATAACAAATAAGCAGATGTTACCAACAAAAAAAAATGTCATTTCGGTTTTTATAGCACGAGGATGTCGTTGTAAAGGCATTTAACGAAGCATGTTTTGTTGCCACCCGGGGTATGTCTTTCATTTAATTTGCTTGATTATCCTTCAGTTGGAAGGTTTGGAGATTTAATATCAAACACGTGCGTTGTATTTTATACGTTTTTGGTGTGATTTTGCCATGTGAAGTCCTCTTATTGAGGAGATTTGATTATATCTTTTTATAAAATTTTAGTCACCAGCATGGCATTTGAAAACGTTTCTGTTACAAAGCTCGCCGGAAATATTTCACTTTATTGATGAAAACAGTTTTTTATTCACTTGGATAAGGGGATCTTCAGCTCTTTTTTCCAGAGAAAGTTTCTAGTTTCATTAAAAGGAATACATCAATTTTCCTTCCTTTTCTATGACAACACAATATAATCGTACTTAGTAGGGGCATAAATACTGTTACATACGTTTTATGCTGTAAAATAAAAAGTAATGAATTTTTTTGGACCAAATATTTTTTAATATATTAATTGATGTACGAGGGCGACCTCAAAAGTAACTGGCCTAACATAAAAAGAACCGTTTTTTTTTTGGAATTATTATTATTTATTCTTCATCATAATCTCCTTCCAACTCAATACACTTTATCAAACGTTTTTCAAGTTTTTTAATTCCATCCGAAAAAAAAGATTTTTCAAGACCTTCAAAATATGCCTCAGTTTCAGCAATAACCTCGCTATTGGACGAAAATTTTTTTGCCACCGAGAATTTTTTTTTAAATTTGGAAACAAGAAATAATCAGAAGGAGCTAGATCTGGACTATATGGTGGATACGGAGCAATTTCAAATCGTAATTCGGCCAGTTTCTGTTGAGTTAAAAATGCAGTGTGTGAAGGAGCATTATCTTGATAAAAAAGAACTTCTTTTTTTTCTAAATGCGGTCGTTTTATCTTGATCTCTTCACTCAACCGATCCAATAATGCACAATAATATTCACTATATATAGTTTTTCCTTTCTCAAGATAATCAATAAATATTATACCCCTTGCATCCCAAAATACTGTGGCCATTGCTTTTCCTGCTGACTTAACAGTTTTCGCCTTCTTGGGACCACTTTTACCAGCTTCTATCCATTGTTTTGACTGTTCTTTGCATTCTGGGATGTAGTGATGGATCCATGTTTCATCAACAGTTATGAATCGGCGCAAGAACTATACTGGATTACGCTGATAAATCGCTAAAAGCTCCTCGGAATTGGTCCAACGGACGATTTTTTGGGGCAAAGTCAACAAACGCGGCACCCATCTTGCGGATAGCTTTTTCATGTGGAGTTCATCATGTAAAATACTCCAAACTTGTTTTTCGTGTATTTTAACAATATCAGCAAGTTCTCTGAGCTTTATTCGTCTATCTTTAGTCACTTCATTAAATATTTTTTTAATGTTTTCAATAGTAGTAGCAGTTTTCGGTCTTCCAGAGCGTTGTTCATCTTCCGTACTTGAACGACCCATTTTAAATTGTTGAACCTAGGATTTCACGGTGGAGTATGATGGTGCATTATCACCATGAACAGAATCCAATTCATCTTTGATTAATTGTGGCGTGTAACCTTTCATATAAAAGTGTTTAATTACCGCACGAAACTCTTTATTTTCCATTTTTCAAAAATTATAAAACTTGTTTACTTCAATCACCTGACGAAGGAAAATAATCATTAAATATTTCGGAATTTTTGACAGATGGCTTATAAAAGATTGCTTTTAAAAAAAAAAAGTTGCTAGTAAAACAGAAAATGTGCCAGGCCAGTTAGTTTTGCGGTCGCCCTCGTATATTGTACCCAAAAAGAATCTACTTATTCGAAATGTCCGCCTTTTGCCTTTACACACGCCTTAAGTCGCACTGGCCAATCGTCAATAGCTGCACGAACCTCGTCCATTGGAAAATTGGCCACAGCTCGAACTAAATCAGTCTTAAGAGATACAATGGTAACCTTTGGGACAAACCTTGTCCTCTAAAACCGTCTACAATTTCTAATGCAATGGGTTCAAATCTAGACTGCCTGAGGGCCATTCTTTAGAAATAACCGCTGGCAAATTGTTTCGAAGCCAGGCCTGGGACGTTTTAGCCTTATGGGCCGGCGCAGAATCCTGCCTAAAGTCCATGGCTGGAACGGGGAATTGTTAAGAGGCTTCACGACAGCTTCCAAAACGGTTTCTTGGTAAACTTTGGCCGACGTTTTGACTCTTTGTTCGCAGAAATGCAGGTCAGTGACCTAATCGTAAGAGACACCCCACCAAACCATGACTGAAGCTGGGTGATGACCCTTTTCCACCCTTGGAATCAGTTCAGATGCTTCCTTAGATGACCGTGCAAATACTCCATAATTTAGCTTGTTAAATTTTTCCTGAACGGAAAATTTTTTTCATCGGTGAATAAAATTTTTCTGTGCAAGTTATCAGCGTGCTTCACCAAAAGACGTTTGCATTTTTCAATCCTATTTTTTTTTTAAAGCTGCAGTCAATAAATGTCCGGTACGTCGTTTGAAAGCCCCAAATCCCAAGTCATTTTTAATAATTCGACTCATGGAGTTTTGCGTGATATTCATCTCACGGGCCATGATTTTCTGTTTTCGGAGCGGATTTCTGTGAATTCTTGATTTAACGCCTTTGATGACATGCGGTGTTCGAACAGAGCGTGGGCGGCCCCGACCGATGGCGGTCTTTTACATCTCCAGTCTCCTCAAACAGTTTTATGCATCGGTAGACGAACAGGCGGCTAATCCCTAGTGGCTGGAGCGTTTTGAAAATATCGATTTTTTCATTTCACACTTGAAAAGCGTTATTACAGCGATACGGTTCTCATTATCTGACCACTCCATGATGAAAGTTAAAACAATTAAACAAGGATTAACCGGCTCAAGACCTCTTGCTTCTATATTTAAATAGAAGACAAGTTTTTAACAAAATGGCAAAGTGACATTGATTTTCGTGGTTGCACACTGCTTTTATCATGATTTCGTGACAACCCTCTTCAGAAAGCTTTGCTGCAATTGTTGAAAGTAAAACCGAACTCTATAAGGCCAGGCTCTCCCCAAACGAATGAGAACTACTGTTGTAAACCTTAATTTTCAAGTTTTCTTCACACAATTGCCCACGAAAATACAACTCACAATTTTAAAATCCCGTTACAGACGAACACTATTAAGGTTAGCTTTCAAAACCCATATGACATTTATGGGGTATGTTCAGTTCTACTATTGAAATGGGTGTGTTCAATGAAATAATTTTTTTTAAGGTTCATAATTTTTATATTTAATTTCCAAATAAGCAAATTCCCGAGCTCCACCCTGTGTGACAAAACCATGTATACTCACAACTATTCGGGTTTACAAAATATTGTCGTCTAAAGTTCAGAGTTCAATGGGCGGTGGCACGTACTTTTTTTCTCCAATTTCACAATAACACTACGCGACAGTAAATAATTTCTAGGCAGCGAAAATATGTTTCTTGTAGGTCTTGTCAAGTACAATAAAAATCGGTTTGTAATATTTCCCAAACACCCCCAAAGTACTTTCGCCCACTTATAAGCCTGCAACTAAGTTAATTATTAACCGATTTATAATTTCTCAACGAATTTGAAAAGATGTTTAAAATGTGCCATAGCTGTTTGCGTTTTTGAATAGCTTTCACACAATGTTCCCTCCCAATTTTTGGTTCTGCAGCTCCCCTAATTTTGCACGGTGTGTTATAAACGAACTTTCGTATGGCAACACTAAGTGTTGCCTGGCGCCATCGGACATTTCCATTGGAAAGTTTGACATTTTTTTTAGCATAAACGTACTCAGAACTTTTTGACGTACGACCATCATTTGTGTGAAAAAATCAATTTGGCAAAAAAAATGGAATTAACTCGTGAACATTTTCGTACGATCATTTTTCACAACTTTCGAATTGGATTATTCAATCGTGTCCGACGAAGATCGTGAAGGACTTCCAAAAACGGCCGTTGTGCCAGAGAACATTGATGCCGTGCGTGAACTGATAATGCAAGATCGTCATGTGACACACCGTGAGATAGAGGCATCCTTGGGCATTTCTTCCACCAACATACATTCGATATTGCATAAACACCTGGCCGTAAAAAAGGTTTTTTCTCGTTAGATCCCGCACAATTTGACAACCGCTCAAAAACAGGCTCGTTTCTATTGATGCAAAGCAATTTTGAAAAAATACGATCGCGATGCTTCAAAGACTTTTTTTAAGATCGTCACAGGTGACGAATCATGGATCTATGCCTATGAGCCCGAAACATAACAGCAATCGACCGTGTGGGTCTTCGAAGACGAATCAAATCCAACGAAAGTTGTTCGTGGAAGAAGCACTTCGAAGCAAATGATCGCTTGTTTCTTCGGCCAAACTGGTCATGTGGCGACTGTTCCGCTTGAGCAACATAGGACGGTCAATTCTGAGTGGCACACCACAATTTGTTTGCCTGAAGTCTTCGGAGAAATTCGAAAAACGAACAAGAGCACCATGACAATGCGAGCACACACACATCGGCTCAAACCAGCGCCTTTTTGACCGGCCAAAACGTCAAATTGATGGGTTATCCGCCGTACAGCCCTGACTTGGCACCCAATGACTTCTTTTTATTCCCGCACATCAAGAAAAAAATGCGTGGTTAGCGATTTTCGTCGCCAGAAGTGCTTCGACAATTGGTTTGAGCTTATGCAAAAGTGTACAAATCTTGCTACAGAATACTTTGAAAAACAGTAAAACCATTTTTGATGATAAATATTCGCATTTTCATTATTAGGCCAGAAATTTATATAGCAGTTCTCGTATTTTCAACCGATTTTACCAAAAACAATAACATTTTCTTACAAATTCAAATATGACATTAGTTTTAAAATCTGGGTAAATTAAGAGTCCGTCCAAGGGTGTCCAAAAACCTATTCTAAACATTCAAAACTGCAGGGTATAAGATTGTTGGCCAGGCCCGACTTAAGCTGCTTTTTACTATTTTGTTTCAGGGTATAAGTAAATTTCAGGCACTCTTAACGGAAAACCATTTATATTCCAATAATGAAAAAGGTTAAACTTTTAAGAACATTTTCAAATTAATTAAACTCTGAATCACTCTTCCAATTTCCAATAGCAGAAACACTAAATAAATATTTCCATAAATTCTTCAATAGAATTACAAACGAAAGAATACACTATTGCAGATAATTTCAGTTGTTCAATTCAATTCAAAATATTTTTTAATATGTTACATAGTTTTGGGTTCTATCTCCAGGATATTTCAGCAAATAGGCTCAGAAAGTGATAATGGAAAATTTAGCTGCAGATACATAATGTATATCTAGGGGATACTTTTTGTACAACTGTTGGCCTATCCAATACCGAAAATAAAGGGTAACAGGTGTATTGACTGCACTGGCCGAAGGTACGCACTTAAACCGACATTCACAGCCAATAGCATGAAACTTCCAATATTCGGTTGGTGTCTGTCTGTTTTACAATGTCTCATGATCTTTATCTTATTTTTTTTTTAATTTTTTTCCTTTCATGCCGTTTGTGAGTGAAACAATGTCATTGTTAAATTGAACATGTATTGTTTCAATAAATTAACTATGGAATTTTAATGTTAACAATTTTTATGGTTAAAAACAATGCATTGTTAAAACAACAATAATTATTTTAATAATGACAACACAAAAAACACAACAATGCATTGTTAAAACAACAATTATTATTTTAAAAATAACAATTTTCATGGTTAAAAAGTTTTCAAAAAATTATTTATTAATTTATTATGACTATTTAAATATACATTTATTTTGATAACAAATTATTTCAGTTGTAAATCTGTTAAGGCAAAAAGGATTAAGACAAATATTTAAACTATTGCTTAGAATGTTAAGAATTTTCCACGAAAAATCTTTAAGTTCTATGGTGGATCTCGATAAATTCTTTATTGAAATTACAAACGAAAGGATACACTATTGCTTAGAATGTTTACCATTTTCCACGTAATATTTCGGATTTCTGTGGCGAGCCCATGGGAAAGGATTCAATATCAGCGATCATTGGATAAGAAACTCTAGATCAATTGATAGCATAATTTGAGCTGTTTACAGGCAATAAATAAATATAATAATTTTCTATTTTTGTTATACTGAAATTCAGCATTTTCTATGGCAAGACAAGCCTAGCCAAGCTATTTAGATCGGATCCATCGATCCGTCACACAACAAAGACAATTGTTGATTATTACAAAAACCCGCAAAGGAGAGAGGGGGGCTTTGTACGTAGCCATGGTTTCTTTCTCTATTGGAACCCACAATTTCATGGAAGATGGTTTCTTTTTTTTCGCTGTATGTCTTCGGCTCGAAAGTGGACTTGAAAGTTATTTTGCCGCAGTTGTGTTGTTTTTGCTCTCGCTCTCTTGTGGTCTATAAATATTGTTAAATGACTGTTAAAGCGTTTAATTGTTTACCCCCCATTGGTTTTAGAAAAAACCATAAAATATGTATGTACGACGACGACAACAACGTCGACTATGACGACGACGACGACCTGTTGTTGTAAGTCGCTAGAGCGGGCTGGACGGTTGTTGTTTGTTCGTCCGTCCGCCAAAGATGTTCACCATGTCCACCGGCCAAGAGGCCCAATAAGATAGATAAATGTTTTAGATACGGATCAAACATTGATGTACATAAGACCAGGGCCAAGACGGAGACGAAGACGAAGAAGTCAATAGCTGCAACAGCCTATAAAAACCGAGAACAAATTGTTATATACGAAAGGCTGATGGGTTAGAAGGAGGAGGGCATCAAACGAAAACTGTCAAACAGAAACCATAATAAATGTAAAGGGCTCAGAAAGTGATAATGGAGAATTTTAGGTCTGTCTACTTATATACAAATACGTAGCTGCAGATACATAATGTATATCTAGGGGATACTTTATGTACAAACAACTGTTGGCCTATCCAATACCGAAAATGTTGTTGGCTTCACTTAGTGTCACATAACTTATCGCATTGATGTTTAAATTGGTTAAGGGCCTCTTTCGTTCGTTCTTTTGTTTCAAACAAACTCGAAAATAAAGGGTAACAGGTGTATTGACTGCACTGGCCGAAGGTACGCACATAAAACGACATTCACAACCAATAGCATGAAATTTCCCATATTCGATTTGTGTCTGTCTTACAATGCCTCATGATCTTTATCTTTATATTTTTTTAATTTTTTCCTTTCATGCCGTTTGTAAGTAAAAAAAAAAAAAAAGAAACGAACTCCAAAATGTGGCCGATCATTTTATTGTTATTCAAAAATTACAGAAATTGTAGATCAGTCCCGTTTTCCTTCCTTTCTTCAGCTGTTTTCCATCGGACAACATATGGCAGAAAATGTTTATGAGCTCATAAATTTCTACAGACATACCGAAGATGATCTACATAGGAGTTTCAAACTTATTCGTCGTTGGTTTTTAATAAGGGCAACCCATATGCTGTTGTGTTCTTTTTCAATATTATACACTGAGCCGAAAATGCAATGATTTTTTAACCATGTGTCTGGTTAAATTTTTTAATGGTAAATGTTTGATAACGAAGATAAAATAACATTATATAAGGTCAAATGAACATACAAAATAGTTGCGTTAACATTATATAAGGTTGGTCTTTCAAGAGAGAGGCAGAAAATTGTGCGACATAAACAAAAATTTAAAGATCATTCGGCTCTGTTGTATCGCAGTTTTTATTATTTTCTTCGTAGGCTGTTCATATTCATGTTCTGAGTCTGCATCATCATCCGAGATAGACATAATAATCAAGGGCATGTTTTGTTCAGTGTGTCCACAAATTTCAGTCTCATCTTCATCTTCGGTGCTTTCATCTTCAAACAGCATAGTTTGAGAACTCCACCAACAAACTTCCGCAAGCAATGCATCCAATTTTTTTGCATTTGAATCGCTTTTCCATTGGCATGGCTACCTGGTGGAATATCTCTCCTTATTCGCCCGATTCCTGAGATAATTGTTGTATCGCAGTTTTTAATCTGCTTTGTGTTATACGAAGCTCAGAATTAAGTTACACGAAGTTGCAACGATTCCGACTGTCTTATCCTCCCACTCTTTTCCTTTCTTCCTCTGCTCTGAACGTTTGTAGTTGTGGAAAAGATCATAAGACAATTTATCTTACTCTTTTAAAAAACCACCACCAAATGAAAATGCTAAATGTACAATCTTCATAGATTGCTTTTCGCACAATTCGAAGACTATACGCAAAGGGTAATTCTCATTAATAATAATAGGACTCCCGTATAAGTCATTTGATTTGTAGCCGAAGTATTCGTTGCCAAAGACTACTGAAGAAAAACCTTGGCTGGCTTAGAAACAGCTTTACAGTCTGCCTGGCAACCGTAGCCAATATATTTCACCAGTTTTTTTAGTTGATTCTGAAAAAGAAACAACAAAATGGTCTCAAACCAGAATAAAAACTGGTCAAGTCGTAATAATGAAAAAAGACCGAATAAATGTCAACAAAACAAAAACATAATTAGTAGGTTAATTTAATATTAAAAATTGTAACAGTAACTATTTTTCTGGTTACAAGAGGTAACCCATTATTGGTTAATAAAAATGATTTCTTTAACAATAATCATAGTTAATAAAATTAACAATTTCATTGTTAAATTGAACATGTATTGTTCCAATAAATTAGCTATGGAATTTTAATGTTAACAATTTTTATGGTTAAAAACAATGCATTGTTAAAACAACAATAATTATTTTAAAAATTAACAATTTTCAGGGTTAAAAAACACAACGCATTGTTAAAACAACAATAATTATTTTAAAAATAACAATTTTCATGGTTAAGAAGTTTTCAAAGAATTATTTATTAATATATTATGATAGGAGGATCTATGACAATTATGTGTAAAACAAAATATCGGTCAAATACTTGGTCCGATGATCCATATTTGCAATGACTCTGAGGCATAACGAAGGTTCAAAATCATTAATGTGCCGAATTAACTCATCCTTTACCTCTATAATTGTTCTTATCTTATTGACGTACACTTTTTCTTTTAAATATCCCCAAAGAAAGAAGTCGAACGGTGTCAAATCACATAATCTTGTCGGTCATTTAACTTCGCCACGACGTGAGATAACACCGCCATTGAAATTCTCGCCCGGAAGAGCCATTGTTTCGTCGGATGTGTGGCAAGTGGCACCATCCTGTTGGAACCACAAATTGGCCAGGTACATATCCCCAATTTCTGGCCACATGAAGTCCGTTATCATCTCGCGATAGCGAACACCATTCACGGTAACTTCTTGGCCGTTCTCATTTTCGAAGAAGTACGGCCCGCCAGCCTATAAAAAACCCCAAACAGTCACTCTTTGTAGATGCTTCGACTTTTCAACAATCACTCGTGGATTCTAATTTGCCAAAATCAGGCAATTCTGCGCGCAATTCCTTCGATTGTGGAAATCTTTATCTTTATCAATTATGTTGAACAAAAAATCACGAAGTGGCGAAATGCATTCTGCTTTGAACGCCCTTTTTCGTAAAAGGCTTCAATAATTCTAAGGTGCTGCTCTATTGTATACCTCTTTATGGTTGAATTTGTCAAACACTGAAAATAGAAATGTCAAATTAAGTAGAGAAAAAAACTTGACGTTAAGGTGTGACTTACAATTAACATTGTGCATTATGGTTGGACCACCCTCTATATATTTATTCTTGATTGTCATCAAATTCTAAGACGATTTAGCTTTGATCGTCCGTGTGTCCGCCGTGAGTCTGTTGAAAGCACGACACCGGTCTAACGAATCAACCTTGGATAATGGCTTATGGTCATACGCTGTTTGGGACTGTAAATGGGAGAAATCCGCCGAGGGGGAAAAAGTTTCCCTTTAAGGGACTAAAAGTACCTTGGTAAAAAGTGCACTTTTTTAAGTATCTGCTTAACAAATCATATTTTTTGTGGATGGAAAATGGCTTACTTAAGTCCCACAACATCCCATTGAGGGACAGAAAGGAACTTCTCTCAAATCAGTGAGCTGTGCACCATTCAATTCGTATACTCACTGACTGGCACCTTGCGTTTAACGCCGTCTCCAAACGGTTAATGCAGAAAAGTTTTTACATGGCTTAGAGATAATTCTCTTGCTAGTAAAGTCGCCGCCATTTACGAGGTGGAGAACCTGCCGCTGAAAATTGTAAGATGTTCTTACCCGGGGTTGTATCTGCATCTGTGCAAACTTCTATCACACCAGGGCGTTAGGATGCACTAAACAGCCAAAAAGTTGGGACGCACTAAATACCTGAAAAAAGGCTATAGTTGCTGGACTTTTTGGCTCATGTGGCCCCATAAAAACGCCTCGCATGGTCAAAACAGGAGATTTATAGTCAACATAGACATGTGGGTACTCAAATTCAAGCAGATGTTGCTACCAATCCAAATGAAGTCGTTTTGCAGTTTTAGCTGAGATAAGGGGCGGATGAATGGGCCCTAAAACCGAGCATTTTTTTCGCTTTAGTAGTGTCTGAACGGTGGAGAGTACATAAGGTCAGATCTAACCGACACATGGGCTGAAAGGGTCACAAAGAACGGGCCACTTTTTGCAATGTAGTAGCGTATTGATGGTGTAGGGTATATTATGTTCGGTCTGGCTAAACTTATCAACGCACATTTGAGTTTTCCTTGCAAAAATCATATTTTTGAACTGAATGTAACCATTTAAATGGTCTACGAGGGTTGTTATATATATTTCTGGCCTTACACTTAGTGTTGCCTGGCGCCATCTGATATTTCCATTGGAAAGTTTGACATTTTTTAGCATAAACGTACACAGAACGTTTTGACGTACGACCACCATCTGTGTTGTTTACAGTGACTTGAAAAAATCAATTTGGCAAAAAAATGAAATTAACTCGTGAACATTTTCGTGCGATCATTTTTCACAACTTTCGACGTGGATTATCACGACAAGAGTGCTTCGATGAACTTAAATATTTGTATGGTGATGATACACCATCCTATAGCACTGTGAAAAACTGGTTTAATGAATTCAATCGTGGACGACTTTCGTTCAAAGACGAAGGTCGTGAAAGTCGTTCAAAAACGGCCGTTGTGCCAGAGAACATTGATGCCGTGCGTGAACTGATAATGCAATATCGTCATGTGACAAAAGGTGAGATAGAGGCATCCATTCGATCGCGTTGCTTCAAAAGACCTTTATGAGATCGTCACAGGTGACGAATCATGGATCTATGCGTATGAGCCCGAAACAAAACAGCAATCGACCGTGTGTGTCTTAGAAGACGCGCCAAATCCAACGAAAGTTGTTCGTGGAAGAAGCACTTCGAAGCAAATGGTCGCCTGTGTCTTCGGCAAAACTGGTCATGTGGCGACTGTTTCGCTTGAGCATCGTATGACGGTCAATTCTGAGTGGTACACCACAATTTGTTTGCCTGAAGAATTGATGGAATTGATGGGTCATCCGCCGCACAGATTTGACTTGGATCCAATGACTTCTTTTTATTGCCGCACATCAAGAAAAAAATGGGTGGTTAAAGATTTTCGTCGCCAGAAGATGCTGTTGAAGCTTTCAAAAACCATGTTTTGGAGGTGTGTCCATCGGAGTGGAAAATGTGCTTCGACAATCGGTTTCGAGCGCATGCAAAAGTGTACTGATCATAAAGAAGAATATTTTGAAAAACAATAAAACCATTTCCAATGATAAAATATTGCGTTTTTATAACCGGACCCGAAATATAAATAGCGTATAGCCATTTTGAAGTTTTGGCTGTGGGCTAAAAGGGCCCAAAAAACTGACCATTATTTTCGCGCTTTAGTTAGCGTAGTGACGGTGGAGGGTATATAAGGTTCGTTCTGGCCGAACTTAACGACATTTTTTCTTGTTTTCCTTTTCTTTGTATACAGGATATTAACGTTAATTTGAAACTTCAGTTTTAGGTTTTTTTTGTTATACTTTTTCTCAATTTTTAACTGTCCAAATATTTTGACATTTTATTCATTAAGTTTTGAAAACGCACAATGCAGGTATACAAAAGCAGCACAGTTGGTTGTCACTGTCAGAATTCATTCACCACCAACGTGGTCGGAAGTGTGTTATGGAATTTGCCAAGATGGACGGTAAGAACGGCCTTGGAGAGACACTACACCAAAAATATGTTTCTATAGTGATTGATTCAATTGTAAATAATTGACTGAAATTATGTTGCCAATGGGCCTTTGAGGTTGTCGATGACCTGAAAAGGACATAGTTTTCAAATTTCCTTAACTATTTTTTTTTATAAAACATTTGCACGATGGTTGCTTATGGTCATAAGCTATTTGGCATAATAACTGGGCCAAATCGGCCGAGCTGTAAAAAATTCCCCTTAAGGGACCCAAGATAATAGAAACAAGTGGTCATATTAAGTTCGACCGGGCCGCAGCACATACTTATATAATCTCCATTATGGTTGTTTTATTTGGCTTTTTATAAGAAAATGTTACAATTTTGATGAACATCGGACCTCATATGAGAACGGCCGAACCTTACATCAGAAAGAAACTTTGTAAAGTATAATTTAATGATCCAGACCCAGTAGCCCATTTAAAGCGGCATCCTTTCAGGAATTTTTAAAGAGGGTTGCTTACTCTTCCCAACCTAAAGCTTCAGCAATTCAATCCCCAGCTTTGATCTCCTCGATTGTTCGAATATGCCTACCACCACTGCTGGTAGGGTAGACATACCCATATGATTTCTTCTTTCGAAGAAAACATAATTAACGCCATAACACCTTTCGTCTTCATCTCACCCAAGTACGCTCACTGACTTTATGTTCTCGTGAACTTATTAATTTCAATCCAAAAATGTTAACTGTCAGAATCGAGCGAGCGGAGGGGGCCACCCAATTATTTATTTTTTTTACTCGCACAGCTCCCCAAGAAATCAACTCGAACTTGTTAAAACATTCCAATAGCTGACAGAAAAACCACTGAGCATGCGCACGCAACTTTGGCAGCCCGCTTAGTCAGCCGTCCAATCAGCACCCATGCTGATTTTCAACCATCCATCTTAAGCGAGAACCTCTCAAACCTTCTTTCTGCTCATCCCGGAGTAAACTGTAACTCATGTGTGTGATCTGTTAAGCCTCATGTCCACATGTCCATCATCGAAATGACTTGAGCAACTTAAAGGGATTACAAGAGGATTAGCAAAAATTGCTGGCGATTTTTGCTATGCTCCGGCTCAAGCAGCAAATATTACCAAAAAGGCTTAAGGAGGCATGAGGAGAGAGCATCTTCGGCAATACTCGTATGCCGGATTTCGGTAAAATGTTCAGACCTACCGTGTTTTTGTAAGATTATTTGTACGAGTAATTGCCGGCAAGGCAAATGTTTTGTAACCAGAGTTAAGTATGTCTAGTTTGTTGTCCTGTTTCGGCCTCCTTGGGAGATAAGGCGATTTCCTCGTTTCCTTCCTTTTGTTGTCGTGCCCGTATGTGTGTGCGTCAGAGTTTTGTCATTGTCGTGGAAATGTCATCTAATATTAGGCGGCTTTTTGCGTTTGTTGTGCGTGTGTCCTTAAGGATTTATTGATGTTGTTTTGTTTTTAAGGAAAGGACACATTTTTTGTTTCTTATTCTTCTAATTGTTTGTCTATGTTTGTTTGTTTACATTTAGACTATAATTGCATTTATTGTTTTCGGAATAAGGTCATTTGACTTCTTAACTCGTAGAGTCGGAATTCGTAAATGTTCAAAGTTCAAAGTGCCGCGCGAAAGGACCACACACATGCGACGGAGGAATGTCAATGGAATTTTTCGTAAGCTATGGAGAAATTATGAAACAATGCACATTTAATGCCAAGCTGGATTTGGATTTTTATTGAAAATCATTTTTATTGTTTGACATATTTTTGTAGTTCTGACTTTGAGGATTTTTCTTTTAATACGATAAATACAGTTTTGTCATACGATTAAGTATAGGAGAAAATACTTATAATATATCGTCGGTTGATAATTTAAATGTCGTATGTGGATTTTTTGCGGTTTTGAGTTAAGATCGATTCCTTAGGTTTTCCGACCTGATCTTTCATTTGGCGTAATCAGTTTTGCGATACCTCATACGGTTTTCGAGATATGGAGTGTTGAGATTGTCGTATGTGGCATTTGCTGATGCAATTTTCAAATTAAATGTCGTATGTAACTGCCAAACGCCACATACGACAAATTTCCATATAAAACGGCCAAAAAATTGATTTATTATTTAAATGTCGTATGTGGATTTTGCATGGCACATACGATTTTTTAATAATTTTTGTTTTAAAAATAAGTGCCGTATGTACCAAAGGAAAACGTATTATGCCCATTAAAAAGTCAGTTCGCACACGGCAAAAAAATGTTTTTAATTTACCGATAGGCTACTGTTCAAACTTTTTCTATAAAAGGAAATTAGCTACCTTTAATTTAACTGCCACTTTAATATTACCAAACACTCCTAACTTAACGTATTGCGCTATATGGAACGAAACTATGAATGGTAGGTCTGGAAACGAAATTGCGAGTGGGCTTATCAAAATATTAACTCGAGTCGTAGCTGATAACCCGAAAATTAGGCGGATTATACTGTGGAGCGATTCGTGTGTCCCACAGAACAGGAACCAAATAATGGTTCCTTAAATTCAGATATTGAGGATATAACGCAAAAGTTCTCGGAACCCGGTCATTCCTTAGTGCAGGAAGTTGATTGTGTGCATAGTACAATCGAAAAACATCTCAGACATATGGAAATTAGAAGCCCGGTCTCTTTGGTTAGACAATTAAACGATTTTTGTTTCGAGAATGTAAAATTAAAAATTATTCAGATGGTGCCTTCCGATTTTAAAATATATCCTCAGTTATCAAGTCAACTTTGTTTTCAACAGCTCCCATTTTCAAAGTGCAAATTTATTAAATATCAACCACATAAATACGAAATTTTTTATAAGGATTCTGGAACAGAAATTAATTATAAGAATGCTAATTTAAATAAAAATGTACGTTTCAAAAAGGATATCAAAGATATCTTAAAGTCCAAATTAGCAGTTGCTTCTTCAAAGGCAATAACTTCTGAAAAATCAAAAGATTTGAAAAGCATGATCCCTTTTTTGAAACCCGACGACATAGCTTTTTTTAATGCGGTTTTAAAATAATGTTAATCGTTGAAAATAACACAACGTTACACTAAAAATGTACTTTTCGCGGCACATACTACAAATTGTGTATTTAGTCAAGTAAAAGAATTATACATATACTAGGAATTTTAAAACAACCCAAACATTTGGAGTTAAAATGACGATTTCAGGGTATTGAAAATTCCTAGTATGCAATTATTTTACTTGACTAAAACTACAATATGTACTATGTGTCCCTTTTTAATTTTTTAACGCAGTGTCAAAATACAAAACAATGAATTATTTAAGTTTAAGTTTGTTATGAAGAGTAGATAAGTTTTTGTTTTTAGTATTCGTTTTAATTGAATTGATACTCATAATTTTATTAATTTATTTTCTAGTTTTAAAATTTTGTCGATGAAGACGAATTATTGTTTTCTGTATTTAATTTTTTTTTTTTTAAAGACTGTAATAAAATGTGTTCCATTATAAAGTTAAGAGTTTTATTAATGTCCTCGATAAAATGCCACCCAACCTAGGGTATGTTTTAATGGGTAACTAAAAAAATTCGATACGTAACTATTATACATAATTTCCTTACTTATATAATGTCTTAATACTTTTCAAATACATATAGTGTTTAGCAAAATGTCGTATGTAGCTATTTAAATGACAAAAATGTTCCATTTTACCACATACGACAATTTAATTCTGAACAAAAATCAAAATATCTTCTACCCCAAATAAGTTATAGGCATCAAACTTTTAAATTAACTAGTCAAATATTAGTAGTTTCCCCTCCTAAAATTTAAAGAAAATCGCTTTGCTGAAAAAAAATTTATAAGAGTTCAAACTTCAAACTCAATTTACTCGAAACTATCGGAATCCACATACGACAATTAAATTATCAGCCGACGATATGTATATATATTATATCGATTTGAAAATGATATTAAAAAATTGTTTTGTATCATATTTTAAAGATGTTTTTTTTTTTTTTAAATTTACGTGATATAATATTATGACCATTTAATTTTTTGACATAGCCCCCTATCTAAACGTTCATGTGGTATTAAAACTATGAGGCTGGAATCTATTTACGAGATCAGATTTTATTCAGGTTCCACGCAGTTTTTTTTTTTTTTTTTTTTTTTTTTTTTTTTTTTTTTTTTTAATAACCAACACTCAGGGGATGCCCCCTATGCAAGCGGTGCATTGCGTTGGCGAGTGGATAGTGAAGGATCGGAAGGGGGAAAGATGGAGTAATGATTATTGACGCTTGCCTTGAACTTCTGGATGTTGCAATCAGTGGGAAATACATTTGCCGGAAGTCGATTCCACATACGGACTGTACGAGCGAAAAACGAATTTGATCTGTAGTGTATAGTGCAGTCAACTGGCCAATCGATAACAAACGGGTGTGAACTCCTAGAAAGTCGCGTATCCCTGTCGAACATCCTCACGTCAGGAATAAGGCGACGGATGTCTGATGAACACACGCCATGAAAGTAACGATGGAACAGCGTCACGCAACCCACATTCCGACGATGCTCAAGGGAAACAATAGAGTTGGATACTCTACTGTCACCTATCAGCACCATCGCTCTCCTTTGAACACGGTCAAGTAGCTCCAAGGATGATTTTGGAGCACCTTCCCATATGTGGGAGTTGTATTCCATCTTTGGCCTGATCAAGATCAGAAGGAGTGAAATATTTTTTGCATCGCTTTAAAAAGCCTATGCACTTGAGTGCTTCTTTCGACACTTCGAATACATGCCTCGCCCAACGAGCGTCACATTGTATTTTCATGCCCAGAACATCGAGAGCTTCTGATTGTTCAATATCCGTACCATCGATAGAAATGGACGATATTGTTGGGTCAGCGAATCGCTTGTGAGACAACAAGCCGCACAGTGTCTTACGCGTATTAAAATCTACTCTATTCACTCGACCCCATTCGGAAATGGCCAGTAGATCCCGGCCAAGTGTCTCATGCATAACTCGCCTTTTGTCTTCAATATCTTGAAGACTCGGCCTACGGTCGAATGAATATGAATGACAGAGGTTACTATCATCTGCGAAAGAGTAGATTGGATTCACGGTCTGACCCAAAAGATCGTCAATGAAAATGAGAAATGAAGAGGGAGAAAGGACATAGCCCTGTGGCACACCTGCGGCCAGCCTATGTGTGTTGGATGAGAACCCATCTACAACAACTCTAATAGTGCGATCTTTAAGAAAGCTCGATATAAATCGAGCAAGCGTATTACCGACATCAAAAGCGATCAGCATTGATACGAGAGCACCGTGCCAGACTCTATCGAAGGCCTTGGAGATATCTAGAGCAACGACCTTACTCTCACCATACTGGTGGAAAGACCGACTTCAACGCTCCGACAAGAACGCCAACAGGTCTCCGGGAGAGCGATTTCTACGGAAGCCATACTGTCGATCACTTAGCAAGTCGTTGGTCTCTAAATACCTCACAAGATGGTGGTTTACCATGCTCTCCATTTCCTTGGAGAGCGCATTGCAATTTTGCGATTTGGCCGATAATTCGCAGGATTATTGACTTCACCCTTTTTAGGGATCGGCTGGACGTTCGAAACCTTCCAACACGCTGGGAAAACTCCCGCACGGTAAGCAAGGTTGCGTAATGGACGGGCTAGCGTCGACGAGCACTTACATAGGACAATTGCCGAGGTACCATCCGGGTCCGGGGATTTATTTACATCGAGGTTCGCAAGAACCCTTCTAACTCCACGCGTTCGAAAAAATATCTGAGGCATGGAACTTGATATGTTTTCGATCGCGGGGAATGGTTGATTGCTTTAATTGTGTGTAAAAGCGAAACGCGTAAATCAATTTTTAATGATCTATGTCTCATTTTGTCCATAGGTTATGTGACTTTACGTGAAAGTAATAGGACTTGACACTTTTTACCGTTTTGTATTTTTTTATGAATTAAAAAAACTTTAATTTTTTAGGCAAAAAATATTTTTTTCTTCATACATTTATTTATAACTGCGAAACTGTTGCTTATGTAGCAAAACGTTGTATGAACAGATTAAAGGAATTGATGCAGTTCTTCGTTTTGGGGCTACTTTCACAAACAATTACACTAGGTCACAAATAACAAAATTTTCTCTGTTATTTGTTTCTAGCATACTTTTTCCCATTGATTTTGACCTACTAAACACGAAAATGAGTTTTAAAAATTTTTCTGTCGATTGGTTTTCGAGATACAAATTTTTGAACTTTTTTTTTAAATTTTTGGAGGTACACTTACAATTTTGACCATATCTTTCGTCTTCTTTGACCTATTTGATCCTACTACTACTCAAATTAAAGAAAATTGAGCCGTCTACAACTCATTCTCAGAAAATTTTCAAATCGGGCAAGTAGTTTTGATGTTGGCGGCTTAAAAAGGTTAAAAAACGGCGTTTTTTTAGTAAAAATGTGGCAGAAAAAAACCATATAAAAATTCATATAAAATATAAAACACAATGCTAACAGCAATTTTGTTTTTTTTACGTATAGCTGGCATTTTTACAAAGAAAATAAGCCCTTACTTAACAAAATCTGACAACAAATGGCGGACTTATAATTTTTTTGGTAAAAGACCGAAATTCCGAGAATGAGTTGTAGACGGCTCAATTTTCTTTAATTTGAGTAGTAGTAGGATCAAATAGGTCAAAGAAGACGAAAGATATGCTCAAAATTGTAAGTGTACCTCCAAAAATTTAAAAAAAAAGTTCAAAAATGTGTTTCTCGAAAACCAATCGACAGAAAAATTTTTAAAACTCATTTTCGTGTTCAGTAGGTCAAAATTAATGAGAAAAATTATGCTAGAACCAAATAACAAAACGACTGTTGGCTAGTGTTATCAGAATTGAGTCCCAAAATCATGTGTTGTACTGTGTAATTGTGAGTGATCACACTAGGGATCATGACATTGTGCATCATAATATGGTTGTGGGAATCATGTTGTGAGAATCATAATAATATGGTTTTGGAGATGATATTATGGTTGAGTATAAATCATACTATGGTTGTTAGGATCATAGTATGGTTGTGTGTGAATCGTACTTTTGTTGTGAGGATTATAGAATGGTTATGAGGATTATATATAAGGATTATATTTGAATCATACTATGGTTGTACCATAACCATATACCCAACAATAGTATGACGCTCTTCGAATATTGTAATCCCAACCATACTCTTTTTCTACGTGTAGCTTCTACATCATTAGGTTCTGAAATCGGCTAAAACTGATATGGACTAAAGGCCCAATTAGTCTTGACGGTGGACGGTTGATTCTGCAACCTGCAGAAATCTACCGTCGTCGACCGTCAAACTGTAGTTATCTCCCTCCAACACATGCAAAATGCAACCCCTAACTGAAATAGCTGATTACCTACCGTCAACCATCCACCGTCAAGACTAATTGGGCCTTAATGTGGTTCAATTTTAATAGGGTTCGACCTTCGCCTTAATCTTAACAAAGTTTAATCGTTAATTGTGTGTAATATGTTTTTTTTTTAGCAAAAATTTGTGTGATTAACATTTTAATTGATTCAATTAAAATCGAACTTTTTCGTTGTAAAAATTTGTTTTTCAATCGACCTTCTCATGAACCTTAAAAAATCTAAAGTCCTTTTGTGCTTATCTGGTATTTCTGTACACGAAGAAAATAAAGTTTTCTTGCGTAGGAAAAAAATATTATTCCTACGTTCCAAATCGTCCAATGTTTCCAGAATTTTAATAATATGGCTGTTAGCCAGCCATGGTAAATTTTAGGGGCGGAAACTCTAATGACCACCTGAGAGGAACATGCACGAGATTCCTTAGGCGCTCTGGCTGTCCTCTTAATGCCGATACTGAAGCTGTCGCTGTCGTTGTTCGTCAATCGTTCTGAAAGTGTTCTTTTTAGTTGCTTAATTAACATCAATCACTAAGTGCGTGTACGTGGCTGGATCGATGGATGGATGGAGCCAAATCAAGCCGCCATAGGAGTGTCTGTGTATTCCAGTCACTGAGTTGGCTGATCGTCTCATCAAACGTTAATAATTTCATCATAAACTGGGTGCCATGTATGCGCCATTCAATAACCAACGCACAATCAGACGATCAGATCTCTAAGCCATTGTCATGTTTTTATGTGAGTTAAATTAAAAAAAAACAGGCCGAACGCATCGAACGATAAAGAAGATCTTGGCTCGTTTGGTGAAGCTGCAACATAATCTTCTGCTGGTTTAGCAAAAAAAAAGAAAAAAATCGCAGGAAAAAAAATCCAAATTAACTGAAGTGAAATCGTTAAAGCAGAACACAGAAGAACAAAACAAAATGTCAGTTACGCCGTTAACCATAAAAGTAAATGCATACATTTCGTCCGTCCGTCTGTCGGTCCATGCCAATCGTGCCCATCCCCAAGCCTGATGCCAACCAACCAACCAGTATCGGTTTTGGGTGCCATCAAACAGAAACCAAAACCGGAGCAGTTTTCAAAATGAACGCATCAACATAAAAAAGCAATCAAGCCATGATGATGATGCTCAAAAAAAAAGAAAACCAACAACATGAAGTAACACAAAACAACCACCACCATCACCTTCCTGGATGAGCATCATCATCGGCATCATCGGCGTTGGCATGGCATGGCTCATCATCCATCCATGCATGCCTTATGCCGGCTCGCATGCGTAGTGCGTCAGCGTACGATACCAGCTTAAAAGCTGAAGTGGGCTATTTTGCTACGTATCCCGGTAATTATTATATATACCAAACAGTTCTTGTATGCCGCTTGTTGTCCATCATCCTCCACCGGCCATGTTGAAAGTATCTTTTCGAGTTTTTTTTTTTAGGAATCTTTGGGATATGCTGCGATTTTGTTGTGGTTGGAGATTTCGAAAGATTTACTTATGGATTTGATGTTTTAGTTATTATTGAGTCTCTGTGTTCAATCGACTCGCATGTCATGTGTACTGTGTCCGTCGATCAGCCCCGGTGTCTTGTCTGTCCACGCTCGCATTGTTTTGATGACGGTAAAGCTGGAGTTGGAGCTGATGATCTCTGCGTTGCACAGTGGCTGGTAACACCCAGGCTTAGGCTGAGAAGATGTGGCTGCCGAATTGGAGTACAAGCAGGAGTAGGGTGTCTAAAACCGAAAATCGATATTCCGGTTTTTATTTACAGACCCGACAGACGGTTTCTCAAAAATAGCCTATAGACCTGTCGGTTAACCCGGTTTTTTTGCTTTCGGGTTTTCATTTTTTTGTCGTTGAATGTATAATCAAAAAAAAATCATAAAATCACGTACAGAATTCGTAACTATAGGGTGATCCATCTAAAGGAGATAGATTTTTTCCCGAACAAAAAAATATGTGACAGCACATAGAGAAAGGAACCTAAGGGTAAAAAAATAATCAATTTTCATTTTTTTCGTTTTTTGCTGTGGACAACATCTTAGCATCGAATGAGACCGATCCCATGCCCCAAAAGTGTTTCCTCCCAGAGATATGCGCGTTTTATGCAAGTAAAGTCAACGATTCTAAGCGCAAATAGAAAGTGGCCTAATCTTTAAAATGGCTCTCCTGAACAAAACTGGTTTTTAACCTTAGGTCCCTTTCTATTTTGCGCGTTACATATAAAAATTCAAATCAAGTGTGGAATCTTTATTGGTAATTCGAAAGGACATTTTATGGCATTTATTTTTTGAAAATAATTACCTTCAAATGTTGGCAACTGTATTATGGAAATGAGCGTTCGGCGAGAAACGGGAAGATCCGCTGTTTTCGACCAAAATTTTGTTCAGTGATGACAAAATTGCCACATTTAGGCTAAAGAACAACAAGAAGAGGTTCAAGAGGTGCCGTTTTACCCAGAGAAAACCACGGGTTGGTGCGGTTTAAAAGCTGGTGGAATCATCGGTGCATATTGTTCCAAAAATGATGATGGCCGGAACGTTGCCGTGAATGGAGCTCGCTATAGCGCCATGATATCGATCTTTATGCTACCTGAAATAGAAGCCCGTAATTTTGACGACACTTGCTTTCAACAGGACGGTGCCACTTGCCATACAGCTGCTCAAACAATGGATCTATTAAGAGGTCATTTCGAAAAGCTAATTTCACGATTTGGACCGGTGAGTTGGCCGCCTAGATCGAGTAATATCACACCTTTAGACATTTTTCTTTGGGGTTACGTAAAGGCCAAAGTCTATGCTGACAAACCAGCTACGATTCGGGTTTTGGAAGCCAACATTACGCATGTCATTAAAGCCATACCGGTCGAAATGCTCGAACGAGTCATCCAAAATTGGACCCTCAGAATGGAAATCCTGAGGCGTAGTTGCGGCCAACATTTGAAGAAAATTATATACAAAAAACAAATGTCATATAATGTCCTTTCAAATTACCAATAAAGATTGCACACTTTATTTGATTTTTTATATTTTTTTTTGTTCTGAAAAAAATACCTCTGGATGGATCACCCTATATATAGCGATGGACAAACAATCAATCTTGGACCGATTGTCATCATATTTATCATATTAGCGCATATTTTAAGAAAAAGTCCCCATACAAATTTTCTGGGGACCCAAAAACGGCATATGGCTTAAGTAAAAGTATACAATTTTTTTCACGAAGCTAAAGTAAAATTATTTTTGCTGTTTGGATAAATTTCGGTGAAGGTCCTTAAGTGCGAAAATTGAACCATTTAACCAAAAACAATAAACTTTTCTGGCAAAATCAAATCTAATCTTTTTTTTTTAAATCTGGGTCAACTTTAAGCCCTTTCAAGGGGTTTAAAACCCGTTTTAATTGGGTTTTCAGCAAAGTCAGAAGTGAAGGATATAATAACGCCGGCCATGTCCGATTTTTAGCTAATTTACTAGTTTATTTTAAATAAAAAACTAACCTCATTCCGCAGTCTGTTTTTTTTTTTTTTTTTTTTTTTTTTTTTTTTTTTTTTTTTTTTTTTTTTTTTTTTTTTTTTTTTTTTTTTTTGAAGACAATTACTTCACTTTTTATTGGGGAAATATTTTGTATTCATTGGAAAAAGACTAAAATCGGAATGTCGGTTAATGCCGGTTTTACTTTTAAAAAACCTTACAGTCGTTTTTTTTACAACGCCGTTTAAAAAATCCGAAAAACCCAGTTGTTTGGCATTCTTTATATGACACCATAATAAGACATGGTCTAATTGTATCATGTTTTCGATAGAAAGAAAGGATTAAATTTAATATGCTGCAAGGTCTCAAATCGGGAAGGAAATTTGTATGGAGATGTATGAAAAGCAGAACCGATATGGTCCTATTTTCGCAGGATTACTCATACCATGCGAAGCTTGGACATGATCGGCTTTAGTTTGTGGTTTGTACAATGTGGGCGCTTTAAAATTTTAGTTTTAAATCGGCTGTAAAAAAATTACAGGTTATTTTTTTAAAATTTTTGGTTTTATTGGAAAGATTAAACTTTGTCATTTAATAATGGAACACAACATCATTAATATGACTGCCGCAATTGGCTTGGCAATACCTCATCCGATCAACCCAATTTTTCAGTGAATTTTCGATTGTGTCGGGTCGAATCTCTTCAGTGGCAACATCGATTTCATGTTTCAACGCTTTAATTGTCTCTGGTTGCTTTGCGTAAGTTTTAACCTTAATGGCTCCCCACAGAAAATAACCCAAAGATCTCAAATGACAGCTCCAAGGTGGCCAGTTGACATCACAATTTCGGCTGATTATTCGATTTTCAAAAACAGTGCGTAAAATATCGAAGGTTGCGTTGGCTGGCTGTGTAACATGTGGCCCCGTCTTGTTGAAACCGAATGTCATCCATTTTTGGAAACAAAAATTTAACATAGCGCGCTAACGCTCACCGTTAACGGTAACGACGGCTCCTTGCTCATTTTCGAAAAAATGACCCACTGATGCCGCCAGCTCATTCTCCACACCAACAGTGATTCGTTGTGGATGCATTGGCTCCTCAATAGTCACGTGTAGGTTTTCTGAACCCCATATGCGGGTGAACTTCATTTGAAAACACGATTTTTCGGTAAAATTCTTCATCTCCTGCCAAACAATCTTTAGCCCAATGGGCGAAGCGAAAACGCATCGGATGGTGTTCCATTATTTAATGACAAAGTTCAACCATTCCCATAAAAACGTCATATGAATGTCAAAGCCCCGTAGAGTTAAACAGGAAATTCCTCAGAGTGGTGTGACATCTTCGACTCTGTTAAACTTCTAAAATTCCTGCACCACAAGACGCGCGTGGTTTTGGATCATCTGAGATCTGGATGTGCAGCCGCCTCTATTCGTATTGGGCGCGTACTGATGCTAAGTTTGTCTCGCCTTCCATCAAGAAGCACATGGCGTGCTACACACACTTCTTCTCTTGTCTGGCCAAGTCCACTCAGCTGACCACCAGGTGCCTTTGGACTCATCGAGATCCAGCGGCGCGTTTCCTTCACCTGGATAACATATATAAGCTTAAATCGTCATATCCAGGATCAGGGCTAACTTGCTCTGTTCTCTCCAGACAATTGTATCGGGTAAATGTGTTTATAGTTTGCTAAGCCATCTTTTCCTTAAATAGAACCCACTGTGTGGCGGACTTCTTAAGTGGTAAACGTTATGCGTTTTGGGTTGGACTGTTGCTTTAGAAACAGATGATAATAACCATAATAACGACGATGATGATGAGGATTGAACATGGATGACGATGAGGCGGATGGATGGACCGATGATGATGTGCATGTGGACGAGCGCTGGATGCTGTTGTTTGCGTTGCCCGGTGGTGCAACATGGCGTGGCATGGCGTGGTGGTGTTGTGGTGTGGTGTGCGTTGTGTGTGTTGTGGGCTGTCAACAGCCCCGGGATGAAATGATCAACTTTGATCATATAATGAATGTTTTATTTGGTGGCTGGCTGCGGTGGTGATGGTTGCGGTGGTAACCACAACAACAGCATCATCGCTTCATCACCCATAATGGCTACACAACTGAAAAAGCAGAAAAAAAACGCCAATAATATCTCATGATGGTTACTTTTTGAAAGCATTTCCCATTTTTAATTTGTTTTTCTTTTTCTTTTTTGGCCATCATTGATCCATTCATACAAACTAAAGAAAAACAACAAGCAGCTGCTGCCTGTTGTTCCTTCGCTTTTATATTCTTGCCTTTAATGAACTGCTTTAATTCACAACTTTGTTTAGATGCCAAGCATCATTTGTGTGTGTGTTTTTTGTTGTCGGTTGAGATCCTCTTTAAAACGCCAGTTTTTTATATGGTTAAATTGCTTTAATATGGGATTGTTGGAAAATAAGCAGGAAAAAAATGTTGAAAAAAACGTACTATCATCTGATACCGCGTAGATTGATTTCGATTTAAAGCTACAACAGAAACAAATCAAAACTGCGGCAGCCACCGCCAAGCCATGGTCAATGTTCCTACCTAGGTTTTTTTTTTTGTTTTGGCCCCTGTTTGGTGTAAATAAGCCATTAATGATTTTTTTCAATATTTGATTGTTGCTTCACATTGAACTTTTTTGTGTCTGCAGTTCATCATGTGCTTTTTTTTGTCTTATTCTCTTTAACGATTTTAAGTTGATTTTTGTTTTGGCTCGCTACTGTTTTTTCTTTCGTTACCTTTAAATGGTAGTGTAATTATACATTTTTTTCCTTGGCTTGAAATTATTTTGTTTGCTCCATAAATGGTGGGGGAATACAATAAAATTTCTTGACAGGAATTTTATTCGAGGTTTTTGGCATATTTTTGAGCTTTATTGAGATAAGTTTTGAATTTTAAAATATCAGATTGCTGGGAAGATATGGTGATTGAATTGTAATTTTAGTTCCATTTTGCCTTTGAAGATGAAGGTAAAAAGATATAAGTAAACATGTTGTTATTGTTTTTTTTAAGAAGATTTCCATTGTACACGCAGAGAAAAAAATTGCTTACTAAAGGGTGGTTAAATTTTAAGGGCCGATATTGAATGTGAATCACACCTCAACGTCAAGTTTTTTCTTCTTTCATAGATATTTCTCAATTGCAGACTAACTCAATTTGAACCATGGAAAGATACACAAGCGAGCAACGTTTTAAAGTTATTCAGGCTTAGTTTTCAGTTATTGTTGGGCTTGAGGTCATAAGCAAAAAACAGATGTTGGTGTTTTTATAATTTATTTAATTTTAAATAACCCAATATTTCGAACGGACTTCGTCGTTTATCATCAGGGGTAATCACTAAAACCAAACCGAGCACATAAAATTACAACAATACACAATTTCTATCACGAATAACATAATTTTTGTTAATAATTACATTTAAATAATACAGTACAACAGCCAATCTGGGGGGTGAGAAATTCCAAGTCAGGGTGATGGTACTAGGTCAGGCATAACTCGAGAACGACTAGTTCGATTTTGCTGAAATAAATTGAGAAAAATTAATAATTACATTTTCTTTAATCCATTAATATACTGTTTCTTTACCAAATCAACATTTTTGCAATTAGAAATAAATTTATGAAGAAAATTTTGCCAAAAAAAAAACATATAAATCCCAAACGGAAAAACGTGTAGATGAATTTCCCACCCCCCAGACAATAACCCCAAAAATGTTCCACTGTGTAATTGTTTTACTTCTGTCCTGTTGTACTTCTAATATTCAACTAATGTTTATCTTTCAGTCGGTACTTATTAGCAATATGTCTGTATGTATGTGCACATCTATCCGTGTCAGTTTTAAAGTTCATTCTCTTAGATGTAGGATCGTCGTTGATGTAAAGCATCTCCAAACTTCACTTATCTTCACTTATAATTCCTGTCCTGTGCTAAAATTTCTACGTCGTTAAAGTTTGGCTTGTGTCCAGTCAAAGTACAGTGGTTCGCAAGGGCAGTCTTCTGCTCGATTGGTCTATCAAAAGCTTTTAGGTCAGATTTGTGAGAAGAAAGTCTAGTCCTTAGTTTTGTCCCAGTAGTGCCAACATATACCTTTGGCATACGTTGGACTTGTCATCATCACATTTAATCTTATAAACTAAATTGGACTTTTCTTCACTGTCCACCATCAATTTTGTCTTACTAAATATTTCGTTAACTGTTCTAAACGTTCGGGGCGCTAATAAAAATTTGCCATTATTAAAAACGTCCGATTTGTTAAACCTTTATAAGTAGCTTTATAAGTTATTAATCTTTTTTCTTTAACTGTTTGGTCATAATTGGTTTTCGTCCGTCTAATGAAGGCTTATGAAAATGAAAATCAGTTTTCGAAGAAAATCATCTTCAGTGAGGAGGCACATTTTCACATCGGTGAATTCGTCAATAAGCAGAATTGCCGCAATTGATTTATGGTGCGGTTTATGGGCTGGCGGCATTATCGGCTATATCTTTTCCAAAATGAGGCCGGTCAGGACATCGAACTTTTTATGGCCCGAATTGGAAGATATGAATGTGGAGGAAATGTGGTTTTAACACACAGCTAACGAAACAATGGCTCTTTTGCGCGACAAATTCAATGGTCGAGTTATCTCACGTCGTGGCGAGGTTAATTGGCCGCCAAGACTATGTGATTTGATACCGTTGGACATCTTTCTCTGGGGTTATTTGAAGAAAAGGTGTACGTCGATAAGCTAGCAACAATTCAAGAGATTGTCACGACATTAATATTGTTGAAATGTAACAAAAGTATTATTAAGAACTGAAAATATGGTTGTAGCACCATTATAAATATGGGTGGTGCTACAAAAGTATTGTTTTTTTTTTGGTTTTATGTTTACTATAATATGTTAGAGCAGTCATACTGTAAGGTTGTAAATTTTCTTCCTTTGAATATGCATTTTAGAACAATGTCATAGTACTTTTTATATGGAATTTAAATTTTTTTAAAGAAACTCTTTGGCTTTGTTTAGTCGAAATATTTTTAAAAAAAAACTCCTATGTTTTTTAACCTCAGTTTTTCTACTGTTTAATAAGTCACTCTTATTATTTTGAATTAAATGTACTTTGAAATAAATTGTATAATTCAATTATATTGTTGACAACTTAACCAAATTTTAATAAATAATTTTAGGGATCATAGTATAATTGTGTGTGATCATACGATGGTTAAGTGTAAATCATACTATGGTTGTGGGGATGATAGTATGGTTATTTGTGAATCATACTATTGTTGTGTGTGATCATACGTTGGTTGTAGGGATCAAACTATGGTTGAGTGTAAATCGTGCTATGGCTGTGGGGATCACAGTATGGATATGTGTTAATCATACTTTCTTTGTGAGGATCGTATAGTTGTAAGAATCATAGTATGGTTGTATTTGAATCATACTACTGTTATGAGGATCATAATGTTGTTGTTCCACAACCATATACCCAACAATGGTATTTGGGATAAAAATATTCGAAGAGCATTGAATATTGTTATCCCAACTGCAATTTTTTTCTACGTGTAGCTGCTTTGTAGAGGGTTTTAATTGAAAACTTAGAACTTAAGACCTAAAACACCGCTATTGAATAATATCAAATAGTTATCAAAAACCTAAAACTTGATATATACCTTCGAATTCAGGTAACCCCAAAGGAAAAGATAGCATGGGACTAAATCTGGTGAGCGTGGCGGCCAGTTCACATCACCCCTCAAAGAGATTAGCCGTCCAGGAAACATTTGCCTCATACAATTCATGGTAACCCTCGCTGTGTGTGCAGTGGCACCATCCGGTTGGCACCATGTATCCTCTAATTGCAGTGCCTCAAGAGCCGGCTGAAAAAAAATCCTGTATCAAAGTCAAGTACCGTTCGCAGTTCACAGTTACAGTAAGATGGTTCTTCTGGAAAAAGTATGGGCCAATGATGCCTACTCGTGATATGGCGCACCACACAGTGACGCGGTTCGAATGCAGAGATCTCTGGTGATGATCGCTGGGGTTTGTTTCGCTCCAGAACCTCATATTTGCAAATTCCCGCGCTCCACCCATCGTATATTAGGCGTGTTTTATTGGTACCTGCTTTTTAAGGGAGTTAGTGGTCGCTAAAGCGAAAACTTAAAATCTTTACGACAATTTTTTTAAATTTCTTTATTTTCAAGAACTGATTGACTTTATAAATCATAAACTGTTTTATTTGGAAATTTGTAATTTGTAAAAAAATATTCAAGAAATACTACAGGGTTTTCCATTCAAGACAAAACAATTTTATATATTAATAAAACACAGAATATTTAAGATGTAGAGTTTAAATTTAATTCAGGTGTAGTGCAAATGTTACATTTTAAGAATGAAATTCGATTTCGGTCAAACGTATGACCACCACGAGCCCGTGTACAGCAATCTATTGTTTGGACCCAACATTCCACCGCTCTTGCACACATTTCGACCGGAACGTTAGGAATTTCGCGTTGGATGTTGTCTCGGAGCTCGTCTAAAGTTGTTGGCTTTTTGGCGTATAGACCAATGACTTGATGTGGCCCCATAAAAAGAAATCCAAAGGTGGCCATTCGACTGGACCATTTCTTGAGATAACACGTTGAGCGAATTTGCCTTTCAGTAAATCGATTGTAATGCGTGCTGTGTGGCTAGTGGCGCCGTCTTGTTGAAACCACCTAAAGGCGATGCCAAGCTCATCCAATTCTGGCCAAAAATAATGTTCTAACATGACACGATATCGCTCTCAATATCAATAACATGACGATTGTTTTCATCGACGCAAAAATACGGCCCAATCACACCTCCGGCTTGAAAACCACACCACACAGTAATTCTTTGCGGATGCAATTTTGTCTCTTGAAATACATGTGGGTTTGTTACTGTCCAATAACGCATTTTTTGTTTATTGACAAAACAACTCAACCAGAAATAAGCTTCATCGCTGCAGATGATTTTTTGATAAAATGCTGGAGCCACCGGCTCAGAATTTCGGTAGTTGTTTTTAATGATTTCCATACGTTGCTCGTAAGTGAACATTACCATGATGAAAATGTTGACTTCGACTTACCTTTTAACACTGAAAGATCATTAAAAATGTTTGAGGGTGCGTTGACATAAATATACGAAATTGTTATGTCCCTATTGGGAAACCCGGTGTATAATTTCTGAAAGACATATGTGACGCGCAAAATAGAAAGGGACCTAAGGTTAAAAACCAGTTTTGTTCAGGAGAGCCATTTTAAAGATTAGGTCCCTTTCTATTTGCGCTGAGAATCGTCGACTTCACTTTCACAAAACGCGCATATCTCTGAGAGGGAACACTTTTGGGGCATGGGATCGGTCTCATTCGATGCTCAGATGTTGTCCACATCAAATTAAGAAAAAAAATTAAAATTTTTTTTTTTACCCTTAGGTCCCTTTCTCTATGCGCTGTCACATATAATATTTTTAGTCAATACAATAAACGACTGAGAACTTTGTGTTTGTATACATAAAGAACAGATTCGTTGTCACAACCGAATGATAGTGGTTGCGTCTACCACAGGTATTCCATCAGCTCAATCGAATGTTAGTCATTGCGCTGGAATTTTCGGTACATGCGACCTCATATATTAAATAAATTCCCCATAACTAGCGATGACTTTACCTAAGGGTCAATTCGGCAAAGACAACAAACTTTGTCGTTAAGTCAACACAAACATTCATTTAACCATTTTCTGCATTTAGAAGACGACATTTTCCTCACCTCTCCGACATATATTTTTTTGGTTCCAATAGGTAGTAAGAATGAAAATCCTTTTACTTCAGTCCCTAATATGGAAATGAGCGTTCGGCGACAAACAAGTAGATCCGCTGTTTTCGACTAAAATTGTGTTCAGTGATGAGGCCTATTTCAAATAAACAAAATTGCCGCATATGGGCTGAAGAGCAACAAGAAGAGTTTCAAGAGGTGCCATTATATCCAGAGTAAGCCACGGTTTTGTGGGGTTTATGGGCTGGTTGAATTATCGGTCCATATTTGTTTAGAAATGATGATGGTCGAAACGTAACTCTCAATGGTGCTCGCTATTGCTCTATCATATCGGATTTTTTACTACCTGCAATTGAAGCCCGTATTCTTGACAACATTTTGTTTCAACAGGGCGGTGCCATATGCCATGCAGCTGGCCAAACAATGGATCTAGTGAGAGGAAATTTCAAAGAGCAGCTAATTTCACATTATGGACCGGTGAATTGGCCGCCTAGATCGAGTGATATCATACCTTTTGACTCTTTTCTTTGGAACCAGCTATGATTCAGGTCTTGGAAGCCAACATTACGCTTGCCATTTACGCTTATTATTATTCTCTTCGAAGGCGTCAATTGTGTCGGGCTTATCTGCGTAGACATGCGACTTTACATAAGCCCACAAAAAATAGACCAGCGGTGTTAAATCTCACGATCTTTGAGGCCACGCCACAGGACCACGACGCTCACCAAGAGTTTCATTCCACAAATTGATTGTTTCGTTGGCTGTACGACATGTAGCGCCGTCTTTTTAGAACCAAAGGTCCTCCACATCAACATCCTCCAATTTAGGCACGAAAACGACAAACCAGCTATGATTCAGGTCTTGGAAGGCAACATTACGCGAGTCATTTACGCCATACCGGTCGAAATGCTCGAATGAGTCAATCAAAATTGCACCCTCAGAATGGACACCCTGAGGCGTAGTTGCGGCCAACATTTGAAGGAAATTATATTCAAAAAATAAATCGCATAAAATTTCCTTCGAATGAATAAAAAAGATTCCACACTTGATTTGAATTTTAGTATTTTTTTTATTTTGAAAAAAAAAAAAAATAGCTCTAGATGTATTTCTGGTTTATAACGTTGGGATCAGCAATACTATTTAGTCATAAGAACCAAACTATTTGTTGGCATTACTAATAGTTAGTACCAAGGAATAATTGTGAACAAAACTATCAGTTGTCACAACAGGCGGCCGATTATTTACACTATATTCCATTTGTGCAACCGAATAGTTGGTTATATGTACCCTAATATTATCAAAGATTATTATCCGACGAGATTGTTAACATTTGGTTTTGGCAACTTAAAGTCCATTCGTTGAACAGAACTTTTGTAGTCCCAACTGATTGCCAACCGATTTTTTTTCTGTGTATATGAATTTCTTTATCACACAATTTTTGAATAATTTTTTAATTGTATACATACATTTTTTAATCAAAGTTAACAAATTTTTTTTCCAGTTTACCCATGTCTGTAAGAGATTCGATAAGGTCTCTCTTAAACTTAGATCGCGTAAAAAAAATATCTCGCCGACTTTGAGTGCCAACTAGAATGTCGTTAGTACCCGGATGAAAGCAAAGTGTCCACGTAGATCACTTTGTATCTTTCATCGAATTGGAATTGTCTAAAACTGGAGAATCTACGTTTATCAACTAAACCTTGGTGAGTACAACTGCATACTATGTGTACGAGTAGTACCGTCTATGGACATAAAACTAAAAATCTATTCAAACAATCAATACGTGAACAAATTCAGTTCCAATAATTATCTTTATTAGTTCGGGCTAGCGATACTTTGTCTCTTTATTTGATTGTGGCAGTTCCCTCTACTAAAAGTTATCGTGAACTAAATTAACAATCAGTTGAAACGATGGATAGTACGTGCAGCCACTAACATTCGGTTGTGTTAACAAATCTGTTGTCTGTGTGTGTATGTACTGGGTTGCCAAAAAATCTCTACCCAGCCGAAATCTTTTAGCGTTTTTTTTCAGATTTATAAGTAGAAATTTTGTATTTTAGACCTGTTGAATACTTCTTTTGAAACAAAACTGTGACGCCATTTTTTCCCCCAACGAAAACAAAACCAATTATCCTCAACGCCATTGGTGTATTTTTAATGGCCTTAAATTGAGTTAATTTTTCATAAAATCCCTTAAACAATAGATTACCAAACAACAACAACAAAAAGCAACAAACAAACGACCAACGAGAAAAACCAAATAAATCAAACCTTTGAAAGGAAATAAAACGAAGGAAAACTCCGCCAGAAAAACATGTCTGAACAATTGTCTTAAAACGATGACTTTGAGAATTACTTACAAAAACAGCAAATGGAATCCCTACTGATCCTTTGATTCCGGTGACTTTTGCCGACACACAAATGATGTACATGATGTTGTTGTTGCTGTTGTTGCATTGTGAATGTTCATGTGGACCTGTCGGAATCAATTGCACTTTCACTGCTCGTGTGCAGCCACAGTCCAGTCCTGATGATGATAAATTCGTACAACATGTTGTTGTTTGTTGTGCCAACCAACAGATCAACCAGATCACTTGCCAGGACATTCGGTCGGACGGTCATTCCGCCCCGAATGGTACACCGTGAACTCATCGTGCGGTAGGAGAAAAGGCAAGGGGCACAGCGCAAAGAACAAAACATGTGCATCAGCGTCATAATGAGATAAGCGTCCATTTATTTCAACATCTTTTGACAGTTAAAGTACGTTTTGTAGTTGCTCCGGCCGCTGTGCACTGTGGTTCGAAACGCTTGAAAGGTGGCTAGAGCTGTGCTACGTCGGAATGGCAAAATTTGTGGCGTTTCAAGTGATAAGTTAGCTGACCTTCAGAATTGTGGTCAGTCTCTGATTCCTCTCCGATTGCTATTCTTATCAGAGACTGCTATTCTTATCAGAGCCACTGCAAACTATTGATATTATACAGGGTGGCTGATAAATGTTGCTACATTAGAACACTCAAATTACTTTCTCATCTACAATTGTCATTCCGTTTGCAACAGCTCGAAATATTGATCGGACTCGCTTGAAAGGTGGCTAGAGCTGTGCTACGTCGGAATGGCTAAATTTGTGGCGTTTCAAGTGATAAAGCTGACCTTCTGAAATTTGGTCAGTCTCTGATTCCTCTCTGATTTCATAAACCTGCTATTCTTATCAGAGACACTGGAAACTATTACTTTCAAATTACTTTCTCATCTACAATTGTCATTCCGTTTGCAACACCTCGAAATGATCGGACTCCCTATGATGGGTATATACACGGTGTTTCATTCACGACTGGACAAATTTCACCAACGTACCCTCCGACAACCAATCCGAAAATTTTCAAACTGTTGCCATTTCGCATACTTTCATTCTCGGGCATGGTCGTAGATGGACATATTTTCATGAAAAGATCCAAGGAAGCTGGCGACATTTGTCCAGTCGTGAACTAATCATCCTGTATATAATTTGCATAAGAAGACCAAGTAAAGTTTATCCGTGTGTCTATTGAAACCACATAGTTGGAGATTTTAAACAGACAAAATCGAACCAGAGGGTAACAAATTTTCCTTTCAGAGACTAAAGAACCTTGGAAAAAGAACACTTGTTTTGAGTATTTGCTCCACATTTCCTAATTATTTGCGTAAGAATAATGGTTTAAAGGTCGACTGTTAGTTGAGACGAATTTAGTTCTATAAAAAGGCCGTGTTGCTTGACGTTTTAGCTATTGTGGCCCAAGGAACGTCATCTTTGATCCTAAGAAACATGTACTATTTAACATTGACATTTAAAGGTAATGAAATTTCATAACAGTTCAATAAAGGCATATGTGACAGCGCATAGAGAAAAGGACCTAAGGGTAAAAAAAAAATCAATTTTCATTTTTTTTCCTTTTTTTGATGTGGACAACATCTGAGCATCGAATGAGACCGATCCCATGCCCCAAAAGTGTTCCCTCCCAGAGATATGCGCGTTTTATGAAAGTGAAGTCGACGATTCTAAGCGCAAATAGAAAGGGACCTAACTATAAAATGGCTCTCCTGAACAAAACTTGTTTTTAACCTTAGGTCCCTTACTATTTTGTGCGTCACATATACTTATACAGTACCTTTTTTTAGATGTGTTGTGTTCAAAAAGAAATAAAACTCTTATAAATTTATGTAAGGGCCAAGAATTTATCTTTATTTTAAAGATAAGGGTTTGTCATTATGTTTTAAAAATGATTTCGGGCAAGTGGCCGCAAGTGGCTGACTCGAATAAGTTCCAGCCGAGAGTCCCAATTTTCGACCACTTTATGATGCATTTGGGGTTGTATGTCAGAAATAACGCGCCGATTATTCTCTTCGAAGGCGTCAATCGTGTCGGGTTTATCTGCGTAGACATGCGACTTCACATAACCCCACAAAAAAAAAATTGACCAGCTGTGTTAAATCGCACGATCTTTGAGGCCACACCACAGGCCCACGACGCTCACCAAAAGTTTTCTTCCACACATTAATTGTTTCGTTGGCTGTATGACATATAGCGCCGTCTTTTTAGAACCAAAGGTCCTCCACATCAACATCCTCCAGTTCAGGCACGAAAACGACATTAATCATGGCTCTATAGCGGTCCCCATTGGATGTAACATTATGGCCGGCTTAATTTTTGCAGAAATATGAACCAATGAATCGCTTTGCCCTTCGAGCTCACAAAACTCTGACTTTTTGAGGATGTAACAGCGTCTCAACAATGGCTTGTACATTTTCATTTCTCCAAATGAACGCTGGAAAATTGTTTCGAAGCTAGGCCTGGGACGTTTTAGCCTTATGGGCCGGCGCAGAATCCTGCTGGAAAGTCCATGGCTGGTTTTGGAACAGGGAATTGTTAAGAGGCTTCACAACAGCTTCCAAAACGGTTTCTTCGTAAACTTTGGCAGATGTTTTGACTCTTTGTTCTCGCAGAAATGCAGGTGACCCCATCGTAAAAGACACCTTACCAAGCCATGACTGAAGCTGGGTGGTGACCCTTTTCCACCCATGGGATCAGTTCAGATGCTTCCTTAAAAGACCGCGCATACACTCTATCATTTTGCTTGTTAAATTTTTACTGAACGGTAAAATTTTTTTCAGCGATGAACAAAATTTTTCTGTGCAAGTTATTGGCGTGATTCACCAAAAGACGTTTGCATTTTTCAATCCAATTTTTTTTAAAGCTGCAGTCAATAAATGTCCGGTATGTTGTTTGAAAGCCCCAAGTCCCAAGTCTTTTTTAATGATTCGACTCATGGACTTTTCGTGGTATTCATCCCACGGGCCATTATTTTCTGTTTTCGGAGCGGATTTCTGTGAATTCTTGATTTAAGGGCTTTGATGGCATGCGGTGTTCGAACAGAGCGTGGGCGGCCCGACCGGTGGCGGTCTTTTACATCTCCAGTCTCCTCAAATTATTTATGCATTGGTAGACGAACATGCGGCTAATCCCTAGTGGCCGGAGCGTTTTGAAAATATCGCTTTTTTCATTTCGCACTTAAAAGCGCCCTTTTTTGGCCTTTTGGGTTGAAAAAGGGCCCTAATGGTTAAAAGGAGCGATCATTAGTAAGTAATAGGCATATGTGACGCGCAAAATAGAAAGGGACCTAAGGTTAAAAACCAGTTTTGTTCAGGAGAGCCCTTTTAAAAGATTAGGTCCCTTTCTATTTGCGCTTAGAATCGTCGACTTCGCTTTCATAAAACGAGCATATCTCTGGGAGGGAACACTTTTGGGGCATGGGATCGGTCTCATTCGATGCTCAGATGTTGTCCACATCAAAAAAAAATGAAAATTGATTTTTTTTACCCTTAGGTCCCTTTCTCTATGCGCTGTCACATATGGATACTCAAATAAACATTAATATCAATACGAATACCAATAAGGATTTCTTTTAAAAATTTGGCTGTAACTAAGTACAGGGTGGAGCGCGGTATTTTGCCTATTTGGGAATGAAATAAAAAAATTATAAACCTTAGAAAAGTTTATTTTATATTTTAATTATATTGAACAGTAAGGGAATTTTTTAATCACATGTTTTTAAATGGTGTATCTGGCAAAGGTTGACCTTCACTAACCACACACTGCGGCATACGTTTCCTGAAGTTTTCATGATCTCTAACAAGCATGTCGACTGGTATTCTGCCAATTTTTGCCTCACTACTGTTAATTAGGTCTTCCAAGGTGTTGGGACGGTTGATACACACCTTCGACATCAGGTAAGCCCAAAGGAAAAAATCGCATGAAGCTAAGTCTAGTGTTAAGTGCCGGTCAGTTCGCATCGCCCCTCAAAGAGATAAGCCGTCTAGGAAACATTTGCCTCAAATAATTCATGGTACCACCCGCTGTGTGTGCCATGGCACCATCCTGTTGCAATCATGTATCCTTTAGTTGCATTTCCTCAAGAGCCGGCTTAAAAGATTCAGGAAATGCCAAGAGAAAGTGTTTAATTCCGAGCAGAGCGTTTCGGAGATTGCAGTTCTGTTGCTCTAACTTTCTCCAAGTTTTGGGGCGTTGTAATCCTTCTCCCAGGTCCCCTTCGTACACATGACACAACTGATTGCCGTCCAGCAACACGTCCGCGTGGGGGAAATGCACATCATAAACGAAAAGCACGCTACGCTGGTATAATAGAGTGCGCATTTGCAAAAAATACGCTTCAACACAAAATGACCTCTCCTCACGTGTCCAATGCATGATGGCAACTGAAAGGCAGACAAATCTCTCGTCAGCCACTAAAAGCCACGAACACTCTCCACTCTCTTTGACCAACAGTGCCTCCACAGTCTGCAGTGCAAAGAAGCAAATTTTCGCGCTCCACCCTGCATTAGACACATAGACCCAAGGTAACCTAAGAACGTCCCTAATGGTTAAAAGAAGCGACTACTGTTAAATTATGGCCATACGGATACCAAAATAAAATAACTAGAACTTAAGCTAACTTACAGGGGCCCAAGGAAAAAGCAGCGGCCATTAGTAATAATAGGGTATAATAATATGGGTACTCTATATCAATATCTAATATTACTCTAAGGAGTTATGCTTGCAATAAGGATAAACCAAATGGACTCTGGGAGCCCAAACAACTGGCCGAATACGAGTAGTTTACAGAAGTAATGTTCTCAATTGGCACTCAAACAAAAGCAAATGTCATTACAAATCCAAAAGGTAGATTCATTTTGAAGATTTGCCAGATATTGGAGTAAGATACGTGACCCTGGTGGTGGGACTTGTTCCGATGGACCCTATTGAACCCAAAATAACCGCTTTACACACTTGACATATGATAACTCTAAGCTCTGTCATTCCAATAGCGGATCTACTGTAGATGATGTGTACGATTTGGCGACTTTTCACTTTATTTAAATAATTTCCGTAGTTTTAAATCTATGAAATGTTGTACCACCTTCGAGTTCGAATCACTGTGCTGCGTCTCGGCTTTTGTAGGTCTGTATGCGATGTGCCATTAATTCCGGTGCTGATGCTGTGGCTGCTACACTTTGTAATTTGTTGTGATCACTTTTCTCACCAGGCCAACAACCACACCAACGGCCACACGTTTCAACCACACAGAGAAGAGTGTCCTTTTTTTGTACTGCGCCTTCGTCTTCGGCTGTTGCCAGGGTTTGCATTGTGCGGTGGGACCTCCGTCCTCTAAACTGGAGGGTGATGTATGATCGTGGCTTCTTATGTTTTGGGTTGTTGGTGTTGTTTGTTGTTGTCAAAACAATTATGTCGGCAGCGATCAAAACATTACACAACACAAAAGTGAAAAGGAGAAGGCAACCCAGAGATGAAGAAAAGATATAAACGAACAAATGAACAGAACCGAGAACTGAAATGAAATGAAAACCGAAAATCGCCGACAAAAGATGCACATGGAGTTGAGTGCGAGTATCACCACAATGGGCAGAGAAGATCACAACAACCAACACCAACCAACAACAACTTTTCAAATAAACACTTAGTCAGTCAGTCAGTTGTACATAAAAAGGGATCATTTTACTAACTGACCAACATTACATTAAGATTGTGGGTGATTACACCACATGATCCATCCAATTGGGTGGTCTCTCTTCGACTGACAGAGGCGGCCTCTGGTGTTGCTGTTGCTCTTCTAAATGATCCTTGAAATACTTGCACCAGCTTCATATGAATATGGATGGAACAAGTGTATGTTGTTGTTGTCCACCCGTTTGTTTTTGGCGTAAAATGAGAAACGTCATTTTGAGGAAGACTAGACGAGACTTGAAAGTGTTAACTGCAGTTTACCGCAAAATTTCCTGGGAAATTCGAAACATGATTTATTTTTCAAAATTTTAACTTTGCGGTCTTCGGTGGTTGAGCATAGCAGTACAAGTACTTTGATATATGTATGTAAATATGTAATATGTGCACATTAGGGTGGGGGTTAAATTAACTGTTCCCTCCTTAGGTCTGTCGCTTCATCATTTAATACAGAATGATGCCTTTTAACTATTATCAAGAATGACTATCAGTATTTGGGGTTTATAGTTGTAGTAATCTCTTCGTTTTTCTCACCTGGATGAAGTATTTTAACTTTGTAAATGCAGCGCTTTATCAATTGCATTACCAAGTAATGACAAATGGATCAGAATATTTAATTCGTACGTAACAATTTTTTTTTGCTCTAAAAGTTGATAAATCGCTTCTTTATATACGTAAAAGTGCTGCTATCATTTTTATTTTTTTGTTTTATACATTTTCGGTCTTTAATAAAAAAAGACGAAATTTGAGTTTTTAAATTTTATATATATTTTTGATAAAAAAATTATAAAAAAAACTTACATGCCACAAGCCAAACTCAATGACGTAGACATACTGGTACTGGATGATAACTACCGAAGGAGATATACGCTCTAAATGTTACATATAACCAATAGACGCGTTCTATTGACACTCGCTTATTAAACGAGTAAGTAGTCGCTAAGGCGATAACTTTAAAAGTTTACGAGGCATTTCTTTATATACTAGAACGTTTACGAGAAATTTCTTTATATACGAGTACTAGAACGGAATAGCTTCATGCATCATTCGCAGTTTGATTTGAAATTTGTAACTTGTAGAAAAAAAATTATTTCAAACATACTACAAGCGAGTAATAAATAACCAAGCTCGCTTAAACTCGCTAAATGTTATTCTTGAATATCTTTCTTCCCAAAAATCTTAATTAATTGAAACAAACTGGATTTAACCAAAATTGTCTATAGTTTTCTCTAAACTAAAATATTTTCATATTCTTGTACAATGGTGTGCAGTTATCGCCTTACCGACCTCCTAAGCGAGTTTGCAATAGAAGACGGTAAATGTCTCAAATGACTAGAGAATGAACTACAAAACTGACACTGAACAAATCGCACACATATAATAATATCTATGTAAATACGGACAGAAACATTAGCTTTTAGTAGCAAAAAAAAAGTTTAGTGTTTTGTTTAAAATATAATTATTGTAAAAATTAGGTCGTTTATTTTTGTATTTAAATCAATTTATGTGGTTTTAGTTTATATTCCCTAAGAATTATCTTTAAAAACAATCGAAATATTGGAAACCAGACGAAATGAAATAATATATAAGATAACACCAATTTAGGTTTTTGAATTTCTTAGTGACCTAAAGACAAACAATTTAAATCAAAAAAAAAATAAAAAATGTTATATATTTTTTAAAAAAATTTTGTAATTTTTTTAAAAAAATTTTGTATATTTTTTAAATTGTAATTTTTGTATTTTTTTTTAATGGTTTTTTTTAAACTGTATTTTTTTTTTAAATTGTATTTTTTTTTAAATTGTATTTTTTTTTTAAATTGTATTTTTTTTTAAATTGTATTTTTTTTTTAAAAATTGTATATATTTTGTTTACAAATTTTATATATTATTTTTGAAACGATTTTGTGTTTTTTTTTTAAATTTTTTGCATTTTTTTTAAATTTAAATACATTTAATTGTTCGTTGTCTAATTTGCGCATACTTTCTGCAAGTCCTAAACAGTAATCAGATTTTTGACCGCCATAAAGTTTTAAGCAAAACTAAGGCGTCAATCGGAATGTTCTTTTTTTAAAAAAATTTTGAAATGTGAATCGGGTAGTGATCTACGCTGTGTTTTGCCTTTAACTTCCTTAAACAATTATGGTGATCCTAAAAAGCTAACTACAGTTTTGGATTTGTTAGACTTATGCTTAAATTTCGTACAATGTTAAATAAATCGGCGACCGCAAATAATTACAAAAATTTAAATTTTTAAATAATGGTTACTTTGTTGTCCGACGTTTTGTTTAAATTCTATTAAAGGTAAAATAAATTATCGACTATTTTCCACGAGCTCGATAATTTATTTTACCTTAACTAAAAATTTTAAAAAAATATTCTAAATTTTTAAAAAAGAAAATGACGATTTACGCCTGTATTTTGCCTACGACTTCAATAATTATAGGGGTCCCCAAATCTGATTATGTTCTAATTTTTATTTGTAAGACGTTTGTGTAAATTCGATAAAATTTAAAAAACAATTTAAATTTTTCAAAAAAAAAAAATAATACTATATGGTGATCCATCTAGAGGTATTTATTCAGAACAAAAAAATATAAAAATTTAAATTATGTGTGGAGGTGTGTTATCACTCGATCTAGGCGGCCAACTCACCTGTCCAAAACGTGAAATTAGCTGCTTTTCGAAATGACCTCTCAATCGATCCATTGTTTGAGCAGCTGTACGAGGGCGGTTCGGAAAGTTCTTAGCCTATCAACGAAAGAGAATAGTTAGTTTTTCAAAAATATTTTTATTATTCAATATAATCTCCTGAAACTTCAATACACTTTGTCCAACGCTTATCTAGCAATTCTATCCCTTGATTAAAATAGTTTTCCTTAAGGTCTTCAAAATAGTGGTTTACAACTGTATTTGCATCTTCATTTGAGGTAAAACGCTTGCCAGCAAGGATTTTTTTTAGATTTGGGAATAGGTAAAAGTCACTGGGAGCTAAATCAGGAGAATAAGGTGGGTGGTCAAGCAACTCGTACTTTAATTCGTTGATTTTAGCCATTGTTAAAACCCTCTTGTGCGCTGGTGCGTTGTCTTGATGAAAAATTATTTTTTTGTGTTGTAAGCCAGGACGTTTTTCTCGAATTTGTACATTTAATTGATCTAAAAGGTTGCAATAGTAATCTGAATTTATTGTTTTACCCCTTTGCAGATAGTCAATCAATAAAATACCTTTGAAGTCCCAAAAAACCGTTGCCATAACCTTACCAGCCGATTGAATTGTTTTTGCCTTCTTTGGGGCACTTCCTCCAGCTTCAGTCCATTGTTTGGATTATTCTTTTGTCTCTGAAGTATAGTGGTGGATCCATGTCTCATCAACAGTTATGAAACGACGCTTAAAATCCATTTTATTTCGCTGAAAACGATCCAAACAAGCTTGAGAAATGTTCATTCTTATGCGTTTTTGGTCGACTGTTAATTAGTCCGGCACCTATCTTGCAGAAAGCTTTTTCATCTGTAGTTCTTCATGAAAAATTAAATGGACTCGATCATTTGAGATGCCCATGATATTAGCTATTTCACGCACTTTTATTCGTCGATCATTTAATACCATATCATGCACTTTGGCTACAATTTCTGTTGTTGTTGCTGTTTTTGGACGTCCCCTACGTGGTTCATCTTCAATGCTTGTACGACCACGTTTAAATTCAGCAACCCAATTTTTTACTGTTGCATATGCAGGAGCACTTTCACCTAATACATTCACCATATCCTTATGAATTTCTTGTCCCGATAAACCTTTTTTATGTAAATATTTAATGGCACCACGCATTTCTAATTTTTCCATTGTAAAAAAATCGCGGATGCGTCTTTTGTGAACACCTGTTTCTATATGAAGGAGTTGCCAGATCGAAACAAAATTTAACATGTGTTCATAGCAGAGATGGAAGTTTCCAAAACACTTAACTTTTTTCTGTTTATACCGCGCTTTTTGTGCTAGCCTAAGAAGTTTCCGAACCGCTCTCGTAAAAGGCGCTGGTTTGATCCGATGTGTGTGTGCTCGCATTGTCATGGTGCACAATGATTCGTCTTCTCTTGTTCGTTTTTCGAATTTTTCCGAAGACATTAGGCAAACAAATTGTGGTGTACCACTCAGAATTGACCGTCCTACGTTGCTCAAGCGGACCAGTCGCCACATGACCAGTTTTGCCGAAGGAGCAGGCGACCATTTGCTTTGAAGTGCTTCTTTCACGAAAAACTTTCGTTGTATTTTGCTCGTCTTCGAAGACCCACACGGTCGATTGCTGTTTTGTTTCGGGCTCATACGCATAGATTTATGATTCGTCACCTGTAACGTTTTTATAAACGTCCTTTGAAGAACCGCGATCGATTTTTTTTTTAAAAATTTCTTTGCACCAATCGACACGAGCCTTTTTTTGGATCGATTGTCAAATTGTGCGGCATCCAACGAGAACAAACCTTTTTACGGCCAGGTGTTCATGCAATATCGATTTATGCTGGTGGAAGAAATGCCCAAAGATGCCTCTATCTCACGGTATGTCACATGACAATCTTGCATTATCAGTTCACGCACGGCACAACGGTCGTTTTTGGACGACCTTCACGACCTTAGTCTTTAAGCGAGCGTCGACCACGATTGAGCTCATTAAACCAATTTTTCGCAGCGCTATAGAATGGTGTTTCATCGCCATACAAAGATTTAAGTTCAGCGATGCTCTTCTGTCATGGTAATCCACGTCGAAAGTTGTGAAAAATGATCGCACGAAAATGTTCACGATTTAGTTCAATTTTTTTTGCAAAATATTTTTTTCAAGTCACTTTAAACAACACAAATGATGGCCGTACGTAAAACGTTTAGAGTCCGTTTATGTTAAAAAATTGCAAACGTTCTAGTACGTTTAGGGACGGAGGGACGGAAGGTTGAACGTTGGGACGGACGTCGCTTAATGATATTAAATAGAGATTCCGAGTCGATTTTTATTATACTTAGCATAAGGTCTATCTACATTCCTCTAGGGTGTTTCAAACTTTAGCACTAAGTCATAACACCCTGTACCACATTGGGCGTAGGGTATAAAAGTTGCTCAAATCTCTTAACTTCTCTTAAATAATAAATAATTTCAACAATATTTTAAGGCAGAGTCCACTTAATGGCACCGTTCTCATATATTTCTCTGTTTTTTCGGTCAATAGCATAAAACCATGAATGCTATTGAAGGAATGTTCCATTTTTAATGAAGTTTTGAATCTTATCCAGCTCTAGTTTGCAGACAGCTAGACTCAAAATTGTTGGGGATTCGAATTTTGGTTAAACACAAGTCAAGACACTTTAATGTCCATAGTTTAGAGCAGAAGTTGCTATATAAATATAACAAATTATGTAGTTGCCAATGTGATGTGTCTTGTTTGGATTTCCTTATAAAAATGAATTGGACAAAAATAAATTGTGAATAAGAAAATGGCCTATTCATTGTAAGAAAATGCGTCACCTTAAAAATAATACCAACATATGAGTTGGTTCGGAATGCTCAACTTGCAAGCGAAACTTTGTAAAATTCAGCATGTCAGTGTAGACCAGATATCTACTGAAACAAATTAAGTCTCAAGGGAGAGTCTAGGTTTTAATCTAAAGCGTTAAAATTTTCAAAGTGGAGCTCACTTCTTTAAGACCCGAAATGTTGTGCTTATCAAAAGCGCAACCCAGTCTAATATACCCATATGTATACGAATGAACTCTTTGCGTATTATTTATGCTTACACGCTTAATTTTCTTTGGTAAATTGAAAAATTTTCCGCACTGTCAGTTAATTTCGTTTTTCTTCTCTATTTGCTGAAGTGAACTAAAGTGAATTTCTTCATAAGTTTCACTTATTCACCGTCGAAGGCGAGTTATTGAAAATTGTTTCGCTTAAGGCTGTCATAAACAGGCAGACCGGCATACAGTCCTACCTAAACAAGTATATATAAGTATAAGTATATATGTATGTATGTAGTCGTATATATATACATCTCATTATGTTTTCTAACACATCCGCACAAATACACGAGTCAAAAGACTCTTGTTTTAACATCTGTTCGAATTGCAAAAAGTTCACATAACGCATAACCTGAACAAAAGAAGACTAAATCGGCGAAGAAAAGACGGCACAGCAACTTAAGTAAAAACGAATAGAAATATTCATTATTTTAAATTGAAGCATTATTTATGGTGCATAAGACAAGCGAACCATCTCGTAAAGGCAATGCAAATAGAAATCTTCCAGAGTATACGATGACGTTCGAACTAGCGAAGTTTTCCCACTTAAGGGCCTGTCAGGTGAAAGACTAATGGATATTGGGGTCATCTGTTGTGGAGGTATTTGAAACTCTTTAGAATTTTGGGGGAAAAACAGCTAAACTCAAAAGAGTGGAGCATGACTAGTAGAGTTAAAAATTAATTGTTAAAATTTATAAAGAAGAACTTTGGTTCACATAAAGGGTATTTTGGAAATATATTTGAGTCATGCAGACTATTTATTCAAAGCTCTCCTAGCGAAACTTATATATAAAATTTACCCAAAAATAAAATTAACTCGGAGCCAAATAGGGTTTGCAGGATATAAAGTTTGAAATTTTCCTTGTCATGCAGGTTCTCTACCCAGGTCGCGTTAAATCTGCCTGGAAGTAATGAGAATACAGAAACTCCGCAAGATGCGATAGGAAGCTTTAATTCCGCCGGCGCCGGGCGGATAGAACTAGTTGTGGTTAAGAAAATTTTCATTTTGCTATGCTATACCGTATAAAATACGAGGGCTGCTATATATATTTCTGGCCTAAAAATGCGAATATTTATCATCAAAACTGGTTTTATTGTTTTTCAAAGTATTCTCCAGCATGATTTATACACTTTGCATGCGCTCAAACCAATTGTCGAAGCTCTTTTTCCACTCCGATTAAGACACCTCCAAAACATGGATTTTGAACGCTTCAACAGCATTTTCTGGCGGCGAATATCGTTGCCCACGCTTTTTTTTTCTTGATGTGCGGGAAAAAAAGAAGTCAGAGGGTGCCAAGTCAGGGGTGTGCGGCGGATGACCCATCAATTCGACGTTTTGGCCGGTCAAAAAGACGCTGGTTTGAGCCGATGTGTGAGAGCTCGCATTGTCATGGTGCACAATGATTCGTCTCTCTTGTTCGTTTTTCGAATTTCTCCGAAGACTTCAGGCAAACAAATTGTGGTGTACTACTCAGAATTGACCGTCCTACGTTTCTAAAGCGGAACAGTCGCCACATGACCAGTTTTGCCGAAGAAACAGGCGACCTTTTGCTTCGAAATGCTTCTTCCATGAACAACTTTGGTTGGATTTGGCTCGTCTTCGAAGACCTACACTGGCGATTGCTGTTTTATTTCGGGCTCATACGCATATATCCATGATTCGTCACCTGTGACGATCTTATTAATGTCTTTTTAAGCACCGCGTTCGTATTTTTTCAAAATTTCTTTGCACCAATCGAGAAGAGCCTTTTTTTGAGCGATTGGATGCAAGGAGAACAAACCTTTTTTACGGCCAGGTGTTAAAGCAATATCGAATGTATAATGGTGGAAGAAATGCCTAAGGATGTCTCTATCTCACGGTATGTCAACTGACGATCTTGTATTGTCAGTTCACGCACGGCATCAATGTTCTCTGGCGCAGCGGCCGCTTTTGGACGACCTTCGTCTTTGAGCGAGCGTCGGCCATGATTGAATTCATTAAACCAGTTTTTCACAGTGCTATAGGATGGTGCTTCATCGCCATACAAAGATTTAAGTTCATCGATGCACTCTTGTGGTGATGATGTGAAATGATCGCACGAAAATGTTTACGTGTTAATTCCATTTTTTGCCAAATTGATTTTTTCAAGTCACTGTACGAGGGAGACCGCAAAAGTAACTGGCCTCACATAAAAAGAACCGTTTTTTTTGGAATTATTATTATTTATTTTTCAACATAATCTCCTTCCAACTCAATACACTTCATCAAACGTTTTTCAAGTTTTTTAATTCCATCCGAAAAATAAGTTTTATCAAGACCTTCAAAATATGCCTCAGTTTCAGCAATAGCCTCGCTATTGGACGAAAATTTTTTGCCACCGAGAATTTTTTTTAAATTTGGAAACAAGAAATAATCAGAAGGAGCTAAATCTAGACTATATGGTGGATGCGGAGCAATTTCAAATCGTAATTCGGCCAGTTTTTGTTGAGTTAAAAATGCAGTGTGTGAAGGAGCATTATCTTGATGAAAACGAACTTATTTTTTTTTCTAAATGCGGTCGTTTTATCTTGATTTCTTTACTCAACCGATCCAATAATGCACAATAATATTCACTATTTATAGTTTTTCCATTCTGAAGATAATCAATAAATATGATACCCCTTGCATCCCAAAATATTGTGGCCATTACTTTTCCTGCTGACTTAACAGTTTTCGCCTTCTTGGGACCACTTTGGGATGTAGTGATGGATCCATGTTTCATCAACAGTTATGAATCGGCGCAAGAACTCTATTGGATTACGCTGATAAATCGCTAAAAGCTCCTCGGAATTGGTCCAACGGACGATTTTTTTTGGGGCAAAGTCAGCAAACGCGGCACCCATCTTGCGGATAGCTTTTTCATGTGGAGTTCATCATGTAAAATACTCCAAACTTGTTTTTCGTGTATTTTAACAATATCAGCAAGTTCTCTGAGCTTTATTCGTCTATCTTTAGTCACTTCATTAAATATTTTTCTAATGTTTTCAATAGTAGTAGCAGTTTTCGGTCTTCCAGAGCGTTGTTCATCTTCCGTACTTGAACGACCCATTTTAAATTGGTGAACCCAGGATTTCAAGGTGGAGTATGGTGGTGCATTATCACCATGAACAGAATCCTTTTCATCTTTGATTAATTGTGGCGTATAACCTTTCATATAAAAGTGTTTAATTGCCGCACGAAACTCTTTATTTTCCATTTTTCAAAAATTATAAAACTTGTTTACTTCAATCACCTGTAACAAAGAAAATAATTATTAAATATTTCGGAAATTTTGACAGATGGCTTATAAAAGATTGCTTTTAAAAAACAAAAACAAAAAAAGTTGCTAGTAAAACAGAAAATGTGCAAGGGCAGTTAGTTTTGCGGTCGCCCTCGTATACCATCATGACCACAGCTTTTTCCTGGAATAATATTGGACTTAATACAACAGATGGAACTTCTTTTTAAAAAAAATATGAAAGGAGTCATAAAAGATAAGAAACTTTCTTAAAATTCACGAATTTTTTTATCAAACCAATTTCGTAATTTTTAAAGTTTTTTTTTTATAATTTTTATGAAAAGTTTCTGTGGCAAATTTATATGAAAGATTTTGTGATTTTCACGAACATATTTTTTTTCAGTCTAGTTCGCTTTAGCACAGATTGATCCTTGGTCCTTCAGCAAAATCTCTTGATCTTCCCTCCCAGTGCATTCCACGGTATTTCTCATCCTTACGCCTTTTATGCTGTAGCGTTCCGATTCATTTAACCGACAAAGCCTAGCCTTCTCAATCACGCTTTTAATCAGCGTTTACCTACTTTTACATGGGGACCGAAATTCAGGTTAGTTTGACATTTAAAGGCCTGGTTTATAAAAGATACCGCCACAATGACTTTGAGCGTGGCTGTGTAATAAAAAGCTCTTGACTGTGCCATGCTTTCAAAAGACATCAGCCGAGAGAAGTCTACAAAACTTTAAATAGTTGTTTCTTTAGCTCTGGCAATTGTTCTAATTATGTAAATAAAATAATAGCACCATAATCATAAATTTAAATGCGTCATTTAGACGTGATAAAAATCAAGCAGACAGTCAAACCCCAAAGGCCACAAAGACATAACCACTATGACTTCTTTTGGTTCTGTTACCAAAAAAAAAATGAAAAGAAAATGCCAAAACGCCAACTTATCATTCACCAAGAAAAAAATATTCTTTCCATATACAAAAAAAACCAACCCACCTAAAAGCCATAATAGTTACCCTACATTAACCTCTCGGGTATTAAGTCCATGATTGGAATTGAGGGAAAATTAGAGGAAAGCAAGATGGAAAGCCAAGCCATTCTCCACCACGACCAGGAAGTGACGGCCATCGTACGGCCAAGTACGAGTGAGTGCCGGAACGGGGGCAAGAGCAGGGAATATTGAATATTAAACGGCATCGTAATAATACTCATCACACAATTTTCTTAGACGAATGGCCTGGACGGACGGACGATGATGATGATGGCCTTACGGATGGACTACAGCGCTATCAATGGGCCATGACAACAGGCATTGTCTTTCTTTTTTTTTTTTTTCTTTCTTTCATTTTTTTCTGCTTAAGTGGCAACAACCGCAACGTGATATTTTTCGTATTATGGAAAACATGTCGGTGTTTTTTAATATGAAGTAATTCTTGTTGGCCAATAAGAATCATGTGCTTATTAAATAATTTATTTAAGTACATCATTTAAATTAATGAAAACGTACTTAAGGCAACACCTTAATGGTGCCTTAGAATGGCTTTACTAAATTAAATGTATGACCGCCACCCGGTATTCATTCCCTGGCATGGCTCGCTGATCGGCCTCAAGGTGTGCTTGTACTACGTACGTACGGTGCGGTTTCATTTCGAGCTGTGCAAAGGAAATGTTTTCGTCATAAAACTTAATTTAAGGCAATTATTTCAAAATATTATATTATACGAATATTTATATTTAGAAATCACAAGGGCCGTAGAGTTGAAACAGCGCAATTCGTTGTTCAGCAATTCACGCATACAGCTAGGAACGTAAATGAGGCAGACGGTGCACAGTGGGTCTAAACGGCATACAGTTGAAGGTGGTAAACAAAAAAAGCGCAAAAAAACCTAGGCTGAAAGGGATGACCGCCCTCCTATTGTTGCGATCTCCAAGTCTGAGGAACGGAAAGGGAGACCATTTTGACAGATAAAGCTAGAGCTACTGTAGATAAGATATTAAAGTAGAATATTTTTGTCAGACGAAATTCGTTTAAGTGTTTGTGCGTTGTTTTCCAAACCAGCCTGTCTTTTCTATGAATTTGGAGAGTTTTTTAAGAGCTACTTCTACTTTCCTATATGGGATGGTCTAAATTCTTGAGACCTTGGAGAGACATAAAGCCGATGGGTGAGAATATTTAATAATGATTTGAACAAATTTTGGGTCATATAAAATAGAACACTAGAAGAAGTTTCGTTTAGAGGGGATTTTAAATATTTGGACATTCACTTTCAAAAACTTTTAAAAGTTAATAGGCATGCAAAAAGCTTATAGGATAATTGGATCTTTTTCGAAAATTTTGTGGAAAAGGAATTTATCGTTGAAGACTGAACTGTTACTAATCAACCAGACTTGAATAAGCCCTGTCATTTTATATGCTTTTCCAATATGGCTTAATGTGTCTCCGACAGTGATACAGGAATTTGAGTTGTTAGAAAGAACGATTTTGAGAAGAATGAATTTTCAATCATTCCCCAAAAAATTATTCAAACGGCTACATTTATAGGGAGTCAATTGTTACTCCAATTGGTCATTATACGAGGGCGGTTCGGAAAGTCCTTAGCCTATGAATGAAAGAGAATAGTTAGTTTTTCAAAAATATTTTTAATTTTCAATATAATCTCCTGCAACTTTAATACACTTAGTCCAACGCTTATCTAGCAATTCTATCCCTTGATGTAAATAGTTTTCCTCAAGGTCTTCAAAATAGTGGTTTACAACCGTAATTGCATCTTCATTTGAGGTAAAGCGCTTGCTAGCAAGGAATTTTTTTTAGATTTGGGAACAGGTAAAAGTCACTGGGAGCTAAATCAGGAGAATAAGGTGGGTGGCCAAGCAACTCGTACTTTAATTCGTTGATTAAAGTACGAGTTGTGCGCTGGTGCGTTGTCTTGATGAAATTTTTTTTTTGTGTTGTAAGCCAGGACGTTTTTCTCGAATTTGTACATTTAATTGATCTAAAAGGTTGCAATAGTACTCTTAATTTATTGTTTTACCCTTTTGCAGATAGTCAATCAATAAAATACCTTCGAAGTCCCAAAAAACCGTTGCCATAACCTTACCAGCCGATTGAATTGTTTTTGCCTTCTTTGGGGCACTTCCTCCAGCTTCAGTCCATTGTTTGGATTGGTCTTTCATCTCTGGAGTATAGTGGTGGATCCATGCCTCATCAACAGTTATGAAACGACGCTTAAAACCCATTTTATTTCGCTGAAAACGATCCAAACAAGCTTGGGAAGTGTTCATTCTTATGCTTATGTTTTTGGTCGACTGTTAACAAGTGCGGCAGCCATCTTGCAGAAAGCATTTTCATCTGTAGTTCTTCATGCAAAATTAAATGGACTCGATCATTTGAGATGCCCATGATATTAGCTATTTCACGCACTTTTATTCGTCGATCATTTAATACCATATCATGCACTTTGGCTACGATTTCTGTTGTTGTTGCTGTTTTTGGACGTCCACTACGTGGTTCATCTTCAATGCTTGTACGACCACGTTTAAATTCAGCAACCCAATTTTTTACTGTTGCATATGAAGGAGCACTTTAACCTAACACATTCACCATATCATTATGAATTTCTTGTCCCGATAAACCTTTTTTATGTAAATATTTAATGACACCACGCATTTCTAATTTTTCCATTGTAAAGAAATCGCGGATGCGTCTTTTGTGAACACCTGTTTCTATATGAAGGAGTTGCCAGATCGAAACAAAATTTAACATGTGTTCATAGCATGGAAGTTTCCAAAACACTTAACTTTTTTCTGTTTATACCGCTAAGAAGTTTCCGAACCGCCCTCGTACTCTATTTGAGATATTAATATTAGATTTATTCTGAGGTTATACAGGCAAGAGAATGAATTTATTTTATTAATCTAAAGGGCTTAGATGGACTTTAGCGGGTTAAATGCAAGCTATTTGTCACTAATTGGGTTTGTTAATGAAACGGTGCCAGTTTTTAATAAATCAGTTTCAATTCGACCTGATTTTTTACATACAGGCTTTTCCGGGTGCACGTAGGAGTTAGCATTGATTTATTCAAATATAATTATGACATGGACATGCAATTGTTCCAGTCTTTTTTATATTGGCTACTAATCTTTTCATTTTTTTTTAATTTAATTTAATTTAATTTTCGTTATGTATCAAATATATCTAATTCAGATTGATGTTTAGTTTTAAGCTAATTTCCAGGATAATGTACTCCTATATTCAGCAAAGCCCCGGGAGCAAAGGCTTTCATCTTTCTATTAGATTAACTTATTAGTCACAATGCAATTACATAAAAGTGGCACGGTGCCGTTTTAAGTCCTTAGTAATTTCTCTTTTATAGTTTTAGTAAATATCTGATAATGCTGTAAGAAAATTAGGCTTAAAAAAGTTAGAACTAAAACTATCTACGAGTATAGTATTGGGTAGTCAAATTTTAATTTAGTATTTTTTTTTTTAAATTTCTATTTCTTTTTTAAAAAAATTTTAGTTTTCTTTAAAACATTTTTTTCTTGAATTTTACCAAATTTGTGTAACGCGTAATCCAATTTGAGGTTCCCTACTTTTTTAAAGAAAAAAACGCAGAAAATTCAAATTGAATAGGGAATGTTTATGATCATTTGAAAAAACTTTCTTTGGCTTTTATTTTTTGAAAATTTTGTCATCAAATGTTGGCCGAGACTACGTCTCAGATGATCCATCCGTTGAGTCCAACTTTCGATGACTCGTTCGAGCATTTCGACTGGTAACTGGCGAATGACAAGCGTGATGTTTCGCTCCAGGGCCGGAATCGAAGCGGGTGTGTCCGCATAAACTTTAGACTTTACATATCCCCACAGGAAAAAGTCGTACGGTGTGATATCACACGATCTTGGTGGCCAATCGACCGGCCCAAAACGTAAAATTATCTGCTCACCAATGTGTTCTCTCAATAAATCCATTGATTGATGCGATGTGTGGAAAGTGGCGCCGTCTTGTTGAATTCAAATGTCGTCCAGATCACGAGCTTCAATTTCGGACATCAAATAGTCGGCTATCATGGCACGATTACGGTCGTAACGGTTGACGGTTACGTTCTCTCCAGCATCATTTTTGAAGAAATATGGACCGATGATTTCACTGGCCCAGTGGCAGCTCTTGAAGCTCTTCTGGTTGCTCTTCGTCCCAAATGCGGCAATTTTGCTTGTTTACATACCAATTGAGACCTCATCGCTTAACAAAATTTGGCTCGAAACGTCGGATCTTCTTGGAACTTTTCAAGAGCCCATAGAGCAAAGCTAAGTCGCTTGGGAACATCGGGCTGCTTCAGTTCTTGCACAAGCTGTATTTTGTACGCTTTCAATTTAAGATCTCGACGTAAAATGCGCCAAGTCGTTCCATACGTCAGTCCGAGTTGCTGCGAACGGCGCCGAATCGACTCTCCACGTTCTTGGCGTACACTTTCAGCTACGGCCCCCACATTTTCTTAACTGCGTGCTGGACGTGGTCTATTCGGTCGAATATTATCCAATAACGAATGCTGGGTCTCAAGATGGGCGATGGTGTTGCGAATAGTACGCTCAGTAGGCCGATTATGTTGACCATAAGTTGAACGAAGTGCACGAAACAAATTCCTTACAGAAAGTGCATTTTCGTAATAAAGTTGAACGATTTGTAAACGTTGTTCAGGCGTAAGTCTTTTCGTGATGAAATGCCAAACAATACTAAACATATATAACATGACAGCATGACACGACATACACGTGATCGGTCAAAAAAAGGCTATTGAAAAAAAGTATCTCTACTTGGATTACCCATTATAACTCAAACAAAACCCTAACAGTAACTAGCTATTTAGGAACGCCTTTATTTTTTAAGTTATGGGCCAAAAACTGGATTAGATCGGCACGGGATTAGAACGGCCCCCTCCACCACTCTGTAGAACTACCAAAAATATTTAAGCTAAGCCCACCTTGAAGTGTACTGATCGACTCAGAAACACTAGCCAAATCGATTTAACGATGTCTGTCTGCCTGTCCGTCTCTCTTTCTATCTAAAGCTTGAAATCACACTATAGTTCAAAATTGTTCTCCGATCTTCATTTAATTTTGCAGAAGTAAGTTTTTTGATCCAAGGACGTACGCTATTGAAATTCAAAAAATATCGGTTAAGATATTTACATATTGGGTGGTCCAACTAAAACGCACGATGTTAATTGTAAATAAAATACAAGATTATCTTTACATTTTCTATAACTATAGAAGGATCTATGGCAATTATGTGTAAAAAAATACCGGCCAAATGCTCGCCACGGCTTCGATGCCATACCTCTATCCCATGGTCCATATTTCGAATGACTGTCGTTTATGTCCCGAATTATCGCAATATTTAGCTCTTGAATTGTTCTTAATGACGTACACTTTTCTTTTTAATATTCGCAAAGCAAGAAGTCCAACGTTGTCAAATCACGCGATCGTGGCGGCCAATTAACATTGCCATGCCGTGAGATAACACGACCATTGAATTTCTTGCGCAAATCAACTATTATTTTGTTGGCTGTATGGCCAGTAACGCCATTCTATCGTCCAGGTCCATATTCTCAATTTCTGGTCACAAGAGGTCCGTTATTATCTCGCGATACCAGTCACGGTAACTGCTTAGCCAAATTTTCGAAGAAGTACGGCCCAATGACTCCGCCAGCCTTTTAACCGCACCAAAGAGTCACACTTTGTGGATGCATCGGCTTTTCAAAAATCAGTCGTAGATTCATATTTGCCCAAAATGCGGCAATTCTGCTTGTTAACGAATCCAGTGTAGGCCCATTTATTTGGTCGATTATGAAAATCACAAAGTGCAAGAAATGCATTTTGATTTAAATTTCCATTTTCGTAAAATACTTCAACAATCTTAATGTGCTCTTAAATTGTGTAACACTCCATTATTGAATTTATCAAACACTGAATCAAAAAATGTCAAACAAAACTTGACGTTAAGGTGTGACTCACAATTAACATCGTGCATTATGGTTGAACCACCCTTTATTTAAGAAATGGGAACAGCAAAACAAATTCATAAAATAAGACTGACACCACTTGTTTCATGCTATTATAGTTTTTTTAGGAAACATTAACCATGCACTGGTGTTTTGGCATGTTTTCAGTGCGAGGGATTTTCATTGTGTTCCGTGAAAAACTCTGCTGCGACAGTTCTCGTTAAATGTAAAACTGCCTGCCCTTAAGTATCTAGCCGGTAATTATAGATAAAGCACATTCGATGCTTAGGAGCGTATGATGGTGAAGTGGCGCTTACCGAAACGTCTTTCTTGATTAATTTAAAGTCTCCGCTACTGCTTTTTTAAAAATGTTTACAACTTTCATCGTAAATATGCGAATTTTGATAAACGGCGTTGAACTACAGGGTGGAGCGCGGTAGTTTGCTTTTTTGCACTGCAGGCTGTGGCGGCACTGTTGGTCGATGAGAGTGGAGAGTGTGTGTGGCTTAAGTGGCTAACGGGAGATTTGTATATGTCTGCCATTCAGTTGCCAGCATGCATTGGACACGTAAGGAGATATCATTTTGTGTTGAAGCGTATTTTTCAAATGCGCACTCGATCATTGCAGTGCAGCGTGCTTTTCTGATGAGGCACATTTTTAACTCAGTGGGTGTGTAAACAAACACAATATGCGGTACTGGAGTGAAACAAACCCCAGAGAACTTCACCAGAGACCTCTGCATTCGGACCGCGTCACTGTGTGGTGCGCCATATCACTAGTAGGTCATTGGCCCTTTCTTTTTCCAGGATAACCGTCTTGCCGTAACTGTGAACTCCGAACGGTGCTTGACTTTGATACAGGATTTTTTCAGCCGACTCTTGAGGCAATGCAATTAGAGAATACATGATTCCAACAGGATGGTGCCACTGTACACACAGCGAGGGTTACCATGAATTGTTTAAGGCAAATGGTTCCTGGACGGCTTATCTCTTTGAGGGGTGATGTGAACTGGCCGGCACGCTCACCAGACTTAGCGCCATGCTATTTCTTCCTTTGGGGTTACCTGAAGTCGAAGGTGTATATCAACCGTCCCCACACCTTCGAAGACCTAATTAACAATATTGAGGCTGAATTTGGCAGAATACGAGTTGACATGCTTGTTAAAGTTCATGAAAACTTCAGAAAACGTATGCAGCAGTGTGTGGATAGCGAAGGTCGACATTTGCCAGATACACTATTTAAAACCATGTAATTTAAAAATTCCCTTACTGTTCAATATAACTATAATATAAAATAAATGTTTCTAAAATTCATACTTTTTTTATTTCATTCCCAAATAAGCAAATTACTGCGCTCCACACTGTATATGTGAATTTATTTATCTCCTCATAACGAAAATATTTTCCGTTTATCGAAAATATAAATAAAATTTTTTCTAAATATGTAAATTTGTTTATCACTTGAAATTAGAAATAATTTCCAAACAACTTACGAATATTTTAGTTAATATGTGAAATTTTTTATCAAAGGTTTTCTTATTCATTTTTTGTTTGAATTTGTGAATTTTTAAATGGATTGAAATTTGTTTTCTTTATAGAATCCTTTAGTAACCAACAGTTATAAAGCCAGACCCTGTAAGTCTATGTTTGGATACAGCTTCAATAAAAGGTTTAGTCTCGATTTAAGAGACAATTGCTCTGACAGCACCAGAGGAGTAAAGAAATCGATAGAATCTGGTACAGTGAATAAGAATGAAGAAGTTACCACATCTTGTTTAATTGAAATAAATATGCCCATTATAAGATTTAAAAACCTTTTAAAGAGCCCAAAACTGGATACACATAAACTTTTACGGCTGGGAACTAAAACAATAAAACTGCCTCAGGATACCCGATTGTTTTTCCCTTCGCATAAGTTTATACTAAAAGCTGCGGCTCAAGTTTATTCGAGTCCGTAAAAACGGCCCCTTTCGAACAGGGACATATACCCTTAAGCACTGAAAATGACTCACTCTTCCAAATATGCATATGTGGAAAGGTACTCTTTTAAAACCTTTGGCCCTTGCAAGGCTTTGTCAATCGTTTCTCTGCTCACAGCACCGGCTTAGCCATTATATTTTCCTCAGTCTCTAAACCAGATTTACAAATTTCGCTAGGCTAAGCTGAGACGATTACTAGACTACGCCCCTCATTTATTTCGCTTATGACCACTGTGCGTGCGGTGGCCTATAATGGCCGCCGAAATCACCAAACACAAAAAGCCTTCCGAAAGAAATTATATATAATTGACTTACATAAGGTACCGGCCTACCTACTGCCATATTCGTTTTATGTTCTTAACGCACATGGTTTTGGGTTATTACGACTTCGGCCCATGTATTCTTTGCCTAACATCGGCAAGGGTGGAGCTCAATCCATAATTTTTCCAACTCCTTTTCACTCGCCGGGCTTCGGTGTAGAATGAAACACTCCATTTTAAGTGTGTACGAGCAAGTGTTGTTGTTACTCGCATAATTTGGCCATTAATCACACCAGAGGACAGCTCTAAGGGGTAAAAAAAACCAGCAGCAGCAGCCAGGCCTGTATATGATTATAAAATTGAACTCAGCCGAAAAACGGAAAAAACGAAAAACCTCCTAAAATAAGAATAGCCACCACAAAACGAAAATTTAATTATTACATTTTAATATTTTAATTAAATTTAATTTCGGGTTGTATGACAGCCAGCCGTTCTTAAGCAATGGGCGCGCAACTGCAGCAACTTTGTTTGGATACTTGCCCCAATACTGGGCGAGGAATTTTCATTGTCGTTTGCAGAGCCGTGAAATTTTATGGAAATTTCAAAAAGTCTGCCGTTAAAATGCTCAAATGTTTGTCGTTGTATTAAAATGTTTTTCAGACAGCCATTTGCCTCGTCTAAGGAGGTTAACGAAATTTCTCTAAATGCAACCACAGCCACCACTAACCATTCAATTAATGAGAACTGATCAGATTTGGCAGCTACTCGGTGATGGTACTGGTACTCGTACTCGCTCATATACCCATTAAGAAAGGTTAACATTTAAATGACATGTGAAATGAAATCGTTGCTCGATGCCATGGTAGAAACAAATTTGCTAAAGCACTTTCGAAAGTTTTAGCAACAAAAAAAGGTATCATACTACACTGAGGTCTCGACTTACGCTTATAAATAAGACTTATGTAAGAAAATATTTTTTTTTACGAATTTGAAAAACATTTGGAAGTTTGAAAACAAACGGTGGAGAAATTTCTAAATCTTTCAAATCAGCTTTTGACCTGGATTACTTGTGTGACAACGCCAGTGCTCAATGGTCCTAGCGGTCCACAATGGTGAATGGAACAACGCCTGACGGTATACAAATATAAGAAGACTCTATATGAGATCTGTCAAATTATACATCAATTATTTATTTTAAAGAAAAATATGTTTATTACGAGGGCGACCGCAAAAGTAACTGGCCTAACATAAAAAGAACCGTTTTTTTTTTTGAAATTATTATTATTTATTTTTCCACATAATCTCCTTCCAACCCAATACACTTCATCAAACGTTTGTCAAGTTTTTTAATTACGTCCGAAAAATAAGATTTTTCAAGACCTTCAAAATATGCCTCAGTTTCAGCAATAACCTCGCTATTGGGCGAACATTTTTTGCCACCGAGAATTTTTTTTAAATTTGGAAACAAGAAATAATCAGAAGGAGCTAAATCTGGACTAAATGGTGGATGCGGAGCAATTTCAAATCGTAATTCGGCCAGTTTTTGTTGAGTTAAAAATGCAGTGTGTGAAGGAGCATTATCTTGATGAAAAATAACTTTTTTTTTCTAAATGCGGTCGTTTTATCTTGATTTATTCACTCAACCGATCCAATAGTGCACAATAATATTCACTATTTATAGTTTTTCCTTTCTCAAGATAATCAATAAATACACTACTCTACAAAATGAAAAAAATTTCATGTACTCCGGATGCGATAATTTTTTCTGTGTAGATAACCTTGACATGAGCTCGAAAAACGCAATAAAAATTTTTTTTTTCGTTTGGTTTTTTTTTTTTTTTTTTTTTTTTTTAAATTTTAAAAATTTTTTTTTGGTTAATTTGTTTCGTCCGGCATAACTCGGGAACCACTAGCCCGATTTAATTGAATTAAATTTTAAAAAATTTAAAATTACAATTCCTTTAATCTGTTCATATATTGTTTTCCTATACAAGCAACAGTTTCCAAGTTAAAAATGAATATATAAAGGAAACAACTTATTTTTTGCCTAAAGGTTTAAATTTTTTTTTTTTAAAAAATCCATAAAAAATCCAAAATGAAAAAAATGTCAAATCTTATTACTTTTACGTAAAGTCACATAACCTATGAGCAAAATGAGACAAAGATCATGAAAATCGATGCACGCGTTTCGCTTTTATTCGCAACTGAGTAAAGGTATGAATTTCAAAAATTTGCTCGACATATGCACAACTTTGTCTATGGTGAGGTTTTTTCTTTTTTATTACAAAAAAAATTAAAATTTGTTGGGTGACAAAAATATATGTTGGGTGACAAATTTTTGAAATTCATACCTTTACTCAATTGCGAATAAAAGCGAAACGCGTTTTATTCGCAAGTGGTTCCCGAGTTATGCCGGACGAAACAAATTAACCAAAAAAAAATTTTTAAAATTTAAAAAAAAAAAAAAAAACAAAAACCAAACGAAAAAATTTTTTTTTATTGCGTTTTTCGAGCTCATGTCAAGGTTATCTACACAGAAAAAATTATCGCATCCCGAGTACATTTTGACTGTTGACTAGTGATATTATACCCCTTGCATCCCAAAATACTGTGGCCATTGCTTTTCCTGCTGACTTAACAGTTTTCGCCTTCGTGGGATCACTTTTACCAGCTTCTATCCATTGTTTTGACTGTTCTTTGCCTTGTGGGATGTAGTGATGGATCCATGTTTTATCAACAGTTATGAATTGGCGCAAGAACTCTTTTGGATTACGCTGATAAATCGCTAAAAACTCCTCGAAATTGGTCCAACGGACGATTTTTTGGCGCAAAGTCAACAAACACGGCACCCATCTTGCGGATAGCTTTTTCATGTGGAGTTCATCATGTAAAATACTCCAAACTTGTATTTTGTGTATTTTAACAATATCAACAAGTTCTCTGGGCTTTATTCGTCTATCTTTAGTCACTTCATTAAATATTTTTCTAATGTTTTCAATAGTAGCAGCAGTTTTCGGTCTTCCAGAGCGTTGTTCATTTTCCGTACTTGAACGACCCATTTTAAATTGTTGAACCCAGGATTTCACGGTGGAGTATGATGGTGCATTATCACCATGAACAGAATCCAATTTATCTTTGATTAATTTGGCGTATAACCTTTCATATAAAAGTGTTTAATTACCGCACGAAACTCTTTATTTTCCATTTTTCAAAAATTATAAAACTTGTTTACTTCAATCACCTGTAACAAAGAAAATAATCATTAAATATTGCGGAAATTTTGACAGATTGCTTATAAAAGATTGCTTTTAAAAAACAAAAAAAAGTTGCTAGTAAAACAGAAAATGTGCCAGGCCAGTTAGTTTTGCGGTCGCCCTCGTACTCTAATTTGTATTTTCTATTAATATTACAGAGTTTGGTATTATTTACAAGTTTTTGTGTTTTTATCTTATATTTCTTATATTTTTATATATCAAATAAGGATAGGAAAAAGATAGTAAAAAACCTATAATTAATATCGCAAAAATTATTAATAAGAAGTTTTGGAATCAACCGCTAAATCATTCAATAATTGTATATAGAATGAGTTAATTATTGACCAATCAAACTTCTCAGATGTACGTTATTAGACCTTCTTTATTTTTCGTGGAATGTCAGAGTCATGTCATTTATTAAGATCTGAATCGTTTTCTGTCTAGACCTTCTATGCAATTCTTCAGTGGAGAATCTTTTTGGCAAATTTTATATAATTTTCAAGTTTTTATTCCGTATAACTTGCAAAGGTTTCTTGTGTGTTTTAGCACAATTTCTCCAGATCGGATACCCTTACGTCAGAATTGGTCTGATGCACATTCTATATAAAAGCAGTTTATTCCTGAGATTAAGTTTGGACTTTCTGTTCAAAAGAGGGAAAAGTGCACGTCTGCACTTTACGGCATTTTGACATACAGAATTTAAGTGTGCTCTAAACGTCAGTTTCTGATCCAGCATAATTCCCAGATATTTAATCTCCTTCGAAAACTCTATTACCCTCCCTTAAACTCTGAGCCTCTGAGTAGGAATTATTTTTGAAGATTTATTGAATGGAAAAGCTATTGTCTGAGACTTATCCTCATGTATCTTTATTTTCCAATTTGTAAAATATTTGCTAGCTGAACAAAGTGTCTTTTGCATACGCTTGACTATTGCATTAGAAACCTTACCACTTCATATAAATGCGCTGTCATCAGCGTAAAACGCTACGTCATTTCCCACTAATTTAAGTAATGAAATTTAAAAATGGGATAACAAATACTTTATGTGTGAACTTTTTCAAAGGTCTCGGGGGCAACTTTCTTGCTGTTGATGTCTAAAGGTCAAGTTTGTGGCTTAAGTCTTTTGTTCTTTAGCAACAAATCAGCTGTACATATAAGTTACCATAACTCTGTATATTTATAAATGAATTATTGCCTGCTAGTTTGCTTGTCCGTGCCGCACAGCCGTCTAAACGGCTGAAGCGATCTTCTGGGGTGAAAATAGGGTACTTCAATTTTTGATAAATAAGGTGGACGTGGTACCGCACACACACCTCACAAGCCTATAACCCATGGACTTTTAGAAGTCGAAAGATGATGATTAGTACATACGAAGGCGGTTCGGAAAGTTCTTAGTCTATCAATAAAAGAGAATAGTTAGTTTTTCAATAATATTTTTATTTTTCAATATAATCTCCTGAAACTTCAATACACTTAGTCCAACGCTTATCTAGCAATTCTATCCCTTGATTAAAATAGTTTTCCTCAAGGTCTTCAAAATAGTGGTTTACAACTGTAATTGCATCTTCATTTGAGGTAAAACGCTTGCCAGCAAGGATTTTTTTTTTTGATTTGGGAACAGGTAAAAGTCACTAGGAGCTAAATCAGGAGAATAAGGTGGGTGGTCAAGCAACTCGTACTTTAAGTCGTTGATTTTAGCCATTGTTTAAACACTCTTGTGCGCTGGTGCGTTGTCTTGATGAAAAATTATTTTTTTGTGTTGTATGCCAGGACGTTTTTCTCGAATTTGTACATTTAATTGATCTAAAAGGTTGCAATAGTACTCTGAATTTATTGTTTTACCCTTTTGCAGATAGTCAATCAATAAAATACCTTTGAAGTCCCAAAAAACCGTTGCCATAACCTTACCAGCCGATTGAATTGTTTATGCACTTTGGGGCACTTCCTCCAGCTTCAGTCCATTGTTTGGATTGTTCTTTTGTCTCTGGAGTATAGTGGTGGATCCATGTCTCATCAACAGTTATGAAACGACGCTTAAAATCCATTTTATTTCGCTGAAAATGATCCAAACAAGCTTGATAAATGTTCATTCTTATACGTTTTTGGTCGACTGTTAACAAGTCCGGCACCCCTCTTGCAGAAAGCTTTTTCATCTGTAGTTCTTCATGCAAAATTAAATGGACTCGATCATTTGAGATGCCCATGATATTAGCTATTTCACGCACTTTTATTCGTCGATCATTTAATACCATATCATGCACTTGGCTACAATTTCTGTTGTTGTTGCTGTTTTTGGACGTCCACTACGTGGTTTATCTTCAATGCTTGTACGACCACGTTTAAATTCAGCAACCTAATTTTTTACTGTGGCATATGAAGGAGCACTTTCACCTAACACATTCACCATATCATTATGAATTTCTTGTCCCGATAAACCTTTTTTCTGTAAATATTTAATGACACCACGCATTTCTAATTTTTCCATTGTAAAAAAATCGCGGATGCGTCTTTTGTGAACACTTGTTTCTATATGAAGGAGTTGCCAGATCGAAACAAAATTTAACATGTGTTCATAGCAGAGATGGAAGTTTCCAAAACACTTAACTTTTTTCTGTTTATACCGCGCTTTTTGTGCTAGGCTAAGAAGTTTCCGAACCGCCCTCGTATACTCCTGACATAATGCAAAATTGTTTTTTTTTTAGAAAAATGGGCGGTGCCACACCCCTTTTAAAAAAAACCGTGATAACAGCCATTATATCAGTCTGATCGTCCTGAAATGTGTACAGATGTTGCTGCATGTCCTACGATGCAAATGGTGTACAAAGATTTTTCATAAATTAAGTGGGCGTGGCACAGCCCACACACGCCCCAAAATTTCAAACGGCTTTATCACATAGACTATTAGAGTTGGAAAGATGATATTTAGTACATATACTCCTCGTATGATGCACAACAGTGTTTCAGAAAAATGAGCGCCCCATTTTAAAGAAACCATTATAACAACCAATAGTCTGATCGTCCTGAAATTTTCGCAGTATGTTGCTGTATGCCCTGCAAGTTTTTCAAAATATTCTCCTTTAAGATCAATACACTTTTGCATGCACACAAACTAATTTTCGAAGCACTTTTTCCACTCCGATTGAGATACCTCCAAAACATGATTTGTGAACGCTTTAACTAACAGCTGCTTCGGACGATGAAAAATGTTGGCCACGCTTTTTTTTCTTGATGCTAGGGAATAAACAGAAGTCATTGGGTGCCAAATCAGGGCTGTGGATGGCGCATCAATTCGACAACTTAAGTGGTAAAATAGCTCATCGTTTCAGCTGATGGACTTGGCTCGTCTTGAAAGTTGTACACCATGTACTTGATGGTTGTATACCACTCAGAATTGACCGTCGTACGTTCCACAAAAGGCAGTGTGGCAACATGACCGGTTATACCGACAAAAATCAACATGACCGGTTATACCGAAATAACGTACTTCTTCCACGAACAATTTTTGTTAGATTTGACTCGTCTTGAAAGACCCATACGGTCGATTGCTGTTTTGTTTCGGGTTCATATGCATAGATCCATGATTCGTCACCTGTGACAATGTTTAACACTGCCTTTGAGCTATACGCAGTTATACTTTTTCAACATCTCTTTGCACCAATCCATACGAGTCTTTATTTGAGCATTCGTCAAATTATGTGGGATCCAACGAGAACACATTTTGTTCACGCCCAAATGAACACGCAATATCTTAATGAGGTTTTCATAGCAATGCCCAATGATGCCTCAATTTCACGGTATGTTACATGTCGGTCTTGCTTAATCAGTTCACGCACAGCATCAGTGGTTTCTGGCAAAGTGACCGAAGTTGGACGTCCTTCGCCAAATTCATCCTGGTGCGAACGGCGTCCGAGACTGAACTCTTGGTACCAGCGATTAACTTGCTTCATCGCCAAAAGCTAAACACTCTTGTCTCGATAACCCATGCCGGAAATCGTAAAAAATCATCGCACGAAAATGTTCACGGGATAATTCAATTTTTTGACTGAGATGCATTTTTAACACACTTTAAACAAAACAATTCGCCTTTAAATGACAAAACGTTCTGAGTGAAGTTATTCTGAAAACTGTTAAAGTTTCCAAAGCAAGTTTCAGTTTGCATCTGGGAAGTATTGTCAGGACCCGAAATAAAAATAGCAACCCTCGTATCCAAATATTTAACGCTCGATTCGTGTGGTATGGCGCTGTAAAGTTCTTAGACAATGTGTGAATAAAAGTGTTGCAGTTAAGTAGTATTGGGGTGTGATCTGAGCTGAGTTCAACACTATCAGATATTTGAAAAAAATTGACGAGGTATACCATTAAAAACTGCGAAACCCTGGCCACGAATTCTTCTAGGATCCATTGGCCAATATCCACTCAATTATTGTTAAAGAAGCTATCTATTTCTTTGGATGATGTCGACGTCGCCCCTCTATGCATGAAAAATTTGTACTTTAGGCTTAAAAAATTAGGTTTAAAATGTCATAAAATTAAAACCTCTTCGTATTTTTACCGATCTCCGAGACTTCAGTGTAAATGCAGTTTAATAATGTTCACTTAAATCGTTGCCTTGCCGACTTTATAAAGTAACATAAGAACGATTATCGCCAGCGGCAGCGGCAGCAGCAGCAACGGCAGCCCATAAACGGGATGTCAACTAATTAGTAAAAATAGCTGGAGTTGCATTTAATTAATATAAACACGTTTAAAAGTCAACTCTTAGAGCTCTCTTAAACTCTTAAATCCATTTCCAATCACAGCCAAATACAACTGAATATTGGCTAAACAAACTAATTGGCTGGAAAGCCAAACAATGCCAAGCCAAGTCAAGCCAAGCGCAACCAAATGGCAAAACCAACACTTAACATCAGTAGTTGAGATTTCAAGCGATTTTAGATCACCTAGTTTTTGTTTTTTGGTTAGCCGTTGTTGTTGTGGGGTCTTTGCTTCGTTTTGTCTGCCATTTGCCAGATCCGGATGAAAAACGTGAGTAAGAGTCGCTAGATATCATCCCGCCGCCACAGTCACCGGCGTGGCCAAACAAACAATAGTTGGCTCCTTTAAAATCGAACAACAACTACAACTTGGAGGGGATAAGAAAATCACCAGTTGGTTCGAATTTTATTTATAGCAAAAATCAAAGGTGTTTTTTTTTTCTTTAAAAGTACGACGAGTACCAATTTTCCTTCGGCAAAAAAAAACAATCGAAAGAAGAAACAAACAAATGTCTGTAATTAGTTTAAGCCACTCTAAAGGCTGTACTTGGCTGTGTACATTTGCCAGACATGCTGTAAAGGCCTTAAGGACAACCTCGTCTAAAGGGCGTTTAAGGCCATTGAACCATTTAAAGTTATCCTGCGCCTGCGCCCGTGTGTGTGTTTGCGTGAGCCTTTAAGTTGTTATGGAAATATTTTGAAATGTTACGCAGTTGCCAATCGCAGCAGGATACTGGACACTGCAGCATGTTGCACTGGGCCTAGTTGTTGCCTGCTCTAAGGATGGTCTCTACAACGCCTTAAGGCACATTAAAATAAAAGGATGGGCTTAAGACATTTGTTTGTTGTCCGTTCGCTGGCGTATTTGGTTTGAAAACACTAATTAGTTTTGGTCAAAATATTATGGCAAAACAACAGCTTGTCTTAGGGGTTTAATGGCTGTCCTTTTTGCTGGGTGGCCCCGAAAGAGCAAGGAGTCGAAGCTGAGAGCGGGCACTTAATTGCTGGCTCACAAGGAGGAAAAGAAGGATGCAATTTTATTGGTTAGACATTTTAAGTGAGCATAGGGTATGGAAAGAGAATCGCTCACTTGAAATCAATAAGTTCTGTTCATCCTGGAAAAGAATATGCCTATAAAATCCAAATAAAGCGTGCTATATGGGTACAACTTAGCCCTTGGTCAGGGGCGGAGGCTTATCTAAAACCTCTGCTGGTCCACTGACCCCTTTTGCTGAGTGGCCCCAAAAAAGCAAGGAGTCGAAGCTGAGAGCGGGCACCTAATTGCTGGCACACAAGGAGGAAAAGAAGGATGCAATTTTATTGGTTAGACATTTAAAGTGAGCATAGGGTATGGAAAGAGAATCGCTCACTTGAAATCAATAAGTTCTGTTCATCCTGGAAAAGAATATGCCTATAAAATCCACATAAAGTTCAGCGTCCGACATATTCTCTTCGTATTGGTTTCAACCTTGTTGCTCCATTGCACAGAAACCATTTCCAAACGGCGGCTAGCGCCCCTTAAAGCCAATCCCGCCAGTTCCAATTCGAAGCGTGCTATATGGATACAACTTCCCCCTTGGGCAGGGGGCGGAGGCTTATCTAAAACCTCTGCTGATCTACTGACCCCACACGCAGAAAAAAAGTATGGTTGTGATGACAATATTCGAAGAGGATCATGCTATTGTTGGGAATACAGTAGTGGCACCACAATATTATGATCCCCACAACAATAGTATGATTCATGCACAACCATACTATGATCCTCACAACCATATTATATGTCGCACTCAACCATACCATTATTCCCAAAACCATATTATGATCCTCACAACCATATTATTTTTCACACACAACCATAGTATGATCCTCACAACGATAGTATGATCCTCACAATCATAGTATGATCCTCACAACCATAGTATGATTCACACGCAACCATGTTATGATCCCTACAACCATACTATGATCCCCAAATTTATTTTTTAGGATTTTGTTATGTTGTTAACTAACATAAGAGATTTTTTTTAAGAATTTTTTTAAAATTAGTTCATAGCCAGATTTGAGACATTGCTTCTTTTGAACATTTTATTGAAGAAACAAATATATATTCAAAAGGCAGTCGAAAAGACTTTTAGTTTCAAACAGTGGTGACTGTATGGGGGAAATGCTTCTTTACCATCCGTAGACCCCATGTGATGAATGTGATTAATCCCTGATCAATGGCTATATACTTAAGTGTAGGCAGATTTTAAATAAACGAGAACCAGTCGGCAGTAGAGTTTTTCACCGAACAAAGTAAACACAATAAAAATCCCTCACACTGCCTTCCGACTGTTGAATTTTTCTTAAAATGGACAACAACCATGCACTTTATCGTGTGTGTATGCATCATACATATATACATTCATGCATTGTCTTTAAAGCCTGTTTTTCCTTTTTCATAGTCTCAACCATACGGTATGATTGCCGCAAGCATATTATTGTTAACGTAAATCTTTAACAACATTACTTTTGTCGCACCAACAATATTTATATATATGTTACAACCATGTTTTAATTTCCAAATTTGCAATGTTTTATTTCAACAATATTAATATTGCCGTAATCATACTGTTCTCAAAATAATACTCAGAAAACAATATTATGGTTGCGACAAACATGCTTTTATTAAAGAGAACATATTGTTGTTGCCGTGACCATATAGTAACCTAATTTTTTCTCTGCGTGCACCATCCGGTTGAAATGCAGCTCCACTCTGAGCCGAAACTATTCCCACGATATGGGTTTAAACCACAGCCACCACGAGTCTCCTCGAAGGCCGCACCTACTAGTCCGGCCACATAAACAGTTTTGGGGGTCCTCTTGACTACCCGTGGTACCAGACTTTAGTCTCCGGTCAACACCTCGTTGCCGAGCTACTACCAGTTTGTTATCCATATATCGCGGGCTGGGCAACCACAATTAAAGGCATCGATCTTGAGATATTATATATGCAAAGACAAGTGCCTACATATATCGGGTGATCAATCTAGAGGTATTTTTTTTCTCAAAGCAAGAAAATACAAAAATTCAAATCAAGTCTGAAACCTTTATTGTTCATTCGAAAGGACAATTTATTTTATTTGTTTGTTGAATATAATTTCCTTCAAATGTTCGCCGCAACTACGCCTCAGGGTGTCCATTCTGAGGGTCCAACGTTGGATGACTCCTTCGAGCATTTCGATCGGTATGGCTTTAATGATACGCGTAATGTTGTCTTTCAAGCCCTGAATCGTAGCTCGTTTGTCAGCATAGACTTTGGACTTTACGTAGCCCCAAAGAAAAAAATTCTAAAGGTGTGATATGGCACGATCTAGGCGGCTAACTCACCATCCCAAAACGTGAAATTAGCTGCTCGTCGCAAAGACCTCTCATTAGATCCATTGTTTGAGCAGCTGTTTGGCAAGTGGCACCGTCCAAATGTCGTCAAGATGACGGGCTTCAATTTCAGGTAGCAAAAAGTCCGTCGTCATGGCGCGATAGCGAGCACCATTCACGGTTACTTTCCGTCCATTGTCATTTTTAAAAAATATATGGACCGATGATTCCACTAGCTTAAAAACCACACCAAACCGTCGTTTTCTCTGGGTATAATGGCACCTCTTGAACCTCTTCTGGTTGCTCATCGGCCTAAATGCGGCAATTTTTTTTATTGACGTTGCCGTTGAGTCAGAAATAGGCCTTACTTTCGACGACAGTGAACGGCAACCATGCATTAAGGCTGGGTCCGACCGACCCGAGGGTCTATAATGACTGGATAAAGTCTTGGCGCCATTATTCCCAGTCATCCGTGGTAATAGATTACCTCCGGTCTGGTCTTGTATTCAAAGTTACGCCCAGTTTCAGTCCCATGTAACCAGGGGACTTATAACCGCCTGTAACGGCAGATGTCGAAGATCTAAAGAGAACTTACCTACAGCGTGCAACACGACGCCTAGAAAAGCCCTGAAGGCGAACTGACTAATCCTAGCTTGACTTGCGGTAGTGGAGATCACCCCTCTAATGTCCCATTGAGTATCAGTAGAAACAACGCCCCAGGTTCCAAATATAGTTTAGAAGGACATCCCTCAAATCTCATTTTACATAGGGACCAGTTGTTTTCGTCCAAAGAAGGATTCTGTTGCAGAACAGTGAAATTAACTCCGATGAAGCTGGACTATGTAGGTTCACATTTTCGTATGGCCCTCTTTCTGATTTTAGAACCTGCAGCTTTAGAAGACACATATGGGTAAAAAAAAATCAATTTTAATTTTTTTTTCTTTTTTTGATGTGGACAACATCTGAGCATCGAATGAGGCCGATCCCATGCCCCAAGAGTGTTCCCTACCAGAGATATGCGCGTTTTATGAAAGTGAAGGCGACGATTCTAAGCGCAAACAGAAAGGGACCTAATCTTTAAAATGGCTCTCCTGAACAAAACTGGTTTTTAACCTTAGGTCCCTTTCTATTTTGCGCCTCACATATTACATTCGACTCCGACCAAATTTCGCATAGGCCGTAATCAAAGACTAACACCAATTTCTGGTAAAATTGGACAAAATCGTTGAATGTTTTTGAATATCCCACTACGAGGGCGGTTCGGAAACTTCTTAGCCTAGCACAAAAAGCGCGGTATAAACAGAAAAAAGTTAAGTGTTTTGGAAACTTCCTATCCTAGCTATGAACACATGTTAAATTTTGTTTCGATCTGGCAACTCCTTCATATAGAAACTGGTGCTCACAGAAGACGCATCCGCGATTTTTTTACAATGGAAAAATTAGAAATACGTGGTGTCATTAAATATTTACATAAAAAAGGTTTATCGGGACTAGAAATTCATAATGATATGGTGAATGTGTTAGGTGAAAGTGCTCCTTCATATGCAACAGTAAAAAGTTGGGTTGCTGAATTTAAACGTGGTCGTACAAGCATTGAAGATGAACCACGTAGGGGACGTCCAAAAACAGCAACAACAACAGAAATTGTAGCCAAAGTGCACGATATGGTATTAAATGATCGACGAATAAAAGTGCGTGAAAAAGCTAATATCATGGGCATCTCAAATGATCGAGTCCATTTAATTTTGCATGAAGAACTACAGATGAAAAAGCTTTCTGCAAGATGGGTGCCGCAATTGGTAACAGTCGACCAAAAACGCATAAGAATGAACATTTCTCAAGCTTGTTTGGATCGTTTTCAGCGAAATAAAATGGATTTTAAGCGTCGTTTCATAACTGTTGATGAGACATGGATCCACCACTATACTCCAGAGACAAAAGAACAATCCAAACAATGGACTGAAGCTGGAGGAAGTGCCCCAAAGAAGGCAAAAACAATTCAATCGGCTGGTAAGGTTATGGCAACGGTTTTTTGGGACTTCAAAGGTATTTTATTGATTGACTATCTGCAAAAGGGTAAAACAATAAATTCAGAGTACTATTGCAACCTTTTAGATCAATTAAATGTACAAATTCGAGAAAAACGTCCTGGCTTACAACACAAAAAAATAATTTTTCATCAAGACAACGCACCAGCGCACAAGAGTGTTTTAACAATGGCTAAAATCAACGAATTAAAGTACGAGTTGCTTGACCACCCACCTTATTCTCCTGATTTAGCTCCCAGTGACTTTTACCTGTTCCCAAATCTAAAAAAAATCCTTGCTGGCAAGCGTTTTACCTCAAATGAAGATGCAATTACAGTTGTAAACCACTATTTTGAAGACCTTGAGGAAAACTATTTTAATCAAGTGATAGAATTGCTAGATAAGCGTTGGACTAAGTGCATTGAAGTTTCAGAAGATTATATTGAAAAATAGAAATATTTTTGAAAAACTAACTATTTTCTTTCATGTATAGGCTAAGAACTTTCCGAACCGCCCTCGTATATTGCCTTAAACTGGCAACAGGTCTTAGTACTTTTAGAATGAAAAGAAGCCAATAATTCCAGCAAGGTACAAACAAATCATAATGAATCCAATGTTTTTTTTTTTTGCACTACCCTTTCAAACCTACCCTAAGGAACAAGGTTTTTTTATCGCGTGAAACCTCCCTTCGTGGCTCGGTGCTTGGCCCAAAGGGGCCACGGCGAAAAATCGGTATCTTAACTATACTTTTTAGGGACTGAAGTTTCTTAATTCGTTGTTGTAGCGGCAACTGTGTGCCGGGGAGACAGCCCTTGGCCGAAAAATGGCTGCTTCGGGCCAATCCGGTCCATAGAACCGGCTGACGTGGGGTTGAGAGATTAATTCGTCCACAGCCTTAGCGTTGCAACTGTCCTCACAATGTCAAGACTTTTCTTTAGCACTTATTTCTTACCTCGTAGTTTGTAAGGCCCCTTTTTGAACTGTCTTTCTCTTTGATTCCAGAAAAAGTAGCCGTTACCTCTGACTTGAATAAATTGGTGGCCCATTCGTCGGCAAACTAGGAGATGCAATAGCTCGCCCTCAAAAGTTTAGACTGTCTTATTTTGCAAGGTATTTTAGTAAGAGTTCCAAACATATGATGTCCTGTCGTTGTTGGCCTCTAGACCTGTATTTGCCAAACTTTTCTCTCGAATTCCCTTAAGAAGCAGCTATTATCTCCGACAAGAATAAATTAGCAAAAGCGTTTAAAAATTATAGCCAAAAATTAGTAGAAGTGTATGTTTCACCATTTTCAATAATCACTCAAATTTATGGCCGCTTCCAAGAATTCTTTTTCCACAATTACCCCCAAAAGCAGCAAAAGAATTATGACCTTCTTATCTAACAACAACAACAAACACAAAAGATCCCCATACCAAAGCGAAAGGCCATCATTAATCTTATAAATAACATGCAATAACATTTTGTTGCAATTTAAATCTTGGGGCACAGTGGCTCGTAAGTGGACACACGTAAAGCTACATGAGTTGTGCCACTAAATTTTAGTTCCAGACCACTGTGCAAAACCAATCACCCATTCAAGCCTCTCACAACAACAGCAACGAAAAAATAAAACCCATCTGCCCCATACTGTTGCATATATCTCAATATACGAAATATGTTTTCGCATAGTCAGCCGTTCATGCCACACTTGTGGTCTCTTATGAGTAATCGACCATTCGTATGAACGAGCGCTGAGCAGCGCAGCGTTTGCCGAAAACACATCTTTACGGGCAATCTTGGCCAAAACGCAAACAATCGCACAATTGAACCGCAAGCCATGGACGTTCCGCAGCACCAGCCATCATCATGCGATTGAATTGCATTTGGTCGTTTTTGGCGTTTGCCCGGCCGGCGTTGGTGTTGCCAGCGTCAATACGAAACGGCTTTGCCGCAGTTCGAACCAAAGCAGCAACAACACGGCCATAGAGGTTAAATACCGGTTAAGTTATTTTACGTGCTGCAATGTAATCCGACCATTATGATTAGACGATTAAATCGAATCGAATTGCATGAAGACCAGGCCACAAATCCCCCCCCCCCCCCTTTCAAAAGAAAAACCTCAGTCTACACAACTGCTCAATTTAAGACGTCGAAGTTGTGTTTAAAGCTTTAAAGTTTTTTTTAAGCCACCCCTTGCACTCCTTCCCCCCATGTTCTTTTCAACCGCACCAAATTTAAATCTATTAAATTTAAGTTTTTTCTCTCTCGGTTTTTTGTGGTTCGCTTTTGTCTTGGACCATAATTTTTGTTCAGCTAAGACCGCCTGTTTGTCTTGGACGATAAGTAAAACTCCTTTTTGCACACAAACGCCCTCGTATCTCTTTTATACACACACACACAATTCGCCTCCACCGTCCCTTCCGTCCATGGACCAGGGAAATTAAGTGAAAATTGTGAAAAACCAACAACACCAACAATCTTTATGGAGTTTCCTGTCTTCATGGAGTTTCGTGTCTTCCTTCTTGGCCACACAGCAGATAAAACGCTGCGATGCCTTCGTATTTGTTTTTGGTCTTTATTTGGGGGAGAAGAAATCCCATAAACAAATCATAAAAAAAGATTTAAAAATAATGATTTCTTTTCTATTATTCACCTCAAACCAAACCGAAGCGAAGCGAACAATAGCAGCCGCTATGGAGATGGAGCTGAAGACTTGCGTGCTTCTCGAACATTTCGATTTTGCGCTTGGATATTGGCTACGTCCAGGCAGCCATCCTTTCGTTGTTGGGGGTAAATCATGTAATGATTTAACTTTTCACTCGGAAATTATAATGGTCAATCATAAATTATTATCTTTAAATAAATGGCAAAAAGGAGGAAAACTCGAAAAGAAATATTAAGTGTAAAAGCGCTGGACGATCGATCGGTGGTGAAAACTGGCAGGCTGGGGGACACTACATTGGGGGCCAGGTCAGTTTTCATGGTTGTAAAAAATAGAAAAAATGCAGGTAAAATCAAAAACCCATAAGAGAAACAAATCGAAATATCTAATTTAATTTCTACCGAAAACAAACTGTTTCAACAGGACATTGTTTAGAATCTTTAGATCAAGGATGACCACAGTGTCTTAGTGACTGATTGGTATATTTACAGGCCTAAGAGGTTTTTAGCCCCGTTTTGAGAAAATTAAACGGGGCTAATCTAGTGTTCTTGTACTCCTGTTGGTAACACCAAGATTCTTTGAACTTTTTAGGCTTTCGTCATTCTACCGGAGCCTCAGTTAGCACCTGTGCCGAACGACCAGCAACTTTCCGTTGAAGATTCTCAGTAACGCGACGCACAGTGGCACCATTTGAGTTATTTCGTTGCAAAAATCATATCTGTTGAACCGAATAGGATAAAAAAGGTGTTTTTTCGGACGTATGGTTTTCAAGAAGAAATAAAACGCATATACCACAAGTTTACAGCCGTTTCGGTCCAGAGTTCGAAATATTTCTTTCCTATAGATTTTGTCCTACACACAAAAATAAATTTTAAAAAATTTTTCTCCCATTAGTTTTCATATAGAATTTTTTTCATGAGATGTCTCAGCTTTTTGGAACATAACTCCCAAAGTTTTAGAAAAGCTAATTTCCTTTCATTTGAGACCACTCCTGATAAAATCGGTAATAGCGTTTGGCAGTTGTAGTCCAAAATGCTGTGGCATCTTATGAAAAAATCATAAAAAAAAATTCCAAAAATTCTATCTTGAAAACTAACCAGAGAAATTTTTTTTAAAAATCATTTACGTGTTTGGAGACCAAAATCCATAGGATAAAAATCCAAACTGAGCGTAAATCAAGTGACAGCTGTCAAAAAGACCAACTCCGAAAAAGACCAAATAAAAGTGTGGTCAGATTGAAAACCAAACGTCTAACAAAAACACCCTTTAGAATAATTTAAATGGCATTGGATAGAAAACACTGTTCAGCAACAAAATTCTTCTTTGGATGTAACAAACTGATCCTTCCATAAAATTTTCTCGTGAATCTGAATTAAATGCTCGTTTTGGCTTATCATTTCAAGTTTTCGTGATATCGTGAAAATTAATTTTCTGACTTTTTATATTAATCTGCCTAAAACTTCAGCAATTCTTATCCGATTCACTTAGGAATGAGTAATAGTTTTTGGCAACAAATGCATTTTTATGTAAATTTTAATTTCTAAAAATCGAATAAATATTGTAAAAGTTACAGCCAAAAGAAATTAACATCTTGTTTTTTTATGTCGAAAAATTTTGTTTTCAACTACTAGTGTAGCCGAATTCTGGAGCTCTCCCAAAAGTTTTTCCACAAAATGATAAAGAACGCACTGTACAATTCCAACGTGGTATGTTTTTTTAATAATCCAACAAATATTGCCTGAGATCTAGCAGCTTTTGTAAAAAATCATGTTCACGATATCTGGAAAACTATACTTGGTGGGGCAAAACGGACATTCAATTCGGATTCAGGAGATCATTTTGCATTACGATCAGTTGCTTTTGTCTCAAGGAAGGCTCAAAAGTTAATTTTTGCAGAACAGTGTAATTGTTCAGCCTATGAAATGAGTGTTTGCAATAGGTGCTACACCTTCTGAGTTATCAAAGCTAAAATGTGTGGAAAATTAAAACAAAATTATTTTTACTAATTTTAGTTTTTTTAAGGGTGGTCCAACTAAAACGCACGATGTTAAAATAGTTTTAAGAAATGTGCCGCCAATTTCCTCACGACCTACGAGTAGTTAAGACTTTATGGAATATAAGCGGTCATGTAAATTCGAAAAAGCATCATAGTATAGAGGCTATATTCTTATTGTCATTCCGTTTGTATCATTTTGAAATACAGGTCAGAGATACCATAAAGAATATATGTATTCTTAGTCGTCGTAAAATTCTGGTAAATTCTAGACATTTCTAATTGCTTGTCTGAGGAAAGCAGACTACGGGTCACACTATTAAAGCTAGGTAGCTGAAATCTTGCAATAACATATGCTGATGCACTGCGGTATTGAAAATGTGCCAGATTGGTCAAAAAAGGTATACACTTTTCCCGCACTAGAACTAAGTCAACATCTGGAAAAATCAACAACCCCCATAAACTATTGGAGATATTACGATGATAATTGGAACATATGATGTCGGCATGGATTGAAGCACATTTTGGACTAAAAGTGGGCGATGCCACGCCCCTTTCATCGCATTTACGGCCAAAGCAATAGACCGACCGTAATATAATACTTAAACAGTGTCAAATCAACGATATGGTGGCGTGTCACCACCCTGAACGTAAAAATACAAAATATCTAGAACTGCTAAAGATATATCTCAAGAACTAATCGAGAAAAACGAACTTAAAATACAATATCTCTAGAACAAATTCAGAAAAGTGGGTGGGGTCACGCCCCCTTTTAAAGATCTCTTTTATGGCCAAAGTAATGAACCATTCGTTATGAAATTTAAACAATGACTAGAAAGTTATTATTAACTAAATTACGCTAAAATTGGACAAGGGGCGCGGCACCGCTCAACCAATTCTGAAAGATAATATCTCACAAACTATTATATATATGTATGATATTATTTTTTAAAGAATGATTTTGGCATGGATTCTGTAGGAAGAGTGGACGGTATTACGCCCCTTTTGTAAAACTCGCAGTTATGTGTTTGAGAAATGGACCTATCATTTTTTAAATTTTAAAAAAATGAAAACAATGATAAGCTAATTTTTATAGACTATATTGTATTTAATTTACACAAAAGGGCGTGGCCCCGCTTTTGAACTCCTGAACTTCAATAATATATATTTTGTAAACTTATATCGATAAAACCTTAATACATAGTTGTAAATATGGTGTTAGTATGGAAAGGAACATACCGTAATAGAAAAGAGGCAGGCACCACGCCCTCTTGGCAAAATTTGCCTATTGGAGCGTAATCCGTGATGGAGGGCATACAACTTTGGCCCGGCCACCCTTAATTGGTCCACTTGTTATAATTGCTTTTGATTTTTAAGTTATATTTATTTTGGTTCTTGCTTTTGTTCCTTTTGGAAATGCTTACTGTAATTTTTTGAATTAATTTATATTGGCGATAAATAAAGGGTGGTCCAACTGTAACGCACGATGTTAATTGTAAATAAGACAAAACAAATTTAGAGGATTATTTAAATACATTTTATTATGATAGAAGGATGATATGTGAATTATGAGTGAAAGAATATATTGGCTAATTGCTCCCCATGGCTTCGGTGGCATAACACTATCCGATGGTTGTTGTTGTAACAACAATATATTTACTTATATTTTAAAGTCTTGTTCGCCTATGGGGGATCTGCTTCGATATCCAGGTGGAGGAAATGCGCCAGATGCGTCCACAGAGACCTGGGGGTCAGCTGAATGGGCATGGCCGGACAATTGAAGAGGTGCAGCACATCATGTAGTCCCTGATGGCAGGCGGAACAGATGTTCGAAACGTTAGCATCAATTCGTGCCCAGTAAGAATTGAGGCGGCTGCACCATCCAGATCTCAGCTGCGCCAGAACTACGCGCGTCTGCCGAGGTAGCACCTTTTCCTCAGGTGAAATCTCCGGGGGATGTTCCCCTAACACTACATTCACATGGTAGTTGGATACTGCTGCTGCGACTTCATCAGCGTGAATGTTGTTTAGACCTGCCTGATAGTTTCGATAATCTAAAGGTTCTCTCTTATACCGCTGTACCTCTCTCTCTAGATCATGAAGATCGTACCTGATCGGCCTGGGCGGTGGCATCCTGTTCAAGAGATGTTGGTTAGGATGACTGCAACGAAAACACCCTAGCAGGTATTGCTTAGACAGCAGGAAATTGTGTCTGCGTGTCTCAAAAGACATAAGAAGACACCCTTTTGATGTTCTGAGGGCGGCATTCTGGCAAGTCTGAATTTTCTTCCACTGCGTCGTACTCACGTTCGCCGACCAAACAGGTGCTGCGTAATTTGCTACAGACCGACCTATCGCTTTGTAAGAGGTCAACATGGTTTCTTTGTCGGCTCCCCAAGTACTGCCGGCAAGTGACTTGAGGACCTTGTTCCTACTTTTCAGATAGCTGTAGCATGCGCAGAGGATCGAAAAAGGCTGTCGAACGTGACCCCAAGGTTTTTAGGGTAGTTGGTAGTCGGGATGTTGACGTCATCGACTTTCACATTGAGTGACAACCGCACCTCTGCGGTCCATGCAGTAAACAGTGAGGCTGATGATTTGGAGGCGGATATTTTCATATTCCTCGCAGTGAAAAAGCGTGCTAAGTCAGTGAGGTAACAGTTGATTTTCTCGCATATGTCATCCACTTTAGGTCCTGACGCCAGAATTGTGCAATAGTCTGCGTACGACACAATTTCAACGCCGTCTGGTGGTGCAGGAAGTTTAGAGAGGCAGGGGGTTAACAGAGCCGGGGATATCACTGGGGAACTCCTTGTTTAACTCTACGGGGCTCCGGCTTTCTGTCTATAAATTCTACATATGACTGGCGTCCACACATATAGTTTACGACCCAACGTTTCATACTGGGCGGAAGGGGCGTTTCTTTCGATGGTCTATATTTTTAATGACTGTGAGATGTTAGTACGACGAATTATCTTATGCTTTAGCTCTTAAATTGTTCTTGGCTTATTGATGTAAACTTTTTCTTTAAAATATCCCCAAAGAAAAAAGTCCTACGGTGTCAAACCGCAGATTCGTGGCGGTTAATTCACATCGCCACAAGGTGAGATACCACGGCCATTGAATTTTTCGCGCAAAGGAGCCATTGTTTTGTTGGCTGTGTGGCAAATGGCACCATTCTGTTGGAACCACACATCGTCCAGGTCCATATTCTTAAATTTCCATTATAATCTCGTAATAGCGAACACCTTGCACTGTAACTGCTTGGTGGAGCGCATTTTCGAAGAAGTACGGTCCGATGACGCCTTCAGCCCATTAACAGCACTAAACACGCACTCTTTGTTGATGCATCGGTTTGTCAACAGTCACTCGTGGATTCTTATTTGGATTTATTTGCCCAAATGCAGCAAATTTGCTTGTTAACGAATATATTATTGTGGACACATTTGGTCAATTATGCTGACTAAAAAAAATCAGGAAATGCATTTTGGTTTTAACATCCATTTTAGTAAAATAATTCAATTTCTTGCTGCGCAATTGTGAAAGGAAGACAATGGTTGACTTTGTCAAACCGTTAAAAAAGAAATGTGAAATTATCTTGTGTAAAAAATTTGACGTTAAGGTGTGACTCACAATTAACGTCGTGCATTATGGTTGGACAACCCTTTATATGTTGTTTTGGACCACCCTTTATATCTTTTCGATACTTCTTTACACATTTTTTAGCGTCGTTTAAAAAAAAAACTTTCTCATTTAGATTTTTGGATTAAAGCCCAAAATTCTCGATCAGATTGCCTTTGGACGAAAGAACTCAACAATCGATGAAATCTTTACACTGCGCCAAATCCAAGGAAAGATCTATTTAAAACCATGGAGGCGGGGCGTATGTAATGTCATCACAATTTGTACGAATTTGTAGAGTAAAGCTCAGTTTAAACTTGAAGCTACTTCTCCAAACCATTAACTACGAGAAGAGATCTAAGACTGGCCGATCGTTTAACTTCTTCAACACCTTAATGGAGAAAGTCTTGACAAATACGAAAGTTAGTAAAATGGGCACGATTAATATTATGGCCCCAATCTTCCCAGAAGGTAGCGGACATACGCAGTATCGGGTGGACAAAACGAGATGGTATTAGGGTCGTCTAAAGTGGGTCTCATGGCAAATAGGAACAATACAAAATTATACTGAATATATCACTACAATATTCTCGTTCTACCCGTGCGTTTGTATGAAGCCAGAGCCTGGATGCGATTAAAAGCATATGAGGGTGAGCTATAATTATTCTAAAAAAAATCCTTCGTAAAATCTACGGCCTCAGCTGCGTAGGCGAGGAGTACAAACGTCGGACAAACCGTAAGCTATATGAGCTGTAACCCGACATGAATATGGGAAATGTCAGTCGTTAGACGATAACACCGATCCTACGACAGCCGGTTCTACGCACCGGATCGACCCGAAGCAGCAATTCTTCAACCAAGGGCTGTCACCCCGGTAAAGTTTGCCGCTACAACAACAACAACGATACCACCAAGCCAAACGACAGGACGGTCCTCATGGCTCTTGACCTAACTAAAGCCTTCGACACGGTCAATCATGCCACTCTGTTCGAGGACATTGAAGAAACGTTCCTTCCGCCCAGCTTGAAACATTGGGTCGTAAACTATATGTGTGTACGCCAGTCTTATGTAGAATTTAGAGACAGAAAGTCGAAACCCCGTAGAGTTAAACAAGCAGTTCCCCAGTGATATCCCCGGCTCTGTTAACCCTCTGCCTCTCTAAACTTCCAGCATCACCAGACGGCGTTGAATTGTGTCGTGGCGTCAGGCCCTAAAAAGGATGACATATGCGAGAAAATCAACTGTTACCTCACTGACTTAGCACGCTTTTTCACTGCGAGGAATATGAAAATATCCGCCTCCAAATCATTAGCCTCACTGTTTACTGCATGGACCGCAGAGGTCCACTCAATGTGAAAGTCGATGACGTCAACATCCCGACTACCAACTACCCCAAAATCCTTGGGGTCACATTGGACAGCCTTTTTTGATCCTCTGCACATGCTACAGCTATCTCAAAAGTAGGAACAAGGTCCTCAAGTCACTTGCCGGCAGTACTTGGGGAGTCGACAAAGAAACCTTGTTGACCTTTTGCAAAGCGATAGGTCGGTCTGTAGCAAACTACGCAGCACCTGTTTGGTCGGCGAACGTGAGTACGACGCAGTGGAAGAAAATTCAGACTTGCCAGAATGCCGCCCTTAGAACATCAACAGGGTGTCTTCTTATGTCTTCTGAGGATCATCTACATGAGGAGACGAAGGTCCTTACCGCCTCAATTCTTACTGGGCACGAATTGATGCTAACGTTCCGGACATCTGTTCCGCCTGCAATCAGGGACAACATTATGTACTGCACCTCTTAAACTGTCCGGCCAAGCCCATTCAGCTGACCCCCAGGTCTCTGTGGACGCATCCAGTTCAAATGGCGCGTATCCTCCACCTGGATATAACAAGACTTCAAAATAAATATATTGCTGTTACAACAACAACAACGACGCAGTGGAAGAAAATTCAGAATTGCCAGAATGCCGCCCTCAGAACATCAACAGGGTGTTTTCTTATGTCTTCTGAGGACCATCTAAATGAGGAGACGAAGGTCCTTACCGTGCGCAGACACAATTTCCTGCAGTCTAAGCAATACCTGCTAGGGTGTTTTCGTTGCAGTCATCCTAACCACCATCTCTTGAACAGGATGCCACCGCCCAGGCAGATCAGGTACGATCTTCATGATCTAGAGAGAGAGGTCCAGCGGTATAAGAGAGAACCTTTAGATCATCGAAACTATCAGGCAGGTCTGAACAACATTCACGCCGATGATGTCGCAGCAGCAGTATCCAGCAACCGTGTGAATGCAGTGCTAGGGGAACATCCCCGGAGATTTCGCCTGAGGAGAAGGTACTACCTCGGCAGACGCGCGTGTTTCTGGCGCAGCTGAGATCTAGATGGTGCAGCCGCCTCAATTCTTACTGGGCACGAATTGATGCTAACGTTCCGGACATCTGTCCCGCCTGCCATCGGGGACCACATGACGTGCTGCTCCTCTTCAATTGTCCGGCCAAGCCCACTCAGCTGACCCCCAGGTCTCTGTGGACGCATCCAGTTCAAATGGCGCATTTCCTCCAACTGGATATCGAAGCAGATCCCCCATAGCCGAACAGGACTTCAAAATAAAATATATTGTTGTTACAACAACAACAGTGATAACTTCAATCAAAGAGCAGACCAAGAAGAGCGAGACTACGGTGGTGAGATCAAGTGTTTCGAGACTTCTTGGTATTGGATACTGGAGGCAGCACTCCCAAGATTGGAGTGCTTATAAATCATTGATTGAGCAGACCCTTATCAAAAAGAGGTTGTGGAGCCAGCTTTAGTAAGTACAATTTGCTTTACCTCCATTTAAGAAAAATATATTTTTCCTTGCCAACAATTTCTTGGACAACCTTAAAGTTGGTAGGGCAACATATCCTCGATTTCCTTGGAAATCATGCCTAATTTGGAAGACATTGGATTTTAATAAATTGTGTGCTTGAATAGCCTTTAAGGAAGTGCATATCCTAGTCCTGCTTAGGGCAGCTAATTAAAATTCTCATTGAGAACTTGACGTGACTGTAGACCATTCGTGTTGCGCGGCAATTATGACCCACTTGTCAAGTGCTCAAGTACAGCAAAATGGGAGCTCTGGTAGACTTGGACTTCTTGGACGGCAGGTACGAGCACATACTCGTATTATTAAAATAATTTCACAACGCTCATCATATGCGAAATGCTTAAAAGAGATTAAATTATAAAAATTTATGAGTTATTTTATAAGATGCACAACAACTGGTGTCTGGCTAAAGCCAAGTGTTGCCTGGCGTTGAGCTCAGCGAGGACCGGGGCGCTTGGTCGTTGGTAATGAAAAATAATCATAATTTTTTATGATTTTAATAAGAGGAGTTAAACAATTTCGTTTTGGCGCTTTTCTTTGCATTTCATTGTAATTATGGTATGAAAAATACTTATTATATTAAATGCATCGTTGTTGTTGTTGTTAGTCAAGTGGAGTGCTGATGTTATTGTTGTAATTTGTGGCGAGTGTTAACCTTTACCACGATTGTACGCGGCCGCCGCCGCCACATAAGTACTTGTACCTGTGCTCGTTACATGGCATGTACGTGGCCTATGTGAGGGGATTGGACCAGCCTCCCTCCCCCCAACGTCTCGTATAAGCAACTGCAGTTTAAGACAACATCGTTTAATTTGATGGAGTTTATGCATCCGGCGGGATGAGCTCAGGAGAGGGGGCAATGGTAACCGTACCTTCATATCACGTTGTTATTTCATATTTCATTATGAAGCGCATGCGCAAAAGCCTTATTATTCCGCTCTGTAGTATTTCTTGTCGAATGGTTGGTTGGTTGCTTGCTTGGCTTGATGGTGTCTGGCCTGGGCTGGCCTGGCATTGCTCGTCCGGCTATGGCTGATGTTGTGCGGTTTGTTGTAATGGAGTCCCGAATGGGGAGATGAGTGAATTGGTTGCTGGTGGTTTGTGTTTGAAGAGTTGAACAAAATTGAAACATAAATCGTGCCCGCCATTATGGCTATTAAAGTGCAACCAACACTTTTCAGGCCGGCGGCAATAAGCAAACACTCATCTGCCTCTACGCCTTTTTTATCCTTTGCTTCACTTCGTCGACGTTGCCGCCGTCATCCTCGCCATAGTCAACATCATCATCATCATGGTAATTTTCTTGCTCTTCTTGTTGAGGCCGCTGATTATTATTACCAGGCGACCAAACAGTCAGTCAGTCAGTCTGGTCGTCAGTCAGCCAGCCATCCTTTATCAAGGTGCGCTTGTGCACTTGAGCTTTGATTACCACAAAAACGGGCTCGAGTGCGGTGATTATTTTTTCAAAATTGGCAATTCTGTGTTTATTGGGTTTTATAGGAACAAATTGGTGGTAATACTGTTGTTTGCAACGTAAGTGGCTCTGTTCGGGGCCTTGTCGAGTGTGGTACTTACGGGATGTTTTTGGAAAATTGTGATTGAAAATTTGTACCACAAGTGCGCAGGTTTATTGTGAATGTTTTGGAATCTGTACTTAAGTCCAAAGTTAGATGTGTTTTGAAAACACTGAAAATGGATCGATGTTATGGAGAAATTGCACACATTAAAGCTTCTCGTTATTGACATGTACAGTTACGGACAAAAAAATAGGGTCATTTGAAGGTATTTTTAAAGATACGAAAAAAATATTTTTTTTAACAATCTAATATTTTATAAATGCAAACAGCAACGAAGTTCATAAAATTCCTGCGCTGTATCTTGTGTGTGTGCGTGGATTTGTTTTGGTATGTATTTAGAGCAAGGGATTTTTGTTGTGTTCGGTAAAGAATTAAACTGCCGGCAGTTCTCGTTAAATGTGAAATTGTATAGCCCTTGCTGGGGGCCTAATAAAGGTGAAGTGGCGCTCACCGAAACTGCAGACATCCCTGCTTGTAACTTAAAGTCTTTCCGACGACACAGTGCATGTATTTTGTTGTTGCTTCCTTTATAAAGGGTGATCCATGTCGAGGTATTTTTTCAGAAGAAAAAATATAAAAATTCAAATCAAGCGTGGAATTTTTACAGGTAATTTGAAAGAACATTTTATGGCATTTATTTTTTGAAACTGTATTATGGAAATGAGCGTTCAGTGAGATACGGGAAGATCCGCTGTTTTCCACCAACATTTTGTTCCGCGATGAGGCCCATTTCTGGCTCAACGGCAAAGTCAATAAACACAATTGCCGCATTTGGGCTGAAGAGCAACAAGAAGAGGTTCAAGAGGTGCCATTATACCCAGAGAAAACCACGGTTTGGTGCGGTTTATAAGCTGGTGGAATCATCGGTGCATATTTTTTTTGTCAAAAATGATGATGGCCGGAAAGTAGCCGTGAATGGTGCTCGCTATAGCGCCATGATATCGATCTTTATGCTACCTGAAATTGAAGCCCGTAATCCTGGTTTCAACAGGACGGTGCCACTTGCCATACAGCTGCTCAAACAATGGAGCTAAGCAGCTAATTTCACGTTTTGGACAGGTGGGTTGGCCGCCTAGATGCTCTAGCTTTGTTCTATTATAAATAGCCCTTAAAAAGTTTTAAAGTGACCGAATTTTTAAGCTAAACAGAGATTGTGGCCATTTTCTCTACAGGCTTAGAATAAATATGTGCTTTTAGAGCGACAAGTTTTTTAAATTGGGAGTTGCATTTTCGTTCAACATGTGTGACAGCGCATAGAGAAAGGGACCTAAGGTTAAAAAAATCAATTTTAATTTTTTTTCTTCTTTTTTTGATGTGGACAACATCTGAGCATCGAATGAGACCGATCCAATGCCCCAAAAGTGTTCCCTCCCAGAGATATGCGCGTTTTATGAAAATGAAGTCGACGATTCTAGGCGCAAAAAGGAAGGGACCTAATCTTTAAAATGGCTCTCCTGAACAAAACTGGTTTTTAACCTTAGGCCCCTTTTTATTTTGCGCGACACATATCGATATACAGATATATAGATTCTGGCTCTAATGTTAAATCAGAGCCAGAAGGAACTAGTTAGGGTAAGAATTGTCGGACATCAAGTTGAACTAGGAGTAAGAACATATCAATATTTAAAACTTTAAAATATCTTAAGAAATAAGATGTCGCATAGAGATTTTCAATTAAAGCACCCTTCTAAAATCTCATGGCTCAAAAACATTCTACTTAGTAGGGACATAGTTACACTGTTACACACGTTTTATGCTGCAAAATAAAAAGTACTGAATGTTTTTGGACCAAATATTTTTTAATATATTTATTGATGTATATTGTATCCAAAAAGAATCTACTTATTCGAAATATCCGCCTTTTGCCTTTACACACTCCTTAAGTCGTACTGGCCAATCGTCAATAGCTGCACGAACCTCGTCCATTGGAATTGGCCCCAGCTCGAACCAAAGCAGTCTTAAGAGATCCAATGTTGGGGTATCTTTTGTGACAAACCTTGTCCTCTAAAACCGTCCACAATTTGTAATCCAATGGGTCGAAATCTAGACTGCCTGAGAGCCATTCTTCAGAGGAAATGAACGCTGGCAAATTGTTCCGAAGCCAGGCCTGGGACGTTTTAGCCTTATGAGCCGGCGCAGAATCCTGCTGGAAAGTCAATGGCTGGTTTTGGAACAGGGAATTGCTAAGAGGCTTCACAACAGCTTCCAAAACGGTTTTTTGGTAAACTTTGGCCGATGTTTTGACTCCTTGTTCGCAGAAATGCAGGTCAGTGACCCCATCGTAAGCGACACCCCACCATGACTGCAGCTGGGTGATGACCCTTTTCCACCCTTGGAATAAGTTCAGATGCTTCCTTAGATGACCGCGCATACACTTTATCATTTTGCTTGTTAAATTTTTCCTGTACGGTGAACATTTTTTCATCGGTGAACAAAATTTTTCTGTGCAAGTTGTCAGCGTGCTTTACCAAAAGACGTTTGCATTTTCCAATCCTGTTTTTTTAAAGCTGCTGTCAATATATGTCCGGTACATCGTATGAAAGCCCCAAGACCCAAGTCCTTTTTAATGATTCGACTCACGGTGGCGGTCTTTTACATCTCCAGTCTCCTCAAACAGTTGTATGCATTGGTAGACGAAAATGCGGCTAATCCCTAGTGGCCGGAGCGTTTTGAAAATATCGCTTTTTTTCATTTCACACTTGAAAAGCGCTATTACAGCGATACGGTTCTCATTATCTGAACACTCCATGATGGAAGTTGAAACAATTTTAAAATCCCGTTACAGACTAACGCTATTGAGGTTAGCTTTCAAAACCCATATGTGACAGCGCATAGAGAAAGGGACCTAAGGGTAAAAAAAATATCAATTTTCACTTTATTTTTTTTTGATGTGGCCAACATCTGAGCCTCGAATGAGACCGATCCCATGTCCCAAAAGTGTTCCCTCCCAGAGATATGCGCGTTTTATGAAAGTATTTAAATCTTTAAAATGGCTCTCCTGAACAAAGCTGGTTTTTACCCTTAGGTCCCTTTCTATTTTGCGCGTCACATATGACATTAACGGGGTATGTTCAGTTCTACCTTATGAAATGGGTGTGTTCAATGTTGTAACAGTATTTATGTCCCTACTAAGTACATCCAATCTTGTTGAAATTTGGCACATGTTAGTTTTTTTTTTGGTCAAGGGCGGACGTTATAAAAATTTTAGAAAATCGGTTCAGATTGAAATGTAGTTTCCACATATATGTTCAACAAATATTACCAAAAACAAAGAAGTTTTCTCAACTATTAAAATGTGATATTAGTTAGATGACATATATTTTGTTTGGCTTTTCTGAACATCCAGGAGTGCAGGGTATGATACAGTCGGCAACGCATGATGTTAATTTGTTTTACTAGTTACAAATCTTTTATGACTATAAAGGTATAATTTGGAACGCATCTCTTTACGAATTATCCTGAACAGAAAAATGTATCTAACGTTTTTTATATGCATTTCAAAAAAGGGGTTTTTATGATAAAACTTTAACTTGACTTGTCTAAACGAAATTTCTGCAAGATCGAATTTTCTTTGTGCTCAAAGGCCTGTAGGGCAAAATTATAACCATTATTAGCGCACTCTTGTGCGCTGGTGCGTTGTCTTGATGAAAAATTATTTTTTTTGTGTTGTAAGCCAGGACGTTTTTCTCGAATTTGTACATTTAATTGATCTAAAAGGTTGCAATAGTACTCTGAATTTATTGTTTTACCATTTGCAGATAGTCAATCAATAAAATACCTTTGAAGTCCCAAAAAACCGTTGCCATAACCTTACCAGCCGATTGAATTGTTTTTGCCTTCTTTGGGGCACTTACTCCAGCTTCAGTCCATTGTTTGGATTGTTCTTTTGTCTCTGGAGTATAGTGGTGGATCCATGTCTCATCAACAGTTATGAAACGACGCTTAAAATCCATTTTATTTCGCTGAAAACGATCCAAACAAGCTTGAGAAATGTTCATTCTTATGCTTATGTTTTTGGTCGACTGTTAACAAGTGCGGCAGCCATCTTGCAGAAAGCTTTTTCATCTGTAGTTCTTCATGCAAAATTAAATGGACTCGATCATTTGAGATGCCCATGATATTAGCTATTTCACGCACTTTTATTCGTCGATCATTTAATACCATATCATGCACTTTGGCTACAATTTCTGTTGTTGCTGCTGTTTTTGGACGTCCACGTTTAAATTCAGCAACCCAATTTTTTACTGTTGCATATGAAGGAGCACTTTCACCTAACACATTCACCATATTATTATGAATTTCTTGCCCCGATAAACATTTTTATGTAAATATTTAATGACACCATGCATTTTTAATTTTTCCATTGTAAAAAAATCGCGGATGCGTCTTTTGTGAACACCTGTTTCTATATGAAGGAGTTGCCAGATCGGAACAAAATTTAACATGTGTTCATAGCAGAGATGGAAGTTTCCAAAACGCTTAACTTTTTTCTGTTTATACCGCGCTTTTTGTGCTAGGCTACGAAGTTTCCGAACCGCCCTCGTACATAAAAGCAGTACATGATGCAAATTTTTGTGGTGAAATTGAAAAGTGATGACAATAAGAAAGAACTTTTCGAAAAGTGTCACAAAAGGTAAAAAAGTGGCACAAAACGACAAAAAGTTGCAGAAATAGTATCACAATAAAAAGTGGCATAAAAGTATTAGGACTGGAAAAAGGGGTTAGAATTGTCTGCCATCAAGAAAACCTAATGTTTGACTGGTCATGGTGGAATAGGTAGTTTGGGCGACTATGAGTCAGTGTAGAATTTACCCGAGAAAATTAAGCCGATGTTACACCTCATCTTAAAGATTTAAAGTAGAGATGACTCATTAGAGCTTCGATGGAAAATCTAGTAGCTGTCCAGAGAAGGGATAGCATCAGCTAGGTGACTAAACTAATAACGTCGTACACAAAAATTTTAGAAAAGTTCCCGGCTGGGCTCTTAATGGGATGTTAAGTTAGATTAACTATTTTGCTTAAACGAGACAATTTCCCAACCAAATAAATATGAAGTCATCATTGACAACACTTCACCAACGACAGGTCTGTCCCCTTCAAATTGCTTATCTTCCCTATAGAGTAATCTAAAAATTAGCATGACGATTATGACTTCAGAATGGAATATCAATAATGAAAACACCAAGTCAGAGCACATGGCTGCATGGACGGACGCTGAGACCTGAGACCAACTTAATAGTAACATTATATCGTTTGCCATAGAATCTCTTACTTTTTTTTTAATTTTTTTCATAAAATAAAAAACGTGAATGCATTGGGGATATTAGTTTGTATAAAGATATGCATATGTATATGCACGATAAAACGCATAAAGGTATGTGTTGATTGGAATTTAAAGATGGGTTTTAGGGCGGAGTCAATAGGCACCATTGATGCCAGGTGCGCTTAACTCTCTACATTGGGCACACAGATGGAAAGCAAGACATGGATGACCAGCCAAGCACACTCACACTCACACACACCGCCATCAATACAGATCCAGACGCAGTCATCAATTGAATAACCCTCCAATGTGTAAATAAATGATCAAGAGGTCTGTCTGTCTACCCCTGTACTCGTAGTATGAATTCGAATGAACGGATGGACGGACAGATGCCCAATGTATCGTTTCGACCCGAAAAATTAAAAAAAGAGAACCTATACTGGTTTCATATCCCTTTGCACGGTGTGTGTGAGTGTGTATTTAGGATCGCCTGCCTACATATGTATGTGTGCGTGTCCATGCCCAGTTAAATTATACCATCCATCCAGCGACCAGGTAGTCAGGCCCAGATAGAAATGTTGCCTTTCCGTAGGGTTCGATTGTGTTTCATGTTTTTTTCCTCGTCTTTTTTGGAGGGGGAGAATTGGGATGCTGGCAATGATGATGATGTTGATGATCGTCGTGGTCGATATTTTCGTCAGGCATAGGTGCTGCTGCTGATGGTGGTAGTTTAAGGAGGTCTGCCTTGGCACAGTGAATGACAACGAAAAATGGTGGCTTCGGAACTGAAATTAAATGAAGGCAGGAAAGAGCTGGGGATTTCAGAAAATGTATAAGGATGTTGCTTTGGGTCAGGATTTATTTTAGAACAGGATTGAAAAGCTTATTTTTAGCTTATTTACCCCACATCATACTGTATTATGGGGTATAACGACTTAGTAATAATGTTTGTAACTCCCTAAGGAGTGGAGAAACACCCCATGGTTAGTATACCGATCGATTCAGAATATCTATTTGATTTGTTGTCCACTCGTTTGCCTATATACAGGGTAGCGCAAAACTACCATTGTGGTTTGAATGTTTAATAACTTTTGTATTTATTAAGTAATTATTATTATTGTTTTGTTGTTATAAAGTATATTAATTGGGAATATTTTTGGCTTAAGTACAGGGTGCGGCTAAAGTTACTATATGATGTAAAACAATTGTAACTTCTTTGCTTGCGAGTATTTAACTTTTTCTTTTTTCCTATTTCAGAAATTAAACTTGGGAGAATATTTAAAAATGAAACGCTATACAATTGCGCAAAGAACTAGGATTGTTTTTCTATTCATTGAAAATCATCGTTCGATAATTAATACTCAACGTACATACAGAAGATTTTATGGTGTAAGAACTGCTCCAACGGGTCCAACCATTCGTTCGTTGGTGAATAATTTTGCTGAATATGGGACTGTCGGAGATTCAAGACGTACGGGCAGACCTCCAACTGGCAGATCGGCCGAAAATATTGATGCTGTGCGACAGAGCGTCGAAGAAAATCCGGAGACATCAACGAGAAGACGATCTTCCCAGTTGCAGCTTTCTGACCGCACTCTTCGGCGAATTTTAAAACACGATTTGCACCTCTTCCCTTACAAAATCCAACTAGTCCAAAAACTAAATCCTGAGGACTTCGTATTGCGCTTGGAATATGCTAGAGCAGTTTTAAATCTCGTTGATCAAAATGAAAGTTTTTTGTCAAATTTAATGATGACCGACGAAGCGCATTTTCACTTGAACGGTTTCGTAAATAAACAAAACAACAGATTTTGGGGATCCCAAAATCCCAAAAATCTTCATCAGAAATCTTTACACGCAATTCGTGTTACCGTTTGGTGTGGCATTACCGCCCAAAAAGTTTACGGTCCTTTTTTTTTGAAAACGATCAAGGTGTATGTGAAACAATAAATGGAGAACGTTACAGAGTAATGCTACAAAATTTGTTATTTCCGCAACTGCCACCAAACGCCAATATATGGTTTCAACAAGATGGTGCAACAGCTCATACAGCCCGTGCAACGATGGACTTATAAAGACAACAATTTCCAAATCGGATAATTTCTAAAAACGGCGATTTGAGATGGCCACCACGATCGCCAGATTTGACTGCACCGGATTTTTTCTTGTGGGGCTATCTCAAAGACAAAGTTTATGTGAATAAGCCCTAAACCTTGCAGCAACTAAAGGACAACATTCAAGAAGAAATTGATCGTATACCACAAGAAACACTCAACAAAGTTATGGAAAATGCCATAAAAAGAGCACATTTTTGCGTTAGAGAAAACGGTTCTCATTTAACTGATATTATTTTTCATAATTAATGTAAAAAAATAACATAAAATAAACTTTCTTTTTATCATAATTTTTTTTGTTTTTTTCATTCCATTCAATAGTTATTTAAAAAACAAATCATATAGTTACCTTAGCCGCACCCTGTATAAAACGTATATTCCGCAAGTGGTGGCCATTTTCGGCTGCTTACATTCGTGCTCTTTTCAGTACATTTTGCATAACTTTTCGTCAAATTTGCGGTGTTATGGCCTGTATTTCATGGCGAATGTTTTAGCTGTAGTATTGTCGCTGGCTTATTTACTCTTTCTTTCAATTGTCCCCAAAGAAAACAGTCTGGCGCTGTTAAATTCGGTGAACGTGGGAGACAATTGAAATCGCTTCTGCGCGAAATAATGCGTTCGCCAAAGAGCTCACGTAACAGAGCCACTGTGTCCCTTGCAATGTGGGCTGCGGCACAAGAATTGCTGATCGCTGTTCTGTTGTGTTCCATTTCAATTTCGCCAAGTTTGCTTCACAAAGTTCTGATATAAAAGTAAAAAAATATAAAAAAATTTAAAAAGTTATTAAACAATCAAACCACAACGCTAGTTTTGTGCCACCCTATACAGAGAGTGGTCCAACTTAAACGCATGATGTTTTGTGTATATAAAACAAAATGTTTTCAAAGAAATATCTTAATATTTCTTATTATTATAGAAGCATCTTTGACAATTATGTGTGCAACAAAATATCGTCCAACTGCTCGCCACGTCTTCCCTTTATCCGCTGATCCATAGTCCGATGAGGCATATCGGACGTTTAATGAACTTAATGTGCCGAATTATCTCATCCTTTTGCTCTTGACTTGTTCTTGGCTTATTGTCTTACACTTTTTCTTTTAAATATCCCCAAAGAATTAAGTCCACCTGTGTCAAATCACATGATCGTGGCGGCCAAGTACCATGGTCACGACGTGAGATAACACTGCCATTAAATTTCTCGCGCAATAGAGCCATTGTTTCGTTGGCTGTGTGGCAAATGGCGCCTTCCTGTTCCGTTATCATCACGCGATAACGAATAACATTCACGGTAACTTCATGGCCAACCTCATTTTTGAAGAAGTATGGTGCGAAATGGACGAGCATGCACAGGTGTTTTCGTAATTATCCCGATGGTGGACACATTTGGTCGATTATGCTGACCAAAAAAATTAGGAAGTGCACGAAATGCATTTTGAGGTGAACTGTGAACAATCTGGATGCGCTGCTGGATTGTGTAATGAATATAATGGTTGAACTTGTCAAACACTGAAACATAGAAATGTCAAATTGTGATTGGCAAACCTGTGTCGTCAAGCTGTGACTCATAATTTACATCGTGCATTATAGTTGAACCACCCTGTAGATGTAATCAAATTACAAGGTCTGTACAAGAGAAAAGATGACATTACATCTTTCTCAATCCCACGACAGCCGGTTCTATGGACCGGATTGACCCGAAGCAGCAAATCTTCGGCCAAGGGCTGTCACCCCGGCACACAGTTGCCGCTACAACAACAACAACAACATTACATCTTTCTCAAAAAATATTTATTTATTTATTAGTATCAATTTTGTCCCCTTCATAGTGTTTCCCCTCGCATATAATACACTTGTGTTAGTCGTTTTAACAATTCTCAAAGCTGACCTGATATGCACTTTTTGGTATAGCCTTAAGCTCTCTTAGAGATTCGGGTTTGTCGTCTCAATCGTCGCACAACGCCGTCCTTTAATGGGTCACTTCAACGTTGCAAAAAGGAAACAGTCGCACCAGCCAATCTGGTTGTGAGTGTTGTAGCGGCAAATAGGGCCGGGGTGACAGCCCTCCTTCGGGTCGATCAGGTGCTTAGAACTGGCTGTCGGGGAAAATCTGGTGCAAACGGTGGCTGAGGCATAATTACGGTTTTCCATTCGGCCAAAAAATTACGTACAAGTGCCAGGAATTGTTGTTCTACTTAGTAGGGACATAAATACTGTTACAACAATGAGCCACCCATTTCAATAGTAGAACTGAACATACCCCGTTAATGTCATATGGGCTTTGAAAGCCAACCTCAATAGCGTTAGTCTTTAACGGGATTTTAAAATTGTTTCAACTTTCATCATGGAGTGGTCAGATAATGAGAACCGTATCGCTGTAATAGCGCTTTTCAAGTGTGAAATGAAAAAAGCGATATTTTCAAAACGCTCCGGCCACTATGGACTAGCCGCATGTTCGTCTACAGATGCATACAACTGTTTGAGGAGTCTGGAGATGTAAAAGACCGCCACCGGTCGGGCCGCCCACACTTTGTTCGAACACCGCATGACATCAAAGCCGTTAAATCAAGAATTCACAGAAATCCGCTCCGAAAACAGAAAATCATGGCCCATGAGATGAATATCACGCAAAAGTCCATAACTCGAATCATTAAAAAAGTCTTAGGACTTGCGGCTTTCAAACGACGTACCGGACATTTATTGACTGCAGCTTTAAAAAAAATAGGATTGAAAAATGCAAACGTCTTTTGGCGAAGCACGCTGATAACTTGCACAGAAAATTTTTGTTCACTTTCACAGAAAAATTTTGTTCATTTTTACAGTTCAGGAAAAATTTAGCAAGCAAAATGATAGAGTGTATGCGCGGTCATCTAAGGAAGCATCTGAACTGATCCCAAGGGTGGAAAAGGGTCATCACCCAGTTTCAGTCATGGTTTGGTGGGGTGTCTCTTACGATGACTGAAACTGGGTCATCACCCAGTTTCAGTCATGGTTTGGTGGGGTGTCTCTTACGATGGGGTCGCTGACCTGCATTTCTGCGAACAAGGAGTCAAAACATCGGCCAAAGTTTACCAAGAAACAGTTTTGGAAGCTGTTGTGAAGCCTCTTAACAATTCCCTGTTCCAAAACCAGCCATGGACTTGCCAGCAGGAATCTGCGTCGGCCCATAAGGCTAAAACGTCTCAGGCCTGGCTTCGAAACAATTTGCTAGCGTTCATTTCCTCTGAAGAATGGCCCTCAGGCAGTCCAGATTTGAACCCATTGGATTACAAATTGTAGACTAATTTTAGAGGACAAGGTTTGTTACAAAAGATACCCCAACATTGGATCTCTTAAGACTGCTTTGGTTCGAGCTGTGGCCAATTTTCCAATGGACAAGGTTCGTGCAGCTACTTAAAGCGACTTAAGACGTGTGTAAAGGCAAAAGGCGGATATTTCGAATAAGTAGATTCTTTTTAGATATGAACCGAAGTTCATCTTTTGCAACCGAATCATTGTAGTTCCAACCGACTTCCAACTAAATTTTCTGTGCGTGTATATCTTTAAGTGGTATGTTGTGGGTACATTCCCTACTTCCAAACGCAATTTACGTGCGACTTTGCTTACAGATATAAAATAAAGACATCACAAAAGTTGCCGGAAAGACTTTTGCCAAATGATCAGGCTAGAACATCGGCTAGAGTGTCGCTGTGTTAAGCTGTAGTAACTTCAGTAACCTAATCCCTAAGATCTATCGGTCTGATGAACTGGTTTGGTAAGAAGTGTGAAGGTATTTGGGTTCTCTCCTACCTCTAGTATCTGGGACCTGTAACGCGTTCTCTAGGAGTAACAGCTTCCTCTAAAAGTATAAATATTTAAATTTTATTTTCCAATTTTTCTCTTTAAAATCTCCAACAAAATCTTGTTTTGGATTTCTAAAATTTTATGAATTTTTTGTTTGATTTTCTGAAAGCCATAAACTGAAAATTGTGAACACGGCAATTAAAATTAAGTTGTTTCTAAGGGATTACACGTACGTTTTCCTTGCCTCCGAAGCTCATAAAATTTCTCTTAATTATCTCAAGTCCTCTGCCACTGTGAGGGTCCTTATTTTATCAGCAAACCTTATTTATTGAAGAGATTTATTTTTATAATAATAAAACAAACGAGCTAAATAAAACAAACGAGCTAAACATTTTTTAGAATTTTAAAAAAGTAGTTCCATAAATAGGAAACTTTTATTTGTAGAGACTGCCGTTTGTCGGAACTAAATTAAAGAGAAACCTTCCGATAGGTTTGGGGAAGATATGGTCCAATTTTGGTGTTTGTGATCGAGCGGTTCTAGACTTTTAGATGCTCGTACACCGAAAGTTTTATAGCTCGCCGTTGTTTGTAAAATTTCAATCCGTTAGTTAATTAGCGAAATAAACATAAAACAACATTCAAACTTTAACTAATCTCTAGCCACTGTGCGTTGCTGTTGCATGATCTCCGTTTCTTTCTTTAAATATTCACATATTCACCTTAATTTATGGCTTATTTTGAAATTTTTGTTATTCGCTCGGTCGCTCGACCGGCCGTTGTGTAGACATGACTTAGGCTTGACTCCCTTTTGGTGCAGCATTTCATTCGCAGTCCAAAATGAAAGCACTTTTGCCTAAATGTTCCACTTCATGGCGATCATTTCGGGTTGCTGTTAAATGTCTTGCCACAAAGGATGCGTTTCAAGTTAATTACTCGTATCTCTAAAAAAGGCGATTGAAGGAAAAACATTTCAAAATTAAGTTTTTATTCCAGGGTTTTTTTGTTGTTTTTTTTCGAAAAAATATCAATAAAAACCCAAAGTTATATGGCATGTGTTATGGTTTTCAATGCGGCCCAAACCAAAACGACATTTTGAGTCAAAGACCAATAAAAAACAAAATGAAAGTAAAATGCGAAAATTAAGAGAAGTACTAATCATCTTTGACATTTTCAAGTTAATTTTGTTTATTGTAGACTTTAAAATAATTTTAGGCTTGACTTTTTTGTTTAAGTTTTGTGTGTTTCTTTCGCATTTGGCCGCAATCCATTAATGGTTTAGTTTTTTCGTTTAACTTTTTCGAGTTGAGGTTTTATTTTTTGGAGTTTGCGGTCGTGTGGTATGTGCAAAATTAAAGGAAGCAGCGGAAAAAACGCTTGGCCTTTTTGAGGCATGCCATTCGAAAAGTATTTTTTTGTTAGTCCATATCGGTAGAGACCAAAAATCGAAGGCAATACTCGTATTATTAACATACAACAAAGTGTCAGTGTTGTGCAAATACATGTTCTTCTTGTGGGTATTCATGGGAAATTGAAAGTAGTTTTCCGTATACATTTGAATCGAAAGAAGCGAAGAACGACACAAGCTTATGTTCGTATAATAGAAGACCAACAAAAAAGTTAAAAAAATGGTAAGAAAAAAAGTTAAAGGCGACGCAGAAAAATCAAGAAAAAAAAACCTCAGGAGGAAAAATTAGCGACAAGATATACAGCCAATAAGCAAAACTAACCTAAAATTTAAAAAAATGTTATGCTGAACCACAACTTGTTGTAGGGTATAAAAATGTTCCAATAAAAAAAAAAATTAAAAATTGATTTAAAGCAAGCCGACAATTAGGAAAAAATCTAAAAAAAGCAAGTACGAGGGCGACCGCAAAAGTAACTGGCCTAACATAAAAAGAACCGTTTTTTTGGAATTCTTATTTATTTTTCAACATTATCTCCTTCCAACTCAATAAACTTCATCAAACGTTTTTCAAGTTTTTTAATTCCATCCGAAAAATAAGATTTTTCAAGACCTTTGAACAGGGATTAAACCGGCTCAAGACCTCTTGCTTCTATATTTAAATAGAATACAAGTTTTTAACAAAATGGCAAAGTGACATTGATTTTCGTGGCTGCACACTACTTTTATCATGATTTCGGGTCCATGACAACCCTCTTCAGAAAGCCCTTTAGAAAGACCTTTAAAATATGCCTCAGTTTCAGCAATAACCTCGCTATTGGACGAACATTTTTTGCCATCGAGAAATTTTTTTTAAATTTGGAAACAAGAAATAATCAGAAGGGGCTAAATTTAGACTATATGGTGGATGCGGAGCAATTTCAAATCGTAATTCGGCCAGTTTTTGTTGAGTTAAAAATGAAGTGTGCGAAGGAGCATTATCTTGATGAAAAATAACTTTTTTCTCTCTAAATGCGGTCATTTTATCTTGATTTCTTCACTAAACCGATCCAATAATGCACAATAATATTCACTATTTATAGTTTTTCCTTTCTCAAGATAATCAATAAATATTATACCCCATGCATCCCAAAATACTGTGGCCATTACTTTTCCTGCTGACTTAACAGTTTTCGCCTTCTTGGGACCACTTTTACCAGCTTCTATCCATTGTTTTGACTGTTCTTTGCATTCTGGGATGTAGTGATGGATCCATGTTTCATCAACAGTTATGAATCGGCGCAAGAACTCTATTGGATTACGCTGATAAATCGCTAAAAGCTCCTCGAAATTGGCCCAACGGACGATTTTTTGGGGCAGAGTCAACAAACGCGGCACCCATCTTGCGGATAGCTTTTTCATGTGGAGTTCATCATGTAAAATACTCCAAACTTGTTTTTCGTGTGTTTGAACAATATCAGCAAGTTCTCTGAGCTTTATTCGTCTATCTTTAGTCACTTCATTAAATATTTTTCTAATGTTTTCAATAGTAGTAGCAGTTTTCGGTCTTCCAGAGCGTTGTTCATCTTCCGTACTTGAACGACCCATTTTTAATTGTTGAACCCAGGATTTCACGGTGGAGTATGATGGTGCATTATCACCATGAACAGAATCCAATTCATCTTTGATTAATTGTGGCGTATAACCTTTCATATAAAAGTGTTTAATTACCGCACGAAACTCTTTATTTTCCACTTTTCAAAAATTATAAAACTTGTTTACTTCAATCACCTGTAACAAAGAAAATAATCATTAAATATTTCGGAAATTTTGACAGATGGCTTATAAAAGATTGCTTTTAAAAAACAAAAACAAAAAAAGTTGCTAGTAAAACAGAAAATGTGCCAGGCCAGTTAGTTTTGCGGTCGTCCTCGTATGTTAAAGTTAATTACATATCGCTCACAACGTATCAAATAAAATTTGAGGGTCAAATTTGTGGCTTCTAAAGCTGCAGGACCTCAAATCGGTACAAACCTTTGTGTGGGGGCTATTCGAAATATGGACCGATATTGTCCAATGTTACACGACATGGATGTTGGTTGCTGTTAAAGCTTTTTGCGATATTTGGTAGGAATCGGATGAAAATAAGCCTTCTAAAGATGCACATTTTGAAATCGGAAAGGACCTTTGTGTAGGGTCTATACGAAAATATCGATGTTAATATTAAGATTTACCAAGTATAGCAAATTCAATTGTATCGGAATCCTCCAGATGAAATGGACAAAAAAAACGATAAAACTCTTTTCTGTAAAATGTTCTTTTTTTTGGTGACCCTCCATTCATTCCCAAAAAAAATATGCACCGATAACTTTATCAACCCTAACACCTCACCAAACAGTACATCTGGAGGGGTGTAGTTGACGCTGATGAAATTCACTAGGACTCTGACACTAATCCCTGTTCCTCACATGGGAGACTAAGTTTCTAATCATGTTGATACTGGGTGCTAATCCGACATTAAAGTGACGATATTAATTTCGATGAGTTGAGATAACAGACTTGCAAAAGAATAATAAATTTCAACAACTTTGATTTGCATACAGCAGAAGCCAATAAGAAACTTCTTTGTAACCTTGTTACGGAACTCTTCTGTCTTATTTGGGCCACCCATTAGTTATTTTAAAGCCATATGTCCATTTATATGGGAAGCCCTTAAGTGTATAGCCGCTAAACATAATTACTGCCCATTGCTTAGGGTCTTATAATGCTGAAGTGGCGCTCACCGAAACTACTGACACCCCTTGTGAATAGAAGACTTTTTTCGATTGCTTTTCTTGAAATGATTTTACAACTTACTTTTGTAAATATGTAAACAATTGTTATTGCCTCATAACGAAAATAAAGGGTGATCCAGGTATTTTTTCAGAACAAAAAAAATATAAAAATTCAAAACAAGTGTGGATTCTTTATTGGTTATTGGAAAGGACATTTTATGGAATTTATTTTTTGAATAAAATTTTAATTAAATGCTGGTCGCAACTACACCTAAGGGTTTCCATTCTGAGGGTCGAATTTTGGATGACTCTTTCGAGCATTTCGACCGGTATGGCTTCAAATGACACGTGTAATGTTGGCTTCCAAAACCTGAATCGTAGCTGGTTTGTCAGCATAAACTTTGGTTTTTACGTAACCCTAAAGAAAAATGTCTAAAGGTGTGGTATCACTCGATCTAGGCGGCCAATCGACCGGCCCAAAGCATAAAATTATCTGCTCACCGAAGTGTTCTCTCAATAAATCCATTGATTGATGCGATGTGTGTGTGGGAAGTGGCGCCGTCTTGTTGAAACCAAATGTCGCCGAGATCACGAGCTTCAATTTCAGGCATCAAAAAGTCGGTTATCATGGCACGACCATTGACTTATTGGTTACGTTCTCACCGGCATCATTTTTGAAGAAATATGGACCGATGATTCCACCGGCCCACAAACCACACCAAACCGTTGTCTTTTCTGGATGAACTGGCAGCTCTTGAACCTCTTCTGGTTGCTCTTCGTCCCAAACGCGGCCATTTTGCTTGTTTACATACAAAATTTGGCTCGAAAACGTCGGATCTTCTTGGAACTTTTCAAGAGCCCATAGAGCGAAGCGATGTCGCTTGGGAACTTCGGGCGGCTTCAGTTCTTGCACAAGCTGTATTTTGTACGCTTTCAATTTATGATCTCGACGTAAAATGCGCCAAGTCGTTCCACACGTCAGTCCGAGTTGCTGCGAACGTCACCGAATCGACTCTCCACGGTTTTGGCGTACACTCTCTGCTACGGCCGCTTCATTTTCTTCCCTGCGTGCTGGACGTGGTCTATTCGGTCGAATATTATCCAATAATGAATGCTGGGTCTCAAGATGGCTGATGGTATTGCGAATAGTACGCTCAGTAGGCCGATTATGTTGACCATAAGTTGAACGAAGTGCACGAAACACATTCCGCACAGAACGTGAATTTTCATAATAAAGTTGAACGATTTGTAAACGTTCTTCACACGCAGAGAAAAGACATGGCTACTATATGGTCACGGCAACAATAGTATGTTCTCTGCAGTAAAAGTATGGTCGTCGCAACCATAGCATTGTTTTTTCAATTTCACTTTGACAATTGTATGATTGCGGCAATATTAACATTGTTGAAATGTAACAAAAGTATTGCCAAATTTAAAAATAAAAATATGGTTGTAGCAACAATATAAATATGGTTGGTGGGACAAAAGTATTGTTTTCATGGGTTTTATATTAACAATAACATGATTACGGCAATCATACCGTCAAACCCTAATTATTTTTACGATTCTTACGCAATAATAGTAATAAAAGTTAAATTTTTTCAAAAAAAAAAAACTACGGATTAGTATAACTAAAATATTTTTAATATATATAAATGATTTTTTTACTGTTAAAAAAATCACTCCTATTGTTACATAACTTACTTATTAAAATTCTTTATTGTTGAATAACAACGTATTCCAGTCTTTACAAACAATTTTGGGGATCATAGTATGGTTGTGCGTTAGTCATACTATGGTTGTGAGGATCATACTATGGTTGTACGTTAAACATACTATGGTTATGAAGATCATAATATGGTTGTGGGGATCATAGTATGGTTGAATGTGAATAATAATATGGTTGTGGGGATCATTGTATGGTTGTATGTGAATGAATCTATTGTTGTGAGGACCATACTATTGTTATGGGATCATAGTATGGTTGTGTGTGAACCATACTATTGTTGTGATGATCATAATATTGTTGTGCCACAACCATATAACCAACAATAGTATGGTGCTCTTCGAATATTGTTACCCCAACCATACTTTTTTTCTGCGTGCAGGCGTTAGTCTTTCCATGATGAAATGTCAAACAATACTAAACAAAAATAACATGAGAGCATGACACGACTCCAACGTGATCCGGCAAGAACGGCTATTGAAAAAGTATCTCTACTTGGATCACCCAATATTTCCTATGAAAAGTTTCTTTGACTGAAATGAGACAAATTCCGTATGTATATTCAATATTTCGTGATGTTCACAAACATAATTTTTTCAGTGTACCGTCAAAGACTGACGCAAAAAATTCGTTGGCTATTTAGGCCCTAAGACGAATACAGTATTTCTCACGCCTAGATCCGTTACCGAAATTTTAATTATTTATAAAAGCTCACAGTGCTTTTAGTTAAGTTAAGACACTTCTAATTTTTGTTAATTGGCCCTCTCAGAGCTGCCGTTAGACATTTTAATAGGTTACCGTCAAAGAGCGATTTTTTGCCAAGAATCCATTGACGATTTCAGTCCTTAGATGAATACAGTATTTCTCACGCCTATAGCCGTAATCGAAATTTGATTTCAACTTAAAGCCCATAGTAAGTTTGAGAATCTTTAATTTTTTTTTTAAACCAAGTGGAAATATTAATACCTTTTAAAAGAGGTGCTATTTAAAAGGAAACAGCTTTTCATCTTCAGCCAATGGCGTTAATCTTCAAACGTTTTAAATCTTCATTACAACGGCATACAGATATCACTCCTTTCCTTGCCGCCCCTCCAACCAAATTCAAAAAAGCTGCAGTTGATAAAATCTCATAAATTGTTTGCTGGCTGTAATTAATCAAGAGCTCAACATAGCAAAGCCCTGGTCAGGATTTAACAATAATAAGTGGCGTATAAGTGCTGCTTACAAGAATTTTCCTAAATTCAAGAACGAAATCCTAAAACGAAAAAAATCGTGTCCACAAACAATGGCCAACAATAAAAGCCAAAAGTAATTCCGCTTAAGTAAGAAGAAAAAAACCAAACGCTACATCTTTGCTCTGTCTAAGCAACATGCTTAATGTTCCCGAGACTGAATGAAGCTAAGCTAACTAACAACCAAACAAGGCTTACACCAACAAGAGGCTCAATAAAAGCGACGGCGGCGTGGGCTGCAGGGCTTGCGGGTTGGGAAAACAGGCTAACAACAACATAGGAAATGATGATTAATTTCAATAAATGTTTTACAAGCATTAAAGCATTTATTAAACGCATAAGCATCATCATACTTGCAGCTCGGCCGGCTGCGCTACTCAGACAAATGCCGCATGTTGCAGGCAGCACCAATGCCACAGCCTCCAAAGTGCGAGTACTCTTCCAATGGTACTCGCCTGTACTCAAGGAATACAGAATTGGCAGCTTGTGATCTTCAGCACCATCGAAAAGAAAACACAGACACAGAAAAAGATACCCGCGCAAAACATCTCGGCGGCAACAACCGAATCTATCCATCTTTTGGAGTGGTTGTAAATAAGCTTTTGCAAAAAGTGTTTTTGTTTCGTTACGAACTGACCGCAGCAGTTCTTCACACACAGACTTGAACCCGCTTCCGCTCTGTGCGGCGGATGAAAACTTTCCGCAGACCTTTGTAGAGGCAACTTCAGTCTACAGTGGAGGCAACTTCTTCATGGTCATTATTTAGCAGACAAAGTGACGCGTACGTAACACTAAAAGTCAACTTTACTTCTTATTCTCTATTTGCAGCAGCAGGCAAACGTTGCAGCAACTTACGTACTTTTGCCGCAGTGGCCTACTCGATAAGAGTCCGTGTATTAGGCCTGGTTGCTGTTGCAACTTTGGCTTGATTGTTTTTACTACATTTTGCTGGTGCTGCTGCGGCTGGTGGTGGTAACTTGTCGAAAATGCGATTTCATTGTCCATGAAATTAGTCATTGTTCCGGGATCTCTTGCAAGCAGCAACACCGGCAAACAGCATTGAACGACAACGTACAGACAAGATAACCAACAGACTGCAACAGCATTAGCCGCATAACGCGTTGTCTGTCTGATGATCTGGCTGGGTTTTGTGGATCATTTCAATAAAAAGCAGCCAATCGAACGCTTGTTGATCTAAACACCCTACATAGCATCATTCAATTGATCAGTGTGTATGTTTCACCATCGAGATCATTTTTAGTGAGCAATGAAAAAAATATATGCATAGAGGATGTCCCACAAACCCTACGCTGTATAATAAAATCTGTTGAGAAGATTCTACAGAAAATGAGCTGAACATAACAAACTGGAGACTCATCGTCAGATCTGCCTCAAATTAACCTCCACCAAAGGACAGATGGTATACTTAACATTTGAGAAGATCTACCCTTGTCCGTCCATCCGTTTGTCCGTCGGTGTTTCTGTTGAAAGAATGATGGCAAATTAGCCTAGGACCCAGAGAATTTGCCTGATGATGGTTTATGGTCCCAAGCTGTTTGAGACTGTTAATGTTCGCAGTCGGCTTAGGAGGAAAAAAGTTCCCCTTTAAGGTACTAAAGGTACATGGTTAATGCTCGCAGTCGGAGGAAGGAAAAAAGTTCCCATTTATGGTACTAAAGGTACATGGGAAAATGGTACACTTTTTTGGGAATTTGCAGCAATCAGTTTCTATAGTTTCTGTAGTGTAGATAATGAGCCGCCTGCACTGAGCCCATATTAAAATGATTGTTTAAGGCCCAATTAGTCTTGACTGTTGGCGGTGCAACCTGCAGAAGTCTACTTTCGTCAACCGTCAAACTGTAGTTATCTCCCTCTAACACATGCAAAATGCAACCCCTAACTGAAACAGCTGATTGCCTACCGTCCACTGTCAACCGTCAAGACTAATTGGGCCTTTAGCCATGTGTCTGGTTAAATTTTTCATGGTAAAATGTTTGATAACGAAGACGAAATAACGTTAAAAAAGGTCAAATGTACTTACAAAATAGTTGAGTTAACATTATATAAGGTTGGCTTTTTCAAAAGAGAGGCAGAAAAATGTGCGACAAAAACAAAAAATTAAAGATCATTCGGCTCTGTTGTATCGATGTTTCTGATCTGCTTTGTGTTCTACAAAGTTCAGAATTAAGTTACACGAAGTTCCAACGATTGCGACAGTCATATCCCACCACTCTTTTTCCTTTCTCTGAACGTTTGTAATTGTGGAAAAGATCATAAGACAATTTATTTCGCTCTTTTAAAAAACCACCACCAAATGCAAATGCTAGATGTACAATCTTCATTGATTGCTTCTCGCACAATTCGAAGACTAAACGCAAAGGGTAATTCTCATTAATAATAATAGGACTCCCGTTTAAGTCATTTGATTTTTCGCACGATTCGAAGACTATACGCAAATGGAAATTCTCATTAATAATAATGGGACTCCCGTATAAGTCATTTGATTTGTAGCCGAAGTAATCCTTGCCAAAGACTGCTGAAGAAAAACCTTGGCGGGCTTAGAAACAGCGTTACAGTCAGTCTGGCAACCGTAGCCAATATATCTTATCAGTTTTTTAGTTGATTCTGAAAAAGAAACATCAAAATGATCTCACACCAGAATAAAAATTGTTCAAGTCGTAATAATGAAAAAGACCGAATAAATGTCAACAAAACATAAACATAATTAGTAGGTTAATTTAATATTAAAAATTATAACAGTAACAATATTTCTGGTTAAAAGAGATAACCCATAATTAGTTAACTTAACAATAAAAATGATTTCTATTACAATCTTTATAGTTAATAATATTAACAATTTCATTGTTACATTGAACATTTATTGTTTCAATTAATTAACTATGAACTGTTTATATTAACAATTTTCATGGTTAAAAACAAAGCATTGTTTAAACAACAATAATTATTTTGATAATAACAATAGTTTAAAAACTCAACAATGCAGTGTTAAAACAACATGAATTATTTTAAAATTAACAATTTTGTAGTTAAAAAGTTCAACGATAGCATAGTTAAAGCTAATATCAGTCAACAACAAAATGTTCATATTAACCTTATAGAACGCACACTCTAAATGATGTTTATTTATGGTTAAGCTTACCTTAGATAAGGTTATTTTTTTCTAAGTTTGGGGGGGCTTATTTTCTATAAAATAGATAATGACCCCTCAGTGAGTTTTTCAAATTGCTAATTTCTCTTCGTCTTGATACGACGGCTGCTATACTTTATTGTTTTTCAAAGTATTCTCCAGCATGATGTAATCACTTTTGCATGCGCTCAAACCAATTTTCGAAGCACTTTTCCTACTTCGATTAAGACACCTCCAAAACATGATTTTTGAATGCTTCAACTGCAGCTTTTGGCGACGAAAATCGATGACCACACATTTTTTTCTTAAGTGCCAAGTCAGGGCTGAACGGCAAATGACCCATCAATTCGACGTTTTGGCCGGTCGAAAAAGTCGCTGGTTTGAGCCAATGTGTGAGAGCTTGCATTGTCATGGTGCACAATGATTCGTCTTCTCTTGTTAGTTTCTCGAATTTCTTCGAAGACTTCAGGCAAACAAATTGTGGTGTAGCACTCAGAATTGACCGTCCTACGTTGCTAAAGCGGAACAGTCGCCACATGACCAGTTTTGCCGAAGAAACAGGCGACCATTTGCTTCGAAGTGCTTCTTCCACGAACAAATTTCGTTGGATTTGCCTCGTCTTCGAAGACCCACAAGATCGATTGCTGTTTTGTTTCGGGCTCATACGCATAGATCCATGATTCGTCACCTGTGACGAATCATATAAACGTCTTTTGAAGCACTGCGATCGTATTTTCTCAAAATTTCTTTGCACCAATCGACACGAGTTTTTTTTTAGCGATTGTCAAATTGTGCCGGATCCAACGAGAACAAAACTTTTTTACGGCAATATCGAATGAATGTATGGTGGAAGAAAAGCCCAAGGATGCCTCTATCTCACGGTATGAAACATGACGATCTTGCATTATCAGTTTACGCACGGCATTAATGTTCTCTGGCACAACGGCCGTTTTTGGACGACCTTCGTTTTTGAGCGAGCGTCTGCCACGATTTTTAATATTAAACCAGTTTTTCACAGTGCTATAGGATGGTGCTTCATTGCCTTACAAAGATTTAAGTTCATCGATGCACTCTTGTCGTAGTAATCCACATCGAAAGTTGTGAAAAATGATGGCACGAAAATGTTCACGAGTTAATTCCATTTTTTTTGCCAAATTGATTTTTTCAAGTCACTGTAAACAACAAACGTCAAAAAGTTCGTCAAAACGTTCTGAGTACGTTTATGCTAAAAAATGTCAAACTTTTCAATGATAATGTCAGATGGCGCCAGGCAACATTTAGTGTTGCCTAGGCCAGAAATATATATTTATATACCAACTCTTAATAAGCCCACCCTGAAAAAAGTGTCCCTTGGATCAGAAAGTGGTTCACTTTCTAGCATCACACCGACCACACATGTAAGGCAACAATGTGTGTCCCACATATTTTGATTATATCGGGTAATCAATCTAGAGGTATTTTTTCAAATAACAAAAAAAATACAAAAATTCAAATCAAGTGTGGAATCTTTATTGTTCATTCAAATGGAAATTTTATGCCATTTATTTTTTGAATAAAATTTCCTTCAAATGTTGGCCGCAACTACGCCGCAGGGTGTCCATTCTGAGGGTCCTATTTTGGATGACTCGTTCGAGAATTTGGTTCGGTGTGGCGTTAATGACACGCGTAATGTTGGCTTGCAAAACCTGAGGCGTAGCTAGTTTGTCATTATAGAATTTGGACCTTACGTAAACCCAAAGAAAAATGTCTAATGGTGTGATATCACCCGATCTAGGCGGCCAACTCTCCAGTTCAAAACGTATAATTAGCTGCTTTTCAAAATGACCTCTCAATAGATTTTTTGTTTAAGCAGCTGTCAAGGACGGCGCCATTCTTGTTGAAATCAAATGACGTTAAGATTAGGGAATTCAATTTCGGGAAGCAAAAAGTCCGATATCATGGCGCGATAGCGAGCACCATTCACGGTTACTTTCCGACCATAATAATTTTTGAAAAAATATGAACCGATCATTCCACCAGCTTATAAACCGCACCAAACCGTGGTTTTCTCTGGGTAAAATGGCACCTCTTGAACCTCTTATGGTTGCTATTCAGCCCAAATGCGGCAGTTTATTGACGTTGCCGTTGAGCCAGTGATGGGCCTGATCACTGAATGAAATTTTGGTCGAAAGCAGCGGAACTTCTTCGAGCTTACAGTTGCACAATTTGAAGGCGCTGTTGCTGTGTAAGTTTTTCCACGATGAAATGGCAATCAATACTAAAAAGAAACAAAAATAATGTTTATCGCAACTCATGCGTAATCTGCACAAAAAACCCTATGGCAAAAAATACCTCCAGATGGATCACGCGTTATTTCTCCCATATCCTAAAGGGAAGAAATGTTCTACGCAAATCACGCGTAATCTGTGAAAAAAACACCCTTATTGAAAAAATACCTCTAGATTGATCACACTTTATTTCTCCCATCTTCTGAAGGGCGATTGAAGTTCGCCTAAGTCTTGACTTAAATGCAATTTTCTTGTAAACTTCATTAGTAAGACCAAAAAATATTTATTCTATCTCTCTGACAAACGTCACTCACACACCACGGCAATCGATTTCCGAATCGCTTTCCAGCATTTGTGTTTCTCGTCCCGGTTGCGCTGTTACTTTTTTGCTCTTTATTATTGAGGTTCGACCCGAAACGAAAAAGAAAATCACACACAATAAAAAAAACAAAAGCCAAAGACAAGACAAGAAAAATGTTTGCATACAATTGTGTATTGCGGCCCGAAAGTTGACTTCATTGACTCACAACTGTATACATTAAAGTGAGTGACTTTCGGACGAGCCTAGAATCAAAGTACCGCACATAAAAGCCTATTAGTTTTAGATTACAACATACTACTCGTCGCGGCAATGCAATGATGTCGTTCCTCACCCGGCAAGAAGACAGTCGGGAAATAGGGATGCCAACAAAACCTTTTTGGAAACCGATTAACCGGGTTTTACTACGAGGCAATGGGATGAGGGTATACCTTTTCGAAGGACAAGGGAACAATTCCTCACTGAATGTATGATTGATTGTCTTTCAAAGAGATGATCAGACATCTGGGGACTTTTATGCTAAAAAATATAAAAAAATCCTGACATGGCTTTAGAAGGTTCAATGATGAGCCCTCAGATGGCTCCATTTCTATGGGGAAAATGATGGGCTTCGGGGGCTCGCTCTCTATAAAAAAAGCGGATGACTCTTTGGGAGTAATAAATGATGTTGATGGTGATTACACTATTTTACAAATTATGGCCTCCTTAACACGAAAATGAAATTTAAAAACTTTTTCTCTGCTTTGATTTCAGGATAGAATTTTTGGTTTTTTTTTTTTTGAGATGTCTCAGCTTTTTGGACCATAACTACCGATTTGAACAAGAGTTTTCTCAAACGAACTCAAAATCTTATTCATACAAGGTATTAAAATCAGTTCAACGGCATTGACGTTAGAGGCTTTTTAAATTTAAAAAATTTAATTTTTTGTGCAAAAATCAAGACTATTATTTGAAAATAAAATATAAACAATAATATAAAATATATAAATAAATTAATCATAAAGTTTGGCCTTTCTCGAGCGAACCAAGCTATCATTCAAATGGTTAAAAAAAGGTTATTTTTTCTTTCATTTGGCGGTAATTGGGAGTTATGATCCAAAAAGCTGAAAAAAATCGTAAAAAAAATCCAAAAATTCTATCTTGAAAACTAGTCAGAGGAAAATTTTTTAAAAATCGTTTTTGTGTTTAGGAGGCCAAAATCTATGGGAAAAAAATATTTAGAACTCTGGGCTAAAATGGCTGTAAACTAGTGTTATGGACGCTAATTTTGTACAGGTTACTCATTTGCTATAGAATAAAGCTTATGAAGATCCCTTGGATGCTTGATTACACAGTACAACAGCCAATCTGGGGGGTGAGAAATTCCAAGTCAGGGTGATGGCTTTTATTCAAAATTAAGTAACTTCACTTAATTGTAAATAAAAGCAGAACGCGTTAATCGATTTCTATGATCTATGTCGCATTTTGTTTATAGGTTATGTGACTTTACGTGAAAGTTATATTATATTTTTTGGCAAAATTTTCTTCATAAATTTATTTCTTATTGCAAAAATGTTGATTTGGAAGAGAAACAGTATATTAATGGATTAAAGAAAATGTAATTATTAATTTTTCTCAATTTATTTCAGCAAAATCGAACTAGTCGTTCTCGAGTTATGTCAAACTACGTTTTCGCCAACATTTTACAACTAAGCGAAAAAACATCAAGATAAGGAAAAAATGTAAAAGGTCATAAAAAGGTCATATGGCACATACGAACGCAAAACCCTTTGGGGGTTTTAATATACTGACCTAGTACCATCACCCTGACTTGGAATTTCTCACCCCATAGACAATAACCCCAAAAATGTTCCACAGTGTTATAAGAGAAAGAGGGTTCCTTATGATTTAGAGTAACTGTCGAGCGTTCAGAAGGTTCGATAATGAGCCACCATATGGCTCAATTCGCTCTCTATAAAATTGTTGATGAACTCTAGGAGTTATACGGCTCATTTTTTATTTAATAGCTATTGAGCCACTGGAACTCATTTTCTGCAGAAAAGATAAGCCGCCAAAGGGCTCTTTTTTATAGAACAGACGACGAGTTATGCGAAGCTGATTTGTCACATAACAGATGATGAGCCATGTTAGGCTCATTTCCATAGAATTGTTTTTCCATAGAGTAGGTGATGAGCCCCTTAGGGGCTTATATTCCATAGAATAGATGATAAGACTTCAGTAAGCTCAGTTTCTTGAGCAATGATCGACAACAGGTCGCCCCTGGGCGGTTCAATCACACGTACATAGCTGTCATATGCAGTCATTCTCGTTTTAGCTTTCGTTCGATGAGTTGTTGTTGTTGCATAATATCGGGTGATCAATCAATGGGGTTTTTTTCACCGATTACGCGTGAGTTGTGTTGTACTTTTTTTTTTCTTTTCAGTATTGTTTGCCATTATATCATGGAATGACTTACACCGCAACAACGTCTCCAAATTGTGCAACTATACGAGGGCCTATCAATAACTCCAATACTTCTCCAACTTCCCCTGTAGTTATATGAAATGGAGTACTGCTCCCATCAACTACCATTTGTTAATAGACTACTGTCAAATTTTGAGAGAGTTCCGTCATTCAGTTTGTGTTCAAAACATACAACCTCGTGGATTTTGTAAAAAATGATAAATAGTGAATTTCAAGTTCTCATTAAACATTATACTATTTTGCGGAAAAACAGTCAATCAAACCAAGGAAAAGCTTGAGAAAAACTATGGGGACTGCGATTCCAATGGCAAAAAGTGGTTTACTAAATTTCGTTGTGGTCGCAAATGGCGCTGAACGTTCTGGATGGCCAATTGAGATCAATACACCTGAAAATGTCGAAAAAATCCGCGATTTGCTTTCGGCCGATCAAAGAGTAAAAATGCGTGAGATTGTTGATGTCATACGCATTTCATATGGCAGTGTGCCTTCAATTTTATATGATCAGTTAGTTTAAAGATAGTCTGCCAGATGCGTGCCGCGTTTGCTCTCAATTGACTATAAACATAATCGTGTGACAACTTCAAAGGATTGTTTGGAGTTATTTAACCGCAATCCGAACGAGTTTTTGCGGCGTTTTGTAACTGTGGATAAAACAGGGATCCATTACAACACTCCGGAGACCAAGTAGCAGTCCAAACAATGGGTTTCTCCGGGTGAAACGACTCCGAAAAAGGCCTAGGTTACTTTATCAGCCAATAAGGTGATGGCAATAGTATTTGGAATGCACGTGGGATAATACACATCGATTACCTTCAAGAAGGGAAAACAATAAACGGCGAACATTATGCCAACTTATTGGACCGATTTAACGAGTATTTAAAAACAACAGCCCCATATGGCCAAGAAAAAAATTCTTTTTCATCTAGTGCACACGTGTGTAGTCTCATGAATTGGGTTACGAATTGCCACCTTATCCACCATATTCTCCCGATTTAGCCACCAGTGACTATTTCCTATTTTCGAACCTAAAGAAATGACTCGGTGGAAAGAGATTTAGCTCCCACGATGAAATTATTGATCAAACAAAAGTCTATTTGATGGACATCGAAAAATCCTATTTTTTTGGAAGGGATACAAAAATTGGAGAAACGTGGGACTAAGTGTATTGAGATAAAAAGACATTATGTTGAAAAAATATTCGAAAAGTCTCGGAATTATTGATATGACGTCGTAGAAGTGATTTATTAATTAATAGAAAAAATACGTAAGTGTTTCATTTACTAAAAATATTTCAAATCTAACGCAGTTTGTTTAAAAAAAATATTATTTATATTGCGTAAGAATTTGTAAAAAAATAAAATCATGATCATACGGTATGATTGCTGTTATCATATTATTGTTAATATAAAATTCAAATAGCAGTAATTTTGTGGTATGAAACACTTTTATTGTTTAGCTTTAACTACTCGTATATTTTCATTTTTAAATTTGGGAATAATATAGGGTGTTCCATCTAGAGGTATTTTTGCAGAACAAAAAAAAATATAAAAATTCAATCAAGTGTGGAATCTTTAGTAGTTCATTCGAAAGAACAGTTTATGCCATTTATTTTTTAAATATAATTTCGTTCAAATGTTGGCCGCCTCAGGGTTTTCATTCTGAGGGTCCAATTTTGGATGACTCATTCGAGCATTTCGAACGGTATGGCATTAATGACACGCGTAATGTTGGCTTTCAGAACCTGAATCGTAGCTGGTTTGTCAGCATAGACTTTGGACTTTACGTAACCCCAAAGAAAAATGTCTAAAGGGGTGATATCACTCGATATCGGCAATTTTGTTTATTGACTCTGCCGTTTCGCCAGAAATGGGCCTCATCAATGAACACAAAATAGCCGTAAACAGCAGATCTTCTTGTTTTTCGCCGAACACTTATTTCCATATTACAGTTGCGAACATTTGAAGGATATTATGTTCACAAAATAAATCGCATAAAATGTCCTTTCGTATGAACAATAAAGATTCCACACTTGATTTGAATTTTAGTAATTTTTTTCATTTTAAAAAAAAATACCTCATCACCCTATACAATATAAGTATACCCCCAAAAAGTCTGATTTTTACAGATGTTGCTTTAGTCCTTTTGTAGAGAAACTTACTTGCTCTGAATGGATTTGGGCCATTAAAACCCCAAACAGCTTGCAACAACAATAAATTTCTCTGCAATGTTTTGACTTTCTGGGTTGATTATTGTGACCGCTATCGTTCTTTCAACAGACACACTGACGGACAGACAGTCAGGCATAGCTAGAGCTTCTAAGAATTGTACGCGGATCAAAATCATATATACCTTATAGGGTATCAGATGAATATTTTGAGTTGTGCCAAGAAAAATTTCAATTTTGGTACACCCTCATCCTATGGTGGGGGATAAGTATAAAAAGGTCTGTGTGGAAAATTGTCATATTTTTATTTTTAGAAAGAAACTGCAATACTAAAAGAGCCTATGTGACATATTTGTATATGTGACAGCGCATAAAGAAAGGGACCTAAGGGTAAAAAAATAAATGTTCACTTTTTTTTTTGATGTGGACAACATCTGAGCATCGAATGAGACCGATCCCATGTCCCAAAAGTGTTCCCTCCCAGAGATATGCGCGTTTTATGAAAGTGAAGTCGACGATTCTAAGCGCAAATAGAAGGGGACCTAATCTTTAAAAAGGCTCTCCTGGACAAAACTGTTTTTTACCCTTAGGTCCCTTTCTATTTTGCGCGTCACATATATTGGTGTGTCATTCAAAATCGCTCATTAAACTCATTTTTTTAGTAAAAACGTGGCAAATCTGCAATTACTAGTTTTAGGAAATTCCACGAATTAAATTAACGCAACAGTTTTTTTACTCTCCTGGAAAAAATTGAAAAACCAAGAAGGCCTTCTGCTGGAAACATCAAAACATTGTTACATTTCAACAATATTAACATGGCCGTAATCATACTATTGTCAGAATGAAATTTAAAAAACAACGAATTTTCTTTTATTGCAAAAAAAATATTTTTGTTTCCGTGACCATGTACTAGCAAAAAATTTTCTCTGAGTGTAGATGTGGAACGATTATGCTGCAAATTTTTGTTAAAGAATAGATTTTGATCCCTCAGGGGGCTCATTTGAAATTTAATAAGTGAGGGGCCTCCGATGACTACAAATAAATACCCGTTTGTGTTTCTAAATATTTGAATACGGATTTCGCCAGTTATTTGGGGTTTGTCATCCCTACTTGGGTACTTAGAATCTACGTCTATGTGTCCGTCCATCCATTGGTCTGTATCTGCATCCTTTTTTTGTAGTTTTGTGCATATCTGTTGCATAGCTCCTCCACCCGTGCGCTGGGCTGTTGTGTCGCTTATGTTGTTGTTCATAAGAAATGAAATTTATTATATTTTCAACTTCATTGGCAACAACTAAAAGCAACCGAATTGGTTAGGCTTCATTTCGTCTGTTTGTCCGTCTGTCTGTCTGTCTGTCTGTACTGGCAACATTTGCAACTAGTACGACACGCTGGAGCATCTTAGAGCGAAGCGAAAAACAAGACGCAATTCATTTGCAAATTCCAATGAAACACCAACCACACGGTTCCCTGTTCCCGGGCCACGAGTATTCCCAAGAATTTCAACGTTCATTTCAATTTAATGCCCGATGAGACGGAGTTCTCCCGGTTCGCGCAGCGGTTCCCATTGCTTAAATTCAAGCTCAGCAGTTGGGGGGCAAAGGAGCGGGGCAGGCGCAGTCAACGAACAACACCATCGTCACCACCACCACCAGGAGCAGCAGCGCCAAACCTAAAGGTCTGAACCGAACAACAGCCAAAGCTCAGGCTCAGGCAAAAAAATTGGTCTGAAGTTTGGTGGTGTTTGGTGCTTAAGCATCGTGGTATCGTTTGCAAGTTTGAACCGCTTTGATGCTAAGCCGCTGAAATGGTTCGAGACCACCCAAGACGTTGACGATTTTGTTCAAAAGATTTCGCTGTGGCGATCATCATCAGCCTCGACATCATCATCGTCATCATCAGCGTCAGGCCCAGCCAACATCATTATGTTGAGGTTACTCCTCATGATGATCATGCTAAGGATGCTAGGCTCACAAACAGCGCGCGTGTGTGTTTGTGTGTGAGTGTGTGGTTGTTGGCCAGAGTTGTTCTTCATCCAGAAGACATTAGTACTCCAGTGTTGTTGTTGGATTTTTTGGTTAAGCGAAAAAGTTGGGTGCCTTTTTGTGGTTCCTTTCGTTAGCCGATTCTCGTTTTCTTATTTTTTGCTGGGCGATGATGTTCGCTGCGGCCGAGATGATGTTCTCTGATATGCACAATAAACGCGCATTAAAAGTCGCAATCAGTACATTTTAGAGGTTTGCGTAAAGCAGACAGACAGAGAGACGGGCGCAGACCGACAATTGTTTGTTGTTGCGTTGTAAATTGCAACCAGTAAATGCAGCATACAACAGCAACACCAACAGCAGGCCCAGCACCAGCAACAAACGACGACAATAAAGACCACGACCAACGAAGTTGGAAAAAAGGTGATTTAATTTTGCCATGGTATAATTGTAACATAAGGTTAAAGGACTCAATTGATAAGTGGGTTGAATGGCTGAGCTGAGTTTTTCCCTTACGCTGTCTTCTTCTGCCGATGCCGCTGCAGTCTTAAAACAAGTTAAGTTTGATGTCTTTTAATTTAGTTTTATTTTTTTTTTTGGTTCTTGCTCCAGTAATTAAGAATGAGTTAGTGAAATTGTATACTTAGCCCATAATGACTGTAATTCGGCTGAAGAATAAATGGGACATTTTAATTGTTTCATTTCCCTTCCAGGGAGCTGAATTGAGGTCCTGGGTTAACAAAAAAAATAGTTCACGTTTTTGAAAAGGTTAACTTTTTACAAAAAAAAAAAAATATTTTTTTAATGCTCGTCTTAAGCGTTATTCTGATAATTTAAAATGCCTTTGAAAATATGGGCATATAAATAATTCAGTGACTTGGCCTTCTTCGGAGCCAGTTCTTGCGGGTAAACCCTTTGTTTAGACTGCTGCTTGGTCTCCGGAGTGTTGTAATGGATCCATGTTGCATCCACAGTTACAAAACGCCGCAAAAACTCATTCGAATTAAGGTTTAAAAACTCCAAACAAGCCTTTGATGTTGTCACAAGATTACGTTTATAGTCAATTGAGAGCAAACGCGGCACGCATCTGGCAGACAGCTATCTGTAAACTAACTGATCATATAAAATTGAAGGCACACTGCCATATGAAATGCGTATGGCATTAACAATCTAACGAACTTTTACTCTTTGATCGGCCAACACCATATCGCGGATTTTTTCGACATTTTCTCGGGTATAGACCTCAATTGGCCGTCCAGCACATTCAACGTAATTTGTACTTGTGCGACCACAACGAAAGTCAGTAAACCAGTTTTTTACCATTGAAATCGATGGTGCAGAGTCCCCCTAGTATTTATCAAGCTTTTCCTTGGTTAGATTGACGCTTTTTTTCCGCAAAAAATAATGTTTATTGATCACTCGAAATTCACTTTTTTTCCATTTTTACAAAACCCAACAGCTGTTGTTAAAGACAAACTGAATGACGGAACTCTCTCAAAGTTTGACAGTAGTCTATTAACAGAAGGTCACGGAATTATTGATATGCCCTCATAATATTGTTGAATGACGGAACTCTCTCAAAGTTTGACAGTAGTCTATTAACAGAAGGTCACGGAATTATTGATATGCCCTCATAATATTGTTGATATGTAATAATAGCATTGTTGCCAAATTAAAAAAATGAAAATATGATTGTAGCAACAATATAAAAATGGTACGATAGTATTGGTTTTTGGGTTTTAAAAAGGGTGGTTAAATTTTAAGGACCGATGTTAAATGTAAACCACACATAAACGTCACGTTTTTTTCTGCATTTCATTTGATATTTCTCAATTTCAGACTAACTCAATTTGAACCATGTAGACGTATGACAAGCGAGCAACGCGTTAAAGTTATTCAGGCTTATTATTAAAATGCCTATAGTGCACTTCGTGATTTTTTCGGTCAATTTAATCGTCCAAATGTGCGTACAATCGGAAAAATCGTGCAAAAATTTGAGCAAACTGGGTCTGTAGGAGATGTGAAAACACCAGTGCATGCTCGTAACAAGCAAAATGATAGAGTGAATGCGCGATCATCTAAGGAAGCATCTGAACTGATCCCAAGGGTGGAAAAGGGTCATCCATCACCAAGCTTCAGTCATGGTTTGGTGGCGTGTCTCTTACGATGGGCTCACTGACCTGCATTTCTGCAAACAAGGAGTCAAAACATCAGACAAAGTTTACCAAGAAACCGTTTTGGAAGCTGTTGTAAAGCCTCTTAACAATTCCCTGTTCCAAGACCAGCCATGGACTTCCAGCAGGATTTTGTGCCGGCCCATACGGCTAAAACGCCCCAGGCCTGTCTTCGAGACAATTTGCCAGCGTTCATTTCCTCTGAAGAATGGCCCTTAGGCAGTCCAGATTTGAACCCATTGGATTACAAATTGTGGTCGGTTTTAGAGGACAAGGTTTGTCACAAAAGATACCCCAACATTGGATCTCTTAAGACTGCTTTGGTTCGAGCTGTGGCCAATTTTCCAATGGACGAGATTCGTGCAGCTATTGACGATTGGCCAGTGTGACTTAAGGCGTGTGAAAAGGCAAAATGCGGACATTTCGAATAAGTAGATTCTTTTTGGATACAATATACATCAATAAATATATTAAAAAATATTTGGTCCAAAAACATTCAGTACTTTTTATTTTACAGCATAAAACGTGTGTAGCAGTATTTATGTCCCTTCCAAGTACTTATATAGCAGCCCTCGTAATTGGCCGCAACTATCATGTGATATGCCGTCGTTGGACTTCTTTCTTTGGAGATATTAAAAAGAAAAAGTGTACGTCATAAGTCAAGATGAATTCAAGAGCTAAAGCAAGAGATAATTCGGCACATCAATGACATCGAACCTCCATTATTTCTCAGAGTCATTGAAAATATCGACCATCGTATAAAAGTTTGTGACGGAAGCCGTGGCGAGCATTTAGCCTATATTTTGTTTCACAAATAAATAATTGTCATAGATCTTTCTATTATTATAAAAAATATTAAGATAATTGTTTAATATTTTTATTTACAATTTACCTCGTGCGTTTTAGTTGGACCATCCTTTTAATCTATTCCTATTGTTTCAAAGTGTAACTAATGGCCACAATGAAGTATTTTTCAATTTGACCTATCTTTCGCCTCCAGCATCACTTCCGGCCATTTTGTTCCCACTGCGTTGTCTTCCGCTTCTATTTCTTGGGTATGCTGAGACAATCTTTTTGTATCTAGCCAAAAGATCAACTTTTTATGTTGGTTCCGAAAAGAAACAACAAAGATCTCTAAGCAGAATAAAAAACTGTTCAAATCATAAAAACAGTTTACCATGGCACAATAAACACGGTAGTGTTATGCAGTCAGCTGATTTACATTTTTTTCTCGTAGAAATTTAAGCTTTCAAATTTAAAATTTGACAAAGGCAATTCTTAAAAATTTATAGGTCTAAATTTCTGTATGAAACATTCACGATAATCATCAAACATTCACAGAATTAGTCTTCTACGAGGGCGGTTCGGATACTTTTTAGCCTAGCACAAAAAGCGCGGTATAAACAGAAAAAAGTTAAGTGTTTTGGAAACTTCCATCTCTGCTATGAACACATGTTAAATTTCGATCTGGCAACTCCTTCATATAGAAACAGGTGTTCACAAAAGACGCATCCGCGATTTTTGCTGATTTTAAACGTTGGTCGTACAAGCATTGAAGATGAACCACGTAGTGGACTTCCAAAAACAGCAACAACAACAGAAATTGTAGCCAAAGTGCATGATATGGTATTAAATGATCGACGAATAAAAGTGCGTGAAATAGCTAATATCATGAGCATCTCAAATGATCGAGTCCATTTAATTTTGCATGAAGAACTACAGATGAAAAAGCTTTCTGCAAGATGGGTGCCGCACTTGTTAACAGTCGACCAAAAACGCAAAAGAATGAACATTTCTCAAGCTTGTTTGGATCGTTTTCAGCGAAATAAAATGGATTTTAAGCGTCGTTTCATAACTGTTGATGAGACATGGATCCACCACTATACTCCAGAGACCAAAGAACAATCCAAACAATGGACTGAAGCTGGAGGAAGTGCCCCAAAGAAGGCAAAAACAATTCAATCGGCTGGTAAGGTTATGGCAACGGTTTTTTGGGACTTCAAAGGTATTTTATTGATTGACTACCTGCAAAAGGATAAAACAATAAATTCAGAGTTCTATTGCAACCTTTTAGATCAATTAAATGTACAAATTCGAGAAAAACGTCCTGGCTTACAACACAAAAAAAATAATTTTTCATCAAGACAACGCACCAGCGCACAAGAGTGTTTTAACAATGGCTAAAATCAACGAATTAAAGTACGAGTTGCTTGACCACCCACCTTATTCTCCTGATTTAGCTCCCAGTGACTTTTACCTGTTCCCAAATCTAACAAAATTCCTTACTGAAGATGCAACTACAGTTGTAAACCACTATTTTGAAGACCTTGAGGAAAACTATTTTAATCAAGGGATAGAATTGCTAGATAAGCGTTGGACTAAGTGTATTGAAGTTTCAGGAGATTATATTTAAAAATTAAAAATATTTTTGAAAAACTAACTATTCTCTTTCATTGATAGGCTAAGAACTTTCCGAACCGTCCTCGTATTCTTTGAATCAAAGTCTTAAAGGACTTTGACTGTACAGAGACCAGTTTTTTTTGTTATTGGGCTAGTGACTATATCTCGCATGATACAATAAACAAGGTTGAGTTGTACATCAGCTGATTTACAATTTATTCTCGCAGAAATTTAAACTGTCAAATTTAAAGTTTGACAAAGGCAATTCTTGAAGTTTGTAAGTCTAATTTTCTGTATGAAAAAATTCACAATAATCGTCAAGCATTCACAACAATGTATTTTTGACAAATGACTTTGACAGTTTAGTGAATTGTTTGTTTGTTGTGGGGCTAATGACTGTTCCTCGTTAATTGTACCATGACATTTTCCTTTAAATTCAGAAAATTTTAATCATTGTCAACTTTGAATTTATTTTCAAAAATATTTCCTGCTTTCCAATTTTAAAGTCTAATATTTCAAAGCAATCTTAAATTTTTATCGTATAACCCTTTCTTTGCAGCACTTAAAAATGTAATCTAGATAAATATAAAATTTTATTGGGGCCCAAGGAAAAATCGATGCTGGAACACTGATGCGTTATTAAGACCGTTCATCTGCCAAAACTAAATAGTCGGTGACTGATAATGAAGAATAGTTTCACGTCAGGATAAGTAACTTATTTTGACCTTATATGCATGTGATATACCTTATGGTAAGTCGAACCATGTAACCATAAATATAATGGAATACTGGTGATTGCAACAGAAAGTATGTTTATGCAACCGAATATTTGAAGTTCGGACCGGTTTCCAACTGATTTTTTCTCTGTCTGTATAAAGTAGAGGGCGGTTTGGAAAGTTCTTAGCCTATTAATGAAAAAGAATAGTTAGTTTTTCAAAAATATTTTGATTTCTCAATATAATCTCCTGAAACTATAAGAAACACTAAGTCCAACGCTTATCTAGCAATTCTATCCCTTGATTAAAATAGTTTTCCTCAAGGTCTTTAAAATAGTGGTTTACAACTGTAATTGCATCTTCATTTGAGGTAAAACGCTTGCCAGCAAGGATTTCTTTTAGATTTGGGAACAGGTAAAAGTTAGTGGGAGCTAAATCAGGAGAATAAGGTGGGTGGTCAAGCAACTCGTACTTTAATTCGTTGATTTTAGCCATTGTTAAAACACTCTTGTGCGCTGGTGCGTTGTCTTGATGAAAAATTATTTTTTTGTGTTGTAAGCCAGGACGTTTTTCTCGAATTTGTACATTTAATTGATCTAAAAGGAAGCAATAGTACTCTGAATTTATTGTTTTACCCTTTTGCAGATAGTCAATCAATAAAATACCTTTGAAGTCCCAAAAAACCGTTGCCATAACCTTACCAGCCGATTGAATTGTTTTTGCCTTCTTTGGGGCACTTCCTCCAGCTTCAGTCCATTGTTTAGATTGTTCTTTTGTCTCTGGAGTATAGTGGTGGATCCATGTCTCATCAACAGTTATGAAACGACGCTTAAAATCCATTTTATTTCGCTGAAAACGATCCAAACAAGCTTGGGAAATTTTAATTCTTATGCGTTTTTGGTCGACTGTTAACAAGTGCGGCACCCATCTTGCAGAAAGCTTTTTCATCTGTTGTTCTTCATGCAAAATTAAATGGACTCGATCATGCCCATGATATTAGCTACTTCACGCACTTTTATTCGTCGATCATTTAATACCATATCATGCACTTAGGCTACAATTTCTGTTGTTGTTGCTGTTTTTGGACGTCCACTACGTGGTTCATCTTCAATGCTTGTACGACCACGTTTAAATTCAGCAACCCAATTTTTTACTGTTGCATATGAAGGAGCACTTTCACCTAACACATTCACCATATCATTATGAATTTCTTGTCCCGATAAACCTTTTTTATGTAAATATTTAATGACACCACGCATTTCTAATTTTTCCATTGTAAAAAATCGCGGATGCGTCTTTTGTGAACACCTGTTTCTATATGAAGGAGTTGCCAGATCGAAACAAAATTTAACATGTGTTCATAGCAGAGATGGAAGTTTCCAAAACACTTAACCGCTCATACCGCGCTTTTTGTGCTAGGCTAAGAAGTTTCCGAACCGCCCTCTATTTGCTTCCATCAGGATATGTAACCGTGTTTTTTTCCTTTTAGGTGTGGAGACCTGGGGACGGCTGTTCTATGCCAAGCCACCAACAACAATGGACCAGTCCAATTTTGGCAACAGAGTCGGGCAACTTTAAATCTCACGGGACCACCGAAGGTAATTTAAATGTCTTACATACATTACTTCTTATTAAATTGTTAAGTTTATTCTCGCTTAATGGAAACCCCTTTATACAATCCAAAATCAATCAAAAGCATCCTTTTGTCCACGCCAATTTTTCAACTTATGATTCATGACTTTATTAGACAAATTTGTATAAAGCCAAATCTAAATGCAAGTGGGGGGGGGCCTTTTCGAAGGCTAAGCTCCAAATGTTTTATGTCTAAAACTTAATTAATTCTTTAGAAATCACAGTTAACGATGGACGGGGCAAAAAAAATCGGCAATAAAAAAGCGCCAGAAAAATCACTCAAAAAATTAATCAACAAAAAGTCTTAACACCCTCCCATCAAGAGCTGATGATTTACACACCAGCACCGAATCACACGCCCGGGAGATCGTAGCGAACAGCAACTCCAATGAATGAGCGGAAAACAGATCAATCACCGTCATAAACGCGGCGCAATTAATAAAAAAAAGACCACCTACAACTGTTGGCTAATAAAATTATGACACTAAAAATCGGGTATTTGGCTGCTGCTGCCTCCGGCTTGAGGCCTTGTGACACAAAGCTGTCAAATAACGCTACTGTGGCGTTTTGATTGTTGAACTTATGAAGGGGGGTCTAATTTAAGATAAGATATTTTTTTTATTTTTGAATTAAACTTAAGCCCTGAAATCAATTCTGTTCCTTTTACAAAGAAATAAAGATTTAATTCAAATTTTTTTTTTCGGATTTTATGACTTGAAACATGGACAGCAACAACTGACATGACATGTCGGCTATGATTCTTGGAACTGGGATATCAACACGAAACAAAAAATCGTATAAAGAGACACGTTGAGCGATGAATGCTTATAATCAAATGTTTTTTTTATGGAGGGGGATTTATGGCCCAAAGCTAAGCAAATGACAGGCTAATTGACACTTCATGTGCTGTCAGAAATTAAGAGATGTTTGGACAGGCAAGCTTATGGCTACTACTCGTATTTCTACTATTCGCATCATGGGGGATTATTGGCAAATGACATGGAATAGTACAATGGCTATACATAAGTTATAAATTGGCAGAGTGACCAGCAGGTGGTATGATAATTTTGGTCAAAACTAGTTGAGCTTTGCTCAAATAATCTGCTTGTAGTTTGAGCAAAGGTCCGATTGGAATAAATCCAGTACATATCTTACTTACCCATAAGCTCATGGCGACCACCCAGAGCAACCAAGTGTGGAAGTGGTTATAGCCACTTCCCAACAGTCATAGCTTACATATATCGCGCGTTTATCAAGAAATCAATAAAAAAAATGGTTCGAAACGTTGGCTCTTCAAGCCACCTTCCTAAAAATAAAAGCACCACAAAAATGTAAATGAGAGTTGAAAAACGAACCCTTTCATTATTGGTCCTTCATACTTTTTGCGGGTATACTTCTGGAGTGTCTGAACCCTTAATTTGAAAGGTGCCTCCAAACAGCGTTCGGTATACATTTACCTCAGGCCATCACGTAAGAGGCCTCTTTTTTAAGCGCCTAGAACAGACATATGACCGATGTTGCAATAATGCCATTTAAATTGTTCACGGCGACTTTAATGCCTCAGAAGGCATCTTTGGATCCACTATCGAAAAAGTCAGCCCTTCGCAAATCTTTTTCGAAATTGATTTCGTGGCACACAAACCAGTTTCCCATTTAATGTGTACCGAACATTGAACCCGTGGTACGAGGACAAGTGTTAAAAAGGTACAACTGCGAAGAATGCTGCCCATAACGCGCCGCAACAAGGTGTAGCAACAAGAGCCGTTGGCTGTGGGACGTTAAAAAGGAGAAACGCATTTTCCTACAACAGAAGAGAAATTAAATTCCGTGAGAAAAATGGCAAGTATGATGCCTGAAAATTTGGCCAATCATCAGACAGAGGGCCCAATTAATGGTACGAGGGTTGCAATTTATATTTTGGGTCCGGCAATAAAAATACAATAATATATCATTGGAAATTGTTTTATTGTTTTTCAAAATATTCTCCATTAAGATCAATACACTTTTGCAAGCGCACAAATCAATTTTCGAAGAATTTTTTCAACTCCGATTCAAAACATGATTTTTGAACGCTTCAACAGCTGCTTCGGGCGATGAAAAATGTTGATCACACACTTTTTTCTTGATGCTAGGGAATAATAAGAAGTCATTGGGTGCCAAGTCAGGGCTGTACGGTGGATGGCCCATCAGTTCGACATCTTGAGTGGTCAAATAGCTCATCGTTTCAGCTGATGTGTGAGTGCTCGCATTGTCGTGATGCAAAATGATCCGTCTTATCTTATTATCTATCCTCATTTTTTTCCATGTTTAGCCAGTTCATTAGCCTTGCAGTTTCCAGCTTCCTACCGAAAATACAATGATTTTTTTAACCATGTGTCTGGTTAAATTTTTTATGGTAAATGTTTGATAACGAAGACAAAATAACGTTATATAAGGTCAAATGTACATACAAAATAGTTGAGTTAACATTATATAAGGTTGGTTTTTTCAAGACAGAGGCAGTAAAATGTGCGACATAAACGAAAATTTAAAGATCATTCGGCTCTGGTGTATCGAAGTTTTTGAAATGCTTTGTGTTATACGAAGTTCAGAATTAAGTTACACGAAGTTGCAACGATTGCGACTGTCTTATCGCATTTTCCTTTCTTTTTCTTTTCCTTTCTTCCTTTGCTCTCAACGTTTGTAATTGTGAAAATGACCATAAGACAATTTATCTCGCTCTTTTAAAATACCACCACCAAATGCAAATGCTAGCTCTAATCAATATCATTGTGCTATTAAGATTGCTTTTCGCACAGCTCGAAAACTATACGCAAAGTCATAGTCATTTGATTTCTAGCCGATTTGTAGCCGAAGTAATCCTTGCCAAAGACTGCTGAAGAAAAACCTTGGCGGGCTTAGAAACAGCTTTACAGTCTGCCTGGCAACCATAGCCAATATATTTCACCAGTTTTTTTAATTGATTCTGAAAAAGAAACAACAAAAAGGGTCGAACTAGAATAAAAACTGTTCAAATCATAATAACGAAAAAAGACCGAATAAATGTAAACAGAACAAAAACATAAAAAGTTGGTTAATTTAATATTAAAAATTGTTACAGTAGCTATATTTCTGGTTAAAAAACTTAACCAATAATTAGTTAACTTAACAACAAAAAAGATTTCTATAAAAATCTTCATAGTTAATAATATAAACAATTTCATTATTAAATTAAACATGCAATGTTTCAATTAATTAACTATGAAATGTTTATATTAACAATTTTCCTGGTTAAAAACAATGCATTGTTAAAACAACAATAACTATTTTAATAATAACAATTTTATCGGTTAAAAAACTCAACAATGCAATGCATTTTTAAATAATAATTGTTGTTTCAACAATTATTATTTAAAAATTAACAATTTTCGTGGCTAACAAATTCAACCATAGAATAGTTAAATTAACTATTATTATTGTTAAATGCCAGTTAACAACAAACTGTTCAAATTAACCAAGTATAGCGTAGACTCCAAATCGTGTTTATTTATGGTTAAGTTACAATTATATAAGGTTTTTTTTCTACTAAGTGTATCACTGCCTGTTATTGTTAGATGACCAACAAGAGAATACAGGTCACTGGTATTCAAGAAATTCCTGCTTGAAGACAACATTTTTTATTAGTCTAAAATTACTTACTTCTTTTTGTCTACTCTATCTCATCACCTTACTTATCGTGCCTCCCTTAAGATATTTCTGAAAAAGAAACACAATAAAAACAAATTCTAAACATCACACCTCGACTAGACCCTTTGAAATTTCTTTTACTTATACATGTCATAACTGTCATAAATCGCTTAAAGAACCCAAAATATTCAATATTTCAATCACGGCTTAGACAAAAGACACATAAAGTCACTCACCCTCTTCAGTCGCCCCAAAACGATGACGAAGAAGTCCGCATCTCTCTTAGATCTTTTGTGCTGTTCCCATTTTATGAGATCATGAACCAAATGAGATGTGATCAGCGTTCAGCGTTTGTCAGTCAATTTAATTCATCGAAAGAACTCACTGGTGGAGAGAAGAGCACCTTTACATGTCTCACTGTCACTTGGACATCTAAACGGCAATAAAACAAACAGCAGCCGGCAACGGACAACATTTCGGTCTCTAAGGACCTGGAGGTTGCACGTTACGTTACGCCATGGCAGCCAATGTCAATGTTTGTTTATAAAATTCCTCCAGCAGTTCTAGAACTACAAGCACTTCGTACTTACTTATCGTCTTCTAAGTTACTAATAATAATGTCTAATGACATTTAGAGATGATGACAATTATAAGTACAAGTGACATTTACAAACAGCCACAGCAGCAGCAGAGAGGAACCCAGACAGCGAGGGCAAAATGTCACATTTAATGGACTGTCGACTGTCACTGGTTGGCGAGTCGTCAAACAAAAACGAACCGATAACAAGCCTGCTGGAGAGAGAAGACCTTGAAGTTGCGCGTGCCATGATCGACGGACTGATGGTCGTGTGTCGCCCGCCTTATGATCTCCTAGCCATGGCTTGGTAGAGATTTATTCCCGAACTTCAAGCCTAAAGGAACAACAACCAAAATAAAAGTAAAGTCACTGTTTATGCATACGCGTGGCATGTGGCGGTTCCGCATTTTAGGATTTTATGGCTAATCCAAAAAAACAAAAACATCCATCGCTGGCACACGCACAACTACCTGACAATTGCAACAAGTACTCACTCACGCTCGCAATCACAATCGCGCTAACTCTGCGTTAGCAGCTTAACTAACAATAGAATCTACTTTTTGCCTTCTGCCTCTGTTGCTGGTTGGGCCTTGACTTTGTCCATTTGTTCGTACACACTTTGTCAAGGTAAAAGTTGCCAACAATAAACCCGAACATCATCAGCAGCCATCAAAGCCCTTGGGATTTGTTCGTTTTGCTCCGTCGTTGGTATTAGAATGGAAAAACTGCATCAAGATGTGGCTGTGCTGTAAATGCTCTCCATGCGTAGACTCGTCTCGCCTCCGTTTCGGCGATGCATCTGAAATGCATTTTTAAAGAAGTCGCTTTGGCAGTGATGATGGTGCGCACGCATGCGCCGCGAGTATTTGAAAACAATCACTTTGTGCAACCTTCAATTTTTATCCTTTACAAACATTGATTGTCGTCAAACGTACGATGTCGCACGCTGCTGCTGTTGCTGCTATTGGCAATGACAATCGTTGAATGTCAATCAATTGTTTGCAGCCGTGCACAATGGGCACGAAAAATCATTGATGTAGAAGTGAGTAATTCTACTGCTACTCAACGGTAGTCAGTTGGGAAAAACTTATATCGGATGTAGAGTTTCCGAAAACGACATTTTCAAACCCGGCATTCGGTTTCTCAAAAAAGTGGCAAAACTCATGTCGGTTTACCCGGTTTTTAGCTGTCGGGTTTTTCGGTTTTCTCGTAAGTTGTTTGTAAAAGCAAAGACAATTTATAATTTGTACGTACGGAATAGGTTTTGAATACCCTTAGCAATCTGTTCAAAAGGGTATTATATGTTAAATGCATGGCAATTGTTTGTAACTGCCAACAATATACACACCTGCTCAAAATAATAGATAAACCTAAGTAACTTTTATTTAAAGAAGAAAAATGTTTTTTTTTGCATGAAAATTGAAAAAAAATCAGTCAAGTTTTATTTCTAGCAACTACGAAACAAAATGCATATTATTTTTCATATTAAGTTATTAATTTTTATAATTAAATTAAATATATTAAATTAAATAAAAATGAGAAAATTAAATTTCTTGTTATGAAAAAGCACAGCAACCAAAAACTCCTTAACTATTTTCTTAAAAACGTCGTAAATATTTATGTAGGACTAGCACCCAGTACAATCACCTCTATTTTGCACAACATTCTGTACTTTTCTGGGCACGGTAGAGATCAACTTTAGACAAGTTTCCAATGTAATATCGTACCAAATTTTTTCTTTGTTTCTCCCACAAATCATCTTTATTTTTCAAAACTTCTTTCTAGAGTCTTTTCTTTGATTTGCCGCACAAGTTCTTATTGGATGTAGATCAGGCGATTGACTTGGCCAATTAAAAACACAAATGATATTCTGCAAGAATCAATTCTGAACTAACCTGGATTTGTATTTTGGGTCTTTGTCTTGCTGGAATAAGCCAAGAATTGGCATATGGAAGCATTACATTTTTTCAATATTTCCCTTTATCCATCTGCATTCATTGTATTTTCAATGCGATATATCGGACCAACACTATTCCACAAAAAGCCTCCCCAAACCTCTTTGTTGTCTCCACCATGTTTAACGGTCTGCTTTGTAAATTTCACGTGAATTTCTTTACCCTTGGGTCGGCGGACATTGCTTTGGCAGTCATTTTCCAACAAATAATTGTTGTTTCGTCGCTCCATTATATGTTCCGCCCTTTTTTCTTCTTCATATCCAGACAAAAGAAAAAATTCTTTAGCAAAATCGAAAGCTCCATGAGTGGAGCTTTTCTGGCAATTCTTCTATTTATTTTGAAGTCTTGTTCGTCTATGGGGGATCTGCTTCGATATCCAGGTGGAGGAAACGCGCTATTTAAACTGGATGCGTACAATGAGACCTGGGGGACAGCTGGGTGGGCTCTGCCGGTTTTATGTACCGGATTGACCCGAAACAAACACTCTTCGGCCAGAGGCAGTCACCTCAACAATATATGTGTTCTTTCGGGTAATTTGGCTTGCAGAAAATGCCGACGAACGGTTTGTGGACCAATTCCACTACAAATCTTGGCAAAAATAGCTCTAAAAGACTTGAACGGCTATCTTTAAGCCATTACAACAATACGTCTTTCAGTTTCTGGGCTTGTTTTATGTGGTCTACCGCTAGTTTCTCCAGTCTGCTTTTTAGATAAAGCATTTTGTACAAAATGTTTTATCTAAAAAGCAGACTGGACTTCCCAGACTTCCCAATCTTTTTGCTATTTCGCGCAATGACTCCACGATTTCTCTTGGTGTAAACGATTTTTCTCTCTTCTTCACAACAATGCTTGTTTTTCCCCATTGCTTAAAGAAAAGACTAGTTTTGAAAAAGGGTTCTTTCAAATAAAAGAATTCTTACTGTTTTAAGAAAATCCAATTAAAAGAAACACTAGATTGCAATATCAGGTATAAAAATTACATATGTGACAGCGCATAGAGAAAGGGACCTAAGGGTAAAAAAAAAATCAATTTGCACTTTTTTTTGATGTGGACAACATCTGAGCATCGAATGAGACCGATCCCATGTCCCAAAAGTGTTCCCTCCCAGAGATATGCGCGTTTTATGAAAGTGAAGTCGACGATTCTAAGCGCAAATAGAAAGGGACCTTACTTTATAATGGCTCTCCTGAACAAAACTGGTTTTTACCCTTAGGTCCCTTTCTATTTTGCGTGTCACATATATTTATAATCCATGTGTATCTATTACTACGATCAACAAGTGTGTGTATTTCAAATGAATTATTATGTACAAAACCATTTGAATGCGCATACTTGCCACATTTGACTTTTTAAATGGCTTTGCCAGATTGTAATGTTAAGAAAAAAATATATTGTCGAGATTTCAGGGGAATGCCCCACATTTAAAAACACTTTAATGTTAACCAACCAGGTGTATCTATTATTATGAGCAGGTGTGTATGAGCTACCCCCCAATAACAAGTGTACCAGTCGACTCAAAAACACCAGCAGATTTGATTGAAGATGTCTGTCCTTGCGTCTGTTGTCAATATAAAGCTTGTAATCAAGCTACTGTTCGAAATTGTTGAATTTTTTTTAATTGAAGCAAATCGGTTCAGATTTAATTATAGCTCCCACACATCTATTCAACCTATTTTCTGTCCATCTCTCGAATATTGATGAAACTTGCACAGTATATTAAGATCGATCAGTACCCAGCTTAGATAAAAATATGTCATATCGCTTCACGTTTTGTTATAGACTCTGTGAAAGGTCCTTCCGACTTTACATACAAACGCTCTTGAACATCAATATTAACTTATATTTCGGGAAAATTTCGTATAGTATAGGACGATGGTCAAGCAACCAATCTTAGACCTTGTAGTCTCATTTTTTGATATAGTCTCATATGATTTGGAGGCCCACTTAACATACAAATATCAAATAACAATAAAGCCACAATATAAAATTATTTTAGCTATTTTACTATATTGTGGTGATGGACCGTAGGACCAAAAATACTTTATCTTTTTTTATATAGTCGGTAATATACGAGGGCGACTGCAAAAGTAACTGGCCTAACATAAAAAGAACCGTTTTTTTTGGAATTATTATTATTTATTTTTCAACATAATCTCCTTCCAACTCAATACACTTCATCAAAGGTTTTTCAAGTTTTTTAATTCCATCCGAAAAATAAGATTTTTCAAGACCTTCAAAATATGCCTCAGTTTCAGCAATAACCTCGCTATTGGACGAGAATTTTTTTTTTAAATTTGGAAACAAGAAATAATCAGAAGGAGCTAAATCTGGACTATATGGTGGATGCGGAGCAATTTCAAATCGTAATTCGGCCAGTTTTTGTTGAGTTAAAAATGCAGTGTGTGAAGGAGCATTATCTTGATGAAAAAGAACTTTGTTTTTCTCTACATGCGGTCGTTTTATCGAGATTTCTTCACTCAACCGATCCAATAATGCACAATAATATTCACTATTTATAGTTTTTCCTTTCTCAAGATAATCAATAAATATTATACCCCTTGCATCCCAAAATACTGTGACCATTACTTTTCCTGCTGACTTAACAGTTTTCGCCTTCTTGGGACCACTTTTACCAACTTCTATCCATTGTTTTGACTGTTCTTTGCATTCTGGGATGTAGTGATGGATCCATGTTTCATCAACAGTTTTGAATCGGCGCAAGAACTCTATTGGATTACGCTGATAAATCGCAAAAAGCTCCTCGGAATTGGTCCAACGGACGATTTTTTGGGGCAAAGTCAACAAACGCGGCACCCATCTTGCGGTTAGCTTTTTCATGTGGAGTTCATCATGTAACATACTCCAAACTTGTTTTTCGTGTATTTTAACAATATCAGCAAGTTCTCTGAGCTTTATTCGTCTATCTTTAGTCACTTCATTAAATATTTTTCTAATGTTTTCAATAGTAGTAGCAGTTTTCGGTCTTCCAGAGTGTTGTTCATCTTCCGTACTTGAACGACCCATTTTAAATTGTTGAACCCAGGATTTCACGATGGAGCATTATTACCATGAACAGAATCCAATTCATCTTTGTTTAATTGTGGCGTATAACCTTTCATATAAAAGTGTTTAATTACCGCACGAAACTCTTTATTCGCCCTCGTAGTTAGCTTGTTTACTAGTTTATTTTTAAATAAAAAACAGACCTGTTTCCGTCGCAATAGAATTTAATGCATTCGCAGACTCTATACGAGGGCGGTTCGGAAACTTCTTAGCCTAGCACAAAAAAGCGCGGTATAAACAGAAAAAAGTTAAGTGTTTTGGAAACTTCCATCTCTGCTATGAACACATGTTAAATTTTGTTTCGATCTGGCAACTCCTTCATATAGAAACAGGTGTTCACGCATCCGCGATTTTTTTACTATGGAAAAATTAGAAATGCGTGGTGTCATTAAATATTTGAATAAAAAAGGTTTATCGGGACAAGAAATTCATAATGATATGGTGAATGTGTTAGGTGAAAGTGCTCCTTCATATGCAACAGTAAAAAATTGGGTTGCTGAATTTAAACGTGGTCATACAAGCATTGAAGATGAACCACGTAGTGGACGTCCAAAAACAGCAACAACAAGAGAAATTGTAGCCAAAGTGCATGATATGGTGTTAAATGATCGACGAATTACAGTACGTG